>CM069905.1:116370648-116659998 GCA_036172215.1 Camellia granthamiana
TGCTCTTATCACCATGATGAAAGAAAAGTAAAAAAAACATTCCAAAGTTCTTGAGCCATCCATTTTGAATTGTCAGTGTAAAAGCAAACCCCACTCCAAGAAGTGGGGGAGGGGGTGGTGTTGTGGAGAATGGAATAAGCATCAAACTTACATTAGAAATTCTAAATGGACAAAATTTAGGCTTTCCCTTACGACCATATTTAAAGCAATTGAGTACCCTTCTTCAGCGCAATTAATGCCTGCAAAAGGAAAAGGATGATTTACAAACAATGAAATTCCACATAACGATTGGACATGAAAAAAGAAAAAATATAAGAACCACTATCTAGTAATGAGTCTTAGATGCTGCAAGAATCGCCAACACATTTCGTAACAAATGTGTATATGTACTCCACATTTTTCCAAGACTTGGTTATTTGATTCATATGTGTGAAAATGCCCTAAATGTGTAATATAACTAAATACAGGTAATGCCGTCATTTGTATCTTTTATTTTTCATAAGTCCGGGTAAAAGTCACTTATTTACTACTAAAACAACAGGAGACATATATTCTGGATATGCAAAGATGGTATTAGTATCACAATAAACATGGTCTTGGGTCCAAAGTCAGAGCAGAACAAGCTATCATATATTTATTAGTTGACATATTTGCATAATCTTTTGCCATGGAAAATGTACTCCTGCATTGTCTTCTTTGAAGGTCATCATTGAATACTAAATTTGCTAATTTGTTTGCACAGAGAGAGAGAAAAAAAAAAAAAAAAAAATCATTCTTTCGTTTGTTATCAATGTTAATAACTGATATCAAAATCCATCCAAAACTAAAAAAAGCAAAACGTTTAATTGTTTTTCACCAAAGATCAGTGGATCAACATCCGGAGAAAGATGTAATTGAAGCAAGACAGTTGAAATTGAAGATGAACATTGCATAAAAATGAATATAGAGGGCAAATACAACATACCTGCTCAATGTCACGGTTGGCATTACCGTAGCTAACAAGATCTGCCATTCCATGTGAGAAATTTACCGGAACACCACCTCCCACTGCGATTTGTCTGAGGAGTTCCGGTCATCATCAACTACAACCACCACCACACTCTCTTCCGTACACTACCATCAACCTTCACATCACCTCACCAAAATCTCTCTCTCTCTCTCTCTCTCTCTCTCTCTCTCCCCCCCCCCCCAAAAAAAAAAAAACCGTGTTCAAGCCTGGAATTCGCAGATCTGCCTCTCTACTCCGAACTCCAACCAACGACGTTCCGGCCGAAACCCTAGCACCGCCACTCGAAACCAGAGACAGAAGCCTCCGTGGACTGGCGTCGACTGGGAGAAAGTGGTTAAAAGCGGTCTTCCGGCCAATGAGGAGTTGGAAGGAGGTTTCCGGAGAGATTACGGCGAAACAGCGGTGTCTCCGGCCAGGAGAATAAGAGGATGACGACGACTAAAGGAGAAAAAATCTCAGACCGACGAGAGAGAAAAACAAACAAACAAACAAAAAAACGATTTAAGTTGGTGGTCGCATCCGTGGAAGTTCGGAGTCAAAGATGAGGAAATAAAAGCGTGAAACCGCCTGAGAAAGTAAAGAAATGAGTACACATTTCCAAACCTTTTATTTTTCAAAAATGATTTGTGACACTAAAAAAATGGACATTAATGTTTCTAATTTTTAATTTGGGTAATTGTTTTTTTTTTTTTAACTGTTTTTCTGTTTTTTCTTTTTGAGAATTTCGGGACATTAGTGTCCCTTGTTTTCGAGCCACAAGTCAAAACCATTTATTTATTTATTTATTTATTTAATATTAAAATTAATCAGTATTTCAATATTTACACAAATACACAACCATGTGGATATGCATAGAGTTTATAGAAGTTTGTGTAATGCTATATACTCTCGCGTTCGGATCGAGTTGGAGGGGTAGGCTGTCGGGACGAGGGGTGTTTTGGTAACATGAGATCTTCACTGTTAAAGTTTGAATCCATTTTCTAATTACACCTGCTTTTGCAACTTCACGTCGTCACACCTTTTATAATTTTAATTATACTACTATTTCTATTTTTTTTATTTTATTTTTGGTAAGTAAACTACAAGGCCTTCATCATGCTTGTTTCCTTCATTAGCTAGTAGATCTGTGCAAGCATTTCTTTCTCTAAAAATATGATTAACTTCTTTCACTCCGAGCTGCTTCACTATCTCAGCAATCATTTCTAATTTCTAATTTTTAATCTTTTGTTTGCACTAATCTTTCATATCTTTACTTCGTAACCATCACCTCTAATTCTCTCCACCATTGTGACCACTCTTTCCCCATCTCATAATCATGCATCGTATTCCTTCCTTTACCCAACAACTCAGCCTTACTTCATAACCACTTTCTAATCCTACGACCACCTACCTAGCCACTGATCACTTGCCCTTACCCTATTATAACCTCACCTAAGTCTCCTTTTGGGAAGTGGGTCAGAATTCACTTTTCAGATTATAACTCATTTCCTCTCTCACAAAAAAACTGCTTATAAACAGCTTTTAACCAAGAAATTGATTATAACCATCTTCCCAAAATAGTCCTAAAGATTAAAGGTTTTGAATTTGGATTGAATAAGAATACGGGATGCTGACGAAAACATTTTCTATGATTCTAGTATTTAGAACAAATTATAATGGAAAACTAATTCTTTATGGAAAAATTACTATTCAAGAGTAATTTTTTAAAATTATTACATATAAATGAAAGAAATTTTAATTTTAATTATTAATATTTAAAATGCTTTTCACTTTTTTGTAATTTTTTTTTCTAAACACAACTGCCATGTAATTTTTTCGTTCTTATCTATTTAAGCAATAATCACTTTTCCAAACTAAGTACTAATTCGATTTCCCTACTCCTATATGGGAATCTCACATACCTAGAGAAATATTAATCATTTAAAAGTACAAAAATAAAATTAGGCCTACAATATTCCAAATTTATAAGTTTTTCATCAAGAATTCCTACCGAGGCCAAACACTTAAATAATATTGACACAATAATTTTATTAGTAGTAACAAATTCTCATTCCACTTAAAATTTTTGTTATTCAAACATGTTGGGAATTTATTACAAATTGAGCCCAAGTATAAATAAGTGATTATTGGAATTGATTTGCAACCAAGCAAAGCAAAACAAAAATTTCATAGAGGCAGTCGTTCCAAATGACCGGGTGAGGAAAAATTATTTTTCAGAGAGAAACAGAGCAACAAAACACAATGATACTTCAAACAAACAATTATGCAAAAAGATTATGCTTAATAATAAATAGAAAATTGTAACACAAAACAATACAATATCGAAAGTAGTCGAGACTTGTATTGGACACAATTTCCTTAAGGTTTAATTCACCCCCACCACGATGCTCAGGTTATCGGTGCCAACCTCTCAAGATATAGGGACTAGAATCCAAGACCGCAGCACAATGATCCCAGATATGACAAACCAAACTTGTGTTGCACTCTCTCCAACTTAAAGACTCTGAAATGAATAATGATGAAGAAAAAACAGAGCAAAGAATTCTAGACAATTCGACGCGACTATGGCTCTAATTTATATTGTAATTCGATACGAATTTCTTATCTACAACAACTTAGGAAGAGCGGGGAATTTATAGATGCGAGATAGTGGTGTGAACAGCCTCAAATCTGTTCGAATTTCAAAGATTCAACTCTGAGAATTCTTGGTGAGAAATGTGGCGTCCTGTACAAAATTCGACGATGAAGTTACTAGAATTTTGCCTATAACAAATCAAACCTCCATATGGAATTCTCAAGAAGAAGAGAGAAACAAAATCATAATTGAAATTGAATTTCCATTAGACTTCAGAGTTTCTGGACGAAACCAGAGACGAATTCAATTTGCATTCGTTCAACTACTGTGTTGTTGAAACCTCTTTTGAAGTCAAATTTGCATTTACTTGGAAAATGGTTTGAACAACCATATATACGAAATGAATCACCACCCGGCAAAGAATGTGTTTCCACCCGAACACACCTCAATCAATGTCCGAAGCCCATGTCAATTTAGGCTCAAAGGTCTTGTTTGGTATAACTGTTAAAACAGATTATATATTATAGCTTAACGGATTATAGATTATGACTTTAATCAGAAGCTGTTAATCTATTTGGTATAGCTGTTAGATTATAGATTTAAGTTGCTGAGTATTGTTTGTTAAATAAGTTGTGAAGTAGCTTTTTCAATTAACTATTACTTTTTATTATTCACTATTTATCTACATTTCTCATAAAAAAAAATAATAATATTCTATAGTCCATTTGGGTTTTTTTCTATTTTTTAAAAAATAAAAAATAAAAAAATTTAAGAGTACAACCGTGAATTAACATGTCCACAGCAGAAGCTGATAATCAGAAGCAAAAGGTGAGCAGCTTCTCAGAATCAGCTTTTTTAACTTAAAATAAGTTGTTAGAATCAGAAGCTGTTTTAAATAAGTTTGATCAAATAGTTCAAAATAACTTTTTAAAAGTCAGAAGCCATAAGTTGGCTCAAAAAAGCTCCACCAAGCACCCCCCAAAGTTAGCCAAAAGTCATGGTTTCACAAACCATTTTTCCAACAAAACATAGCCTAATAGATGACAAAATTAGAATAATGTGGTTTTTGAAAAGTAGTGATGTATACGGAGCGAATATTCATTGTGTTTGTACTCCTTGCAACCAAGCTAGTATGGCTCTGAATGGCGTCGTGCTACCTGAAAAGACAACTCAAGCGAGCTACCCCGTGGGTGTTCTGCCGAAAAACCCTTCCGACAGTCAAGTTAGCACCCTTAGAAAAAGAATGAATATAAGGAGAATATGCAATTAGAAATCGCAAATCTTTCGCTTAGTAGAGTCGGGAGCCTTATATAATCTGTTCCCTTGCATCTCTAGATTGTATACTCACTATTTCATTCGTCCATGTTGGATGCATAGTTGTATTACCCTCTCTTTTCCTTACACGTGTGCGTGTCAATACTGCCAAACAACATTAACTAAACTACCAAATGGTATTGATGCGTACTTTTGGGTGAGTTCTTCTCTTTGTACTATGATTGGGCCATTTAGCATATGGCCACCAAGCTACCTCTAACTGATCTAATTGCATCCCGGTCCAAACCAGACTAATCTCCAAGACCAAAATGACTTTGGCTGGGTTGCTCTTGAGGGCTTTCTATCTTGATTCACACTTTTTGCTCGGGAAAACTCTGTGCGACTCCTTTGCCCGACTGTAACTTGTAGCTCGGTCAAGTGTCGTGCCCCCATCCGGTCTTAGCCTGGCTAATCTCTAAGGTGTCGGTCTAACTGAACTGTAGTTTCCATCCTGGCTAAGGTTTATGCTCTCATTCCTAGCCTAGCCTCTCATTGAGGAATGGGCTTAGCTCAACCCATGGCCTTAGCCCACCAACTAGTTTGGCCTAACACTTGGCACTCAAGATAGCTCGATTGCACGGTCAAGATTAGACCCACATTAGATTTTTTTCAACCCATTTGTTCGGCACAAATTATATATTTCAATGTTTTTATTTTAAACAAAAGACATGACATGAAAATAATGAGTATTTATTTATTTTTTTTACCAATAAAAAAGCAAATCCTAAAAACTCATGCAAACAAAAGTAACTCTTGATTTAATTAAAACTTAAATGTCTTTTAAAAGAAGGTTGGACTTTTTTCATAAAAGAACTTGAGAGGTCTATAAGGCTTACCACAAGTCCTATTTTCAATGATCTAAAACGTTTATTTTGTAGGCTCTCTATATATTATTCATGAAAAAAATTAGTTTAATCCAATAATCATAACTTTTTTAATTTATCGCATTTGTATTTATTTTTTAGAGACAAACGGGATCAAATAAAAAAGTTACAATTATTAGATTGACCTAAGTTTTTTCATAGATAATGTATATTGAGCATCTTATAAAATGAACAATTTGAATTATCGAAATAAGACTCATAATAGACCCTATAAACCACTCAAATTTTTTTATGTTGATATCTCAATATGAGAGAAACCCAACTCTTAAAAAAAAGTGATTACTAATGTGATATTCTTTCTTTACATTAATTGATCTCGTTTGTGAACATGTTATTTTAATATATATATATATATATATTTGCAAAAATATGACATTAAAAAAAAACTACTTTTAGGATGGATTTTTGATTTTTTTTATACAAAATATACAAAAAAAAAAAAAAAAACAAGAGAGTAAAAATTGTGACTTTTTTTTTATATAATTTGTTGATTTTTTAATATTTTCAGTGATTATTTTATTTTTAAAATTTGTTTGGCATGAACTAAAATAATATATTTTTATCTTTTTATCTTTTTAACTCATATTATTTTTATATTTTTTTTATACATTTTTTTATAAAAAATCAAAAAAATATATTAATCTAATCCATTGCAAACAATCCCTTAACCAAAAATGCACACTTCCCAAACGAGGTAATTTGCTTTTGAGCAGTTTTTTTCTTGAAATGACAAAAAAAAAATGGGGCCAGGGCGTAGAGCTGCGTGGAAAGGCGGGCCGCTTCGGCTATGGTAGGTGAGCGACCAGGTTTGGTTGATGATGTCCTCGCGCTGATGGAGGAGGGCCCACCGTTGGATGAGTAGGTTCCTCTAAAGGAGGAAGATAACCTACTCTCATCAATGCTAGATTATCGCAGCCGTTCAATAGTATGACTTTTTAATTTTTAATCTTTGAACTTATGTGAATTGTTTTTAAACTATTATGTGAAGTGATTATTTGATGCTCTTAAAATATTGTTTCACACCATTTATTATTAAACATTTGTCAAGTTATTTTCAAAAATATAATAGCTTGTTTAGTTTGAGTTTTTTAAATTTACTTTTCAAAAAATTGAAACTTTTTGTTTTTTGTGTTTTTTCTTTCACTAAATTTTTTTAATATTTCAAGTAATTTTTTAATTTTTAAATACACCTAACATAAATATATTTAAAAAGTATAATATTTGTGATTTTTTAAAAAAAATTCACTAAATACTAAAAGTACAAAAAAAATGAAAATTCAATATATTTTTGTATTCTTATGTATTTATTAATTTTTTTATAAATATTTTATTTTTTAGATACTTCTAAGTAAGATGTATCTAAGAAAATAAAACAATTGCTTAAAATTTTAAAAATATGCACTAAAAATAGGAAAACTCAATTTTCAAAAAAATAAATTCAGAAAATTAAAACCGAACACAATATATATGTTTTAACTAATAAATATCAAGTTAGAGGATCATATGACATCCTCGAGTTTTTTTTTTTTAAATATTCTATAAAAAAAAAACTATTTAGAGAATTGACTTAGTTTTCAAACTATTTTGGAAATTAACCTACTTTTTGAAATTGCATTTTCAAAATGCGATTTTAAAATTGAAATTACATTTTCAACATGCGATTTCAAATTCAATTTCAAAATCGCATTTTGAAAATGCGACTTCAAAAAGTAGGTTAGTTTCTCAAATAGTTTGAAAAGTGAGTTAATTCTCTAAATAGTTTTTTTTTAAAATATTAAAAAAAAAAAAAAAAAACTCTAACATCTTCTCTCTTTTTCACCCATTTATACTCATTTATAAATTGAATTAATCAATATTGTTACGTTACCAATATTTTTAAGAAATATAAATAAATTTAGGATACACATTACACTATTTTTTAAAAAAAATTTGTCACCGTGTTTCTTGTATATTTTACATAATGTATAATTTTTTTAAGTTTACTTAAATGTGTCCGATTTTCACTCAATTTTTAAAATAATGTTTAAGAACAATGAAATAAACGAATTTGTAGTCTCAAATTTTTTTCATAACTCTGATAACATGAGGCTACTCTAAAACAACTATACAAAATATGCCAAAAAATTGGTGATAAATCCTACTTAGAGAGTGTCTAAGGCATTAGGTCCAGTAAATATTTTTTATTAATGCACCTTTTGTGAAATAGTTTAGTGAGAAGTCATTTTGCTGGTTTTAAAGGACATTTTATTTCTAATTTTACTCCTTGAGTTTTTTTTTAATCTGTTGACTTTCATTGACTATCTGTTCAAAAAAATTCCCTATCTATTCAAAAAAAATTCTATTTGTTCAATTTTTTTTCAATTTTATATCTATCTATTCAAATTTTTTTCAAAATACTATTTATTTGTTCAATTTTTTTCTATATGTTGAAAATATGTGTTGACTTTTTTGTTTATCTGTTGCAATCATTATCATCAATATCAATTTTTTTTTCAGATCTGTCTCATACGTACACACACTCATAGATATACATACATACACTCACAAATATACATATAACCTATTTATTGCAATCCAAACCAAACCCTATTTGTTATAAACCCTATCATCATCATCATCATCATCATCAACAACAACAACAACTAAATCCTAAACAATAAGAACTTTAAAAAAAAAAATCTTAGAGCTAATGTTCCTTTGTCAAATTATATGTTGATTTTTTGGATTTTTTTTATCTGTTAAAATAACAGTTAAATTTTTTTCTCTGTTAAAAACATGTCTGATCTGTTGAAAGCCTCTATCTCTTGATATCTCCTGTAATGCATTTGGTGGTTCATGATTGAAGGTCGAATCGCATCTATTGAACGATGGGTGACATTAATCCTAGGCAAATTGGCCAGGCAAACACAACCAAAATTAATTCAAACCAAATCAAATCTTAATCGCAAAAGATCCAAATCAAACAAAACAAATAGGTAAATAAACGTATCAAACTCAAATTCAATAGATATAAAAGATGCATGATCTCCAGCGACTTCTAGTGCCCTCTCTTCTCAAATCATTTATCATTTCCATTAAGCAAATCATACAAACATTGATTACTCAACATCTAAGTAAAAAATTGAAGAGAAAAATGCAAAACCTAGATCCAGCACCAACCATTACTATCTGTTGGGTCCAAACCAATGATCTCCGGCACGACGGCGACACTGACAACTGCGGAGGCGATCTACTCCCTATTAGGAAGAGTACTGAGCCACAGTGGCCTGATAGACGAAGACCTCGAGAGAGAGCGATCGAGGTAATGAACTCGCTCATACATAGTTGTAGACACCCTATTTTTAACTGCCCTTAAGACTTGGGCACTTCAGGTTGATCACTCGATGATGAAATACTACGCTGTACAAACATTCAATCTTCTCAGCAAGAAACCTCGTTTCTTGGGTTTCAGAGCCTAGAATCTTGCACCACCTTTGGACCAAAACCTAATTTTTTCCAAACTTGACCACCCAGAGGTCTGCTGGCCAAAAATTAGTAGCTGGCCGTCCCCCACTTGGCCGGCCAACCATGTTTCTCGGCTGGTAGATATTTTGCTGCCAATTGTCCCCCCATGTGCATGCACTACACCAGTTGGCTCAATACAGATATTTCTGAGATAGCAACCTATTTTTCCATATATAGAGGACTATCCCTCTTGATTTTAGGTTAGAAAAAGATTCAAAAAGCTTAGGTTCTTGAAAAGCTCTCTCTCTCTCTATCTTGCAACACACATACTCTACCCAAACACTTCCTAAACCAAATTTTTGAGTCTCCTTACTGAGGTTATTGAGCTAAAATCTCAGCCCTTGAGAGTGAAAGCCTTGTGGTTTGTGAACAAAAGAGTAACCTCTCTTCAAGAGGTATAACTTTGGCCATCTTTACACTACTTCTTTCTTCTCTTTTCTTGTTATTTTTATACTATTTTTATGGGCTAAAACTTGTGACTTAAAGCTACCAAAGGTGGAGGGGTTAACCACCCTTCTTTGAACATTGTTCTCTAAGTTTTGTCCTTGTGTTTCCCACTTCTTTCTTAACTTTTGGCCATTGATTTTCAAGGTTTTAAAAGGCTAAAATATGTGATTTTGAGGTCCAAAAAGTGAAGGGGTTAGTCACCCCTCCTTAGGCTTGCTTACTAGCTTCATTTCTATCTTATTTTAGCTCATTTTTTCTAATTCCTCATACTAATTTCAGCACTGTTTTTTCTGTTTTTGGGAATGTTTTGATGTGTTTATTTAGTTATGCTTTGACTATCATTCTTATAGTGTTGTAAGTCCTCATAGGTTTGGTGGTTTAGGGCTTAGACACCAACCTATTTGAGTTGATAGCTTTTATTTCATAGCTTTCATACATATGCTCACACTTGTGCTAATCATCTCTGCAACCTCCCTCATTTCTTGATTTTCTTTGTTTGAGAGTCGTTTCAAACAAGTGTTATTTAAGGCATGCGAAAGAGACCTTTCATACTTAATAGTTTAATCTCATCAGAGATTCATTATCAAGGGATTACATCTCTCTCATGCCAAGAACAACTCATTGTTTGATATTTCTCTTCATTAGTGGACATAATTCTCATTTTTGGACTAAATGATTAAAGAATGGAAACGTAATTAAAAAATGACTAATAAAATTGGACTAAAAGAGGTGCAAGAATAAAATCAAGTTGGGTTCAATCGAACGTTAATTGAACCTATTGAGTCTTGAGTCATTTCATACTCTTTAGTGATGATAATGGCTTAAGAGTCAATGTCTACCACTTCCCTTGAGGTAACTCCATGATAGGGAAGAGGTTTTTTTGGTCTTTTATTTTCATTCATTAAGCATGTGTCCTATCGGTTCATAAATCATCACGCAACGAGTTTGCGACAAATGATGGTTTGTGAACCGAGTCTACCCCTCCCTTGATCTGTTTCATGATAGAGAGAGGCAAAATGGACAAACAATTCCTGGAAATACTCTGTTTTTGTTCTATTTCATTTCTGTTGCAGCAGGGCAGTGTTAAAAAATAGTGGCCTGCTGGCCACCTCATTTTAGACAAGCGTGCCATTTTCATGGCAGAATAGAGCAGAGGTTGGGGTGAAAACAGATTAATTTTCTGACTACGAGATAGAACAGAAACTGGCAGTAAGCAAAGGAGTTTTCGAGTGGAAATCCGTGTTCATGTATAAGCGATGCTTCACTTCCCGTGGCCCGTTAACTTAATGCTAATAGCAGTATGTTGTACCTAAATTAGTAGCTTCATTCGAAACTTGTAATAGCTAGTTCATAGTTAATTAATTTGGTGTTGTAATAATTAGCCTAAATAGGATATTTATTCGGACCCTCTTGTATGAGGGCAAAATTGTAATATCGTGTATGTCTTCCAACCTCAATTTCTTTTTTCCTTTTACTTATCCGCTTATGATGGATTGCATATAGCATCATGTTTTAATTAGTATTTTCCATGACTTGCATCTATTTGTTTTGCACGCATAAGGATTCGGTTCATCATACTAATGAATGTCAATTTCAAATTCCTTACTCGAATATGTGCCTTATTGCATGCCTTGAATTGACTCACATGCCATGTTAGTAGCCGAACCTATTAATTACATATTGTATGTGATGTATTAATCATTTTGTATTGTTTAGGATCATGCATTTTTTCTAACTATTTTCTTCATTTGGCTTACCTCGGTTGAGTACTAAGTGAGCATTTTTTTTTTACTTTAGTATATTGCATGTATGTTAGTGTTGCCATGTCAAGCATGTTTAGAATGAGGCTAAGTGCTTAGTTGATATACCTATTTGAATGCTGGTGGATGAAGGCTTTTCGCTTAAGTTGGATGATTTGATTAAATGTACATATGAGATCACTTTTCAAGTGACACATATTCAAAACATTTTTCACAACGAACATGAAATCAAAACGTTCCAAATTGGGCGAATTAGTCTATACTTGTGTGCATCATATAATAAAGATAGCATAATAACCAGAACAAGAGCATATAATGTAAACATCATGATTAGTGGAGACTGGTCTTTGATCAGGTGAGTGGGGTGCTCAATTGATGACATTCTCCTCTCATACCTAAGTTCTCGAGCCGAGACACTTTGGTGATGATGGACAAGTGGCCTTTGGCACGAGTTACGGGTTTTCTAAATTTTTCAAAAATATTTAGGTGGCGACTTTGTAAATCTGGTAATGCAGTCCATTTTTGGCATTTTTGATTAAAAATTGATTTTTCAAAAGATTTCTCGAAATTGAACTCATTTGTGTTTATCTATTTCATGTTGCACTCATGAAACCAGATTCAAAACCGCAAAATTCTGAATTGTAGGGCTATCATATCCGAGGAGACTAAACCCTTCCGAGGAGCACAAAAGGCGAGCTACAATAATCCGATCATACTAGATCTAGATAGAGGTTAGGAGGATGGCGGAGTGAACAGAGATCTCATGCCGGCGATAGCGGTGTGATATGTTCATTATTTTGCCATGAGAATAGGTCATGCATAAGAATAGGTCTCAGCAACCTCTACCTCAAGAATAGGATTTAGTTGTAGTTTGTTTTCAATAAATGGTTGTAACCACTTCCACATTCTGTGCCCAATGCTCTACATTATTATTTCAGTTGTTATTTTTCTGTAGCTGGTGTTCTCATTTGGCTTATAAATAGCCTGGTAACTGTGGAATAAGATATAGAGAATTATAATCCCAATCTTCTTCCCTTTTATAAGCCTCTGTTCTTCGTCTTCTTGGCTATTCACTTGCTGTTCATATACAAATTACTTATTATTTGGTATTAGAGCCAGTTTACATGGACACACGGGCTAAAAGCAACGTTGAATTTCATAATGAAGTCAACGAAATTCTTGCTTGTCACGAGTCTAGCTTCGACCAAATCCATGGTACCCTGCAAACTGTTTTGACAGAACTTCAGACCATACGAGTCTCACAAAACGCCATTCCCATCGATATCCCTTTTGCCCAAGCCAAAACCTCCCATAACTGACCTCAACCCACCACCAACAATCAATCACCAACCCATGGTAACCATAACACACATGAGCAAAACCATACACACCTGAAACTCTCATTTCCCAAATTTAATGGAGACGATCCAACGGGTTAGATCTTCAAGGCCGAACAATACTTCGATTTCAACAAGGTTGCTCCTGACCAACAAGTTTAGCTTGCGTCCTTTCACTTCGAGGGCATAGCCCTACAATAGGATGGTTGACCAAGTTTCGGGGACCTTTAACTTGGAACAAACTAACCAAGGCCTTGCTGCGCTGCTTTGGTCCCACCAACTATGAAAATCCCTCGGAAGCTTTCACCCACCTCAAACAAACTTTGACAGTGGCTAACTATCAACAAGCTTTCGAGATGCTCTCACATCGGGTTGGTGGGTTGCCCAAAAATTACTTGATTGGGTGTTTCATTGCGAGGCTCCGTGATGACATATGCTTGGATGTCAAACTCAAACAACCACGCACCTTGGCTAATACCATTGGACGGCAGGACTAATTGAAGAGTGCAACTCTCTACAAAGAAAAAGGGAGCAATTTCTTTCGTCCCTAAGTGGCAGCCTTCACACTGCTGTCTACTCCAAACAACGTAGCTGGAGTTCTAAGACCTCCACCCGCATCGAAGGTGGGAAAACCTGCGGCCAACACTCCAATTCCATTTTGGCAAATTACCAGTCAAGAGGCACTAAAACGTCATGAGAAAGGCCTGTACTATTATTGCAACGAGAAGTTCACTCCAGGTCACCACTGTCAAAGACCCCAGTTGTTTGTGATCTAAGAGTCGCCAATACTCAAACCTACCGTTGCCATGGACCCTCCTGAAGAATTCGATATGATTGAACTCTTTCATAAAATCTTATTCCATGCAATAGCAAGGACGACACATCTTCAAACATTCTGAGTGGTGGGTAAATTACAAAATCAGTAGTGACTGCCCTTATTGATGGGGGGAGCACCCACAACTTCATCGATCAAGCTATAGTCACGAAATTTGGGATGCCCGTAGCACATAATCAGAAGTTGCAAGTAATCGTGGCCAATTAGGACAAAATTGACTGCGACGGATGATGCATTGGGCTTACGTTCCTCGTCCAAAACTTTCCAATTCAAGCAGATTTTTATGTTTTACTAGCAGTGGCCTGTCAAGTGGTTTTCAAAGTTCAATGGTTGGCCATCCTTGGACCGATTGAAACTGATTACAGCCATCTCACCATGTCTTTCCAACAATGATGTAAATCTTGTAGGTTTCAAGGCCTTAAGCAACCTATACTCACCGCTTTGAGTGATAAGGAACTTCTCAAACTCAATAGAAACGTCTTGTTTTTTCAAATCATTCCAAGCCACGAACCAATTTCAGTCAATGACCCCCCCGCCGACTGCGCTCAAATCCTCACTGAATTTGAGCATGTCTTTAACGTCCGCAATACCTTGCCACCGATACGAACCCATGATCACCACATTTCGTTACAACCAAATCAAGAACCCGTGAGTGTCCAACCCTACCGATACCCTTATTATCAAAAGACAAAAATTGAAAGGATGGTGAAGGAATTTATCTAGCAATCAATTATTTGCCAAAAAATCTAAATGTTGTTTCGGCATTTTATAGGTAGCATACTTGGGACATCTTATTTCCTTTGCAGGAGTGGTCGTCGATCAAGCAAAGATTAACTCAGTTCTTCAGTGATCTACCTCCACTTCGGCAAGAGGGGTTCGCGGCTTCCTTAGCCTAGCCGGATACTATCGAAAATTTATCAGCAGGTTTGGGGGAATTACGGTACCTCTCACTCGATTATTATCCAAAGATGGGTTCCGATGGACTTCTGAAGCCGCCGCTGCTTTTTTCCAACTGAAGAAAGCACTCATCACTCCTCTAGACCTCCGATTACCAGATTTCTCTCAAACCTTTGCGATCGAATGCGATGCTTGTGGGGTGGGCATCGAAGCCATTTGATCACAACAGGGCCAGCCAGTCGCATACTTTAGCAAAGCTCTTAAGCCTTCGGCCTTAGCTTTATCAACATATGAGAAGGAGATGCTAGCAATAGTCAAGGCCATCCGTAAATGGCGACCATATCTCATCGGTAAACCTTTCATCGTTCATACTGATCAGAAAAGTTTAAAATATTTGTTAGAACAACGAATCACGACACCAGCCGAAACCTGGTGGTTACCAAAATTCTCGGGTATGATTACATTATTAAGTACAAGAAAAGGAAAGAGAATTGCGATGCTGACGCACTCTCATGGGGTTGGCGAGCTCGAATTCCATGTCGTGTCCTTGCCTATTGCAGAGTGGTGGACCACACTCCAAAAAGAGGTCGCAACCGATCCATTCTATAATCAGTTGTTAGGCTCACTACCATCACATCTTCAGCCACAGTATTCCTTACGTGGTGGAGTGCTTTTCAAAAGTGGGTGTATATATTTGAGTCCCTTCTCACCACTACTTCCTACCATATTATCCACACATCACTCTTCATCGGTGGGCGGACACTTTGGCTATCATAAAACATTGAGCCGCATCCATGCCAGCTTCATTTGGCCTCACATGTGTACCGCAAATAAGGACTTCATAAAAAATTGTGATGTTTGTCAATGCTACAAATCTAATTGTTCATGTCCTACCGGTCTACTACAACCGCTGCCCATACCAGATAAAATTTGGACTGATATTTCTATGGATTTTGTGGAAGGTTTGCCACTATCACTTGGCAAAACTATTATCATGGTGATGGTCAATCGCTTGACCATGCATGCGCACTTTATTCCACTCAAGCACCTATTTACCGTCGTTACCATGGCCAAGTCTTTCTTGAACAAATTGTCCGACTTCACGGCATACCCACGTCCATTGTAAGTGACCATGATAAAATTGTTAACAGCTCATTTTGGAAAACTTTATTTCAGTTGCAGGGTATAGCTCTCTGTGTGAGCTCTAGTTATCATCCCTAGACCAACGACCAAACGGAAGTGGTTAATCGTACACTCGAGCAATACCTGAGGTATTTTACGCATGACCAGCCAAAAAAATGGACTGAATGGGTTGCATAGGCTGAATATAGTTACAATACTTCCATCAACTTATCCACCAAAATTTCCCCTTTTAAAGCTGTGTATGGTCAGTCTCCACCAACTCTACTTTCCTACATTCCTAGTACAACAAAAGTTCAAGCCATGGATGACCTTTTGCACAGCCGTGGTGACATTCTCAGTATTACGTTGGAATTTGGTCGTCGCTCATGACCATATGAAGTCACAAGCTGACCAACATCGTCGAGAAGTTGTTTTCAAGGTCAGTGATTATGTGTACCTTAAAGTATAGTTGTACAGGCAGAAGACAGTCGCCTTCTGCTACTCTATGAAGCTCTCACCTCGATGCTTTGGCCCTTATAAAATCCTTGCCCGAGTTGGACCTGTGGCTTACAAACTTGAGTTACCGGTGGATTCCCAAATCCATGACGTTTTTCATATGAGTCTCTTAAAGCAGCACATCGGACCAGTCACCACTGCTTCAACCCGTCAGCCACCCATATTTGACGCATTCGAGATTCTTCCTTAACTTGAAGCTGTGTTGGATACCCATGTCATCCAAAAGGGGCTTTACTGACCAAAGATCGAGATTTTGGTCAAATGGATGGGTGCACCCATTGAAGACGCTACCTGGGAGAATCGTTGGTGTTTTTTGAAGACTTACCCTGATTTTATCCTTGCAGACAAGAATACTGTAAGGGGGGAGGAGTGAAATGTTCATTATTTTTCCATGAGAATAGGTCTCAGCAACCTTTGCCTCAAGAATATGATTTAGTTGTAGTTTGTTTTCAATAAATAATTGTAACTACTTCCACATTTTGTACCCAACCTTCTACATTATTATTTCAGTTGTTATTTTTCTGTAGCTGGTGTTCTCATTTGGCTTATAAATAGTCTGGGAACTATGGAATAAGATATAGAGAATTATAATCCCAAATTTCTTCCCTTTTCTAAGTTTCTGTTTTTCTTCTTCTTGGCTGTTCACTAGCTATTCATATATAAATTACTTATTCCGGTGATAGTGGGTGACACTGACTGAAGTGGGAGAAGCTTAGATTTGTAGATTTGAGTTATCATCATCATCATCATCATCATCACAAACACACATAAGGAAAAGGTGGAGAGTGATTGGTGGTAAGGTAAGGGGCTACAAGATCTGGATGCAGGGGGTACTGCCGTGACTCATTGCAGCTCCGCTATAAGAGAGACGACTTACTGAAACGACGGTTGTCGTCGCTGTGTAAAGTAGATGAGAGAGAGAAAGAGAGAGTGTATGAATGTTAGGTTTTGGACTGTGAATTGGTATATATAATGAGAGGTATTTTGGTCATTTCATCTAAGCTTGTCCTTATAGACAAATAAAATCAAAACTTGAATGTTTGAACAAAGAAAATTCAATTTTGGACTTTTGACCCAAGTACCATTTTCCTATTATCTTCCTCTATTTTTTGTACCTTCTTTTTTTATGGGAAAAAAATTGCAAATGACATTTTGGGACAAATTATTACAAATCAATGAGAGTAAAATTTTAATAATAGTAACAATGTGTAGCTTGCTCTTCGTGCTCTTCAGAGGGGTTTAGTCTCTTCGGATACGACAACCTTACAGTTCAGACTCCCGTAGTTCTGAATCTGGTTTCATAGGTATAATGTGAAATGGATAAACACAAAAGAGTTCAAATTCGGCAAATCATTTTAGAAAATCGATTTTGAATCAAAGATAATAAAAATGGACTGTATTTCCAAATTTCAGAGTCGCCACCTAAATATTTTTAGAAAATTTAGAAAACCCATAACTTGTGCCAAAGGCCATTAGTCCGTCATCACCAAAGTGTCTCGGCTCGAGAACTTAGGTATGAGAGAGGAAGGTCATGAATTGAGCACCCCACTCACCCGATCAAAGATCAGCCTCTACTAATGATGATGTGATTCTTATGTACAGTATATGCTCTTGTTCCAATTATTATGTTATCTCTACTATGTGATGCACACAAGTATAGACTAATTCCCCCATTTTGGAATGCCTTGCTCTCATGTTTGTTTTGAAAAGTGTTTTGAATATGTATTACTTGAAAAAGTAAGCTCATATTTACATTTAATCAAATCATCCCAACTTAAGCGAAAAGTCTTCATTCACAGTCATTCAAACAGGTATATTAATGAAGCACTTAGCCTCATGGTAAACATGCTTGATATATCAACACCAACACATATATAATATGCTAAAGCAAAAAACCGCTCGCATAGTACTCCAAGGCAAGCCAAAATAGAAGAAAAATAGTTAGAAAAATGCGTGATCCTAACGATGCAAATGACTAATGCAACACGTGCAATATGCAATTAATAGGCTCGGCTACTAGCATGGCATGTGAGTCAATTCAAGGCATGCAATAGAGCATGTATTCAAGTAAGGAATTTGAAATTGACATTTGATTGGTATGATGAGCCGAACCTTTATGCATGCAAAATGAATGGATATGAGTCATCGAAAATGCTAATGAAAACATGATGCTATATACTATCCATCATAAGCGAATAAATAAAAGGGAGAAAGAAATGAGGGTCGGAAGACATACACAAATTATTACATATTTACCCTCGCGCAGGAGGGTCCGAATGTCCAAGTGTCCAAATTAACTACTTATTACAAATCCAAATGAATGAATAAGCTAGATTAACTTAAAGCACTAATTACAACAAACTATTATTAAAGAACTAATTTCATGAGCCACGGAAAGTAAAGAAACATGTATGCATGAATGGGAATATCCACTCGAAAACATTTCTGTTTTGCTGCCAAAATTGTTCTGTTTTGTAGTTAGAAAAATAATCTGCTTTAGCCTCAACCTTTGCTTTGTTCTATCATGAAGATGGTACTGTTTGCATAAAATAAAGTGGCCGACCAGCCTTGAAAAGTGGTCGGCCGGATGGACAGGTAGCCAGTCAGCCACTGTTTTGGAGGTCTGCCCTGCTATAACAAAAAGGAAACATAGCACAAACAGAGTGTTTTCAGGGGATGTTTGTCCTCTCTGTCTCTCTCTATCATGAAACAGATCAAGAGAGGGGTAGACTCAATTCGCAATCTATTAATTGACGCAAATTCATTGCGTGATGATCTATGAATCGATGAGACAAAGTCTCAATAAATGGAAGTAAATGTCCAATGAAACCTCCTCCCTATTATGGAGTTACCTCTCTAGGGAAGTGGTAGACATCGCCTCTTGAATCATTAACATCACCAATGAGTATGCAATGACTCGAGATGCAATAGGCTCAATTAACATCCGATTGAACCCAAACCAATTTTATTACTCTTGTTACCATTTTAGTCCAATTTTATTAGCCCTTTTTAATTACCTTTCCATTCTTTAGTCATTTTGTCCAAAGGTGAGAGTTATGTCCACTAATGAAGAGAAGTGTCAAACAAAAAGTTGTTTTTGACATGAGAGAGATGTAATGCCCTGGTAATGAATCTCCGAAAAGATTAAACCATTAAGCATGGAAGGTCTCTTTCTCATACTTAAACAACTATTGTTTGAAACAACTCTTAAGCAAAGAAAATCAAGAAATGAGGGAGGTTGAAGAAATTATTATTACAAGTGTGAGAAAAATGTATGAAAACTATGAAATAAAAGCTATCAACTCAAATCGGTTGGTGTCTAAGGCCTAAACCACCAAACCTATGAGGACTTACAACACTATAAGCATGATATTCAAAGCATAACTAATAAACACATCAAAACAGTCTAAAAAATAGCAAAAACAATGCTGGAATTAGTATGAAAGCTAGAAAAAGTGAGCTAAAATAAGAGAGAAATGAAGCTAGTAAGCAAGCCTAATGAGGGGTGGCTAACCCTTCCACTTTTGGACCTCAAAACCACATATTTTATCTTTTTAAAACTCTAAAAATCAGTGGCCAAAAGTTGAGAAAGAAGTCAAAAACACAAGGACAAAAGCTTAGAGAATAAGGTTCAAAGAAGGGTGGTTAACCCCACCACCTTTAGTAGCTTTAAGTCACATGTTTCAGCCCATAAAAATAGTTTAAAAACAATAAGAAAACAGAAGAAAGAAGTATTGTAAAGATGGCCAAAGTTATACCTCTTGAAGAGAGGTTACTCCTTTGTTCACAAACCACAAGGATTTCACTCTTAAAGGCTGATATTTTAGCTCAAGAACCTCAGCAAGGAGACTCAATAATTTGGTTTAGGAAGTGTATATAGAGTGTATGTATATTGTAAGATGGAGAGGGAGAGTGTTTCACAAGTTTTGAGCACTTAGGAATTTTTTCTAACCTAAAAACAATAGGGTTGGTCCTCTATATATAGAAAAGCAGGTGCCTCAGTTGGAAATATCTGTATAAAAACAGATGGTGCAAGGTATGCACATGGGGGGGGAGGGGGACAGCTGGCAGCAAAATATCTGCCTGCCGGGGACACTTGGCCGGCCAGCCACCCACAAAAAACTACTCTTAAGCCCAATTTCAAACGGGCATATCTCCTTTATCTGGATTCGGTTTCAGGTGATTCTTGAGTCTCAATTGAAACCCCGGAAGTCTACTTTCCAATAGTGGTGGCCTTACATCTAAATTCAAAGTGTACAAAGAGATATACCTAATTTAGTAAAGGCTGCTCATTTCTTTCTTAACAGATGATACCCAACTTCAAACGGCCATATTTCCCTCATCCGGACTTGGTTTTATGTGATTCTTGAGTCCAAATTGAAGCCCAAGAAGTCTAATTTCCAATGGAGGTGGCCTCACATCTAAATTCTAAGTGTACAAAGAGATATGCCTAATTTAATGAAAGCTGTTCATTTCTTTCTTAACGGTTTGATGCCTAACCTTTCCCCCAATTAGTTGTCTTCCAACCCCTCCTATTTCCTTCAACTCCGAACCTATTAATAAGATGTTTTTAAAGATTTTTCAAAGAGTTCGCCTCCCTTCCACTTATTTCCACTTTGTCCTTACTCGGTTTATTGAAAAGTGTAATATTTTAAACAAAATGCGAGCCTCAGAATATCATAGAAACATTTGGAAAAATATTTTAAAAAAAGAGCATTTTAATGTCTAAAATAGTTTTGGTCAAAATGGGGTGTAAGATTGGGATCATAAGCTCAAAACTAAAGCTCTTTTGCTGAAGAATTTGAACGATTGTAAAACGTAACTTTTCATCATCGAATATTCAACCTGAGGCGCGCAAGTCTTAAGGACGCAAAAAATAGAGTGTTTACACAATAGAAAAATAAAAATAATTAGAAACAAGTGAAATCCATCATTTAAACTGTTATAATGTTATTCTTTCAACCTCTCTACGAACTTTACCATCCTCTCTATTGCCTTTGCCCTCCCTTCCAACTTCCTCAACCTCTCCCACTCTTCTTAGCCACTCCCCATTTCCGATCGTTGGCTTTGCCACACCTTACTCAACCACCTAATTGATCCAGACTCTTACCATTGAAATTACCCAAACCCTTTTAACCCCCCTAGTCGCAAGCCCACACCCCTTCTCCCACTGTTGTAAAATGTGTTTTGTACAAGTGCCCTTATTATTAAATTGGTTGCCGCACATACTCAACCCAAGATGATATAATAAAGCGTCATGTCAATTATAGTCCTATGAGATATAATTAAGGTAATTATAATAAGATTGGATTTCTCTCAAATTTAAGTATAGATTTAAGAAAACTTTAGATGCGATCATGGGTCCATCACGCTTGTTTTGATGAAAAGAATAATTTATTTTATAGAACCCTTTTAATTAAAGTCATAATTTATAATTTTTTAAGTTATAATTTATAATCTGTTTTAATAGTTACATCAAACGATGCCATAATAAAGTGTCATATCAATTATAGTCCCATGAGATATTAATTATAATAAGATTGGATTTCTCTTAAATTTAAATATAAATTTGAGAAAACTTGAGGTCCACTCGTGGGGTTCATCACGCTGGTTTTAATGATCAGAATAATTTATTTTATAAAACCCTTCATGTATATAATTTATAAAAAAAAAAAATTGTGTCGATCCACTAATCGTACTTTTTTATTTTATTTTATTGTGTTTGTTTTGAAAAAAAATAAGTCCACTCGTGAGGTCCATCACGCATGTTTTAATGATCAGAATAATTTATTTTATAAAACCCTTCATGTATATAATTTATAAAAAAAAATTGTGTTGATAATCGCATTATTTTATTTTATTTTATTGTGTTTGTTTTAAAAAAAAAAATGGTCTATTTTAAAAAATATATTTATCACATATTTTTTTAAAAATAAATATAATAGAATAAAATATTATAATTATCTAATCGATTTATTATTTTATAAATAATATACATTAAAAATCTTATCAAATCAACCATTCAAATAATTAAAATGTGGATGTTTGATTAACAAAATCTCACGAGTCTTCAAATTTTCACAAGTAGCTTAAGGACGTTTGATTAACAAAATTGATAATGGAAATATGGGGAACACTAATGTGAACTGCCCATAATAAAAAGCATATAAAGTGGACAATATATTATTATTAGACAAGGGGGCTTTGCTGAATAATGATAGCTACCAACAATAATAATGAATAAAGCCTACAAATTGAAAGCCGCCTTTATTATTATTTATGAGAAAAAAAAAGGTGGTCGGAGAGGAGTGATGAGAGGAGGCTTCCAAAGGCTAACTTCGGGTTCGGAACATTGAAGCCAAAAAACCTTTCGATTGTGGTGATGATGGCCCCACCTTTTGATTTTACTAAACTTGCCCTGCTTGCTTGTGGTTTAGGCTTGCCCTACAGGGTAAAAAATTATGGGAAAATAATCTGAGAGTCAAGGAAAAAACAATTATAATTATAAATTTTTTTTTATTAATTTATAATTAACTTACACCGACGCAATATCAATGTAATTGTCTAAAAAATTATCTTGTGATTTTGGAATAAATTTACATAATGTCGTAATTTGTTTTTGATGGGTTTAAGTTGTCGGCTAAGTATTTTTGTTATCATGGTGAGAAACAATTTGACAAGAGTCAAATAATGAGTGGTGTGGAGTAACACTCTATGACTATCAAATAATTACTCTTATAGGGGGCATTATAGCTCTATTTATTGACTGATCTTTGGAGTTTGCTTATTTAATGATATTTTGATTTTTTTAAATCAATGAACTGCTTATTTAGTAACTTCTCAAACAGACCGCTACTATTCAAGCTTAGGCTTTCTTTGCCTAGTATTTTTTTTTATTCACTTTTTAGCTAGTTTAAAATAAAAAAGAAAAATAAAAATTGTTTAGTTACAAATTTTCAGCTAATAATTATGAATTTTTTTTTTAAAACAAGATTCATCTTTATACATTTATTTTGTCTTTTTATTTTTAATGATTTATTTTAAAGTTTGTGTTAATTTAATTTATTTACTTTTTTAGTCATGTAAGGCTAGAAGGATTAAAAAACAAAATAATTGAAAAAATGTATAAAAATAAATCACTAAAGATAATTAAAAAAAAAAACACATTAACTTATCTAACTTTCTCAATAATTTTTCAATTTCAAAATAGTTTATTTTTTCCACCACGTTAGTTTTTTCTTTTTAATTAAAAAATAACTAAAAGAACAATTTTAAAACTCAACCTTAAATTATCGACCTTTTGTTGCATCTTCATGTATAGCACAAATTCTTTCCGAGGACTGTGAAAAATACAAGTCAATTCATTAAAATTGTAATAATTCGTATCAATTTGTACCGTGCTACACCTACTAATTGTGGATTAAATTTTAAAATTTATAATTTGTCTTCGAAATCGCTCTGCTCCGTTATAGTTAATATATATATATATTAATCTCTAATAAAATATCAAAGTAAAAATGAGTGTGAAAGATATTTAAGATATGAAATTTGTTAGTATAAATTAGTATTTATATATGAAAATATTATATAAAACTAGTAGGTGACCCTGCAATGTACGGGAATTTATTTTTAAAATGAAAATTTGATTTTAAGTTTTAATATTTTATGTGTAGAAAATTTTAACAATTGAAAGTTAAATATAAATAGACTTGCTAATAGCTAATGAAAATTTTTGTCACTGTGTGTGATCTTATATAAAATAAGCTCATAAAACAATTTTTTTCAATTTTTTTTTTTTAAAAAAAAGAGGTTTATTCCACTTGTGTTAATCAAATTTACCAAAAATCATGAATTCCACTTGTATCAAACTATTTTTTTTTCTGAAAAAAAAAAAAACGGAAAATTCTATAATATACAAATTATGACTTAGTTATAACTCATGGTGTATTATTTTGGTTATTAATCGAAAAGGTATTTGTTAATTTCTTATGTTTTTGGTTATGTCTAAAGTGGTGTATCGGGTGTTTAATTATACTTCAAGTGGTGTTTAATTATGATCTATTATAATATTTTTATATGATAATATTTAAATATTTTATTACACAAAAAAGTTTTTAAAGTGGGTTGATTTAAAGGTACGATTTATACTTATATAAATAAGATCATAAGAGTTATTTATATTGATGCATAAAAAATCACAAATTCAAATTATAAATAGTGTCATCAAAGGGAATCTGACACAAAATCTCTATAACCTTAATAATTTTAGTTCTCAAAAGGGTTCTGATTAATTATATGACAAACCATAATAACTGCAAAATTTTTATTCCATCCAAATTATTTTTGCATATCTTTTCTATCAGAGCTCATCAAGGTACATTATTAGTAATACTGTAAATTAAAAAAATTATTTAAAAATTATTCAAGAAATATCAATAAGTGCCTTAAATATACACAATCGAGCGCAAAAAGTACTAAAGGTTCACAAAGACCACTCGAGTGCAAAAAGTATTGTTTGAGCGAAGGAACAAAATTTTGGATATCAACAATTTAAAAAACAAGTTACCAACCTGTTCCAAACATAAACAACACGTCTCAAGACATGGATAACTATATAAGACAAGGAAACTCGGATCCAAAACATCAAATGGGTCGGGTTTAAACAAGAAACGCTATATAATAAGATAAAATAGATAACCTTATACATATGTAACAAATAAAATAATTCATAAACAATAATTGTGACATGATTTGGGTAACATTTTTTTTTTTTTTTGCATTGGGCTATCGTGGTCTATATTTTTTAATGCCATCAACCTTAGGCTAGATTTGGGAACTACCTAAAATAATCAAAAATACACTATAAAAAAATCATATTTTTTATCTATTTTTCTACATGTCTTTTCATAAAAAATCAAAAAGTTATTCTTTTCATACCATTTGATATCCGTTTAGAATAATTCTATAGATACTAATGCTTCTATTAAATTTTTTACTAAAAGTGTTAAAGACTAAATTTGATTGATTGCCACAAAAGTAATGATTGTAGCACTCCATTATTTTTTTTTCTCTTCTTATCGCTCGAGCGATTGATGATCGCTCGAGTGGTCTTGCGAAGCTCCTAGTATTTTTGCTGGTCTAAGATTCTGAGAGCTACTGATTTTCGCTCGAGCGCAGGGTTGGTCGCTCAAGCGATGTGGTGTCTCTGATGCTCGAGCGCAGGAATGGTCACTTGAGCGGTCTGGTCGGGATTCAGTGTATATAAAGCCATTTTGATCCTCTTTTCTTCATTTTTTTTTTATAGCAATTCTGGTTTATACCCGACCTATTTGATGTTTTGGATCCGAGTTTCATTGTCTTATATAGTTGTTCATGTCTTGTTTCATGTATTCCTCTTTGAGTTTGGCTATTGGAATGTGTTGGTTGTGTTTGGAACATATTGGCAACTTGTTTCTCAAACTGTTGTTGCCCATAATTTTGCTTCTTCACTCAAACGACACTTCTTGCGCTTGAGCAGTCTTTGAGAACTCTCAGTACTTTTGTAGGCTTGCAAAACTACTGGGAGTTGGCATTCTTCGCTCGAGCGGTCCTTCTTGCACTCGAGCAGTGTTTGCCTGAGTGGTCCTTCTTAAGCTCGAGCGATGGTTATCTATCTATAAAACTTCTAGGAGTTTGTATTCTTCGCTCGAGCGGTCACTTCTTGCGCTCGAGCGGTCACACTTATTGTGTCTAGTCGCTCAAGTAATATTTCTTGCACTCGAGCAATCTGTACATATATCAGTCCATAAAAGTCACTTTTTAGATCGCTTTTTCATATCTCTCTCTCTCTCTAAACATTCCAAAAACCCTAGATTTACCTTTGAAATTATTTATAAAGGAATGGGGGTTTCACCCTAAATGTATCAAATGTTGATTTTTAAAGGATAAACGAAATTGATGTTGGAAATGTGGAATTGGGTTGATATTGATGATGATGGTGGAGTTGGATATGTATTATCACTCACATCTTGAAATTTGAAAAGTTTATCCTTATTGAAAATTATTTATTTGTTTAGAAATATATGTTTTAGGCCACCGGCGGAGGATAACTATGATTGTTGTAGAAACTACATGAGAATTAGGAGAATTGAAACTATTGTTTTATCCATTTGCATCGAGTATTATTTCATATTTTATACATTGGAAATGTTTATCGTTGTGAGAAAAATGGGTCAATCTGGAAAGTATGTATTGTCTCGTTGAAATAAGTTGGCTTGAGTGTCCATCGTGAAAGTTCTAAAAACCGTGCCTATACATGGGTATCGATCCCGCGGACGAAATTTTCATGTAATGGCAATAGTAGTGCTTGTAGAGACTACGTTTACATGGGTGTCGATTTACGATTTCCCGCAAAAGAAATTTTCGTGAAAGGTTGGAATTGTTTTGAGATTTCCAAAGTGTGATTCACTGCCCTGTTTGCTATTGTAAATGAAGTGATTTATGAATTCTGATATTAATCTGGCATTTCATGGTTTTGGAAAAAATATAAAATATTTTGACACGAGCATTGCATATACATCGACCTTATATCTTTGTTAAGATTCATATATTGTGTTGGATTATTTCTATTGGGCTTTGGTTCACCCTATATGGGAAAAACATTTTCAAGTGCCGATGAAATGCCTCCGCCAAGACAATAGCTTGGGAGGACTTGGAGCAAGAGCTTCATTTTGTTTGATTATTGGATATGTTTTGTTCAAGCCAAGGGCCTTTAACTGTATTGGATTTAAATTCACTTTTGTTGGAACCAAGCATCGTCTTGGAAAGTTATAAGCCTTTAGGGCCTTTATTATCTGTTGTACTTTCATATCACATCTTTTGTTGTAACACATGCTACAGATTCAAGTTTAGAGCTTGTGAATGTGTAAATGCATGCGTTATCTCTTGTATAATTCAAATCATATATGAATAGAAAGGATATTCATTAAACGCACTATCTTACTAGGTTACACGTCATAAGCTATCGTTATATTTTCGGGGCATTACAACTTGGTATCAGAGCGTTCCGAGTTTGAATACTTTGGGTACGTGGGAAGTGGTTCTTATCACAATGGGTTTATCTCGCTTGATAGAAATATTTGTATGTATGGTATGCTATGTGATAACATGCTTATGTGATTATATGGGTATGAGATTTAATTTCTAAGATGTTGATTGGGTTTACGAGTTTCTAGAAGTCCTGTTATAAGAGCACTTGATCACTGCTATTTATAACTGGAACTCTGGCAACGTCACAGGACGATCATTATCTAGAAAGGAAATTCGTATGTGTTTATGTGAGTGTGTGTTTATGTGGAGTGAATTACTGTTGTCCATTGCCTTAGGACGCTGTAGACACCTCATTTTTGACCGCCCTTAAGACTTGAATGTCATTGCTTGCACACCCAATGATGAATTTGTATATGCCTGTCGAGTGCTCGAAGTCCTCAACAGAATGCCACAATTTTGAGCCTTCAAACCCTACAAACTTTTTGCCTTGTTTTGGACCAAAACAGTAATTTTTCAAGCCTAAAAACCTTGGGACCTGCCGACCACCAATGTAGGCTGCCGGCCACCAATATGGGTTACCGGTCATTTGTGTGGCCTCTTGGCCAACATTAGTGGCCTGCTGGCCACCTGTGTGTTTTTGCAGATATTTATGGCAGTTGTGCCAGCTATTTCTACAGGTTCATGCATCTACCCACACGTGTATGTATGGATATTTCTGAAGGAGTTTCATGGTTTTCTATATATAGAAGACCTCCCCTTCCATTTTTTAGGGTTGGAGATTTTGGAGCAAAAATATTTCTCTCTCTACAATTCCCTCTTTCTCTTGCAAATTCTTAAGCCTTTGCCTATACATTCTAAACCAAACCTTGTGGTATTTGAGCTGAGGTACTTTTGAGCTTACTTTGAGCTCTTGAGGGTGTGTAAGTGTTGATTTGTCACTTAGAAAGGGTTCTCATCTTCAAGAGGTATAAGTCTTAGCTTATTTCTTTGCTTTATTTGCTATTTTTCCTACTATTTTTGGGCTGTTTATACTTTGAGTTTTTGGGCTGAAACTTGTGGTTTAAGGCCATCTAAGGTAGAGGGGTTGATAGCCTTTCTTTAAACCTTGTTTTTAAGGCCTTTGCCCTTGTGTTTCCCGCCTTCTCAACACCTTTTTTTTTTAGCTTTTTACTATTGAATCTCAAAGGTATTTCAAAGGCTAAAACCATGTTTTGAAGTCCCAAAAATGGAGGGGTTAGCCTCTCTTCCTTATGCTTGTTTACTAGCTTAACTTGCTTCAGATTTTAGCCTTTTGTTTTAGCTATTTTTGTTTTAATTCCAGCATGTTTTTGGACTGTTTTAGGACTATTTTTGATTTTTCATTGCATTTGAGCCTTGTATTACATGCTTGTAGTGTAATTGTCCTCATAAGCTTGGTGGTTTAGGCCTTAGCCACCAACCTATTTGAGTTGATAGCATTTATTTCTTACTTTCCATACTTGTGATCACCCCTGCAACCTCCCTCATTTCTTGGCTTTTTTTTTGCTTTGAAAGTTGTTTCAAGCTACTTGTTTGTTTAAGCATGAGATTGAGGTATTGTATTAATGGTTTTATTCCTTTGGGGGTTCATACCAACGACATGACACTTTTCTCATGCCTAAAACAACACTTGGTTTGGTATTTCTTTCCATTAGAGGACTTAAAGATCACTTTTGGACTCAATTGGTTAAAGAATGGTTGGTAATTAAAATGAAGTAATAAAATGGGGACTAAAAAATGATGCAAGATAATAAGTAATTGGGTGTTCAATCGGATGTTAATTGAACACATGGAAACTTGAGGCATTTCATACTTGCTAGTGATGAAATGGTTCAAGTTTCCAAGGTCAACCACTTCCCTTGATCAATCCATGATAGAGAAGAGGTTTGAGAGTATTTTCTTGTGCATTTATTGAAATTGTACACCTTAGTTCATAGGCCATCATGCAATGAAATTGCATCGATTGATGGCTTGCGAATTAAGCTTGTCACTCCTTTGAGCTGTTTGATGATAAGGAGGGGTAAGGTATACAAAAATACCTTGAGAATACCCTGTTTGTACTCTGTATGCTTTTTGTTGTAGCAGGAAGAACTAGGCTTCAGTGGCCGGCATGCCATTTTTTCTGGACGGCAGGCTACCATTTGTGGCCGGCCGGCCACAACTTCTGGCCTGTCCGCCACTTTTGTCAAATTGAGCAGTAACCTTTTAGAACAGAACAGAGCTGAGGCTGAGGTAAAAAAATGTTATAACTGTGCAACAGAGGCATTCTGGCAGCAGAACAGTGGGCTTTTCGGGTGGAAATCCGCACGCATGCATGAGCATTCCTCGCTTCCTGGGGTTGAGTAGTTAGTTTAGCTGCTATTTCTTTTGGATCATATTCATGTTGTAATTAATTTGTTAATTCTAAATTGTAATTAATTAATTAGTATAAAAAATTAGTTTAGTTCCATAGAATAGTTGATTAATTAACTGGTTTTGTAATAACTAGTTAGCATAGTTAGTTTATTTGATTTGTAATAGTTAGTTAATTTGTAATAATTAGCTTAGCTAGTTAGTTTATTCTGAGCCTCTTGCGCGAGGGCAACAATGTAATAATGTGTATGTCTTCCAATCCCACGTCTTTCTCCATTTTATTTACCTACTTATGATGGTTAGTTTAGGGCATCATATTTCGTTTAGCATCTTTCATAATTTACATTCACTTGTTTTGCATGCACCGAGGCTCGGTGCATCATTCTAACTTGCATTGTTAGTTAATACTTATTTGAATACGTGCCTAGACCGCATGCTATCAAATTGATTAATATGCCATATTAGTAGCCGAGCCTAGTAATTGCATATCGCATGCGTTGCATTAGTGATATTGCATAGTTAGGATCATGCATTGTTCTAAACTCTGTCATCCTTTTTTGCTTAGAGTACTAGGTGAGCTTTTATTTGCTTTAGCATATTGCATGAATGCGATTGTTGCCATGTCTAGCATGCTTGCCATGAGGCTAAGTGCTTAATTGATATACTATTTGAATGCCTGTGGATGAAGGTTAGTTGCTTGAATTGGGATAGTTTGATTGATGTACATTTGAGCCCACTTTTCCAAGTGGCACATTCAAAAATTCTTTTCAAAAAACAAACGTGAAATCAAATGTTCCAATATTGGCAAAATAGTCTATACTTGTGTGCACATCACATAGTAAGTTAGCCTAACAAATCAAAACAAGAGCATATAAATGTAAATAAGATTCACGTCATGATTAGTAGAGGCCGATCTTTGATCGGGCGAGTAGGGTGCTCAATTCATGATCTTTCTCTCTCGTACCTAAGTTCCTGAGCCGAGGCAATCTTGGTGATTAAGGACACGTGGCCTTTGGCACGAGTCATGGGTTTCCTAAATTTCTCAAAAATATTTAGGTGGTGACTCTGTATCTGGCAAAGCAGTCCATTTTTGGCATTTTGATTCAAAAATCGATTTTTCAAAAGATTTGCAGGATTTGGACTGTTTGATGTTTATCTATTTGACATTGCACTTATGAGATTAGATTCAGAACCGCGGGAGTCCGAATTGTAGGGCTTATCATCTTTTGAAAGGAGCACGAAAAAGTCGAGCTATAGATGCAGGTAAGTTAGCTTAAGCATATTTGTAAATGTGCTAATCTCTTGTATTACCTTTATTAGAATGTCAAGACATGGGCATGGTGGTAGGCGTGGCAAGCCTAGATGGCAAGAAGTGCCGTTACCGGATGACATTCCAACGCAAGAAGAAGGGGTTGGTCAGGCTAATGTAGCCGAACTAGTGGGTCAACAATCCATGGGCACTTTAGCCCGTGAAATGACCAGAGCTTTGCAGGAATCTATGGACATTCTCAAGGCTAAGAATCAAGTCCAGGACCAAGTTACTGGAGCAGGGCCGTCATTCTTGGAGAGGGAGTTCTTCCGGTCTAATCTGAATGAGTTTTTAGGTGATCCTAATGAGCCACTGAAGGCGGATCAGTGGCTAGAACAAATGGTGAAGACTTTCGAGATGCTTGGTATCAAGGACAACGGGCTGAAAGTGACCTTGGCATCCGTTCAACTGAAGGGAGATGCGAGTCAATGGTGGAAGTTTGTGTGTGGGCGCATTGGGGTGACTTGGAAAGCCTTCGTCAACGCCTTCCAAGACAAGTTCTTACCACCAACTATAAGGGAAAACTTGAGAGAGTAGTTCTTAAAGCTCAAGCAACTTAACACACCGGTGGCCATGTTTGAGGATATCTTAACTAGCTTGTCAAGGTTTGCACCAGAGTTGGTAGCAATGGAGGAATGCCATTGCTTGGAGTTTAAGAAGAGGTTGTGGACCAGACTACTTTTCAAGGTGGCCGCGTCCATGATTAGGGATTATGGTCGTTTTGTGGAGGCGGCGACTCACTTAGAGACTGTTATTCAAACTGAGAAGGAGAGGATAAGGGGCAGTAGGCAAAGAAGTCAGAAAGGACAGAGGGAGAATCAGAACAGCAAGAGGCAGCGAGGTTCTAATCCACAACAATCCCAGGCAGCACAGTCTAGATCCACCTTTCCTGTGCCGAGTTCGGGTTTAAGGAGAGGTAATCAGGAAGGCTTCACTTGTTTTAAGTGTGGCCAGTTGGGTCACAAGTCTCTAGCTTGCCCGTATAGATGAAGAGGGCAACAGTCTACACCGTTTTCGGCTCGCCCTTAGAGCCAGAGTCATAGGAGAAGGTAGCCGCCTACCTGTTTTCAGTGTGGGCAGTCAGGGCATATGAAGAGGTTTTGCCCTCAGTTGGATGGCACGCCTAGTGTGTTTAGTTCAAGACAAATATAGAGTCATCAGCCTACACAGTTAGTACAGGCCTCGAGGCCAATCAGGGAGCCTTTTCGACTCAGTCAGTGCATCAGACTTATGCTCTGAGAATTTTGCTTGGCTATTGGAATGTGTTAGTTGTGTTTGGAATAGGTCGGCAGCTTGTTTTTCAAACTGTTGTTGCCTAGAATTTTGCTTCTTCGCTCGAGCGACACTTCTTGCGCTCGAGCAGTCTTTGAGAACTCTTAGTACTTTTGTAGGCCTGCAAAACTACTAGGAGTTGGTATTCTTCACTTGAGCGATCATTCTTGCGCTCGAGCAGTGTTCGCTCAAGAAGTCATTCTTGAGCTCGAGCGATGGTTGTCTATCTATAAAACTTCAGGGAGTTTGTATTTTTTGCTCGAGCGGTCACTTCTTGAGCTCAAGCGGTCTGCACGTATATCATTCCGTAAAAGTCACTTTTTAGATCACTTTTTCATATCTCTCTCTCTAAACATTCTAAAAACCCTAGATCTACACCCTCTCTCTCTAAAGCTCTACTTTTCTCTATAAATACACCTAGATTCGTCAAGTTCTTCACTCTTGTCCTTTTGTTAAAAAGGTAGAGGACGCCGTGGGCTTCCTTTTGATCCGAACAAAGTTGGGTTTGGGCGTTGTTGAAGTTCTTTCACTTTTTCTCTCATCTTCTAAGCTTGAGGTAGGGAATCTCCGCACTTTCTTATGATTTTTAACTTAGATATTTGTCTTTATAAAACAACATTGTGATTTGGAGAAGTTTTGGACAAACCTAGGGTTTGGCTTGATTTCAAAAGAGGAATTTTCAAATGCTTTGTTGGAAATGATAAAGAGAATATATTTATTGTTGAGTTATGATGAATTAGTGGATTTTTACCTTTGAAATTAGTTTATAAAGAATGAGGGTTTACCCTAAATGTATCAAATGTTGCTTTTTAAAGGATAAACGAAATTGATGTTGGAAATGTGGAATTGGGTTGACATTGATGATGATGGTGGAGTTGGATATGTATTATCACTCACATCTTGAAATTTGAAAAGTTTATCCTTATTGAAAATTATTTACCTATTTAGAAATATATGTTTTGGGCCACCGCCGGAGGATAACTATGATTGCTGTGGAAACTACATGAGAATTAGGAGAATTGAAACTATTGTCTCATCCATTTGCATCGAGTATTATTTCATGTTTTATACATTGGAAATGTTTATTGTTGTGAGAAAAATGGGTCAATCTGGAAAGTATGTATTGTCTCGTTGAAATAAGTTGGCTTGAGTGTTCATAGTGAAAGTCCTAAACACCGCGCATATACATGGGTGCCGATCTCGCGGACAAAATTTTCGTGTAATGGCAATAGTTGTGCTTGTAGAGACTACGTTTACATGGGTGCCAATTTACGGTTTCTCGTGGAAGAAATTTCCATAAAAGGTTGGAATTGTTTTGAGATTCCCAAAGTGTGATTCACTGCCTTGTTTTCTATTGTAAATGAAGTGATTTATGAATTCTGATATTAACCTAGCATTTCGTGGTTTTGAAAAAGATATAAAATATTTTGGCACGAGCATTACATATGCATCCACCTTATATCTTTGTTAAGATTCATATATTGTGTTGGATTATTTTTATTGGGTTTTGGCTCACCTTATGTGGGAAAAACATTTTCAAGTGTTGATAAAATGCCTCCGCCAAGGCAATAGCTTGGGAAGACTTTGAGCAAGAGCTTCATTTTGTTTGATTGTTGGATATGTTTTGTACAGGCCAAGGGCCTTTAACTGTATTGGATTTAAATTCACTTTTGTTGGAACCAAGCATCGTCTTGGAAAGTTATAAGCCTTTAGGGCCTTTATTATCTGTTGTACTTTCATACCATATCTTTTGTTGTAACACATGCTATAGATTCAAGTTTAGAACTTGTGAATGTGTAAACGCATGCGTTATCTCTTGTATAATTCAAATCATATATGAATGGAAAGGATATTCATTAAACGCACTATTTTACTTGGTTACACGTCATAAGCTATCGTTATATTTTCGGGGCATTACAACTTGGTATCAGAGCGTTCCGAGTTTAAATACTTTGGGTATGTGGGGAGTGGTTCTTACCACAATGGGTTTATCTCGCTTGATACAGATATTTGTATGTATAGTATGCTATGTGATAACATGCTTATATGATTATATGGGTATGAGATTTAATTTCTAAGATGTTGATTGGGTCTACGAGTTTCCAGAAGTCCTGTTAGAAAAGCACTTGATCACTGCTATATATAACTAGAACTCTAGCAGCATCACAGGACGATCATTATCTAGAAAGGAAATTCCTATGTGTTTATGTGATTGTGTGCTTATGTGGAGTGAATTACTATTGTCCATTTCCTTAGGATGCGAGTGAGTTAGCTTCGGCACATTTGTAAATGTGCTAATCTCTTGTGTTACTTTCATTAGGATGTCAGGACATGGGCGTGGTGGTAGGCGTGGCAGGCCTAGACTGCAGAAAGTGTCGTTACCGGATGAGATTCCGTCGCAAGAAGAAGGGGTTGGTCAGGCTAATGTGGCCGAACCAGTAGGTCAGCAAGCCATGGGCGCTTTAACCTGTGAAATGGCCGGTGCTTTGCAGGAATCTATGGATATTCTCAGGGCTGAGAATCAAGTCTAGGCCTAAGTTACTGAAGCAGGGCCGTCATTCTTGAAGAGAGAGTTCTTCCGATCTAATCCGAATGAGTTTTTAGGTGATCCTAAGGAGCCACTGAAGGTGGATGAGTGGGTAGAACAGATGTTGAAGACGTTCGAGATGCTTGGAGTCAAGGACGACGGGCTAAAAGTGACCTTGGCATCCGTCCAACTGAAGGGAGATGTGAGTCAATGGTAGAAGTTTGCGCGTGGACGCATTGGAGTGACTTGGGAGGCCTTCGGCAATGCCTTCCAAGACAAGTTCTTGCCTCCCACTATAAGGGAAAAGTTGAGAAAGTAGTTCTTGAAGCTCAAGCAGTTTAACACACCAGTGGCCAAGTTTGAGGCTACCTTTACTAGCTTGTCGAGGTTTGCACCGGAGTTGGTAGCGACGGAGGAACGCCGTTGCTTGGAGTTTGAGAAGAGGTTGAGGACTGAACTTCTTTTCAAGGTGGTCGCGTCCATGATTAGGGATTATGGCCTTCTTGTGGAAGCGGCGGCTCATTTAGAGACTGTGATTTAGACCGAGGAGAAGAGGATGAAAGGCTCCAGGCAGAGGAGTCAGGAGGTGCAGGGGGAGAATTGGGACAGTAAGAGGCAGAAGGGTTTTAATCCACTGCAGTCCCAAGCAGCACAGTCTAGATCCTCTTTTCGTATACTGAGTTCGGGTTTAGAGAGTGGTAATCAGGGAGGCTTCACTTGTTTTAAGTGTGACCAATTGGGTTACAAGTCTCCAGCTTGTTTTAAGAAGGGCAACAGTCTGCACCATCTTCAGCTCGTCCTCAGAGCCAGAATCAAGGGAGAGGACAACCGTCTACCTGTTTTCTGTGTGGGCAGTCAGGGCATAAGAAGAAGTTTTGCCATCAATTGTGTGGCATGAGCGATCATTCCAAGCAATGGCGAGCTACCCTAACTTCTCATGCAATACGCTAAATTTAACAGGAAAAAATGATCTTTACCCCAAAATGATTTCACTATTTTCTTTACCTTTTATGTAGATTCATTCATGCAACAAGTGTTTGTTGGGTGGATCTTGTAAACATAAAATAAAATAAAATTCATTCATATTGTGTTTAGTTTGAAGATTTGAAAAGAAAAATGAAAAAGATAAAGAAAATATAATTTTACTTTTTATTTGGTTATAATGGAAAACATATGAGAAAAGAAAGTAAGAGAAATACAATCCCACCTTTTTATCAAGCTCGTTAGAGTCTTTTCTTGGCTATTTTATACCACAAAATCATAGAAATACACTCCATCAAACTCAATTCTTGATTAGTTACTTTAGTTAAATATCAAACCACTGGCTACATGTAATTAGGGGAAGATGACTCATCAAATAATTTTAGGTAATAAATATTTAATATATTGTATTTTATTTATCATTTAATAAATTATTACTATATTAATAATAAATATGTGATAATATTGTATTAATTTAATAGATTTCACCATTTATATTTGTTAATAATATAGTATTAACATCTGTGATTATAAATAAATTATAAAAAAATAAAAATTACAAAAAAATAATATTTTAATGAAATAGAATACTATCTCAACACATAAGATTATAAATAAAATATAATAAAAAATTATTAAAAAGGGCACAAAATAAAAAGAAATATTTTAATGAAATAGAATTTTAAAATAGAGAGTTTGATAGATATAGTGTGCACATACAAAAGAGACTAACTAAAATACAAAAGTGGATTTTGGGTTATAATTTGACGTAAATTTTGCTAAGTTCAACATGAATGCTCTTCGACTTTGTTCTTTCTACATTTCTCAGCTCAACCAAATATAACATGAAATTTAAATCCTATCAATTCTTTCTCATTTTCTTTCTATTACTCGTTTCCTTTATATTTTCTTCATCAAATCATCCAACCAAATACAACCTCATCGTTGTATAAGAGTATTTTAAATCCTTCAAATTTTCTTTCATCTAATTTAAATTAGATGAAAAAATACTAAAAAATTATGTTCAATCATTTCATCAAGTATTCATCAAATTAACGGAGAATTATTTTCTTCAACAAGTCGAGAACTCATCAAATCCTTCATTAAATTGATGAAAATTTTAAAAGATGAAAACATTTGGTTTAGTTTTTAAATTAACATTTGGATCAAAAAATCAAAAAACATGTTTGGTTAACAAATTTTCAAAATTATTTTTTCTCTACTCTCTCCTCTCTGTAGACATCCCATTTTGACCGCCCTTAAGATTTGGGTGCCTCATTCTGAACACTCGATGATGAAATGTGACATTGTGCAATCGTTCGAATCTTCAGCAAAAGAATTCAATTTTGAGTTTATAATCCTAACCTTCAACCACATTTTGACCAAAATGTTTTAAACCCTTAAAAATCATCTTTTCAAACTTTTGACTCGGTCGTGGGTATTTCGGACCCGACCGTGGGTATTTGGGCCCGGCCAGGTCTCTCTACTAATCAAACTAAAATTAGACCCGGCAGACCACTTTTTGGGCCAGCCATACAATTCATTGGTCGGTCGACCATATTCAGCGATAGCAGATATTTTGAGACAGCCAACTGTTCCCATATGCATGCTTTGCACCAGCTATCTCTTTCTTGATATTTCCGACGTGAGATGTTGTTTTTCTATAAGTACAAGGCCTCCCCTCATGGTTTGGGGTTAGAAAAAATATCCAAAAGCCTATAGCTTGCACAACACTCCTCTCTCATCTCTTGCGATATACATACACAATAGATACACCATACAAGCTTGGACTTGAAGCTTTTGCTAAGATTTTGAATACCATTTTAGCTCCTTAAGAGTGCTTGGTTTGTGGTTTGTTAAATAAGAAGCTTTTCCTCTCTTTCAAGAGGTAAACTTAGAGCTCTTCTACTATCTTTTCTCTCTTTTTTCTTTGCCTTTTTATACTGATTTCAAAGCTATTTTAAGCTTAAAAATGTGATTAAAACTTGGTTACAAGTGAGTGAGCTAGCCAACTTTTCATTGGCTAGCTCACTAATTGTGCACCCCTTTGTTTTTCTTCCATTTCTTTTGCTTTCTTTTCACTTTATTCGGTAAATTTCAATACCTTGTAGGCACTGTTTTTGAGTTATTTTTGTGTGTTATGAATTGGATATGGGCTTACACAAGAATCCTAGTCCTCCTCATTACTTGTGCTCTTACTTATCATGCTTTAAATATCATATTTGTGTTGTTGTAAGTCCTCTTGGATTTGGCGTGTTTTGAATATAGCGGTCAATCTTTTGAATTGATTGTTTTAGCTTTCATTATATCTCTTTGAACCTTGTGGTCATGGGAGGATTAGAGCTTAGGCTTAGCCACCCGCCACAAGTTTGCTTAACTAGTGTAAATTTCTTACTTTTGCATTATTGTTGTTCACCTTGAAGCTAGGTAGTAGCTTCCGTGTTCAAAGTATTGAAAAACTCTATTATCGATCATTTCCGTCGCATGGAAATGGGGTCTCATCCTTATTCCATGAAAAGAGGAGTTTTTAACAACTTTGGCAAGTTGTGTGTTTAAGCTTTGATATAGCTTGCTTTTTTGTCCTCTTTTTTTTTTTTTTTGGTTCTTGCTTTGATGCTCCAATAGGGCTTTTTCTTGAGAAGTGTTGAAAACTCTCTCCTAGTTCCTATTTGTAGCATGGAAATGGATGTTTCATCCTTATTCCATGAGCACGGAGATGAGTTGACAACACATTTTGGGTCGTTACTTTTGTTCCTTTTTGGTTGCTCTATGATCATCATATATTACCTTGTGACTTGATGATTTGTGAGTTAAGCATGCCTACCTCTTCCTTGCCCAATTTCATGATAGGAATGGGGTAATGTTTTTCTTTTTGTTTTGTTTATTGAATTCTTATCCTATTGCTTCTAAAGATCATCGTGCAACAAATTTGCATTGGTTGATGATTTGAGAAATGAATCTACTCCTCCCTTGAATATCTTCATGATAGGGAAGGGCAGAAAGGACAAACATCTCTTAAAAACACTCTATCTACACTGTTTTCACCTTAGTGCACAAAACAGTCTTTTTACCAAAAAATAGGGCACGACTGGATTTCTTTTGACTCGGTCGGGCCTCTTTGTAGGCCGGCTGGACTCCAAAGTATAGTACACAATGCAGTTTACTGAAAACACAGAGCAGTGGCTGAGAGTGAAACAGAGCAGTTTCCCAGAAGGCAGATAGAGCGATTTCTAAAGACTATCTTCGTCTGCGCGCATGTGCTCCTTGTTCATTCTTTACATATTATTGTTGTCATATTATTGTTGTAATTAATTAGGACATTCATTCAGACCCTCTTGTGCGAGGGCAAATTTTGTAACACTTGTAATATTTTGTATGTCTTCCAACCCTTATTTCTTTCTCCCTTTTATTTATATACTTATTGTGGTAGCATCATATTTTTGGTTTCATATCATTACCATGTGTTGTATCTATTTTTGCATGCATTGGGTTCGGCTCATCATTCTAACATTATTGTCATTTCCAACTTAATTGAATACATGTGCTACCATATGCCTTGAATTGATCCATATGTCATGTTAAGAAGTTGAATCCGATAATTGCATTTTGTATGTGTTGCATTAGTCACTTTGTATATTAGGAACATGTATTTTTCTAATTATTTTCCTTTCTTTTGGTTTGCCTCGATTGAATACTAGGTGAGCATTTCTTACTTTAGCATATTGCATGTATGTTTTGTATTGCCATATCAAGCATACTACCGTGAGGCTAAGTGCTTATTTGATATATCTCTTTGAATGTTGGTGGATGAAGGCTAATTTGCTTAAGTTGAAATGACTTTGATAAATGTACATATGAGCTCGCTTTTTCAAATAGCACATATTGAAAACTCTTTTCAAACAAACATGAAATCAAGTCATTTCCAAAGCAAGAGAAACAGTCTATACTTGTGTGTCTCACATAGTAAGTTAACATAATAATCAAGAATAAGAGCATATAACGTACATAAAAATCATATCATAATTAGTAGAGGCCGATCTTTGTTCGGGTGAGGGGGGTGCTCAATTCATGACTTTCCCCTCTCATACCTAAGTTCTCGAGCCAAGACACTTTGGTTATAACGGACAAGTGGCCTTTGACATGAGTCATGGGTTTCCTAAATTTTTCAAAAATATTTAGGTGGCGACTCTGAAATCTAGCAATACAGTTCATTTCTGGCATCTTTGATGATAAACGGATTTTCTAAGATTTGTCAGATTTGGGCTCTCATTTGTTTAATCTATTTCACATAGTACTTGTGAAACTAGATTCAGAACCACGGGAGTCCAAACTATAGGGCTATCGTATCCAAGGAGACTAACCCCCTCCGAGGAGCACAAAAAGCAAGTTACAGTTTCTAACGACTCTGTTGGGGATTTAGAGAACTTGACTTGAACTTCATGATATGAAATTTTATCTACACATATATGTTCTTCGCATTGCATTTGCATTGGTGCTCTTAAGTCACTGTGTTTTCCATCTGCTATTTATGAACGTTTTGCCGGAGGCTTACCTAAAAAGCTTGCCAAAAGGCTGGCCGATCATAGGCTCTGCCATGTTGGAAACACAACCCTCAGACCTGGATTATTGTCGTACTGCTTGATCCTCCTTTCACTTCTCGGTGTTAGGTATGCGAGGTATATTAGGTAATTTTGTCAAGGTACCCTTTTGACCATTCGTCTTAGCTGCATATAGTAAAGCCATAGTGACTGTTCTAACTAGGATAAGATGCTCACCCATATGCAGGATTTTGTGAAACTACTTGCTTAAAGTAGTGAAACCCTAGATCATATCAAATCTAAGACAAGGTAACCCTACTCCCTCATAGGGGTGTTTTGGCTCTCTTTACCTGGTATGTGATTTACAATGAAACTGTATAGGAATGCTTCATATCAGTGGCACAGTTGATATCAGTTTATGGGGATAGAATTGAGTAGGAAATACAGTCCTTCAGCTGTGATCATATCTATTGGAAACTTGGGCCCAGGTGCTGTCCGATTTTTTTGTTTATTACTTTCCTTTTCTTTATTTCTTTTGCTAGGTAGTCTTACAATTATAGCTTCAAAGAGATCTGATATTCCCTAAGTTTTGTGGACTCGCACCGGTAGGCTATGCAAAATTCGAGATCTAGTTGACGGTCAGCCAGTGTTAGTCTCTCTCCCACCAATTGTTCGGAGGAGAAAAACTAATCAATTTTCGTTAGCATTAAGCACTCAGCAGTCGCTTGTCCATTCTTACCCATTCAATTCACCAATAGCTCGCCAATAACTAACTCTCCTAGACACGCAATGGCACATAGTAGTCTAGAGGAGGTTGTTGCTATGATGGCAGCTTTTCAAAGAACTATGGATGCACTGAACCAAAGAATTGCCGCTCAGGATGAGACTATTGATAAAATGTGACGCCCATTTGGGAAATCGGCATCTACTATACATTTGGTCCCGGCTGCCTAGCCGAACCCTGCTCTACCTCCACCAGCTGAAAACCTTCAAGTCCTGGATCCCCAAAAAATTTTAGCACAAGCTCAACCTTTCAGGCCTCTGGCACAGCCCCAAAATTGCCAGGTTAGAGAAGGCGCTCAAGAAATCTCAAGGCTTCAATTCCATCCCGGACATTGAAGACGGTTATACCGAGGCTTCTTTAGGATTGCCAGAAAATTTTAAAATGCCTCACATCGACAGATTTGACGGAAGTGGAGATCCTATCGTGCACGTCTGTCTCTTCTCGAATGTCCTGAATCCAATGGGCTTGACGTAGGCTCGGAAATTGTCATTATTCAAAAAAACCTTATCAGACGTGGTAACCATCTGGTATGCTAAACTGGAGGACTCGACCAAATGGAACTGGGAAGAACTGTCTGAGGGATTCGTTAATCTATATTCCTACAATACTCAGATAGAGGTAATGATCAGCGAATTGGAGGCAACCACCCAAAATCCCAAGGAACCCTTTATCGACTTTGTTGCAAGATGGAGGGCAAAGGCGACCAGAATGACAAACAGGCCCTCAGAAAAGGAACAAGTCTGGTTAGTAGTTCAGAATCTCGAACCAGACATGTTACAAAGGATGATAGTCGCACCACTGTATACCTTCACTGCTTTACATGAATTGGGGATCTAGATTGAAAGCGCTTTCAAGAAGAGAATTATCCAAAAAACAAGTGAACCGGCAAAAAGGCCATTTACTAGGGGTACTAATGCTAGCAATAGCACTATTCCTAGGCCTACTAAAATCAGTACCATCACCACAACTACCAAGATTGCCAATCTTTTTGCTAGTATAAGCCCACAAACAACCTACCCAGCCCGAGCCCAACTCAGAACTTTCGTTCCTTTCCACATGAGCCCAACCCGCGCACTAAAAGTCCTAATAGAAAGAGGGTTTCTCAAACCTCTTGATCCCTAACCCCTTCTTGACCCACTTCCAGCTAAACATAACCTTACCCAGTATTGTACATACCATCAGTAGCACGACCATCACACCAACGGTTGCTTCCGCCTTCGTCACGAGATCCAGGATCTCATCGACAATAAGGTTATAGCTCCACCCCAGAAACCCAATGTAACTGTAGCTTGCTTTCCGTGCTCCTTTCGGATATGATAGCCCTACAGTTCGGACTCCCGTAGTTCTGAATCTGATTTCACGAGTGCAATGTGAAATAGATAAACACAAATGAGTCCAAATCCAGCAATTCTTTTAGAAAATCAATTTGAATCAAAAATGCAAAAAATGGACTACATTGCCAAATTTCAGAGTTGCCACCTAAATATTTTGAGAAATTTAGAAAATCCATGACTCGTGCCAAAGGTCACATGTCCGTCATCACCAAAGTGTCTTGGCTCAAGAACTTAGGTATAAGAGGGGAAGGTCGTAGATTGAGCACCCCACTCACCCGATCAAAGATCGACCTCTACTAATCATGATGTGATTCTTATGTACAGTATATGCTCTTGTTCTGATTATTTAGGCTATTCTTACTATGTGATGCACACAAGTATAGACTAATTTGCAAAAGTTAGAACACTTTGATTTTTTCTGTGTTTTGAAAGGTGTTTGAATATGTACCACTTGAAAAAGTGATCTCATATGTACATTTAATCAAATCATCACAACTTAAGCAATTAGCCTTCATCCAAAGGCATTCAAATAGGTATATCAATTAAGCACTTAGTATCATGGTATTTATGCTTGATATGGTAACAATCGCATGCATGCAATATGCTAAAGCAATAAGTGCTCACCTAGTATTCTGAGGTGAGCCAAAAGAAGTCAAAATAATTAAAAAAAAGCATGGTCCTAAAAATACAACATGACTAATGCAACGCATACAAAATGTAACTAATAGATTTTGTTTACTTAGCATGGCATATGTCTCAACTCAAAACATACGATAGCACACGTATTCAATTAAATGGGAAATAATAACGAGGCTAGAATGATGAACCAAACCTAATGCATGCAAAAATGGATACAAGTCATGGTAATGACGTGAAAATGTAAAACATGATACTACCATTATAAGCGGGGAAATAAAAGGGAGAAAGAAATGGGGGTTGGAAGACATACACACATTATGAAGGGTCCAAATGAATGTTCGGATTTTAAACTAACTATTACAAACCAACTAAATAAATTAACTACACTAGCTAACTATTACAAAGTAGAATTAAGCTAACTAATTAATTATAACACGGAATTAATTAACGAAGTAACTACCTATTACAAATTCAAAGGAATTATCTCATTTCTTTCTTAACAATTTGAGGCCCGACCTTTTCCTAAACTAGTTTTCTTCCCTCCCCTCCTATTTCCTTCAACTCCAAACTTATAAATAAGATGTTTTTAAATATTTTCAAAGAGTTCACCTCCCTTCCATTTATTTCCATTTTGTCCTTACTCGGTTTATCGAAAAGTGTAATATTTTAAATGAAATGTGAGCCTCGGAACATCGTAGAAACATTTGAAAAATATTTTGAAAAAGAGGGTTTTAAGGTCTAAAATAGTTTTGGTCAAAATGGGGTGTAAGGTTGGGATTAGAAGCTCAAAAATTGAAGCCTTTTGATGAAGCATTTGAACGATTGTACAACGTAACTTTTATCATCGAGTGATCAACCTGATGCGCCCAAGTATTAAGGGCGGTCAAAACTAGGGTGTCTACAATTGCCCCTCTTTGACAGAGCTCAAAGTCATGAAATGACGTGAGTGAATGTCAAAGCCCGAAGATGAACCATTTTGACGAGGCTGTAAGATTTGGGCAAACAAACAAAATGCAGATGCAATTGGTTGAACCTGAGGGTTGCCTACATATCCCTTTGCAAGGAATCAAACCAGCGTAGTTCAGGGGCAAGATGCAAATGATATGCACAAAGAATACACTTGAAAATTGGGCTTACACGCTTCGCGAAGCCGGTTATTTTGAAAATCCATGATCATGCAAGACAATGCAATGAGAAATAACAAAATGACTGCATATGCAACAAGCTTCATGCTTAAATCAAAATAGGTCCAACCATGTTTCACGAAAGAAATAAGCAAATGGCAATTCCAAACACTTTCACGTAAAAGGAGAAAAACACACTCTAACCACGCTAAAAACGTGAAAAGAGAAAGGGAAAAGGCCGCTCAGGGTCGTGCTTCCACATGCCCTGAGATGCTCTAATCATGCTGAAAACGTGAGAAGAGGAAAAGAAAACCGCTCAGGGTCGTGCTTCCGCACACCCGAAGATACTCTAATCACGCTGAAAACATGAGAAGCGGAAAAGAAAACCGCTCAGGGTCATGCTTCCGCATACCCTGAGATGCTCTAATCACGCTGAAAACATGAGAAAAGGAAAATAAAACTGCTCAGGGTTGTGCTTATGCACATCTTGAGATGCTCTAATCACGCTGAAAACGTGAGAAGAGAAAGAGAAAAATCGCTCAAGGTCGTGCTTCCGCACACCCTGAGATGCTTTAATCACATTGAAAACGTGAGAAGAGGAAGAGAAAAGCCACTCATGGTCGTGCTTCTGCACACCCTGAGATGCTCTAATCACGCTGAAAATGTAAGAAGAGAAAGAGAAAAACCGCTCAGGGTCGTGCTTCCGCACACCCTGAGATGCTTTAATCACGTTGAAAACGTGAGAAGAAGAAGAGAAAAACCACTTAGGATCGTGCTGCCGCACACCCTGAGAAAAGCCCCGGGGGACAATGATCCTAAACGCTGACTGATCAGCGTAAAACGATAAATAATACATGATAAGGTTGTTCAGCGTAAAAGGATGAATGATACAAGATAACGCAAGATGCAAATAAATGCAATAAGTGCGATAGATGATATGGTATATCTGAAATAATGTAATGGATGATGCTTAGGAAATGCAATAACCAAACGAAGCGGCGCTTTAGAAAGCACCTCACAGGGTGAGTGGCGATGAACTGCTCTACTCTAACGGGGATCTTTCTCTCGTGTTCTTCAAACTCTTACCTCCAACTCATAACAAAGGTCCTCAAATGTTGAAAAGGGGTAAAATATGCATGCGAAAACCACGGATGTCGCTTTTTTTCCTAATTATATTCACAACTTTCCCTATTGTCCAACGGGGTGACAGACTAGGTTGGTTCAATATCCAAAATTGAGGCACACACATGCTATCTTAATCTATAGGGCTGCCATACATATTTCAAGGCGCGGATACATCCCTGGTATTTAAACCAGACTTTAGTCTCGGAAATTCCAAACATTTCTGTTCTAGGCATCGCCATTCAAACTCTAGTTTCCACCATCGTAGTTGGTCTCCTAGGAACTCATTGCAAACATAGCCAAGACGCCTCTGGTGAGGAATGGTGCTTAGGGAAAGCATGTGACGCCCCAAAATTTGAGGACATCATAATAAGGTTTAAAACTTAAAATCAATTTTCTTAATTAAGAATCCTTATCAATGTTGCCACCAAATTTACCATCATCCATTAATTAACAACACAAAAACTAAAAGTTTTTAAATTACAACTCCAGTCAAACTTAAAACTTTGTCTTAGTACACAAATATATAAAAAAAAAAAAAAAAAATTAGAGAAAAACTAGAAAACTCAGAAAAATAGTTCATGGAACTTTGGCACGCTTCAAGCTAATCAAGGCTGAATGTTGCCTTCCAACACCTCGGTATTTCCTTTGGTTTCTTCGGTACCTGGCATGAAACGCCAGGGCAATGGGAATGCCAATGAGCGACGAGCTCAATAAGATACTACAACTTGAAATACCCACCCCGATAATAATACTCACAATTAATAAATAATGAGTAGTAACAGAATAATAAGTAGCATTTAATAAGCACAACAGGAATGCCATCAGTTGAAATAATAACAATAAATAAAAAAATGACAAACAGAATCAGTATTTCATCATAAGGAAAATGCCCGCTTTTCTTTTTAAATTCTCATAAATTTAGTTTATCAAATAAGTTTAAGTAACTCCCCGCGGAGCACTATTTCCACTCAACTGCTAAACAATGGCCATCGGAAATTCTGACTCCCTCTTGATCAAATATTCAAATGTTACTTGCTGTAACTACCAATGATGCCCACGCACCAGGGTTACGTACCCGAGTCGTGACATCACGGTCTGCCCCAAGCGAGCGGTCTATGTTGTGACACCCGCACCACCAACCTTATATCGCCTGCACCGATAAAAGCCGAAATACCTTCCCGTGCCATGTTAGGGTTCATAACTCACTTGTGCAAGATTCTAAACCGGGCTCACCCCCATCACTTTTAAATTTTTAATGTACCATCGGTTCAATTTCGTGTTTCTTTACTTTGTCAAATTCACATTTTTATACATGTGCGAGTTTTAGTTTGAGAACCATAGTGACATAATGTTTATATAGCACAACACAATCATATATGGCAACCAAAATAAATGTGATAGAGTGTCTTAGGAATCATCACAAGATTTCTTAAGAATTCACACACTTCTTCTTTCAGCACTGTATGGTCAGACAAAAAAAAATATGAAACCCATACTAAACGAAGTTCAACCATTATAATATTTTAACTGGTGCTAGTTCATCGAGTTAGAAAAATATTTTGAGAAGAATACCAAGGCTAAAAACAATTTTAAAATGGAGAAATAATTTTTGGAAGAAAACTGGTTTTCTGGGACAGTGAGTTACATTAACCTCCAGCACAGGTGTTCTGTGTTCGAAAAATAAAAAGAGGCCTTAAACGGTGTCAAAAAGAGGCATGGTCCAAATGGTTTCTAAATTTTTGAGTTTAGAACATATTTCCAGAAGAGTTTGAAGACTGAAAACCAGTGAAAGATGGTCAAATAATTTTTATAAGAAAACTGGACAGATTCTGTCACATTTTAGAAAAATTGGTGTTTCTCTCTCAATGCTTAATAAAAAATTATGGAACCAGCAGAATTTGAAAGGTAACTTAAAAATCTAACTTTGCCGATTTGAATCACTTGAAAATTCATTCTGTGGAATAAACGGTGACCTGGTAAAGTCAGTATTACTGTTGCCTGCAAACAACAATGAAGTTAAAAATATATTCAGGCCATGAAACGTTGTCAAATAATTTTCTTCGATATTCTAGCACCATGAAAACATGTTAAACTAACTCCAGTAACTTCAGATTTTATGAAAGTGTTCTCATGAGTTTGTTAAGGGTTTATTCAAAACGGATTAAAAATCTATTTTGGTAGAAGTTCATTAGTTTGCGAAAAACACACTTTGTATTCACCACGAATCACATGCAAGACTAAAAAAAATGTTTCTTATTATTATTCCCATGTGAAACTCTAATCCTTCATATTTACTTTCATTAGTGATAACAGAAAAGAATATTTATGAAGAGTAAACACAAATTCATAAGTATGCAAGATTAATTCAACAATGGAGAATATTTGAACACATGAGGAACAAAATCAGTAGCTAAACCATCTAATCCATACTTGTAAGAAGGACAGAAATCACATAATCATAAGATTATCATTCTATCCAAATGTAACATGCATTGAGCATTTGTGTATTATCAATACACACTCTTGCATATTTTTAATGTATAGATTTAGTTAAGAAAAACATCTAAGGGAAGATAGGGGTTTAGTATTTTTACCTCAAGAACTTTTACAAACAATTCTCAAAACTTGTTTCCAATTGGTAACCACCAAGGACCCTCTCCTCTTCCTCTCATTTTCTTTTCTTTTCTACTCTTTCTCTCTTGTTTTTCTTTGCTTAGCCATGTATCTCTAAGGTGGCTAAAGATGGGGTCCTTATATAGGAGTTTGGAGGCCTTTTTTTTTTTAATTTCATTTTATTTTTTTATTTATTTTTATTTTTTTATTCCTCTTGGCTTGGGAATATTACCTACAATGTATAGGTTAGGATGTGGTTGGAAACATGCTTTAGCATGCATTGGCATGTTTGCCCAATAGCCTCCTTCCTTGGGAAGCCCCAAAAAAACAAAAACAAAGAAACAATTTTGATTTCTTTTTTTTTTTTTTTTTTGTGGTACAAAAATAAAAATCAATGAATATATATATATATATATAACCTAGTTACTAGATATTTTGCTCCTTTCTATTTTCTAACTAACTTAGTTATTATTTATTTAACTCATTTAGTTTCCACAACTATATTTAGATACAAAAATTTAATCACATAAATAAATTTATTTAAAGGAGTTTAATAGTGGTATTAATCGTGATGCTATTATCATTATAATTTTATAATTTAATAATCACTATTAATTGACTTAATATTATAATATTATTATATGTAACTAAAAGACTTGAGATTGAACCAGTTAATCTCCATGGGTTAATTTTCTTGTACACAAATTATTAATGCAAAACTTTATACAGAACAATTATACAGAATAATATATATTAAGAATTAGATTTATGTAGTCATAAAAGTGATGACAACGACGATGACGACAACAATAATAATAATACTATGAAGATAAAAATTGCACTAATTAAATAATTAAAAGTTAATTATAGAATTTCGTAACAAAATGTTGTTATGGAATTGAATTATAGATTGTTGATTACAAAATTTAAGTAGCTAAATATAATTACCAAAATAATTTAATATGCAAAAATATGGGTTCTCACAAAGCATTTTTTGATTGCCCTTCTGACGAAGCAGGCTTGAACTTGAGGTCGAGGTACACCCATATTTCGGAGAAATGGCAAGGCTTAAGAAGGTGCATCCGGAATATAATCTCGGAGTTTGCTGAAGTTGAAACAAACTCAGGTGCTCCAATTTTCCCTCTTTTTCTTTTGCTTTACAGTTTGGAACGTATGTAGCTTCAGATAGGTCCTTGTTTTGCTACTCTATCTTTTGATCGAGGTTGGAGCATGCAATTTTATGAAAGAACGAATCCTGTTTTGCAGATCATGTTGAGAATAGCACGACACTCTAAACACAAAACGATTTATTTTTTAAAATTGGAACAAAGAATGAGTTCTTAATCGGGTATTGAGCCTACGATTGGCTACAGTACACCACGAGACTCAACAAAAGAAAAAAACAAAGTAAAAACAACATTACATCTATTTATACTCACTAAATTCAAAACAACTCAAAACAAGACTCAAAACAAACAAAAAACATAAACACAACACTTGCATGTTTTCCATTGACAGGAGACCTCTTGGAATTCACGAGGAGCCCATTGCTTCTCCAGGTATTGTTTCCCATCCTTTCTTATTTATGATTCTCACATCACTTTGGCACTATTGGAAAATTGGTTTATATAAGGCATATTTTGGGCCGACTTTGAGCCCAAAATAGAGTGGGCCCCAAATGTCTTTTGGGGTGGGTCCGAAGAGGTGACGTGTTCCTTGCCGCGTGGCAAGTCACACGGTGAAGACGGAACATCAAAATCATTTATGAGTGAATAGGAAGTTGACGTCATTTTCGGGTTTAACATTAATTTTTTAGATAAAAAATTATTTTGAATTTTTTCAATAAAAAATTATTGTGGGAATTTAATTTAATTCTAAATTCAAATTTTGGGTTCCTAAGTGGTTTCCTAAAGTTTGTAATTGTGGGAATTTAATTTAATTCTAAATTTATTTTTTGGTTTCCTTAAGTGATTTCCTAAAAATGATTAAACTATTCAAATAGTTTAATCAGTATATTCCAATTGTTTGAATAAGTGTGTTTAATTGTGCAACAGATACATTTTTTCAACCTTTTTGAAAAACTGTTTTCATAGTGCAATGGAACCTTTTTTCAATTTTGAAAATGTGGTCTTTGCAACGTACGATCAAACCAACTATTCAAACTTATCTGTTTGAATAGTGGTTGCACCAGTTCAACTTAATGAAGCACCTTTTCATTCAAATATGGAACCTGTTCGGGCTGTGTTTTTTGCCTATTTATACCCTTCTATTCCAGCAGTCAAATAGATCGAATTTTCCATTCTGAAATTCAGTCTGAAATTGTCCTTTTGCTGTCCAATTTTTTTTTTTTATTTGCGTTATTTCTTCGTATTAGTTTTAGAGATAATTTTAAGAGAGTATAGAACACAAGGTTTGGTTCGCAGTACAATTTTGTTTGGTGTACTACAACAATTTTGTGAAGATCATTGTATCCTGGGAGATAGACGCCACTCAACCGTAAGCACCGTAGCGGGGCGAATCTGTCTTAAGGATAGAGTGTCACACACTCGACTTCGTCTTAATTTTAATTCGGTTCGATAAATAAATCTGGTATGTTATTTATTTATTTTGTTTGAATTTATTTCAAGTTATTTTATATACACAGAAGATTGTTCCAACAATCTTAAGACAGATTCGAATTTATTCTATTTACAGAATTTTTTTCGTTTGTTTCCTTTTCTCTTTCTTCTTTTAAGAAAATTATTTTCTGTGAATTTACAAAATAATATTCTGGTTGGAAAAACAAATAGTGTTTATATGCTATTTGACAGATAGTAGTAATATACTGTCTCTTTTATTTGACAACTAGTAGTACGATACTGGTGTCATTAACAATTCAGAATATATTTTTGTGAAATTTTGTTAGAAAATTAATTTTGGTTTTTAGAATTTATTTTCTGAGTTTTCATTAATTAAAATTCTGTTTCAGTATTTTAATCATTGGAGTGTAACAAGAGATTTAAATTTCTGTGTGAAATTAATTTGGTTAAATAAAATTTTATTTTATTTCCAAATTAATTGAAAAAATAAAAGTTATTTTCTTATTTCTTTTATTTTACAGAATTTAATTTCTTATGAGGAATTAATTTGGTTAAATAAAATTTTATTTTATTTCCAAATTAATTGAAAAATAAAAGTTATATTCTTATTTCTTTTATTTTACAGAATTTAATTTTCTGTGTGGAATTATTTTGGTTAAATAAAATTTTATTTTATTTCCAAATTAATTGGAAAATAAAAGTTACATTCTTGTTTCTTTTATTTTTTACAGAATTTAATTTTGTGAATTTGGATTAGTTTTCTGTGTGAAATTAATTTAGTTAAATAAAATTTTATTTTATTTTATTTCCAAATTAATTGAAAATAAAAGTTACATTTTGTTTTGTTTCTTTTATTTTAACAGAATTTATTTCTGTAGTTTTGGTTTAATTTGTTTAAATAAAATTTTATTTTATTTTTCAAATTAATTGAAAATAAACGTTACAATTCTCGTTTCTTTTATTTTTACAGAATTTAAAATTCTGTGTTTTTTGGTTTAAATTTTCTCTGTAGTATAAAGTTCTAATTATAATTTTATTTTATAATTTAGAATTTATGGCTACTAAAACTGGTCAATCTAATGTTCAAACCAGTACTGGTATGGTGATTGCCATTATGCCAACCTCTCCTTATGTTGGGACTGTACCAATGAATCATGGTGGAAAACCAGAGAAGTTCTTAAGAACTAATTTTTGCAAAGGCAAAGGAAGAACAAGTAAGAAGGTTACTAAAGCCGATATAACCGAAACGGATATAATTTTTAATGATGTAGATGTCATAAATCTTTCTGCAGTTGTTTCCGAGGCAAATCTTGTCGGAAATCCTAAAGAATGGTGGGTGGACACTGGTGCTACTCGCCATATCTGTGCCGACAAAAATATGTTCACATCTTATTCTATAGTGGACAATGGTGAACAACTCTTTATGGGCAATTCCTCAATTTCCAAAGTTGAAGGATAAGGAAAGATTGTACTCAAGATGACATCTGGAAAGGAACTTACTCTCAACAATGTGCTGCATGTACCGGACATTCGCAAGAATTTAGTTTCCGGATCTTTGTTGAGTAAGAATGGGTTTAGGCTAGTTTTTGAAGGTGACAAGTTTGTACTTACCAAAAACGGGATGTATATAGGAAAAGGTTACATGTCTGATGGCCTTTTCAAGTTAAATGTAATGACCGTTGTACCTTCAGTTATTAATAATAATACATCTTCTTCTTACTTGTTTGAGTCTTCAAATTTATGGCATGGTAGACTAGGACATGTTAATTATGGATCTTTGTGTAGATTAATTAATATGGAATGTTTACCTAAATTTGACATTAATTCAAATCATAAATGTGAAATTTGTGTTGAGGCAAAATTATCTAAAACTCTTTTTCATTCAATTAAAAGAAGTACGGAACCACTTGAATTAATTCATAGTGACATTTGTGATTTTAAATCAATTCAAACAAGAGGTGGGAAAAAGTATGTAATCACTTTTATAGATGACTATACTAGATATAGTTATGTTTATTTAATTCGAACCAAGGATGAAGCTTTGGAAATTTTCATTCAATATAAGAATGAAGTTGAAAATCAACTTGGTAAGAAAATCAAGAAACTTAGAAGTGATAGAGGTGGTGAATATGAATCATCTTTTGGTGAATTTTGTAAAGAACATGGAATAATTCATCAAACCACCGCTCCTTACTCACTTCAGCAAAATGGAATTGCTGAAAGGAAAAATAGGAGTTTAAAAGAAATGATGAATGCCATGTTAATTAGTTCTGGATTACCTCAGAACTTGTGGGGGGAAGCAATACTTTCTGCTAATTATATTTTAAATAAAGTATCCCGAAAGAAAATAAATCAAACACCTTATGAATTGTGGCATAGAAGAATACCATCCTATAAATACTTAAAAGTGTGGGGGTGTTTGGCTAAAGTGGCTATTCCTAGTCCTAAAAAGACTAAGATAGGTCCTAAGACCATTGATTGCATTTTCATTGGTTATGCCAAGAATAGTAGTGCATATCGGTTTTTGATTCATAAATCAGAACATTTCGAAATGCATGTAAATACTATTATTGAGTCTCGGAATGCATCATTCTTTGAACATGTATTTCCAAATAAGACTGGATAAGAGACTAGTAATAATAAGAGATGTTTTGATGCTATTACTAGTAATGATCAAGAACATGATTAAGAGCAAGAGTTAGATCAAAATGAGGAAGAGGAACCTAGCGTAGTAAACGTGCTAGAACCTCAAAATCTTTTGGTCCAGATTTTCTAACATATTTGTTAGAAAATGAGCCTTTAACTTTTAAAGAGGCTATATCCAGTCCTAAAGCTCTTTTATGGAAAGAAGCTGTCAACAGTGAAGTTGAATCCATATTGCAAAATCACACTTGGGAATTAGTGGACTTGCCACCAGGTTGTAAACCTCTTGGGTACAAGTGGATTTTCAAAAGAAAAATGAAAGCAGATGGATCAATAAACAAATACAAGGCAAGACTTGTAGCCAAAGGTTTTAGACAGAAAGAAGGTCTAGATTACTTTGACACATACTCATTGGTTACTAGAATAACATCCATTAGAATACTAATTGCCATTACATCTCTATACAATCTAGAAATTCATCAAATGGATGTTAAAACCGCTTTCTTAAATGGTGAGTTAAATGAAGAAATTTACATGGAACAACCAGAAGGGTTTTCTGTTCTAGGGAAAGAAAAGAAAGTGTGTAAATTGGTTAAATCATTACATGGTTTAAAACAAGCGCCAAAGCAATGGCATGAGAAATTTGACAAGGCAATGATGTCAAATGGATTTAAAATTAATGAGTGTGACAAATGTGTTTATATTAAAAACACTGACAAAGGTTATGTCATTGTATGTCTTTATGTAGATGATATGCTCATCATAGGTAGTAATAATGACATGATTAAAACTACCAAGAAAATGTTGAATAAACATTTTGACATGAAAGACATGGGTATTGCTGATGTAATTCTTGATATGAAAATTACCAAAACATCAGAAGGATATGCTTTGTCACAATCTCATTACATTGAGAAAATACTTAACAAATTCAGCAAAGATGATGATCATCTTGCTAGAACACCTGTAGATGTTAATTTGTATCTTTCTAAGAATGTACAGGAAAGTATTTCTCAATTAGAGTATGCCCAAATTATTGGAAGCTTAATGTACTTGATGAACTGTACTCGTCCAGATATAGCTTATGCAGTAAGTAAATTAAGTAGATATACGAGTAATCCGGGAGTAGAACACTGGAAAGCAATTATAAGGGTTCTAAGATATCTCCAACTTACTCGTAACATTGGGCTTCATTATACTAGATATCCAGCAGTGCTTGAAGGATATTGTGATGCAAATTGGATATCGGATACAAGAGACTCAAAGTCCACTAGTGGGTATGTCTTTACTCTTGGTAGGGCGGCTGTATCTTGGAAATCTTCCAAACAGACTTGTATTGCTAGGTCTACTATGGAATCTGAATTCATAGCTTTAGACAAAGTAGGGGAAGAAGCAGAATGGCTTCGCCACTTCCTTGAAGATATTCCAATATGGCCAAAACCGGTGCCTGCTATATGCATACATTACGATAGTCAATCAGCTATAGGTAGAGCACAGAGTCATATGTATAACGGTAAGTCACGACACATTCGTCGTCGACATAACACCGTGAGACAACTACTCTCTAATGGAATTATTTCCATAGAATATGTTAAGTCTAAATACAACATAGCAGATCCACTAACCAAAGGGTTAGCAAGAGAGTTAGTTGAGAATTCATCGAAGGGAATGGGACTTAAGCCTATTAAATAAGAGTTACCACAACGGCAACCCAACCTAGTTGACTGGAGATCCCAAGATCTAGGTTCAAAGGGACAACCGAGTTGTGAATGACTCAGAAAGATCACTGGGGAGTCTAACTCCTACCCATTTCTTTGATAAAATAGTGATGTCTACAGCGGTTTAGGTTAAGTAATACTTTTAATTATTCTTATATCTAAGTAAACCTAGTGAAGTATGGCAGGATACTTTTCATAAGAATCACCTATGTGAGTGTGAACTGGGCCGGTTCTATAAGATTTGTGAAGGGCTACAAGTCTTTAGAGCACTCATGATAAACCAGGTTGTTCAGGGCCAAAATGAACACAATAGTGAGAACTAAACTGTGTCTAGGAATATACTGTGTGAGTTCTATTGTCTTGGTTTACACAAACGGCTGAACAGTTCAAGACATCATGTTCACTGTTTAGCTAGTAAATCCGATAGTGTCTCACAAGGGAAGGTTCAAAGCCAAAAGCTACCTATCCTTTGCAGAATATTACCAATTTCTATACTCTCTAATTAGATCATGTTGTTGCATTTTCTCTCCGTCAAATTCCATTCATGTGGGGGATTGTTGGAAAATTGGTTTATATAAGGCATATTTTGGGCCGACTTTGAGCCCAAAATAGAGTGGGCCCCAAATGTCTTTTGGGGTGGGTCCGAAGAGGTAACGTGTTCCTTGCCGCGTGACAAGTCACACGGTGAAAACGGAACGTCAAAACCATTTATGAGTGAATGGGAAATTGACGTCGTTTTCGAGTTTAACATTAATTTTTTAGATAAAAAATTCTTTTGAATTTTTTCAATAAAAAATTATTGTGGGAATTTAATTTAATTTTAAATTCAAATTCAAATTTTGGGTTCCTAAGTGGTTTCCTAAAGTTTGTAATTGTGGGAATTTAATTTAATTCTAAATTTATTTTTTGGCTTCCTTAAGTGATTTCCTAAAAATGATTAAACTATTCAAATAGTTTAATAAGTATATTCCAATTGTTTGAATAAGTGTGTTTAATTGTGCAACAAATACATTTTTTCAACCTTTTTGAAAAACTGTTTTCATAGTGCAACGGAACCTTTTTTCAATTTTGAAAATGTGGTCTTTGCAACGTACGGTCAAACCAACTATTCAAACTTATCTGTTTGAATAGTGGTTGCACCAGTTCAACTTAATGAAGCACCTTTTCATTCAAATATGGAACCTGTTCGGGCTGTGTTTTTTGCCTATTTATACCCTTCTATTCCAGCAGTCAAATGGATCGAATTTTCCATTCCGAAATTCAGTCTGAAATTGTCCTTTTGCTGTCCAAATTTTTTTATTTGCGTTATTTCTTCATATTAGTTTTAGAGATAATTTTAAGAGAGTATAGAACACAAGGTTTGGTTCGCAGTACAATTTTGTTTGGTGTGCTGCAACAATTTTGTGAAGATCATTGTATCTTGGGAAATAGACGCCACTCAACCGTAAGCACCGTAGCAGGGCGAATTTGTCTTAAGGACAGAGTGTCACACACTCGACTTGGTCTTAATTTTAATTCGATTCGATAAATAAATCTGGTATGTTATTTATTTATTTTGTTTGAATTTATTTCAAGTTATTTTATATACACAGAAGATTGTTCCAACAGGCACTTAATCTCTATTTCTATGAAAAGCCATTTCCTTACTTTTTCTCTCAGCTCACATTTCTCTATTCTTTAATGTCTCTTATTTTTTATCCCTTTCTAGGTGTGATTGATGGATAAGCTGAAAGTTGTGAACCCTTGTCCCTAGTACTCTGCTAGATTCTCATTCTTTTGCTCATAACAAATGAGCTTTCCCACATAGGGGTTGTGGTGCAACTGGATGTGCAGTAGATCTACAATTGACATCGATTGACAATGCCTATAGCTAGTTTGGACGCGATCAAACCCGTCCAGATGAGGGGGTGGAATACCCTGCTCCATTTTTCTAGTCCGCGCTTCGCGCTTAACTCGATATTTCACTGCTTGGAGGATGAGAGAGTGCTTGGCCCCTACTGTTAACTTCAGTTGTGTCGTTTCTGGCGAGTGTGCTGACAAGGGGGAAAAGATAGAAAACCTGACTCAACTATGCCCCTAGTTCATCATTTTGACCATTTTTTTGGTTTTTGGCTTTATGCTAAAACAATTTTGACCAACATGAGGGTTTAGATTAGCATGCTTGTTTGATTTTTCTGATTTAAAATCATGCAAGTCAAACTGTGAGCACTAAAAATTTTCCTTTTTTGGGTCCAAGAAATGGTCCGATTTTAGAAAAATGGAATAATTTTCAAGAGAACTAGTCAACTTCACTAAAAATCCTCAAAAACTATGTTTGCAAATGGCCATTACCAAACCAACGAGGAATTAACTCTTGAGATGCACAACCTTAGATCTTAAATTGATTTGTCTTGTAGCTGAATCTTCTAACGGAATAGACAACCGATTTTGAATGAAGATGAGCACGAAAATGAGCCAATTTGCACATGGACAAGATAGTCAAGTTAAATAAGGATAAGCTAATCAACATGGATGAGACAAGCAGGTTAAAAATGGTTGGGGTCAAACTTCAGGATGAGGTCGCCTATGTATCCCAAAGATGGGAATCAGACCTTACGTAGTTCCCAGGTAAGGTGCACTCGGGTATTAACACTCTCCTTTTGCACTCTCACTTTTGCTAAGGCCACCCTTCAGGATGAGGTCGCCTATGTCTCTTCTTTTTTCTCTTTTTTTCTTTTTTCATTTCTTTTTTCATTTTCATTTTCTTTGTTTTTATTTCTTCTTCTCTCTTTTCTCTTTTTCTTGCTCTAGCTTTTGCCTGGGTCGCCTTTACGGGATTTCGGCCCAATGAGCCTTTCAAGCACAGAAAAAAGTCTCCAAGAAAAAAGTGATCTCATATGTACATTTAATCAAATCATCCCAACTTAAGCAATTAGTGCTCACCTAGTACTCCGAGGTGAGCCAAAAGAAGTCAAAATAATTAGAAAAATGCATGGTCCTAAATATGCAACATGACTAATGCAACGCACACAAAAAGTAACTAATAGATTCGGTTTACTTAGCATAGCATATGTCTCAACTCAAAGCATACAATAGCACATGTATTCAATTAAATGGGAAATAATAACGAGGCTAGAATGATGAACCAAACCTAATGAATGCAAAAATGGATACAAGTCATGGTAATGACATGAAAATGTAAAACATGATGCTACCATTATAAGTGGGGAAATAAAAGGGAGAAAGAAATGGGAGTTAGAAGACACACACATTATTATATATTTGCCCTTGCGCAGAAGCGTCCGAATGAATGTCCGGATTTTAAACTAACTATTACCAACCAACTAAATGAATTAACTACACTAGTTAACTATTACAAATTAGAATTGAGCTAACTAATTAATTACAATGCGGAATTAATTAACTAAGTAACTACTTATTACAAGTTCAAAGGAATTATCTAATTAATTACAATATGCTAATTAATTAATCCGAGAGCAATTCACATGTGCAACCGAAAACATCCACCTAAAAATGCCTTTGTTCTGCTGTCTGAACTTATCTATTCGTAGTCAGAAAATAAATCTGTTTTTGCCCCAGTTTCTGCTCTGTTCTGCCATAAAAATGGCACTGCTTGGTCAAAATCAGGTGGCCAGCCGGCCAAGGAAAGTGGTCAGACGGATGGCAAGGTGGCCGGCTGACCACTATTTTTTAGTACTACCATGCTGCAACAGAATGGAAACAGAGCAAAAACAGAGTGTTTCCAATGCATGTTTATCCTCTCTGCCTCTCCCTATCATGAAATTGATCAAGGGAGGAGTAGGATCGGACCAAAAATCATCAATGCTCGCAAGGTTGTTGCATGATGATCTATGGATCAACGGGACAAAAGCTCAATGAATGACAATGAAAGACCAACAAAACCTCCTCCCTATCATAGAATTGATCAAGGGAAGTGGTAGACCTTGAATCTTGAACCATTATCATCACTAAAGAGTATGAAATGATTCAAGACTCAATGGGTTCAATTAACGTCCGATTGACCCAAACCATTTTATTATCTTATACCATTTTAGTCCAATTGATTAGCCTCTTTTCATTACCTTTCCATTAGTTAGTCATTTTAGTCCAAAAAATGAGAATTAAGTCTACTAAAAGAAGAGAAGTGTCACACAAGAAGTTGTTTTTGGTATGAGAGAAATGTAATGCCTAGGTAATGAACCTCCAAAGAGATTAAACCATTAAGTATGGAAGGGTCTCTTTCTCAAGATTAAACAACACTCGTTTGAAACGATTCTCAAACAAGAAAACCAAGAAAGGAGGGAAGTTGCAGAGGTGATTTTAACAAGTGTGAACATATGTATGAAAGCTATGAAAATAAAGGCTATCAACTCAAATAAGTTAATGTCTAAGGCCTAAACCACCGAACCTATGAGGACTACAACACTACAAGCGTACTATACAAAGAATGAATGAAGTAAACACATTAAAACAGTCCTAAAACTCACCAAAACAGTGCTGAAATTATCATGGAAAAACTAGAAAAAATGGACTACAATAATAGAGAAATGAAACTAGAAAGCAATTTTGAACCTCAAAACCACTTTTTTAGCCTCTGGAAACTCTGTAAAACAGTAGAAATTTTTTTAAAAACAGATGGGAAACACAAGGGCAAAAGCTTGGAAAATAAGGTTCAAAGAAGGGTGGTTAACCTTCCACCTTTGATAGATTTAAGCCACAAGTTTTAGCCCATAAAAACAGTGTAAAAACAATAAAAATAGCAAGAAAATATAAGAGAGAAGTAGTGTAGAGATGCCCAAAATTATATCTCTTGAAGAAAGGTAACTCCTTTGTTCACAAACTAACAAGTTCTCACTCTCAATGGCTGAGATTTGAGCTCAAGAACCTCATCAAGAAGAGCCAAATTTTTGGTTTAGGAAGTGTAGAGAGAGTGTGTGTAGGTTGCAAGATAGAGAGGGAGAGTGTTTTATAAGTTTTGGCCCTTTGATAATTTTTTCTAACCTAAAATCAAGAGGGTTGGTCTTGTATTTATAGCAAAACAGCCTCTCAGGTGGGAAATATCTGTATAGAGACAGCTAGTGCAAGGCATGCACATTGGAGAGACAGCTGGCAGTAAAATATCTGCCTGTCGAGACACCTGGCCTGCCGGCCAAGTGGGGGACGGCCGGCCCAAAAACTGGCCAGCAGGCCACAAAAATTTACTCTCAAGCATGACTTCAAACGGGCATATCTTCCTCATCCGAACTCGATTTTAGGTGATTCTTGAGTCTAAATTGAAGCCCAAAAGTCTACTTTCCAATGATGGTGACTTTATATCTAAATTATAAGTGTACAAAGAGATATGTCTAATTTAGTGAAGGCTGCTCATGTCTTTCTTAACAATTTGAGGCCCAACCTTTTCCTAAACTAGTTTTCTTCCCTCCCCTCTTATTTCCTTCAACTCCAAACCTATAAATCAGATGTTTTTAAATATTTTCAAAGAGTTCACCTCCCTTCCATTTATTTTCACATTGTCTTTACTTGGTTTACCAAAATGTGCAATATTTGAAATGAAATGCAAGCCTTGGAACATCGTAGAAACATTTGGAAAAATATTTTGAAAAATAGGGTTTTAAGGTCTAAAATAGTTTTGGTCAAAATGGGGTGTAAGGTTAGGATTAGAAGCTCAAAAATCGAAGCCTTTTGCTGAAGCATTTGAACGATTGTACAGCATAACTTTTATCATCGAGTGATCAACCTAAGGCGCCCATGTCTTAAGGGCGGTCAAAAATGGGATGTCTACAGTAACCAAAAACCCATTTCCCGTACAGGCCCGCGTACCTCCTCCTCCTCAAAATCTGAACCTAATCCATACACTGTCATCCACCTACAACCCCAGCATATACATCACCCAAGCCTATTTATCTAAGCCTGAGGTGTTCATTCCAGCAAGAATAGACTTGTGTATGATGGATGCACTTGAACCCCAGTCACCGCAAACCCCAAAACTTGAAATCCACAATAGCCCAAGTCCATTCCAACCCACTCCAAAGAACCCAGCCCAACCAATTCACCAAGGCCAAGTCGGTTCAAATACACTACGAGTGCTAATGGCTGAACCCACTACTTCTGAGCTGTTGAGCATAATTAAAGATCTTTAGAGAACTGTGGCAGATTTAGCCTTTGGGATTTGGCTCCATCATCAACTGCATCACATGCTAGAAATTTCATGTCAAAAAGCTCCCCAATCTTGGGGCGAACTGTAGTTAGAAAGGGCCAACCTGAAGTTAGCTCAAGTCTAGGTGATGACATATCAACAACAAATGGGCCTCGCTCCAATATAGCGACCTAGTCCTTTGACAAAGCTGAAACAAGTGGCAAGAATAAGGCCGGGACAAGTATTGATCCCTATGCATATCTCCAGTGGGCTATTGAGGCTTTGAAGGTCAAAGGATTGAACATACAGTAAGTGCTTGTAGTTGTTACAAAAACTATAGATGACGCTTTTGTTGCTCAAGTTGGGAGCACTTTGAATCAGGGGATGAGCCATGGAAAAGGATGTTATACCAGAAACACTCTTTTCAACTTCAATACTACACCTATAGAAGAAGGTCTCCAAACCTAATCGACACCTACCGAATCCTCTGTCAATACTTCCAGGACTGGTAACCGCACCTTCAATCCCCTTTATATGACCTTGTCCAAAACTCTCCAAATCCTCATACAACAAGGCCATCTCAAACCCCTTGACTCTCAGCCTCTTCCTGATTGCCTTCCAGCCAGGCATGATGTTACCAAGTATTGCGCCTTCCATCAGCAACTTTGCCATGACACTGACCGTTGTTTTCGCCTTCAACATGAAGTTCAAGATCTGATTGACAACAAGGTCATCGCCTCACCAGGACATCGCGTTTTAGTTCTTCCCACGTGAAACGTGTTCGGACTTCTTGTTATTGCTTATTGTATCTATTATTGCTTATTGCATCATTTTGCATGATCATGAGTTTTCAAAATAGCTAGCTTCGCGAGGCGTGTGAATCCAGCATTCAAGGTATATTTTTCATGCATATCATTTGCATCTTGTCCCAGAACTACGCTGGTTTGATTCCCTACAAAGGGATACGTAGGCAACTTGCGAGCTCAACCAATTTTATTTATGTCTTGATTTTTTGCCCAAGTCTTACGGCCTTGTCAAAATGGGCCGTCTTCGGGCTTTGACATTCACTCACGTCATGTCATGACTTTGAGTTCTGTCAAAGAGGGGCAACTGTGGACACCTAATTTTTGACCGCCTTTACAACTTGGGCGCCACCGATTGCACACCCAATGATGAATTTGTATATACTTGTCAAATGCTCAAAGTCCTCAGCAGAATGCCTCAACTTTGAGCCTCAAAACCCTATGAACCGCTTGCCTTGTTTTTGGACCAAAACAACAGTTTTTCAAACCTAAATATCCTGGGACCTGCAAACCCACTAGTGTGTGTAGACGTCCCCCGAACGCCTCGGGAGGAATGAGTCCCGTTCTGTTCATTTTGGGCTCACTACAGTTCGGACTCAAATTGTCACAGTTCTCAATCTGAACCAAAGAGTCCAAATCCAGCAAATCGTTTTTGAAAACAGATTTTTTTTGAAAGAAGTGCCAAACATGGACTGCTTTGCCAGATACAGAGTCATCACCTAAATATTTTATTTTGGGGGAATTTAGGAAACCCTGACTCGTTGCCTAAGGCCACGTGTCCGTCATCACCAAAGTTGCCTCGGCTCGGGAACTTGGGTACGATTGGGGAAGGTCACTTCGTGAGCACCCACGCTCGCCCGATCAAAGATCGGCCTCTACTAACCATGATATCTAGTTTTGAAAACATTATGCGTTCTTATTCCGGTTATTAGCCTAGATTTACTATGTGATGCACACAGCATACAAGTATAGACTGGATCGCCTGAATTGGAACAAAACATTTCATATTTGTTTTTGAAAGTGGTTTGCTACTCGCAAGTAGGCTTAAAATGCAGATTTTGCCACCCTTAGGTGGGCTTAGAAAACATGGTTTTGCCACTATCTAGTGGGCTTAAAATCCACAGTGAATGAATTGTTCCAATCCAAATAACCCAACCTTCACCCACAGGCATTCAGGCAGATATATCACATAAGCACATAGCCTCATGGTAAGCATGATATCATGGAAGTCACTCACACACATGCAAGGATGCTAAAGTGTAAAAACTTACCGAGTACTCCAAGCCAAAGGCTCGGCTATTCTAAACATGGCATATGGAATGCTACAGCTAACATGTATTCAATTTGGAATTGAAATACAATGCAGTGAGTATGATGCGCCGAGCCCAGTGCATGCAAAACAGATGAATGAATGCAAACATGCTATCATACTGTATGCTAATTGAAACATGCCCTATTCTAACCATCATAAGCTGGTAAATAAAAGGAAGAAAGACGTGAGGTTAGAAGACATACATCACATGCACGCACACTTATTACAATTGTGCCCTCGCTCGGAGAGTCCGAATAAATAATACAGTCCCAAATAAATAATACAGTCCGAATAAGTACAAAACCCTAATTAATTAACAAATTAATCTAGGAAAGCAGTAAATTATCATGCAAGCCTATGGACTGCCTCAGCTCTGCTTTGGATGATGGATGATGCATGCTTGAGTTGTTTCGCACGGAAATCCATTGCGATGCCCCAATTAGCCTATGTTCACAATTAAACCCGGAATATTGCATGAAGCTCCAAAAGACTGCCGGTTTCTGATTTGCTGCAACAGAGAGCAAGAAAGGGGCATGGCAATGTATTTTCACATATGTATGCACACCTCGATCCTCGTGCCACCAATCACGCATCTCGATGCATGATGGCCGAGGAGTCGAATTGCACGACTCAATATGAAATGAATGCACATATAAACACAACAAGACCGAGACTCCATCATGGTTAATCCGGAGTGTCAATGACTGGGAATTGAGACACGTTCCGTCACTCGGGATACGAAACGTCCCTCGTTTCCCGTGCTCGGGCTAACTCCTATCCCAAACACAATGCAGATGAGATGGCATGCATGATGCGACTAACATACAACCTAGCATACGCAATGCTATGAAATGGCATACACAATGCTCGATGTGACATGGCATACACAATGCTCGATGTGACATGGCATACACAATGCAATATGGGCTTATACCAATATGAGTGGACCTCAGCCATACTCACATCGGTAGCCATGAGATGAAAATGAGACACTCGAGATGCGCGCACACATGCACGCAAACCGAGGACCGATCTTGAGGCACAAAGGCCACTCTAACAAGGCATGGCAAGGCATGGAATATGGCATACAAACATGTAAGTTCCAGCACTGAAATGTGATGCAAAATGATCCCGAAATATGGAAACATGGCACCCGATGCATGGAATGGTCTCGAAACACAAAACTAGGCACATGCATTGACCTATAGCTATACAAAGCATGCATTATTTGATCATGAAGCATGAAGACAGAACCAAGGTAGTCCCAAAACATGAATATTTCTAGTTCAAAGCATGGCCAAAAGATGCTAGAAAGATGGACTAAAATAGCATACAACTTTAACTAGCAAACATGGTTTACATGGCATGTATATGGAGCAGGTGAGAACTCATCAAACCAGAAAAAATCAGTGAATAAAACGTGCCAAAACATGCCCAAATAACCTCTGAAATGCAGCCAACAGATGCACAAATGATGGGTTCTTTTAGAGGGCATACAAAAGGGTTTATTAAGCACATGCATCAAGGACACTTAGCATAGCCAAATCAACTCTGAAAATCAAATATGATAGCCCTAAAACTCATCAAATTGGTCTTGAAATCAGTCAACAAAGCATGCAAGATAGGGCCTCTTTGGAAGGCCAAAAAGACCATTAAGCAAAACAAGGAGAGAGGGGGTCACCCCCCTCTGATTTTAGCCTTCAAGAACACACCTAAGCCACTAAAAATCCACTGGATTTCAGTGGCTAAGAGGCCAAACCATAGCCAATGCAAGTATTCTAATGCATAGCCCTAATCATGAAAAGATGAAGCATGCATAGGGGGAGATGACTCCAAAAAGAAAATGGACCTTAATCAAACATGAAGATGATGCCAAACCAAGACTTTTTTCAGTTTAGGTCAAAGTCCAAAAAGGCTCACAAATAAGGCTAATGTACCATGCAAAAACAACCCTAAAAGAGAGATTGAACAAACAGGGCAGAAAAATGCCTCAAACAGCAAAGAGCCCTTCAACAAAGTTGAAGAGGGGCTCAAAACAAGACACTTTACAGTTTATGACAAATCTCAAATATGCTCACAAGTAAGGCCAAAATATGATGCAAAAATAGCCCCAAAAGAGAGATAGAGAGCAAGAGGCAGTAGCTGGCCTCAACAGTGAAGATCCCTTCAACAAAGTTGAAGAGGAGCTCAAAATAAGACACTTTACAATTTGGCTCGAAGCCCAGAAATGCACACAAGCAAGGCTAATATATCATGCAAGAAATAGCCCTAAAAGAGAGATAAAGGGAAAGGGGCAGAAGATGGCCTCAAATAGAAAAAATTCCTTAATCAAACATGAAGATTAGCTCAAAATAAGACTGTTTCCAGTTTGGGTCGGAGCCCAAAAATGTAAGCAAAAGGGGCTAAGATATAGAACAAAATAGTGCCAAAATTGGGAGAATAGGAGCTTACCCTTGTAGCCTAACTTTCCAGCAGCCTTTGGTCCAAGGAAATGAGCTTTCAACCTCTGCAAATGACTTCCAAGGGGCTGGAATGGATGATGGTGGTGTGGTGCTATGGGTTGTAGTGGAAATGGTGCAAGAATCTTAGGGTTTGGAGGGTTGAAGTATAGATATAGGGAGAGTATGTGTATATGCCCTAACTGGTTCTTCTAACCCTTAGAAATGGAGGGGGGGTGCTAGTTATATAGAGGGAGAGGAGTGAAGAAAAGGGGGGAAAAAGCAAATTCAAATTTCCCCCCCCAAAAGGGCAGACCCTCGGGCAGGGGTCTGGTGCAAAACAGCTGGCACAGCTGGCATGCACCAGGAGAGACAATTTTGGCCGGCCAGGTTCAGAAGGTTCAGGTGGCCGGCCGGCCACCTCCCCAGGCCGGCCAGCCAGGGGTCAAAAGGGTCAACAAAGTTGCTGGCCGGCCACCCCAGAAAGGTGGCCTCCCATGTGTGTACAACACAGCTGTATGGTCAAAACCCAGAAAATGTAACCCAGGAGAGAGAAAAATCAACTTTTTAGAGGGGTTCAAAAGGGTCAAGAACAATTTATGGCCGGCCTATCCATATTGGTGGCCTCCCAAGTGTGTACAACACAATGGTGTGGTGGAAAGTCAGAAAAAGTGGCCCGGGAATGGAAAAAGTCAGCTTTCTAGTGAAGAAAACGGGCGATGAAGAGCGATGAAGAAATAAAGCTGGTTTTCAGAATAATTGCTAGCCTTCCACCATCCTAGAACCTCTCTAACAATGAAAATAAGGTCTCCACCAAAAATGAACCCAAACCGATACAAAACGAGGGTTCGGGGGCCAAAACGCGCGGTCTGGGGGGCCCGAAAACTGACTATTAAGCACCAGAGGTGGCGTTCGACCACGAAGTTGGTCTCTCGGGCCACAGTGTCCCTCAAAAGGGAGGAAACAAGGTGTATGCCAAAAACCGGAGCAAACGGAGGTGGTTAAGCGGTCCCGAACCGAGGCACACGGCCGACGGCTCCAAAAACCGGGGACCGGGCTCCAAACGGGAAAAATGGCCTACGACCACGAAACGTAGCCCACGGCCACTGAGAGATGATCTACGAGACCTCTCCCTTCCTTTGGGAAGAGAAAACGGAGAAAACGGGATCCGGTTTGCAAACCGAGGCAAAGCACAAAAGAGTCCGGAAGTCCGGAGGCAAGGCTCGCAGCCGTGATTCCGCAACCTCAGAACGAACACAATATGCAACATCACCAAGCGCTCAATCGGTGACGTTTGAGTCTTAAGGTCGGTCAAAAATGGGGTGTCTACAGTTGCCCCTCTTTGACAGAACTCAGAAGTCAAGGAGTGACGGGAGTAAATGTCAAAGCCCAGAGACGACCCATTTTTGACAAGACCGAAGACTTAGACAAACAGGCGAGACGAACAGAAAGATGCGCCCGCAGGCATGCCCGCAGGTAGGGGGCAAAATGCAAAGCGATATGCACAAAGCCGGATGTAACTCAATGATCATACAAAGCAGCAAGCTGTAATGAAGCAAGTATTCACAATAGATGCAACAGTTTTAAGCAAGAATGCAAAGCAATACTACATTTCATGCAGTTGAAGAATGCGGAGAATCATTGAGTTCTCACCACGTCTCACACGGAGAAGATACAATACATGTGTGGCACGTCTGGTTGCACCAGCCTCAAATGAACCGTACATACAATATCGTGCCTGAAAAAGGAAGAAACTCAACAAGCACAACATAATTAGCAACATATGTTCAATGTGATATCGAATGTAGACAAACGCGGTGCCGATGGGAAAGTGCATCGCAATGCGAGAAGCACGCGCGTAACAACGCAAGTTAAGCGTGAGGGCATGACAATACCCGTGAAACGTGCACAACAATGCAAGTGGTATGCATGAGCATGCAAGTAATCATGCACAACAATGCAGGATAAGTGTAAACTTGAATGCACATTTTGATACGAAACAACGAGCAAAGCAATGCAAGTTTCGACGAAGATGGCTCAATCGCGACCTCCGGTTTACCTCCCGGAAAGGTCACAACGTATTCAAAAAGGATACACCTTGCTTTTGACGAGTAACAATGGGACACGCATCGAAAGTTGGAGTTGAAGTTCCCGCGGAGGGATTTCGAGATGAAAAGTGCACTTTCCTTGTACTTTCTCGGGTGCCCGGGACTCCAATCATCACCAAAATTTGCAGAGATCTTGGAGACCATGTTGGGAACACCACCGGCCAGGTATGGTTCAAGGGGGAGGCTGTCGGCCAGGGGTGAGGCAAGGGGATGGCCGGCCTGCCAGAAAAGGTGGCCGGCCGACCACCTAGTCCAAATCCGGGGCAGTTTGGTCTTTTTGCTCTTGTTTCTTTAAATATACAAAACCAAACACTTTAAGCTCATAACTCCAAGGCCGAAATCAGTCCCTCTACCTTCCTAGAGCATTTTCCCTCTCAGATCTGTGCTCTATACACGTTTTCCAACACCCCACGCCAAGTTGTTTCGCGAAATCTTTCGGTTTTCAACACTTTGAACCGATTAAATTTTGATTTCGGTGCTTCTTTTCTCATTTTCACCACTTGAGGTAAGTTTGTCTCAATATTTGAAAGATTTTCTCGGGAGTTGACTTTTGTTGACTTTTCCATTTCCCGAGAGTTTACTTTTGTTGACTTTTTCCAATTTTGGCTCATTTTGCTCCTTTTTGCAGATTTCTTGAGATGGCGGGTCATTTTCCCCATGGCGGAGGTTCTCCAGGTGCTGGAGGTGACCCAGATATTATGGTTTTACCCCCGAGGGTCCAACCATTTATCCCCGAGAGGTACGACCCTCCAACACATATACTCCCTCAGGCGGTTTTTTTATCATTTCACTGATTTCGATGACCGAGCGCCCGGGGATCTACTTTTGCGAGAGCTAGAGTCTCACCTCTCTCATCAGGCACAAGAGGTATTTACTTCACTTTTACATTTTCTGCAATGTGTCCTGCATTTTCTGTGCATTTCGTGCTTTCGCTATGTTTATCTGCTCACTCAAGCACGCAGCTTGTTTCGAATGTTTAGTCTATAACACCGTATTCCGTTTGCATCTTGAACACACAGTTCAAACACTCTGATCTTCTGAACACACAACCCCGTATATTGATTGTAAACACACAGCACACACTTGTTGAGAATTGAACACACAGCCCAAACTTTGAGATGAACACACGACCCACTGATTTTGGAATCTGAACACAGAGCTCAAATACTTGATATTGAACACACAGCTCAAACTTTGAGGTGAACACACGGCACACACTTTGTAGAAGGTTGAACACGCAGCCCAAACACTTGAATTCTGAACACACGGCTCATACTTTGAATTTTCTGAACACACAGCCCAGATATTGATTGTAAACACACAGCACACACTTGTTGAGAATTGAACACGCAGCCCCAAACTTTGAGATGAACACACAACCCATACTTTGAAATCTGAACACACAGCTCAAATACTTGATGTTGAACACACAGCTTGAACTTTGAGGTGAACACACAGCACACACTTTGTAGAAGGTTGAACATGCAGCCCAAACACTTGAATTCTGAACACACGGCTCATACTTTGAATTTTCTAAACACACAGCCCAGATTCTGTATCTGATTTGATTTTGCACATAGCTCATACATTTCATTTGCACGCAGCTTATTCATTTCATTTGCACGCAGCTTATTCATTTCATTTGCACGCAGCTTATACATTTCATTCTGAAACTGAATACATGTGTTCATCCTGAATGCAGGTGACTTCTCGTACTGCGCGAGGATATAGCTCCATCGCGGCGAGAGAGTGGTACGCCGAGCTCCCGGAGGCTGTCCGGGATCTGGTTGACGTGGCAAGTTTTGGGCCCTTTTGCACCGGGATATCCCGCTGTCCTGCTAGCAGGACGCTAATGGGTGCTTTGGTAGAGAGATGGTAGGACACCACCAATTCCTTCCACTTCTCTGCCACTGGGGACATGACTATGACCCCATTTGACTTCGCCGTATTGACTGGCCTTGATGTGGGAGGTTGGGCGATCCCATATGACGAGGACATGGGCCAGTGGGAGGCAGCCTGGATATACTTATTGGGAGCTCGCCCGCCAGTTGACAGGTCTTCAGGCAGAGTCCGATATACCTGGTTTTCTTCCCATTTCAGGAGGGTAGAGATGGAGCCTAAGACTCCTGAGGAGGTAGCCCAGTACACTCGTGGATTTCTAATGTTCCTCTTCGGGACCACTCTGTTCGCCGATAGGGGGAACACTGTCGGGCTTTACCTGTTGAGTGCTCTAGTGGACCTATCACAGGTCAGCTGCTATGATTGGGGTGGCGCCAGCCTGGCCACTCTCTATTGCTATATGAGCGCGACCTCCCGCGGACGGGGGAACATGGTTGGCGGCTATTGGAGGGCCTGGGAGGTACCTCCTGTCCTCTTGATTTACATTTCTGCTTCTCATTATTTGTACATTGCACACCCGGCACACTTTACATTCTGTATTTTGCACTTTGCTCTCAGCATTTTATATTTACATTCTGTACTCGGCATTCTGTATTCTGATGGCTATTGCTCTGTTTTCCACAGCTATGGGTTTATGCGTACTTCCCGACGCTAGCCCCAGAGCTTGAGGTGGAGGTGCCCCTCACGACCCCATATTCACTTGTATTTGAAGACCAGTATCGGCCGAGACCTCGGGAGTCTTTCCTCTACCTACAGCAGTACTTCGATACAGTGTGGACGTCAGAGGTATTTCAGAACTCTCAGTTCTTTATGTTTCCAATCTTTGATTTATCTTGCACATTCGCAATTTCTTATCAGCTTATACATTGGTTATCCGCAGATCACATGGCAGCCCTGGGCGCCTTTAGGTAGAGACCTCTGGTTCTAGTTTGCCAGAGCATGGGATGCCTCCCGATATAAGATCCTGTTCGAGGGGCCAGTTGGTAGGGCCTGGTTTTTGGGGGATCGCTTTTTGCGTCAGGTATGGGGCTACACTACTCAAGACCTTTCCTCAGCACCCCCAGGCGATATGCGGACCGCTGATAGGCTCCCTCTCCAGGGTGTTATCGATGCCAGGTTGGGTACTGATGCATTTCTTCATCTTGAGGAGGGGGATTACGCTACTTACCGTCACACGTATTTAATGCCTCCATTGACGGGAGTCCGTACTCCGACGAGGAGGTCTGCTGGTCTGCCTTCATCGAGTCGGGCTCGGACTGCAGATATCCCCTCCACCAGCAGGGCTGGCACATCTAGAGGTGGGGGTGGATTGGTTCCCCCGATTCCTCCGACTCATTTTCATGCTGGATGGCCAGAGATCCCAACCGAGTTGACGGGATGGAGATATGGGACTTCCTACCCGATCTAGATAGAGCCTCCGGTGCCTGGTCATCGATATGTCAGTGACCCTGACTCACCACCGGTATGTTCCACTGTTTTCCATTTATCACACAGATACTTTGGCATTTGTTTATTCATTGATGACTTGAGCTCGTATCTGCAGCCACCCAGGGAGTACATGGACGAGATGCTCGGGTTGGTAGCCTCACTCGAGGGCATGATCCTGCGGAGAGAGGCGCAGTTGTCCATCATGGGTTTCCAGGTACTCTTTAGTTTTCTTGTCTTTATCATACTTCTGATGACATGTTGGTCCCGAACATCTTACTGCATTGATAGGCTGCCTGTGTAGAGCACATCTGACACACACCACATTTACGTACTATATCTGCACACATCCACTCTGTGTAATTTGCTTGCATCTACATCTAGTATACATATTTTAGCTGATGTACTCAAACTGCGCTCTTTATTTTCAGATGCCTCCGGTGTATGATCAGTCACAGGCCGGGCCATCCAGGCCTCCCCGAGGAGCTGGGCCATCTAGGCCTGCTCGAGAAGCTGGGAGAGGGAGTCGTCTCGCAGACGAGGTGGACGCAGGGCGCACATCATAGAGGAGGAGTCCAGCGAGGAGGATGAGGCTGCAGATCCCCAGTCAGAAACATCTGCTGACAGAGAGGGTGGCTCCGACCCTGGTTCCGGGAGTGGGGGTGAGACCGAGGAGGGTTCCAAGGATGGTGGTTCCAACTCAGACGATGATGATTGTGATGATGGCGCAGAGGCTGTTCCGCAGAAGAGGACGAAGAGGGCCTCTTATTCCTGCTCTTGAGAGCATCGATGCAGTTGTTTCCTGCTTTATTTACCTTTTTACTAGTAGTTGTAGCACATTGTACATTGTTAGGCAGTTTTATTTTCTGTAAAACTTGTACCCTTGTTGTAAAAAAAAGTGTTGTAACAAAGGAAGCATGATGGAATGAAACAGCTTTTGAAAAAGTGTTGTATTTTATGTTCTCAGCATCGCATCGCATCATTTTGCACAAAAATGAGATTGAATAAAAATGTGCATTGTGTATTTACCAAGTCAGGTAGTGAACCGACACAACAAACTAAACAACTTAACTCACCAAGAAATAACAGAATCTTAGCAAGTTTACAACTCGATAAGCAAGACACAACAATGTTGATTTAAACAAAGAGTAACGACTCAAAATACAAAACTCGACAACTATGATAAACAAGACTTGATAAACAAAACGGCTCGACAAACAAAGCCACAACTCGATAAGCAAAACTTAACAACAACTCTATAAACAGAGTGTATTTCGGACGATCTGGGCGTCGGAACGCATCCGAATTAGAGGGAAATGGAGGCCTTCGACACTCCCGATGCATGGAAATGCTAGAAACTTTCTTCTAGAGGATAGAACAGGACCACAGACACCTTTTGCAGCATGGCCGGCCACCTTTGGGAGCTGGCCAGCCAGCTTTTTGCTTTTGAGGGGAGATGGGTGGCCGGCCTACCAGAAAAGATGGCCGGCCGGCCACTTAGCTCAGCAACCACCAAATTTTTGACACGTGTCCCCCGAACAGTGCCTTATCCTCTTTAAAAGTCCCAGCCTCGTAGTTGATTCATTTCATCTCAATTTTGCACCAAAATGGAGGCGTTTCTCGTCGAAAATCTCACAGCTTCGATCGCCTCTCTAGATGGCTAGGAAAAGTTGAACTTCCAAGGCTTCGGCTTGAATGCACTATTCACGCTGAGCCGTACTCCGCTGCACCTTCCCTTCCTTCATGCCGCGGCGGGGTTTTGGAACCCGGTGACACATGTGTTTAGCTTCGGCGGGCAAGAGGTATGTCCAACTTTCGAAGATTTTCAAGTTCTGATGGAATCTGAACGTTATGAAGAAATTTTGCCTTAGTTTCGCTTCGGCCACGCCCAAGCTTTAGGGCGGATGTGTGGACTCACCATGCATGACGCTCGGTTTCTGATCTGCAGCGGGGAACTAGACATCCTCGGCTTGATTTATCGCTTTTCTGATGCCGGTGACCGCAGCAACCATCATTGGCAAGGTTTTCGGCAACACGCCCTTTGCTTGTGCATGCTATCTCACTTTTTGCTTGCCCCAGGCTTTAGTGGATCTAGCATTCGTCTGATCGAAGTTGCTCAAGGCTTGAAGGAAGGAAAGAGTTGCATCGCTATGACATTGGCCGAGACACTGATGGGCTTAGATGCTTTCTATCGCCGGGAGACGACCAGATTTGCGGGGAGTCCACTACTGCTGCAGGTAATGTTTCCCACCCAATCTCACATATATATTGCTCACGTCACTCGGCCCTCAGGCTCGGTTTTTCTGACAAAACCCTTTCCTTACTTTTCTCTCATCATACATCTCTCTATTTTTTTATTCTCTCATTTTTCATCCCTCCCCAAGTATGGTTGATGGATAAATTGCAAGTTGTGGACTCTTGCCCAGCCTACTCGGCTCGCGGCTACTTCTTTCGACAACGCCTAGTCGATGCCCCCGATAAGAGGTGGTGGTTTGACTGGATGTGCAATTTGTCAGCAGATCGTATTGCTTGGCGCTGCCCTTGGCTCAATCTCCCGGCAATGAGCTATAGCATGTCCCGGCAAACCGGGATCCAGTTGATTGGTCTGACTCACTGTGTGTTCTACTTTCCGTTCCGGTTCCAACACCAGTTCGGTCATGATCAGACTTGCCCGCCAGAGGGAATAGAGTATCCTGCCACATTCCCGGTTCGAGGCGTACAGCTTGCCCGGCATGCCACAGCCTGGAGGACTAGAGAGCTCCTGGCCCCTGCTTCCACTTTCAATTGCACTTTGTCTGACGAGTGCTTGGATTGGCTCAATGAGGAGGCACAGATTGGGCCCAGCTTGGCATCAGAGGCTTCGACCAGCTCTGGGAGGGGGCGCAGGAACACCTGACTTATCTATGCCCCGAATTTATTGTTTTACTAGTACTTTCAAGTTTTCTTTATGAATGTAATAAAAAGTAACTTCAATTTGTATGCAAGAGCAAGAGAACTCTGTTTTGAAATCAATGAAATTGAAGGTTGTGGGTACTGAAAATTTTCCGCTTTGGTCCAAAAATGGTCTAAGTTGTAAAAAAAAAGATTAATTTGAACAAAGTCAACTTTTATTAAAAACTTTTCAAAACCATTTTCGATATGGATCAGAACTGGACACGCCTGGGATCTGTCACTGAGATGCACAACCCCGGATCCCAGCAACTGGAAAGTTGCCCCTAGTCTGAATAGTGCCGCGACACTGCACAACAACGGAAAGTTGCCCCTAATCTGAAAAGCACTGCACCGGAGATCACGATGAATGCTGATGGACAAAGATGACTGAGATGATCAAATGGACAAAGTTGATCGGGGAAAAGTTTATGGCTGAACTTCAGGATGAAGTTGCCTACGTATCCCAAAGATGGGAATCAAGCCTTACGTAGTTCAGGCTCGGGTTCACTCAAGTATTTTCACTCTCCTTTTACGCTCTAACTTTTGCCAAGGCCGCCCTTTGCGGGTTTTCAACCTTGCGAGCTCAGTTTTTATAATTTCAAATTTTTTGTGCTCTGAGTTTTGCCTAGGTCACCCTTTCGGGTTTTCGGCCTAGCGAGCCTCTCAAGGGTAATATTTCTCCAACTTGTCCATATTGATCGGTTGTGAGAACTCTAAGCCATCTAGATCCATCAGAACCACAGCTCCACCTGACCAGATAGACTTAATGATGTAGGGACCAGTCCAATTGGGTCTAAACTTGCCCCTCAGGTCGTGGATGGGAGCTCGGTTGTCCTTGAGCACCAAATCTCCTTTCTTTAGATTCCTGGACTTAACTTTCTTATTGAAAGCCCGGGCAATTCTGCGCTGATAACCTTGAACATGATACAGTGCTTTTAGTCTTCTCTCATCAAAGAGCATGAGTTCCTCAAACCTGCTCTGCTGCCAATCTGCTTCGGCTATTTGACACTCAGCCAATACTCGCAAAGACGGAACCTCAATTTCGATAGGTAGAACGGCCTCCATCCCATAAACCAATGAATACAGAGTCGCCCCAGTAGAAGTTCTGATTGAAGTCCGGTAACCCCATAGAGCAAACGGCAGCTTATCTGGCCAGTCCCGATAGGTTTCCACCATCTTCTGCAATATGTGTTTGATATTCTTGTTGGCGGCCTCAACCGCTCCATTGGTTTGCGGTCGATAGGTAGATGACTTATGAAAAGCCACGTTGTATTTTTCCAACAAGTCAATCACTTCCTTCTTGAAGTGGGAACCATTATCTGAAATTATCTCGTTTGGGACTCCATAGCGACAGATGATGTTATTTTTGATAAACTTCGCAACATGTGAAGCCTTCAACACTGCATAGGATTGGGCCTCGACCCACTTCGTGAAATAATCTATCGCGACCAGGATGAACTCATGCCCATTTGACCCCTTCGGAGTGACAGCCCCGATCACATCAATTCCCCAGACTGAAAACGGCCATGGCGAAGTCATGTTGTACAGCTTTGACGGCGGGATGTTCATGTGGTTTGCATGAATTTGACACTTGTGGCATCGCCGGACAAAACCGATACAATCCTCCTCCATGGTGGACCAATAGTAACCCTGTCTGAGGATCTTCCGCGCTAGCATTACTCCATTCATGTGCGCACCGCATTCCCCTCCATGGATGGCTTCCATTAGACGCTTCGACTCTTCGACATCGACACACAGCTTATGCATTCCCAGATGACCTCTCTTATACAGCTTACCCCCACAGATGATGAACTGAACGGCCATTCTTCTGATTGCCCTTTTATCCTTAGCATTTACCCCCGGCGGGTATGCTTCCTTCTCCAAGAAATTCCAAATATCGTGGTACCAAGGGTTTTCGTCCTGAACCTCATCTATAGCAGCAATCGACTCGTAGGCTGGCGCAAATTTCTGGTCAATGATGACTGGACGCATCCGGACTCCGAACGGGATGTCTATCATGGAAGATAGAGTTGCTAAAGAATCTGCGAACCTGTTGTTCTCTCTCAGTAGATGAGCAAAGTTAAGCTTCTCAAACCGAGGCATTAACAAGTCTAAGGTTCAGTGATACATCATCATCTTTTCTTCTTTGACTTTCCAGTCTCCTTTTGCTTGAGACACAACAAGGTTCGAGTCCCCGATGACGTCCAACCGTCTTGCCCCTAATTCCAGGGCTGCTTCTAGACCGGCAATGCATGCCTCATATTCGGCTTCGTTGTTCGATACTTTGAATCGGAGTTTGAAGGCTAGAGGGATACGGGACTTGTCAGGTGCTATCAGCAACACTCCTATCCCATACCCGTACTGGTTTGACGCTCCGTCAAAGTACATCGTCCAAAATTCGTCGTCGATATGCAAAATGGCCTCATCTGGGAATAAGTACTCAACCGCTTCACCCCCTTCCACTGGATGATCGGCTAAGAATTCTACTACTGCTCTTCCCTTGACTGACTTGCGTGTTACATATTTCAAATCGAATTCGGAGAGCAGCAGCAACCAACGAGCTAGCCTACCCATAAGTGCTGGTTTCTCAAAAAGATATTTGATGGGATCGAGTTGTGAAACCAACATTACGGAGTGAGCTAACAGGTAGTGCCGCAGCTTCCTGGTAGCCCATACCAAAGCTAAGCAAGCCTTTTCTAATGGTGTGTAGCGAGTCTCATACTCTAGCATCTTCTTGCTCAGATAGTAGATGGCCCTTTCCACTTTGTCCTCTAATTCTTGCACGAGCATGCAGCCCATTGTAGTCTCAGTCACTGAAAGGTATAATATCAACGGTTTCCCCGGCTCTGGTGGTGACAACACAGGCGGGTTCTGTAAATATTCCTTAATCTGTTCAAAAGCAGCTTGGCATCGGCCGTCCCATTGGAATTTCTTGCCTTTCTTCAGGAGACCAAAAAGTGGTTCACAAGTCAAGGTTAATTTTGAGATAAACCGTCTTATGAATTGCACTTTACCCAGAAAGCCTCGCACCTCCTTTTCAGTCCTTGGTGGTGGCATTTCTAAGATGGCCTTGATTTTGGAAGGGTCGACTTCGATGCCTCTCTGTGTAATCAGAAACCCCAGCATTTTTCCCGCTGTAACACCGAACGTACACTTCTGAGGATTCAGCCGCAACCGAAACTCTCTGATCCTTTGAAAGAACTTTTGCAAGGCGGTATAGTGGCCCTCTCTGTCTTTGGACTTGACAATCATGTCGTCCACGTACACCTCAACCTCTTTGTGGATCATGTCATGCAATATTGTGGTCGCGGCCCGTTGATAAGTAGCTCCAGCATTCTTCAGCCCAAACGGCATGACTCTATAGCAGTATGTCCCCCACGGGGTGGTGAATGCAGTCTTTTCCTGATCTTCAGGTGCCATTACTATCTGATTGTAGCCAGAGAAGCCATCCATGAATGAAAGCAAAGCATGCCCTGCTGTGAAGTCTACTAACTCATCAATATGCGGTGAGGGAAAGTCGTCCTTCGGACTAACTCTGTTCAAATCCCTGAAATCTACGCATACTCGGATCCTGCCATCTTTCTTCGGCACCGGAACGATGTTGGCCAACCAAGTCGGGTATTCGGATACCAGCAGGAAGCCTGCGTCGATTTGCTTGGTGACCTCTTCTTTAATCTTAAGAGCCCAGTCCGGGCGAATCCTCCTGAGTTTCTGTTTAACGGGTCGGGCCTCGGGGTCAAGAGGGATCCGATGCTGTACAATCTCAGGATCGATTCCAGGCATGTCTTCGTAGGACCACGCGAAAACATCTTTGAAATCTTTTAATAAAGCGACTAAGCGCTCACGTTCCTCCGAAGACAACGTGGACCCGATCTGGACCAGCCGCGGGTCCTCCTCAGTACCAACATTCACAGTAGTGATTTCATCAACTAACGGTTTAACAAATCTTTCCTGCTCTTGTTCAATTAAGCGTTGCAAAACCAGAGGAATTTCGTCCTCGTCGTTTTCATCAAAATTTTGAAAGTCTGAGTTAATGCAATAAATCAAGGGCACAGAAAAGTACTTAGAAACCACCGCTACTTGATTCTCATTAAGCACATCCAAATCGTCCGATTCCTCGGTTACAGTAGACTCAAAAGAGAAAGAAAAAGACGACCTGGACAAGACTGTGGCATCCAGGTTATCATCCCCAGGATTACCAGACGCAGACTCAGTCGAGCTGGAACCTAATTCTGACTCACACGACTCGGTGGAATCAGATTCCGGCTCACTACCTGACCCGGTGCTACTGGACAAAAATCCCTCTTCATATTGCCAAATAAGAGAGGGTGCGATAGATGCATCCAAAATAGTTGCTGGTAGGCCCGCAGCCGTTCCATTCCCGATCATGCACACCAAGAAGTTATCCCCCAAGCACTTCTGGTCGATCGGAGGATCTGAAAGTAGACATGCCAGTGCTACCCCCATCTCAAGTTCGGTGTCCTCAGACTGCACTTTCTTGCTCTACTCAGCCTCAGCCAATGGGTCCGTCTGCTCTTCGGCAACATCCTCCCCGGATAACTGCAGATCAAAGAAGATCTCAAAACCTGGTACGCACTTCCTCTCCACGTTCAGCCACGGCTCTGGAAAGCCACAAAACGGAAAATCCTCCCCCTCCCGGACGAAGCGTCCGTTTAGGGTACCCTGAATGGGCCTATGCATCAGCTCAAAAGGCTTTCCAGCCTGCTTTGCTCTGGCTCTCCCAGCCATTTCCTTCCCTTTCCTTATCCAATCTTCTTTGGTGGGCTGATAACCCAAACCAAAGGTATGGGGGTTGTGTGGCACTTCGACCAATGCTGCGACGCCCTTCCGGCCACTCTTTCCCAATCCCATCCCAGGGATGTGTTGAAGCTTGTTCATGAGGTATACAGACTGAGCACTGACGTACACTCCCTCATTAACAGCCATGATGTTCTGCACAACCCGAGCCTCAGCTAAGGTAAAACCCGACATAAACATGTTCTCCATGCCGTGCTCAATTTCTAGGACTGGTGTAGATACCTCCGGAGGTGGATGGATCGATGAATTCCCGAAAACAATGGCTACTCCCTTTCCATAGGGGTATTTCACCATCTGATGCAGAGTGGATGAGACGGCCTTCACCTGGTGCAACCATGGCCGCCCCAGAAGCAGATTGAAGGTTGCCGGAACTTCTAAGACGTGGAAGTCTATCTCATGTTGTCCTGGCCCAACCTTGGTCTGGATCTTTACCGTCCCCATTACTTCCCGGCTCGTGTTGTCATACGCCCGAATCACCTGGGCTGTTGGTACAAAGTCGGCATTCTTTAAACCGATGGCATAAGCTGTCCTTGCTGGGCAGACGTTGATTGCGGACCCTGTGTCAACGAGTACCACAGGTATCCATTTATTTCTACACTCCACAGAGATGTAGAGTGGCCTATCATGGTTTGCACCCTCGGGTGGTAGTTCCTTATCAGAGAAAGTCATCATCGGGGTAGCTCCTCCCGGAAAGACTAGTCCAACTAGCTGCTCTGGTGTGGTATCTATGGAGAGTTTGGCCTTGTCCATAGCAAATAGCACAGCCTGTCTGTGCACTCGTGATGCCATAAGCAGTCCCCAGATGGAGATGTCTGCTTGTATCTTCTTCAGCTGCTTCAGTACAGCTTCTTCTTCAATCTGCTTCTCTTTTTGCTTTTCAGTTTCCTTATCCTTCCCAGATGCCTCTGGTTGGTCCAGGTGCGGGGGCTTGAAATACCGCCCGCTTCTCGTCATATGATCGACCTCACCAATATACCAGGTGTCGTTTGGCTGATGGTTTCCCCAATCTTCATCTGTGTGGGCAAGACGTAAATCATCGTCCTCCCACCACATTCCATCGGCAGCTGACAGACATCTTTCCAGCTCCGGTATGATTATACTAGCAGTACCTTCAGCCAACATGCTCGCAGCATATTCTGTTCCCGTGCATACAGCACTTCCAGTCTCCTCGGGGGCCTTGGCCTTCCTGATTCTCTCGGAATCCCAAAACCCTTCTTGTTCCACTTGTGTTGGTGCAAGTTGTTGTTCAGCTCCCCCTGTATTTACAATACCCAAATCCCGAGCGAAATTCTTAGTACCGACGCTCTCCGGCAATGTAATCTGACTTCCGGCCCTTCCGGCCACTACTAATATTCTCGCCCCTGCCGGGCCATGTTCTAGTTAGAACTCTTCCACAACATCCGGTTGATCATCCAGCCATCCAGTAGCCTCTGTTGATTCCTCATAATCAAACCAGTTGACTACCGTGTCCCCTGGATCCTGGTCATTGAAAAACTGGAGGTTCGCAAAGTCCTCTTCCACAACCGTCAAATCATTTGCCCCTTGCTCAAATCCATCCCCCCGGATCACACACAGCTTTGCCTTCCCTGGCAATTCTATACCTGGCCCAGCCTGGCCTGCTGACAAGATGTATTCACTCGGATCATAGGCTTCCTCAGCGAAATTCCCAGACTGCTCAATCCCAGACTCAACAATTCCACTCTCCTCTGAAGTCTGCCCTGTCCCATCTTCGAAGGTCACCACCGTTGGCTTTGGTTGGGTTGTGGAGATGTCCAACATGCACAAAGAGTCGGTGCAGTCAGGAAGGAGCACCTCCGGCTTAGGTAGGTGGGATGGGGTGATATAGATACTAGGATCATAAGACACGACCCCAGTTTGGATAAAGTTGATTCTGTTGGAAGGGGGTGCTTGGTTATGTGATGGGAGAGGATTTGTCGTGATATTGGGTTTTTCGAAGGGCGCAATCACCTGCTTGTCAATGAGATCCTGAATCTCGTGACGCAATCTAAAACAACGGTCAATGTCATGACCATGTTGTTGGTGATACGCGCAATATTTTGCTGGGTCATGAGAGGGAGGGAGTGGATTTGGTAGTGGCCTCGGTTCTAGGGGCTTCAAATGCTTTTTCCTACCCCCAGAGCTTTGGACAGGGGCATATATAAGGGTGTGAAGGTTCTTTGGCCTCTGGGTTGGTATTTGGTGGTCTGCGTATTGCTTCCGGATGCACCGGAGAAAGACGTGGCTACCATGGGCCTTGGAGGGGGAGGGGGGATGGTGGCGACCATGTTTACCTCCGAAGTTCTTGCAGTTGCAGCGCTACTCGGGCCTGCATTGTTATTGCGGTTAAAGGTTCTCCGGGGTTGCTCCCTGTCTTGGTCAATCAGACCCTGTTTCATTGCATCTTCAATTTGTACTCCCATCTCGTGCAGATCCGAAAAGGTGGGGAAGGGGAGCACAATCATTTTTTGCATCAGTTTTGGCTGGAGATTGCGCACAATCATCCTGATCTGGTCCTTATCGGTGGGCCTTAAAGTCATCATCGAGGCCTTTGCCCTCCACCGGGTCACGAAATCCGAGAAACTCTCTTTGGGCTCCTGCCTTGTTGTTTCGAGATCACGAGTTGTAATCTCAATTTGGGTGTTGTAAGAGTATTGCGCAACAAAGGCCTCAGCCATTTCATCCCAACTCCGCTTGACATCATCCTCCAACTTCGCATACCAGATAGCGGCCACACCCGACAGGGTCCGGCCGAATAGTGAAAGCTTCTAGGGTCTAGTTAGGCCCATTGGCCGCAGTATATCTGAGAATAGCCGGAGGTGGACCATGGGATCCCCAGACCCGTCGAAGCGATCGATCTGCGGCATTTTAAACCTATCCGGCAACGTTACAGCCACATCGGTATATCCGTCCTCGATATCCGGGATAGCCTTTACCCCTTAGGATTTTTTGAATAGCTTCTCGAGCTTGCTCAATTTTAATGCTGTAGGGTCTACTTCGAACTCGAAGGGAGAGTCCGGGTGGTTGACGGGTGTATGTGTCTTGGATAGTTGGGGTGGAAGCGGGGGCGGGGGCGGAGCCGGCCCCGTTGAAAGGTCTGTGTCCTCCTGGATGTTCTGGACATTTGGCAAGGTGTTTTGGATGTTTGGTAGGACATTTTGGATAGTTGGTGTTTGCTCGGGTAACGGGACCCCTGGTGGGGGAGGAACTAGGTGTGAGGTTGATGTTCCGGCTTGCTGCTAGAGTCTAGTGATGAGCTCAGCCTACTGGGCCATGATTGTGGCCTACTGTTTAGAGAACTCCGCTTGGCGGACAGCGTCCTCCTGTATTTGCTTCATGCTCTCTTGGAGCTGGCGCATCATTTCTTCCATCCTGGCAATATTCTGCTGATCTTGCTGACTGACTGGTATGTGTATCTCTATGGCAGAAACTGAGACCTCAGTCCGACTGTCCACTGCTAGGGTAGACCACCGCTCTGGTAACCTCTGCTCAGACACACTGCGCTTTCTTGGCCTCCGTCTGACAACCGGGGGTAGAGAGTGAAACACTGGCTGTCCGTCAACCAGATCCTCAGATCGATTGAGTTGACGACCTCTTGTCTAGAGTGCTTGGGGAATATCTGCTTGGTCTGAAGCAATTGTGCTAAAACCTGCCCTAGCAAAAAGATAAATAAAGCAATAAGGAAATAAATAACCAGACAAACGGACAGCATAACAGCTTAAAATAAACACACAACACACAGTTGGGCGTAACAACACACAGTCGGTAAGCTGAATACACACTATCCTCCAACACTGATCATTATCCCTGAATCACTGTCCCCGAAAACTGAATCTGATACCCGCAGATAACTGATTCCCAAAATAACTTAACTGATGCCCGCAGGCCTGATGCCTAAACTCGCAAACTGATACATGCATTCCTGTAGAGACGCACTCTAAAAGCACATAACAAATAAGTGAGAGCCAAAACACCCCTATGTTGGGGTAGGGTTTCCCTGTCCTATTTTGTCAGGAGCTAGGGTTTCACTACGCACGCAGCGGTTTCAAACAACCTATATCGGGTAAGCAACCTGTCCTAGTTTGGAATGGTCACTACGGATCCGAATATGCACTAGGTCGAATAATCAAAAGGGTGCCCCGGTAAAACCGGGGTTTGTGTTCCCATACTGGCAGAGCCCGTAACCGATAAGCCTTATGGCACGCAGCCTCTGGCAAACCGCTCAGGAATAGCAGATGGCAAACATGGTGTCCTAGGCGCACCAATGCAAATGCAATGCAAAGAAACACATAAGTGTAATCAACACAAGATATCATGAGTTCGAGTCACGTTCTCTAACTCCCCAGCGGAGTCGCCAGAAACTGTAGACGTCCCCGAACGCCCCGGGAGGGATGAGTCCCATTCTGTTCCTTTTAGGCTCACTACAGTTCGGACTCAAATTGTCACGGTTCTCAATCTGAACCAAAGAGTCCAAATCCGGCAAATCGTTTTTGAAAACAGATTTTTTTGAAAGAAGTGCCAAACATGGACTGCTTTGCCAGATACAGAGTCGCTACCTAAATATTTTATTTTGGGGGAATTTAGGAAACCCTGACTCGTTGCCTAAGGCCACGTATCCGTCATCACCAAAGTTGCCTCGGCTCGGGAACTTGGGTACGATTGGGGAAGGTCACTTCGTGAGCACCCCCGCTCGCCCGATCAAAGATCGGCCTCTACTAACCATGATATCTAGTTTTGAAAACATTATGCGTTCTTATTCCGGTTATTAGCCTAGATTTACTATGTGATGCACACAGCATACAAGTATAGACTGGATCGCCTGAATTGGAACAAAACATTTCATATTTGTTTTTGAAAGCGGTTTGCTACTCGCAAGTAGGCTTAAAATGCAGATTTTGCCACCCTCAGGTGGGCTTAGAAAACATGGTTTTGCCACTATCTAGTGGGCTTAAAATCCACAGTGAATGAATTGTTCCAATCCAAATAACCCAACCTTCACCCACAGGCATTCAGGCAGATATATCACATAAGCACATAGCCTCATGGTAAGCATGATATCATGGCAGTCACTCACACACATGCAAGGATGCTAAAGCGTAAAAACTTACCGAGTACTCCAAGCCAAAACAGAAACTATGTTAGAAATCCATGCATGATCCTAACTATACAGAAATGCCTAATGCAACACATGCAGTAATGCAACTAAGATAGGCTCGACTATTCTAAACATGGCATATGGAATGCTACAGCTAACATGTATTCAACTTGGAATTGAAATACAATGCAGTGAGTATGATGCGCCGAGCCCAGTGCATGCAAAACAGATGAATGAATGCAAACATGCTATCATACTGTATGCTAATTGAAACATACCCTATTCTAACCATCATAAGCTGGTAAATAAAAGGAAGAAAGACGTGGGGTTGGAAGACATACATCACACGCACGCACACTTATTACAATTGTGCCCTCGCTCGGAGGGTCCGAATAAATAATACAGTCCCAAATAAATAATACAGTCTGAATAAGTACAAAACCCTAATTAATTAACAAATTAATCTAGGAAAGCAATAAATTATCATGCAAGCCTATGGACTGCCTCAGCTCTGCTCCGGATAATAGATGATGCATGCTTGAGTTATTTCGCGCGGAAATCCATTGCGATGCCCCAATTAGCCTCTGTTCACAATTAAACCCAGAATATTGCACGAAGCTCCAAAAGACTGCCGGTTTCTGATTTGCTGCAACAGAGAGCAAGAAAGGGGCATGGTAATGTATTTTCACATATGTATGCACACCTCGATCCTCATGCCACCAATCACGCATCTCGATGCATGATGGCCGAGGAGTCGAATTGCACGACTCAATATGAAATGAATGCACATATAAACACAACAAGACCGAGACTCCATCATGGTTAATCCGGAATGTCGGTGACTGGGAATTGAGACACGTTCCGTCACTCGGGGTACGAAACGTCCCTCGTTTCCCGTGCTCGGGCTAACTCCTATCCCAAACACAATGCAGATGAGATGGCATGCATGATGCGACTAACATACAACCTAGCATACGCAATGCTATGAAATGGCATACATAATGCTCGATGTGACATGGCATACACAATGCAATATGGGCTTATACCAATATGAGTGGACCTCAGCCACACTCACATCGGTAGCCATGAGATGAAAATGAGACACTTGAGATGCGCGCACACATGCATGCAAACCGAGGACCGATCTTAAGGCACAAAGGCCACTCTAACAAGGCATGGCAAGGCATGGAATATGGCATGCAAACATGCAAGTTCCAGCACTGAAATGTGATGCAAAATGATCGCGAAACATGGAAACATGGCACCCGATGCATGGAATGGTCCCGAAACACAAAACTAGGCACATGCATTGACCTATAGCTATACAAAGCATGCATTATTTGATCATGAAGCATGAAGACAGAACCAAGGTAGTCCCAAAACATGAACATTTCTAGTTCAAAGCATGGCCAAAAGATGCTAGCAAGATGGACTAAAATAGCATGCAACTTTAACTAGCAAACATGGTTTACATGGCATGTATATGGAGCAGGTGAGAACTCATCAAACCAGCAAAAATCAGTGAATAAAACATGCCAAAGCATGCCCAAATAACCTCTGAAATGCAGCCAACACATGCACAAATGATGGGTTCTTTTAGAGGGCATACAAAGGGGTTTATTAAGCACATGCATCAAGGACACTTAGCATAGCCAAATCAACTCTGAAAATCAAATATGATAGCCCTAAAACTCATCAAATTGGTCTTGAAATCAGTCAACAAAGCATGCAAGATAGGGCCTCTTTGGAAGGCCAAAAAGACCATTAAGCAAAACAAGGAGAGAGGGGGTCACCCCCCTCTGATTTTAGCCTTCAAGAACACACCTAAGCCACTAAAAATCCACTGGATTTCAGTGGCTAAGAGGCCAAACCATAGCCAATGCAAGTATTCTAATGCATAGCCCTAATCATGAAGAGATGAAGCATGCATAGGGGGAGATGACTCCAAACAGAAAATGGACCTTAATCAAAGATGAAGATGATGCCAAACCAAGACTTTTTTCAGTTTAGGTCGAAGTCCAAAAAGGCTCACAAATAAGGCTAATGTACCATGCAAAAACAACCCTAAAAGAGAGATTGAACAAACAGGGAAGAAAAAGGCCTCAAACAGCAAAGATCCCTTCAACAAAGTTGAAGAGGGGCTCAAAAAAAGACACTTTACAGTTTATGGCAAATCTCAAATATGCTCACAAGTAAGGCCAAAATATGATGCAAAAATAGCCCCAAAAGAGAGATAGAGAGCAAGAGGCAGTAGCTGGCCTCAAACAGTAAAGATCCCTTCAACAAAGTTGAAGAGGGGCTCAAAATAAGGCACTTTACAATTTGGCTCGAAGCCTAGAAATACTCACAAGCAAGGCTAATATATCATGCAAGAAATAACCCTAAAAGAGAGATAAAGGGAAAGGGGCAGAACATGGCCTCAAACAAAAAAAATTCCTTAATCAAACATGAAGATTAGCTCAAAATAAGACTGTTTCCAGTTCAGGTTGGAGCCCAAAAATGTAAGCAAACGGGGCTAAGATATAGAACAAAATAGTGCCAAAATTGGGAGAATAGGAGCTTACCCTTGTAGCCTAACTTTCCAGCAGCCTTTGGTCCAAGGAAATGAGCTTTCAACCTCTGCAAATGACTTCCAAGGGGCTGGAATGGATGATGGTGGTGTGGTGCTATGGGTTGTAGTGGAAATGGTGCAAGAATCTTAGGGTTTGGAGGGTTGAAGTATAGATATAGGGAGAGTATGTGTATATGCCCTAGCTGGTTCTTCTAACCCTTAGAAATGGAGGGGGGGTGCTATTTATATAGAGGAAGAGGAGTGAAGAAAAGGGGGGAAAAACAAATTCAAATTTCCCCCCCAAAAGGGCAGACCCTCGGGCAGGGGTCTGGTGCAAAACAGCTGGCACAGCTGGCATGCACCAGGAGAGACAATTTTGGCCGGCTAGGTTCAGAAGGTTCAGATGGCCGGCCGGCCATCTCCCCTGGCCGGCCGGCCAAGGGTCAAAAGGGTCAACAAAGTTGCTGGCCGGCCACCCTAGAAAGGTGGCCTCCCATGTGTATACAACACAACTGTATGGTCAAAACCCAGAAAATGTAACCCAGGAGACAGAAAAACCAACTTTTTAGAGGGGTTCAAAAGGGTCAAGAACAATTGATGGCCGGCCTATCCATATTGGTGGCCTCCCAGGTGTGTACAACACAATGGTGTGGTGGAAAGTCAGAAAAAATGGCCCGGGAATGGAAAAAGTCAGCTTTCTAGTGAAGAAAACGGGCGATAAAGAGCGATGAAGGAATAAAGCTGGTTTTCAGAATAATTGCTGGCCTCCCACCTTCCTAGAACCTCTCTAACAATGAAAATAAGGTCTTCGCCAAAAATGAACCCAAACTGATGCAAAATGAGGGTTCGGGGGCCAAAACGCGCGGTCTGGGGGCCCGAAAATTGACTATTAAGCACCAGAGGTGGCGTTCGACCACGAAGTTGGTCTCTCGGGCCACAGTGTCCCTCAAGAGGGAGGAAACAAGGTGTATGCCAAAAACCGGAGCAAACGGAGGTGGTTAAGCGGTCCCGAACCGAGGCACACGGCCGACGGCTTCGAAAACTAGGGACTGGGCTCCAAACGGGAAAAATGGCCTACGACCACGAAACGTAGCCCACGGCCACTGAGAGATGATCTACGAGACCTCTCCCTCCCTTTGGGAAGAGAAAACGGAGAAAACGGCACCCGGTTCGCAAACCGAGGCAAAGCACACAAGAGTCCGGAAGTCCGGAGGCAAGGCTCGCAGCCGTGATTCCGCAACCTCAGAACGAACACAATATGCAACATCACCAAGCGCTCAATCGGTGACGTCTGAGTCTTAAGGTCGGTCAAAAATGGGGTGTCTACAGTGTGGACTGTCGACCATTAATGTAGTTTGCCGGCCACTTGTGTGTTTTTTCAGATATTTTTGCTAGCTGTTTCCACAAATGCATGCACCAGTCCATACATGTATGTATAGATATTTCTGAGCTGGTCTCATGTTTTTCTATATATAGAGGCCCTATCTCTCATGTTTTAAAGGGTAGAAAAATTTGGAAGCAAAATTTTTCTCTCTCTTGCAAGTTCTTCACTCTTTGCCTATACACTTTAAACCAAACCTTGTGGTATTTGGGCTGAGGTATTTTTGAACTTGCATTTAGCTCTTGAGGGTGTGTAATTGTTGGTTTGTAACTCAAAAAGGGTATCCCTCTTCAAGAGGTATAATTCTTAACTTGTTTCTCTTCTTTATTTGCCATCTTTTCTACTATTTTTTGGACTATTTTCACACTGAATTTTTGGGCTGAAACTTCTAGTTTAAGGCTATTAAAGGTGGAGGGGTGGATCACCCTTTTTTGCACCTAACTTCTTAAGCCTTTGCTCTTGTGTTTCCCACCTTTCTATTATCTTTTTTTGAGCTTTTTACTATTAAGTCTCAGAGGTTTTTTAGAGGCTAAAATCATGTTTTGAAGTCCCAAAAATGGAGGGGATAACCTCCCCTCCTTGTGCTTGCTTACTAGCTTAGCTTGCTCCATGTTGTAGCTTACTCTTTTAGCTCTTTAGACTTCAATTCCAGCACTGTTTTAGCCTATTTTAGGACTATTTTTTATGTGTTTGTTCCATTCATGCTTTGTATAGTATGCTTGTAGTGTAATAATCCTCATAGGCTTGGTGGTTTAGGCCTTAGCGACTAACCTATTTGAGTTGATAGTGTTTAGTTATTGCTTTCCATACTTGTTTTCATCTCTAAATCACCTCTGCAACCTCTCTCCTTTCTTGGCTTTTTCTTCGTTTGAAAGTTGTTTCAATCCGGTTGTTTGTTTAAGCTTGAGATTGAGGTTATTGTGCTTAATGGTTTAATCCCTTTGGGGGTTCATTACCAACGGCATGTCACTTCTCTCATGCCTAAAACAACACTTGGTTTGATGCTCCTTTCCATTAGAGGATTTAAAGCTCATTTTTGGACTCAATTGATTAAGGAATGGAAAGTAATTAAAATGAAGTAATAAAATTGGGACTAAAAGTGATTCAAGATAATAAAATCAACTTGGGTTCAATCGGACATTAATTGAACCCATTGAGTCTTGAGTCGTTTCATACTTGTTAGTGATGTAAACGGTTCAAGAGTCAATGTCAACTACTTCCCTTGATCAATTCACGATAAGGAGGAGGTTTATGAGTCTTTAAATTGTGCATTTATTGAATTATCTCCTTTGATTCATAAGTCGCCACGCAATAAAATTGCGTCGATTGATGATTTGCAAATTAAGCCTACCTCTCATTTGATCTGTTTGCTGATAAGGAGAGACAGGGTGGACAAACATCCCCTGAGAATTAATTGAACTCATTGAGTCTTGAGTCGTTTCATACTTGTTAGTGATGTAAACGGTTCAAGAGTCAATATCAACTACTTCCCTTGATCAATTCACGATAAGGAGGAGGTTTATGAGTCTTTAAATTGTGCATTTATTGAATTTTCTCCCTTGATTCATAAGTCGCCACGCAATAAAATTGCGTCGATTGATGATTTGCGAATTAAGCCTACCTCTCATTTGATCTGCTTGCCGATAAAGAGAGACAGGGTGGACAAACATCCCCTGAGAATACTCTGGTTTGTGCTCTGTTTGTCTTCTGTTGCTGTAGGAAAAAAAAAAAAAAAAAAAAAAAAAAGTCATCAGTGGTCGGCAGGCCACTTTTTCTGGACGACAACCCACTATTTGTGGCCTGTTGGCCACTACTTCTGGGTTGTCAGCCACTTTTTCTAAGCAGGCAGTCCCCTTTTTCAGCAGAGCAGAACAAAAGCTAGGGTGGAAAAACAGTGCAATTTTCCAACTATGCAACAGAGGTATTCCGGTAGCAAAACGAAGAGCATTATCAGGTGGAAATCCACATCCATGCATGAGCCGTCCCTCGATCCTCGGGATCCATGAAGCGATGTTGTAATAGTTGCATGTTGTGCTTGGAGTAGCGAGCTTGTAATTAATTAGTTAAAATAGCTGTATGTTATACTTATTTAATTTAGCTAGAATAGTTAGTTAATTTGTTGTTATAATAATTAGTTAAATAGCTTAGCTAATTTATTCATTTGGGTTTGTAATAGTTAGTTAATTCATAGTAATTAGCTAGGTCATTCATTCGGGCCCTCCTGCGCGAGGGCCAACAATGTAATAATGTGTATGTCTTCCAACCCTACGTCTTTCTCCATTTTATTTACTTGCTTATGATGGGTAGTTTAGAACATCATATTTCGTCTTAACATTTCTCATGTTTGCATCCACTTATCTTGCATGCATCAAAGCTCGGTTCATCATTCTAACAAAGCATCGCTGTTTATTACTTCGTTGAATACATGTTTAAACGACATGCTATCAAATTAATTCACATGTCATAACTAGTAGCCGAGCTTATTAGTTGCATATCGCATGTGTTGCATTAGTCATATCACATTAGTTAGGAACATGCATTTTTCTAATTATTTTGCTGGTTTGGCTTGCCTTGGAGTACTAGGTGAGCTTTTATTTGCTTTAGCATATTACATAAATGTGATTGTTGTCATGTCAAACATGCTAGCCATGAGGCTAATTGCTTAATTGATATAACTCTTGAATGCCTGTGGATGAAAGCTAATTGCTTGAATTGGAATAATTTGAGTAATATATATATGTGATCACTTTTTCAAGTGGTACATATTCGAAACAATTTTCAAAAACATGCATGAAATCAAATGTTCCAATTTTTGCAAATAATCTATACTTGTATGCAACACATAGTAATGTTAGCCTAATAACCGGAAAAGAGCATATAATGTAAATAAGAATCACATCATGATTAGTAGAGGCCGATCTTTGATTGGGCGAGTGGGGTGCTCAATTTATGACCTTCACCTCTCATATCTAAGTTCCTGAGCCGAGACAATCTTGGTGATGACAGATAAGTGGCCTTTGGCACGAGTCTTGAGTTTTCTAAATTTCTTAAAAATATTTAGGTGGCAACTCTGTATCTGGCAAAGCAGTTCATTTTTGGCATTTTGAATCAAAATCGATTTTTCAAAAGATTTGTCAGATTTGGACTCTTTGTGTTTATCTATTTCACATTGCACTTGCGAGATCAGATTCAGAACCACGGGAGTCCGAACTATAGAACTAGTCGTATCTGAAAGGAGCAAAAAAAGTCGAGCACAAAAGCCAAAAACAAAAAAATGGTCAAAGTGATGACCTAGGGGCACAGTTGAGTCAGGTTTTCTATCTTTTCCCCATTATCAACACACTCACCAGAAAGGGCACAACGGAAGCTAGCAGCAGGGGCCAAAAGCTCTCTCATCCTCCAAGCAATAAGGTATCAAGCCAAGTGTGAAGCACAAACTAGAGTTAGGGCTGGATATTTGACCCTCTCACTGGATCCACAATTTCCAGCTTATCTATCTGTAGCTCGACTTTTTGTACTCTTTTCGAAAGACGACTAACCCTATAGTTCGGACTCCCACCGTTCTAAATCTGATCTCCCAAGTGCAATGTGAAATAGAAAAACACCAAAGAGTCCAAATCTGGCAAATCTTTTGGAAAATCAATTTTGAATCAAAATGCCAACAATGGACTACTTTGCCAGATACAGAGTCGCCACCTAAATATTTTTGGAAAATTTAGGAAACCCATGACTCGTGCCAAAGGCCACGTGTCCATCATCACCAATATTGTCTCCGCTCGGGAACTTAGGTACGAGAGGGGAAGGTCATGAATTGAGCACCCCTGCTCGCCGATCAAAGATTGGCCTCTACTAATCATGATGTGAATCTTATTTACATTATATGCTCTTGTTCTAATTATTAGACTAACATTACCATGTGTTGCACACAAGTATAGACTAATTTGCAAAAATTGAAACATTTGATTACATGTTTTGTTTTTGAAAAGAGTTTGTGAATGTGCCACTTGAAAAGTGGGCTTAAATGTACATTACTCAAATTATTCCAATTCAAGCAACTAGCCTTCATCTGCAGGCATTCAAGAGATATATCATTTAAGCAATTAGCCTTATGGCAAGCATACTAAACATGGATACAATCACACACATGTGATATGCTAAAGCAAAAAAATGCTCACCTAGTACTCCGAGGCAAGCCCAAAAGAGAAACTTTAGTTAGAAAAATGCATGATTCTAACTAATGCAACATGGCTAATGCAACACATGCAATGATGCGACTAATAGGCTCGGCTATTAATTATGACATGTGAATCAATTTGATAGCATGTGGTTTAAGCACGTATTCAAAGAAGTATTAACTAACAATGCAACTTAGAATGATGAACAAAGTCTCGGTGCATGCAAAACAAGTGGATATAAATCATGAAAGATGCTAAACGAAACATGATGCCCTAAACTAACCATCATAAGCAGTTAAATAAAAAGGAGAAAGACGTGGGATTGGAAGACATACACATTATTACATTGTTGCCCTCGCGCATAAGGGTCCGAATGAATAAAACTAGCTAAGCTAATTACTATGAATTAACTAACTATTACAAACCGAATAAACTAACTATGCTAGCTAGTTATTACAAAACCAATTCATTAATTAACTATTCTATGGAAAGAACTAATTAATTAATTACAAATTAGAATTAACTAATTAATTACAACATCAAAGAAGTAACTAAGCTAACCAATTAGCCCCGGGAAACGAGAAATGCTCATGCATGCGCGGATTTCCACCCGAAAAGCCCACTGTTCTGCTGCCAGAATGCCTCTGTTGCACAGTTGGAGCATTTCACTATTTTTTTACCTTAGCCTTTGCTCTGTTCTGTTACAAAAAGTTGCTACTCAATTTGACAAAAGTGGCCGGCAGCCCAGAAGTAATGGCCGACCGGCCACAAAAGGTAGCCCATCGGCCACTAAAGCCTAGTTTCTCCTGCTGCAACAGAAAGCATACAGAGTACAAACAGGGTATTCTCAAGGCATGTTTGTACCCCTTACCCCTCCTTATCATCAAACAGCATCAAAGGAGTGGCAAGCTCAATTCACAAGCCATCAATCGATGCAATTTCATTGCATGATGGCCTATGAACCAATGTGTACAAGTTCGATAAATGCAACATAAAAGACTCTCAAACCTCCCCACTATCATGGATTGATCAAGGGAAGTGGTCGACCTTGGAAACTTGAACCCATTTCATCACTAGCAAGTATGAAATACCTCAAGTTTCCACGTGTTCAATTAATGTTTGATTGAACACTCAATTACTTATTATCTTGCATCATTTTTAGCGCCCATTTTATTACTCCATTTTAATTACCAACCATTCTTTAACCAATTGAGTCCAAAAGTGATCTTTAAGTCCTCTAATGGAAAGAAATACCAAACCAAGTGTTGTTTTAAGAGAAGTGTCATGTCGTTGGTAATGAACCCCCAAAGGGATTAAACCATTAAGCACAAGACCTCAATCTCAAGCCTAAACAAGCAACTAGTTTGAAACTACTTTCAAAGCAAAGAAAAAGCCAAGAAATGAGGGAGGTTGTAGAGATGATTAGAAGTGATCACAAGTATAGAAAGTAAGAAATAAATGCTATCACCTCAAATAGGTTGGTGGCTAAGGCTTAAACCACTAAGCCTATGAGGACAATTACACTAGAAGCATGCAATACAAAGCTCAAATGCAATGAACAACCAAAATCAATCCTAAAACAGTCCTAAAACATGCTGGAATTAAGACAAAAATAGCTAAAATGATAAGCTATAACATGGAGCAAGTTAAGCTAGTAAACAAGAACAAACAGGGAAGGCTACCCCCACCATTTTTGGAACTTCAAAACATGGTTTTAGCCACTGAAAAAGCTCTGACATTCAGTATTTAAAAAATCTCAAAAAAAGTTGACAAAGAAGTGGGAAACACAAGGGCAAAGGCCTAAGAAATTAGGTACAAAGAAGGGTGATCCACCCCTCCACCCCTAATGGCCTTAAACCACAAGTTTCAGCCCAAAAATACAGAGTATAAACAGCCCAAAAATAGTCTAAAAACAGTAGGCAAAATAGCAAATAAAGCAAAGAAATAAACCAAAACTTATACCTCTTGAAGAGGAGAACCCTTTCTAGGTGACAAACCAACACTTACACACCCTCAAGAGCTCAAAGTAAGCTTAAAAGTACCTCAGCTCAAATACCACACAATTTGGTTTAAAGTGTATAGGCAAAAGCTTAAGAACTTGCAAGAGAGAGAGAGAATTTTGCTCCAAAATGTTCAACCCTCAAAAATGGAATGGGAGGTCTTCTATATATAGAAAGCAATGAAACTCCCTCAGAAATATCAATACATACACGTGTAGGCAGGTGCATGCATCTATGAAAACAGCTGGCACAGCTAGCCAAAATATCTGTAAAAACACACAAATGGCCGGCAGGCCACCAATACTGGCTGGCAGGCCACACAAATGGCCGGCAGCCTACATTGGTGGCCGGCAGGTCCTAGGTTTGTTTAGGCTTGAAAAACTATGGAAACAAGGCAAAAAAGTGTGTAGGGTTTAAAGGCTAAAAGTTATGGCATTCTGCTGAGGACTTCGAGTACTTGACAAACACATACAAATTCATCATTGGGTGCGCAAGCAGTGGCACCCAAGTCATAAGGACGGTCAAAAATGGGGTGTCGACACCATCAACCATATCTAAAAAAGGATAAAAAAAAATAAGAGAAATTAAAGAATAGAGAGATGTGCGTTGAGAGAAAAAGTAAGGAAGGGGTTTTTTAAATAAAAAGAGATTGAGTGCCAAAGTGATGTGAGAACCATAAATAAGTAAGGGTGGGGAAACAAAACCTAAAGAAGCAATGGGCTCCCCACGAACTGAGAAGTCTCCCACCGATGGAAAACATCCAAGCCCATTAAGGTTTTCACCAATGCCAACCTATGCGGCTTTGACCCTCCTTGCGGCATTAGGCTCCGCTGCAACCAGGGGCCAGTAGGAATCACCTTTTATAGAGATTAGGAATGGAGGAATGAGTGATAGCTATATCAGAGTGCCTGGCCGCTAAGTGGATCCGGCCGTCCTCATTTGGATCCGACCGTCCTAATTTAGATCCGGTCGTGTGTATTTTAGATCCGGCCAGATCTCAGTTCTTGCCCAAACTGCAGAAGCAACAAACCTCATCCTTGTGTTTCGAGCTCTTGTTTTAAGTGTTGCTTTAGGTCCAAAAAGTGTAAATAGGTGTGTTTAGGTTGTTTTTGCTTTGTTTTCTTTTATCAAGTTGTATTTTGCATTTTGGTCGGTTGTAGGTTATTTATCCGGTTTAGAACTCAATTCAAAAGCATTCATTCTCATTTTTGTTTTTTTAGAAAAAAAAATCATTTTTGTGTAAGTGCCATGCCATTCATCAACATGTTGTGCAAAAACAAACAAAATCTTTCTTTTCATAAACTGTTGGGTCCAACCCCAATCATTGTTTCACAAAAATAAAAATAAAAAGAAAAATCCTCAAAACAAAACAAGAGGTCCATCTAAAGCTACATAGGTTCCTGACTACAAAACAAAAAGGAAAAGAAAAAGTAAGTCAACCCCTTCTAGCCCTCTTCATCCTCGGTCGTGGAGGAAGGGACTCATCACTATTACTGTTATCTCCGGTAGACTGGATATCAACACTACCATCCCCCTCGGCCTAAGAGGAGGTGTACTCAGCATCATCAAGAGGCTCCTCTGAAAAAGGTGAGTGCTGTCTCGCTCTACCTTTACAACGTCTCCCATGGTCAGCTCGCCCTCTACCTCTCACTGGGGCTCGTCTCTTTCTCCTCCCTCTAGCCGAAGGAGGTCCTATAGGTACAGGGGGTGCAAGCTCAAGATGAAAAGATACAAAGTGTCAGAACAAATACATCAGAATTGTGAACAGGATATCAGAGTATATCAGAATGAATGAATTGCAAAGTATTTGACTATGGAAAGAGTGGGTAAGTCCATGAGTAGCCAAGGTAGTCTGTCTCCTCCACACCATGAGAAGTAGACGGTCAACCGTCCACAGGAGATCATCAATATACTCCACAGGCACCTGCAAGTGAGAGAAGACATGAGTAGACAGAACAAAATTATGAAACACAATGGGCGAATACAAAGAAGAAATGATTACTTGTGCAACGTCAGAAGCAATCACCAACTTACGATCCCTCTCCTCAATATGATCAAGAGAGATCTGCTCAATCACCTCATCTAGTCACATGTGTATGACCTCAGTAAGAATCGCGGGAAGCCCAAGAATGGGAGATGCGGCGGGAACACCTCCAGCAGCGACGGCAGCAGCAGCAACAAGGAGCACACGAACCACACCTTTAGTGAGATGAGCCATCACACGGGTCTACAAGAATGTAATGAAGTCATCACCTCCATGATGTAAATCGTCGTCCTCCCCTAACATAAGGTGGTCAATCCGGTGTCCATCACGAAGACTATCAACGAGCCTCATGCCTAAAGGAAGAGAATGTGGAATGTTAGGATCAACTCTACCTGAAGTTTGGCGGATGAACCTCTTTCCCAAGTAATAGGCCCTGCCGAAAGGACCCTCAAACAAAATTCACATAATGGAGGCGTTCCATGCAACGGTATAGGTCACCCTCGATGCTTGGGGAATGCCCGCCCAAAGGTGCCAATCAATCTGCAAGGAGAGGATGCAAGTCAAATGTCAGATATCAAGGGTTGAACAGTATGAAAATAGTGAAAGCAATAAAAGACAAAGATCAATATGAGGTTTTGTTACCCTCTCCATAGTGACTGTGTCGAAGAAGCGGCGGAAGTAGGCAAAATAGCAATCCGCGCGTCTCCGATACTTCAATCTGGAATTGTAGTACCGAGAGAGACAACTCAATGGGCCACACAGGAAAATGGGCGATAGATGTGAAATATGTGTAAACCCACAGCTACAAAAGGAAAACAAATTGATAAATCGAGCGGACAAATAAAGCAGATATAAATATAAAGTGCAAAGTAGAAAGCATGGTTTGTAGCAAGACAAAAAATAAAGTGTAAGGTGTACCTCCCAGACTCTCTAGTATCCACCAAGTGAATCCATATTTCGGCGGGATGCCGAGTTCATATAGCAATAGAGGGTGGCTAGGTTGGCGCCACCCTAATTATACTCTCCCATCTGCGGGAGGTGCACCAGTGCTCCCAGAAAGTATAACCTTACATTCTCCCTATTTGCAAACAGGGCAGTACTGAGGAGATACATGAGAAACCTGCGAGCGTACTGTGCAATCTCATCTGGAGTAGCTGGCTGGAGGGCAAAAAAATGGAACCAACTATAGCACCCCATCTCGTGTCCGGCAACATCTGGGATTGCCCTAAGAACGTAAAGTTGCGCATCTCTCCACTGAATCATGTTAGGATCAAACGGGATCGAGTTGCCAACTCCTACTTGCAAGCCGATAGCATCGAGAAGTCATAAGGAGTCATGGTCATCTCCTCAATTGATGAGAAGTGGAAAAAGGTAGTGGTGTCCCAACACCTCTCCACCAGAGCACCGTATAGCAGCGACTCGGCCTTCATATGTATGAGCCCTGAGCAGAAAAGTCTGAAGCTAGCATTATTAGTCAAAGTGCAAACCTCCTGAGGGAGCTTCTCATACCAGCCTTGCGGTCCGCTAATAGTCCCATACCCGCTCATCTTTTGGGCCATGACCTGTAGCAAGAATGTTGTTAGCATTTTGAACAAAGGAACTATATTGTAATTCAAGTAAAATATGCTTGAAGGGAAAGATTTCTTACCGTGGAGGCATCAGTGAATAAGTGCTCCACTAGCTCTCATAGTAGGATGTCCTCATCAATCCTAAGAATGAGGCCCCCGAATCTCAAAATGCCGCCAGGAGTCAAGGCATGTGAGCATAGCTGGTAGGTAGCTAGGTCAAATGGTCTATCTGCAAGAGGGAGCAACTCAGGCTCTAGTGTTAGAGGAGGAATGTCCCCAGCTGCCAAATCCTCGCCAAGAATGGCCTCGATGTCTACGGCCGGCTCTGGAATAGGCATGGCAACGTTAGCCAAAGGCATACCACCCTGTGGAACCTCATCATCAGCCATGAGGAGTGTAAAAGTGAGCAAATGTAAGGGGGTATTGAGAGAAAAGTAAGGAAAGTGAGAGAAATAGGTAAAAACCCCCAAATCCAAGCCCTAGGAAAAAGAAAATAAAGAAAAAGTTGAAAATCAAGAAGGGATAGAGGAAATCACAAGAAAATTATGAAAATGAGCCAAAAAACCAAGAGAAACCCAAAACTCAACCAAATTAAAATCCAATTGGTCCAAAATGTAGAGGATTGGAAGGGTTTTCAAAATAAATTTCACAAGAACCATTGGGTAACGCGAATGGAGGGAAAATCTAGAGAGAGAGAATATCTAGAGATTGGGGGAGAGCATTTTCGCACGATGTGGGTGTGGAATAAGAGCCCAAAAGTATGTTTTAAAGGGGCACGGGTTGTGAAAAATTGAAATTACCCCGAGCCACTATCGAGATCCGGCCATGTCCTTTTGGGCCCGGTCGTGTGTTTTTAGATCCGGCCGAATCTAAATGTTGTTCTGCTTTCAAAATGCTATTCTGCTTCAGTTTAGCTGGATGCGTGGGTAAGCTGCTCCCAACTGAAATAAGGTGTTTTCACATCAGAGCCTATCCCAGATTTCAAGAATTACAGAACCGAGGTTCAGAGTACATTTCTATGTATCTCGTCATTTTCCTGGGATGTGTTAACCGTGGATTTGGGCCCCATTTTCAAGAATAAAATTAGTAGGGTTGTTTCTAATTTGTATAATTGTATCATTTTCTGGCTGCGTGGTACGCGTAAAGTCCAAGTACGGTTCACATCCTAACGAGGTGGTCTCCATGAACACCGCTCCCTGAGATGTTTTCTAGAAAAAAATGTTGTTTCCCAGAATAGGATGGTTCTCTGCATCAAGTTCCTAAAATTCGTTTACCCCTTTAAATATTCGAAGAGCATGAACCCGTTTTCACCATTTTCTCTATAAAACGCGTCTAGGCTTGTTTTCATAGCCATTACATTTTCTTTTTACCCTTTCTACGTGATGCGTAGTTTAGCTTGTACCTCTCACTCTTATCACACAAGTGTGATTTGGCTTGTGTCTTTTTACCCTTTCTACGTGATGCGTAGTTTGGCTTGTACCTCTCACCCTTATCACACAGTGTGATTTGGCTTATATTCTTTTACCCTTTCTACGTGATGCGTAGTTTGGCTTATACCATCACCCTCATCACACGAGTGTGATTTGGCTTGTATCATTTTACCCTTTCTACGTGATGCGTAGTTTGGCTTGTACCCTCACACTCATCACACAAGTGTGATTTGGCTTGAATCCTTTTACCCTTTCTACGTGATGCGTAGTTTGGCTTGTACTCCTCACCCTCATCATACGAGTGTGATTTGGCTTATATCCTTTTACCCTTTCTACATGATGCATAATTTGGCTTGTATCTTTTTACCCTTTCTACGTGATGTGTAGTCTGGCTCGTAACTTTCACCCTTATCACACGAGTGTGATTTGGCTTGCATCTTTCACCCTTATCATACGAGTGTGATTTGGCTTGCACCTTCACCTTTTTCACATTTCATGCGTTTAGGCTTGTATCACTCACCTCCTTTACGTGAAGTGTAGTTCGGCTTGTATCTTTTACCCTTTCTACATGATGCGGAGTCTAGCTCGTATCTTTTACCATTATCACACGAGTGTGATTTGGCTTGTTCTTTTCACTCTTTCTATGTAATGCGTAGTTTGGCTTGCATCTGTTCACCCTTTCTACATGATACGTAGTTTGGCTTGTCTCTCATCTTATCTTCGTGATGTACAGGCGGTATACTTGTTTGTGGTTTCAATCATTGCATTGCATTGATCTCATCTTCTTGATCTTTGGGCAGTATGCTCGTTCGTGGTTTCAACTGTTGCATTGTATTTAAATATCATTTGTATCCTACCCCTAAACTACACATGGTTTGATTCATTGTAAAAGGATACATAGGCAACTTTCGAGTTCAACCAATTGCATTTACATTTTAATTGCTTGCCCAAGTTTTACGACCTTGTCAAATGGGTCGTCTTCGGCTTTGACATTCACTCACGTCATTTCATGACTTCGAGCTCTATCAAAGAGAGGCAACAGTAGACACCCCCATTTTGACCACCCTTAAGACCTGGGCACTCATTATGAACACTCAATGACGAAATGTTACGCTGTGCAATCGTTCGAATCTTTAGCAAAAGAATTTAGTTTTGAGGTTATAATCCTAACCTTCAATCCCATTTTGACCAAAATGTTTTAGACCCTTAAAAATCATCTTTTCAAACTTTTGACCCGACCGTGGGTATTTCGGACCCGGCCGTGGGTATTTGGGCCCGACCGGGTCTCCCTACCAATCAGACCAAAATTAGACTAGGCAAGCCACTTTTTGGGCCAACCGTACAATTCATTGGTCGACCAGCCATGTTCAGCAACAACAGATATTTTGAGACAGCCAGCTGTCCCCATGTGCATGCTTTGCATCAACTGTCTCTTTCTTGATATTTCCGATGTGAGATGATGTTTTCCTATAAGTACAAGGCCTCCCCTTATGGTTTACGATTAGAAAAAATATCCAAAAGCCTAGAGCTTACTCAACACTCCTCTCTCCTCTCTTGCAATGTACATACACAATAGATACACCATACAAGCTTGGACTTGAAGCTTTTGCTGAGATTTTGAATACCATTTCAACTCCTTGAGAGTGATCAGTTTGTGGTTTGTTAAATAAGAAGCTTTTTCTCTCTTTCAAGAGGTAAACTTAGAGCTCTTCTACCATCTTTTCTTTCTTTTCTTTTCCTTTTTATACTAATTTTAGTGCTATTTTAAGCTTAAAAATGTGATTAAAACTTGGTTACAAGTGAGTGAGCTAGCCACCCTTTCATTGGCTAGCTCACTAGTTGTGCATCCCTTTGTTTTTCTTCCATTGTTTTTGCTTTCTTTTCACTTTATTTGGTAAATTTTAGTACCTTGTAGGCACTATTTTTTAGTTTTTTTTGTGTGTTATGAATTGAATATGGGCTTACAAAGGGTCCTAGTCCTCTTCACTACTTGTGCTCTCACTTATCATGCTTTAAATATTATATTTGTGTTGTTGTAAGTCCTCTTGGATTTGCTGTGTTTAGGATATAGTGGCCAATCTTTTGAATTGATCGTTTTAGCTTTCATTATATCTCTTGGAACCTTGTGGTCATGGGAGGATTAGAGCTTAGGCTTAATCATCCCGCCACAAGTTTGCTTAACTAGTGTAAATTTCTTACTTTCGTATTATTGTTGTTCACCTTGAAGCTAGGTAGTAGCTTCTGTGTTCAAAGTATTGAAAAACTCTCTTACCGATTATTTCCGACACATGGAAATGGGTGTCTCATCCTTGTTCCATGAAAAGAGAAGTTGTCAACAACTTTGACAAATTGTATGTTTAAGCTTTGATAGATAGCTTGCTTTTTTGTTTGTTTGTTTTTTTTTTTTTTAGTTACTTGCTTTGATGCCCCAAGAGAGCTTTTTCTTGAGAAGTGTTGAAAATTCTCTCCTAGTTCCTATTTGTAACATGGAAATGGATGTTTCATCCTTATTTCATGAGTAGAGAGATGAGTTAACAACACTTTTTGGGTTGCTACTTTTGTTCCTTTTTGGTTGCTCTATGATCATCATGTATTACCTTGTGACTTGATGATTTGTGAGTTAAGCATGCCTACCTTTTCCTTGACCAATTTCATGATAAGAAGGGGTAATGTTTGTCTTTTTGTTTTGTTTGTCGTTTTGTTTTGTTTATTGAATTCTTATCCTATTGCTTTTAAAGATCATCATGCAACAAATTTGCATTGGTTAATGATTTGAGAAGTGAATCTACTCTTCCCTTGAATATCTTCATGATAGGAAAGGGTAGAGAGGACAAACATCTCTTAGAAATATTTTGTCTGCACTGTTTTCACCTCAGTGCACAAAACAGTCTTTTTACCAAAAAATAGGGCACGGCCGGATTTCTTTTGACTCAATCGGGCCTCTTTGTGGGCCGGCCGGAGTCCAAATTGTAGTACACAGTGTAGTTTGCTGAAAACACAGAGCAGTGGCTGAAGGTGAAACAAAGCAGTTTCCTAGAAAGCAGACAGAGCAGTTTCTGAGGACTATCCTCGTCAGCGCGCATGTGATCCTTGTTCATTCTTTACATATTATTGTTGTAATAAATTAGGTAATTATTCATTCGGATTTGTAATTAATTAGGACATTCATTCGGACCCTCTTGTGCGAAGGCAAATTTGTAACACTTGTAATATTTTGTATGTCTTCCAACCCCAATTTCTTTCTCCCTTTTATTTATATGTTTATCGTGGTAGCATCATATTTTTGGTTTCATATCATTACCATGTATTGTATCCATTTTTTCATGCATTGAGTTCGGCTCATCATTCTAACATTGTTGTCATTTCCTACTTAATTGAATACATGCGTTACCATATGCCTTGAATTGATCCATATGTCATGTTAAGAAGCCAAATCCGATAGTTGCATTTTGTATGCGTTGCATTAGTTACTTTGCATATTAGGAACATGCATTTTTCTAATTATTTTCCTTTCTTTTGGCTTGCTTCGGTTGAGTACTAGGTGAGCATTTCTTGCTTTAGTATATTACATGTGTGTTTTGTATTGCCATATCAAGTATGCTACCATGAGGCTAAGTGCTTATTTGATATATCTCTTTGCATGCCGGTGGATGAAGGCTAATTTGCTTAAGTTGGAACAACTTTGATAAATGTACATATGAGCTCACTTTTTCAAATAGCACATATTCAAAACTCTTTTCAAACAAAACATGAAATTAATTCATTTCCAAAGTAAGAAAAATAGTCTATACTTGTGTGCCTCACATAGTAAGTTAACATAATAGTCAAAAACAAGAGCATATAACGTACATAAAAATCACATCATGATTAGTAGAGGCCAATCTTTGTTTGGGTGAGGGGAGTACTCAATTCATGACATTCCCCTCTCATGCCTAAGTTCCCAAGCCAAGACACTTTGGTTATGACAGACAAGTCGCCGTTGGCATGAGTCATGGATTTCCTAAATTTTTCAAAAATATTTAGGTGACGATTCTGAAATCTAATAATGCAACCCATTTCTGGCATCTTTGATGATAAATAAATTTTCTAAGATTTGTCGAATTTGAACTCTCATTTATTTAATCTATTTCACATTGCACTTGTAAAACCAAATTCAGAACCACGAGAGTTCGAACTGTAAGACTGTCATATTCAATGAGACTAAACCCCTCCAAGGAGTACGAAAAGTAAGCTACACTCTCTCCTTCTCTTTTTTCTTTTTTTTTAATTACTTAATTAATTAATCACTTTTTTTCCTCTCTCATTTTCTCACATTTTACACATCAATCAATCAAATTTTCTCTCACACTCATCTATTCAAAAATAAATAAATAAATACAAATCATCCCAAAATTATTTTCAAAATTCATAACCAAATAAATTTTCAATTTTTAAAACTCTTTTCAATAACTTATCTTTTAAAATACAACTCAAAACTTAAAACTATTTTCAAAAACTAAACCAAAGGAAAAGTATTTGGAGATAATTTTTTCATCATATTTGATGAAAATGAAAATGAAGATTGGAATAAGAGAAAATATTTTTAAAAACTTTTAGGGAAAATTTGATAAAAGAATTGAAATAATTTATATTAAATTAAACTTTTTTACTTAAATTGAAAATTAAATTAGATAAAAAAATTGGTGAAAGATTAAAAATAGTCTAATAGAAGACAAGATCTCGTGAACGATCGATGAACCCCCAAAAGGGCAGATGGAGGAGCCTCAGCAGAGCAAAACATGCATGACACATTTATTCTGGTGGGTCATTCATGACTGATCTTCATGCACGATCCAATAAATCATACACAATTACTAGCAGAATACAAATACACAATTCTTGGTCACAAAAACTGAAATATGCGACATTTATCAATTCATTTTTAATGTGATCACATCTATGAACAATACGACGACACGTTATGTTTACTTTCTGTTTTTGAACAAACCCGTGAAGGAATTAAATCTTTGAACTTATTACTAATGTACAAATATGTGAATCTTAACGCTGTGTTTGATTAAAAAATTTGATAAGAGATTTAGAGGAAAAAAATTTAAAAAAATGAGTGAAATATGAATAAAATATACATATATTTCATCTAATTTCATACATTTTTTTTTTTTCTTTTTTTTCAAATTCTCCAACCAAACACAGTGTAAGGGGTTGGTTTAGTGGGTAAAACATGGAATATGAGGGTGTATTCTTTTCAAGTCTCATGTTCAATACACAGTAATAGTAATAGGTTCTTTGAGACCATGTTCATACAAGACATTTGTCGTGACTTGAATAGAAATTGATTTTCAAAATTAGTTAAGATGTACGTAAATTAACTCATACACTCAGTTATTAAAATTTAAAATACTCTCTTCATCTCAAAATAATGGTCCCTTTTGAGGAATCTAACTTTTTTTGGTAGTACAATTATTGCATTTGAAAAAAGTTGATTTTCCAAAATTATCCTTTTGATAGTACATTTTTTGAAAATATCAATGTCATAATTGTACTTTTTATATTGTTTATTAATTTAAAAGAAGGGCAAAATAGGAAATTTATATTATTTTTGTACTTGATTTTTGAAGAGGGACTAATATTTTGGGACAATGAAAAATGAAATAAGGGACTAATATTTTGAGACGAATGGAGTAAAAAAAAAAATGTATAAATGTGAGTATAGTAGTGTATAGAATATCAATAGATATATCTTGGAATAAGTTAAAGATAAATCTTGATGGCATCAAAAAGTTAAGTTGGAGTTGCCAATAAGTACAGAAAAGTGGGCACTGAACTGGCCAAAGTTTACCCAAAAAACAACGTGGGAGCCAGCTGTTTTGTGTTGGACAAAAAGAAGGAAACAACCAAATAAAAAAACAACACCACCCCCATTATTGTTGAAGTTTCTTTAGATTGAAACTCTCTACAAATGATTAAAAATTATATTGGGTCATATTGATGTTTAATTTGTATGGTTATGGAACCATTTGGTGGGTTTGGTTTGAGTTTTTTGAATTAAATTTTTAAAAAATTGATTTTTTTTAATTTTCATGTTTTTTTATTTTTAGTGAATATTTTTTAAATTTTAAATATTTTTTTTTACTTTTTTAGATGCACCTTATTTAGATGTATTTAAAAAATAAAAAAATTATGAAAAAATATTTTAAAAAATTAATAAATACATAAAAATATAAAAAATATACTGAATTCTTGTATTTTTTTGTATTTTTGGCATTTAGTGAATTTTTAAATGATTTTTTTTACAATTTTTTTACTTTTTAGGTGTATTTATGTTAGGTATGTCTAAAAAGTAAAAAAAATTGCTTAAAATATTAAAAAAAATTCAGTAAAAACAAAAAAATACGAAAAATAAAAAAGTAGAATTTTCTGAAAAGTATTTTTTGAAAAGTGGAAACAAGCAAGATGATTTATTCTCACTTTTTAATGGTGGCCATGACTGAATATATATATATATATATATCAAGTATTTGTCTTTACTCTAATGTTTTGGACGACTGTATTTCATAACCTTATTTTGTTTCTCTTAATAAAAATCTAAGGGTATCTTGATTCAGGAGACCATAAGGTAGAGTAAGTTATTTTGCAATTTTTTTTTAAGGTTGGTATTATAATATTTTTGTGATATGAACTTTATTTTGATTAGGACTGTTTTACCTTATTTGAGGTAAAATTATTTCACATATGTTAGATAAAAGAATCCCACCATATGGTATTCTTGGATCATAAAATCTGAATCATACCTAAGATAATTTAATAAATAGTACTAATTTGCCCTATTATCATATGGCCAATGTGCTCCAATATGGACGAGGTTATTCGTCTATTCCAAGAAGAAGAACTCCATCAATTTAAAGTCAAGTTTGGTATAAAAAGTTAAAAAGTCACTATCCTATTTAAGTCACATCATCTTATTTAAATCACATCACCTCTCTAACACATCACATCAAACTCAACCCAAACTCAATCCGTATAAAGCCAATAAGTCAAAAAGTGCACTTTTTTAGAATATCCCAAACCAACCCAAATAATTTTATTCACTTTTTTTGGTCCGTGTGCAGAGATAGAGAAAGAAATTTTAAGACTTAATTTCAGACTAATGAGTTAATCGATTCTAAGCGGTTTGGTACTTCTCCACTCGCCTTTCCTCCACCTTTCATTACAAATATACCAATATAAAACCTTCAAATAAGTCACCCATGTGTCTAAATCCAAGATTTATTCCTAAAACAATTGGATTTAAATCCAATGAAGAAAATATTAATAAAAAAAAAAAAAAAGAAGGCTACAATTGAAAAATTGGTATTTTTTAATTAAATAACATCAACAAAATGTATAATTTAAGACATTTTTTATTTGTCATAAATTTAATTATATAAGATTCAACTCTCTCATCATTATTATTGTAGAGAAATTGTGAGTGTCTAATATTTTAGAACTAATATTTTTATTTTACATATGTTATCAAAAATGCACTTTTCTATTATGAGAGACACATATCATAATGTTTGGAGTAGACCAATATCACATTTTGCCACTACACTACCTACCTATTATAGACCAATCCGTTTCAGTTGCATTCCTGCTTGGATCTTGGATTTTGTTTCAACCTCATCAAACACAAAAGGGGGGCAAAAGGAAGATATGACAAAAACACATATATTCTTGAGAATTATGATTGGGATGCCAATAATAGAGATAAAGAGATTTCGATGTTTGTGTTAATTCATTTGGAGTTATAATATGAAATTCTTTTTTTTTTTCTTCTAATAATGTATATATAAATTATATGTATAATGTGCAATGTAATATTTGATATTAAGAATACTGAATTCTTTCTTTTAAAAAAAAGACATGCCAATAAATTAATAATAATAAACAAATAAACAAAGTTTTTTTTTTTTTAAATTACAAACTCAAGACTCTTAGAATACTTATAGTAAAAAAGATTTGATATACATAAAGAAAATAAATAATTACAGTGAAACAAATTTGATATAAATAAAGAAAAATAATAATCTTTTTTTTTTTTCCTTAATGAAACTTTTTAGCAATCCCTTACGCTATGTTTAGTTAGAAAATTTAAAAAGAAAAAAATACATATATATAAAATTAAATAAAATATAAATATATTTTATTTACATTTTAATTACTTTTCTATTCCTCTTTTCAAATTTCCTTTCAAATTCCTCGACTGTGAAATCTCTTTCCCTGCATCGCTTCAAGTGGCCGGCCCACTTTAGACTGGTGGTTGGGTCAGGTGCCCCACTTAACCTCGCCTTTGAGCTTCTATTATTCACTGCTTTTACTTTTTAATGTAGAAAATAAAAATATAATTAACAGTAGTATATATAAAATACCAAAATACAAAATCATACTTTTGAAATATTACAATTAAAGAGGTTTGATATACGCAAATAAAAATAATAACAAACTATTAATATAACAAATAAAATAATGAAAACCCAAAAAATTTAAAAAAAAAAATTATTAAAAAAAAATCAAATTTTAATGCTTTTGTTTTTTTTATAATTTTTTTTAAAATAAAACAAATTTTAAGAACACGTATTTGTTTTTTTTAAAAACACACACAAAATTAAGAAACAAACAAATTAATTTTTTGAAAACATAAATTATAAACACAGATATAAAAAATTTTGAAAAATACAAACCCAAGACTCTTAAAACACTTATAGTCAAAGAGAAAACCCAAAGTTCTTAAAACACTTATAGTCAAAGAGATTTGATATGCACAAAAGGCAATAATAACAAAACCTATTAATATAAAATAAAATCTTTTTTTAAAATAATATTTTTAATAGCACTGAATTCTTTCTTAAAAAACACACAAAAATTAAAGTTGAACACACAAATTTTTTAAAAACTACAAACCCAAGACTCTTATTAGAACACTTATTGTCAAAGAGATTTCAGATACATATACATAAAGAAAAATAAACAGTGAAATATATTTGATATACACGAAAAAAGAAGAATAATAGCCAACTTATATGGATGTTTTTCCCCCAAGCAACCTAATAACATGATGGAACTTTTTATTTTCTATAAAAAGTATAATTAACATTATTATTACACAAACAATATAAAATACAAACCCAAGATTAGGGCTGGGCATAGGGTTATCCAACTCGTCCAAACCGCTCTACCTGATCTGACCCCTACACATATGGGTGGTTTCGCAAATACATTAGAGTCAGGTGCAGTTTGAATTTTGGCTGATTTTCGGGTTGCGGGTGGGTTACGGGTTTGAACCACACCCGCTCAACCCACCCGCATTAACATTTTTTTTTTATTATTATTTTTATATTTCAAATCTGGACCGTTCATCTTCACTTCATCTATACCCAAACAAACAAAACTAAAAACCCTAATCTAATCTCTCAAACTCAAAAACACATCTACTGCGCAGCTCTTTCTTTCCTCTCGTCTCATCAGTCTCTCACTCTCTCGTTTTTCATCTACATCGATCAACCTTGCAAGATCGACCGATCGACCTCGCAAGATCGACTCTTTCTCATCGCAAGATCAACCGATCGATCTCACTCTCTCATCGCACCAATCGACCTCGCAAGATCAAATCTCTCTCCGGCAACTCTCAGGTATGCGTCTCTCTGTCTTTGTCTCTGTCTCTCTCTTCCTAATCTCTGATTTTTTTTGTGGGCATTCAGATCTGTGTCTCTCTATGCGTAGCCTCTCTTCTAATCTCATTATATCATTCTTCCATCTATCTCTCTCTTTCTTTGTTGGCCGGCGAAGAGACCGATTGACCTTCACAAGATCGACTCTGCTCTACAACTCACAGGTAAGCCTCTCTGTCTCTGTTTCTGTCTCTCTAATCTTTGATTTATTTATTTTTTTTGGCAATTAGATCTCTCTCTCTCTCTCCAATCTTTGAAAAAAAATTTTATGCAATCAGATGTGTAGCAACAAATCTCTGAGTTTATTTGTTCATTTTTATTTGTGTGACTAAGATTTTGTTTCAATGGTAATTTTTTATTTATACAATCAGATTCTGTCTCTGATTTTTTTTTTTTTTTTTGTATGTAATCAGATTCTATTTCAATTGTGTGACTAAGATTCTGAGTTTATTGAATATATTGGACATTAATTGAATCTGTGTTAAATATAAGAGTTGGAATTGAATCTGTGTTATTGGAATTAAATCTGTTATTAAATCTGTGTTAGAAGTGGAAATTAAATCTATTATTGAATCTGTTATTAAAAAAATTTTAGAGGGTGATTGAATATATTATTGAATCTGTTATTAAATCTGTTATGTTATTGAATTTGAATCTGTAATTAAAATTGAATCTGTAATTGTGTTGAATCTGTAATTATGTTATTGAAATTGAATCTGTAATCTGTTATGTTATTGAAATTGAATTTGTAATTTTTGTAATCCAATTTAAATGGAGGATAGTGTTCAATCTCCTGCAATCAATCTTTTACCTCCGAAATCTTCTAATTCTCAAAAGAATCGCCCTTTAGTTGAACCCGAACCTGAACCTAAGCCTCCTAGACCCCCAAAAAGAAAGAGTGACGGTGGAGAGAAGAGAGCACCATCCACAGTTTGGGATCATTTTGATAAGGTTGTAGAGACTGATGGGAAGCGTAGAGTCATATACAAATATTGCAAGAAAGAGTATTTGGCTAACTCTAAACTTCATGAGACTAGTAATTTGAGGAGTCATATACCCAATTGTAAAGAATATCCAAATAGAGATACAAATGGTCAACAAACATTAAATCTTAAATCGAAACAAAATGAAGAAGGTATTGAGGTTGTAGCAACAACTTTTAATTTTGATGCTTGTAAAAGGTCTCTTGTGGAGATGGTGGTCATTGATGAGTCGTCATTTAAATTTGTAGAGGGTGTTGGGTATAGAAGAGTTTGTAATGTCATGCAACCCGAATTCACACCAATTCCCTCTTGTCAAACCATATCTAGAGAAGTGCTTAACATATTTAAGAATGAAAGAGATAAGTTAAAGAAGGCCATGAAGGGTTGTAGAATTTGCTTTACTACAGACACTTGGACATCTATTCAGAATTTGTGTTACATGTGTTTGACTGCTCATTTCATTGATGATAATTGGAAACTTCAAAAAAGAATAATAAATTTTCAACAAGTTGAAGATCACAAAGGAGAAACATTGGGTCAGAAAATTAAGTTGTGTTTGATTGAGTGGAACATTGATAGCATATTCACCTTAACAGTTGATAATGCTAGTTCTAATAATCTTACCATTCAATATTTGAAAACGATAACCAAAGATTGGAACAGGAATATTTTGCAACATGAGTTTATTCATATGCGTTGTTGTGTACATATTTTTAATCTCGTTGCGAGTGATGAGTTAAAAGAAATAGACGATTTTATTGCCAACATTAGACTTGCGGTGAGATATGTGAGGTATTTTCCTCATAGGCATGATGTTTTTAAGAAGTGTGCGGCCACACTCAAACTTGATTCAAAAGCTCTTGTATATCTAGATATACCAACTAGGTGGAACTCTACCTATTTGATGTTAGAGGCCACCGAAAAATATGAGAAAAAATGTACTAAGAAAAAATGTATAATTTTTTTGAGGTTTCTAAAATTATTTTATCTTACAACTAAGAAATTTTTAGGGTCTCTCTTTGTTACTTCCAATGCTTTTTACAAAGAAATGTTTATTATTGAAAGCAAAATTAACCAATTAATTTTGGAGGAGGATAATACTTTGAGCACAATGGCAAAGACTATGAAACAAAAGTTTGGCAAGTATTGGGGGGATGGAAGTAAGATTAATTTGTTATTGTATGTTGCTGTTGTTCTTGATCCTACCAAAAAAATGACATATTTGGAGTTTTGCTTTTCAAATTTATTTCTTGGAGATAATAAAAAGGTGGAAAATATGGTAGACAAAGTTAAGAGTTGTTCAAATCGTTTGTATAGCCATTATGTCACACTTTATCCTTCAAGTGAGAAATTTCCAAGTGTAAGTGAAGTTGTAAATATGGTGGAAAATGATAATGATGATGATCCCTATTCTTTGATTGACTCCCAATTTAATTCCTATTTGGAAGGGCGATGCACTAGTTGATCTAAGTCGAAATTGGAATAATATTTATCCGAGGTTGAACATTTTGCAAAAAATCAAACATTTGAGATTTTGGATTATTAGAAGGTGAATGCAACCAAATATAGAGTGTTATCACAACTTGCAATGAATGTATTGGTCATACTTATTTCTACCATTGCGTCTGTTACGACCCAAATCCGCCCATGTAGGTTTAGCATCGTAACCAGCCAGTAATCCTTGGATTACCGAAGGCCTCTGAACAGATTAACAAAATTAAGGGGCTAGCGGAAGCTAATACATAAATATAATTGTCTAATGAGCTGTGCTGACTTTTATGAAACGGAATATTTAAAACTTTATATACATAATCAAAAGCCATTCATACATTATACCCACACACATTAGAGTATCTTAAGTACAGCCAATAGAACAAAAGAGTCTTATATATACAGAAACAACAGAACTTAAACACTTGAGACACTCCAGGAACCTCCACGTGAGGCACAAGGGTTGGCTGCCAACAGAACACAGATCCAGACAAAAGCCTTCAGGCTCGAGCTTCAGAATGCTCAGCTATACATATATATACACACAATGAACTAAAACCCAATGAATAACATTAAGGTAAAGGGGTTAGTGAACGAAATCCGAATATATCATAAGCAGAAAACAGACCAGAGCATAATCATTTTCATATCAGAACATAATAATAGTACATCACATAGAACACATCACAGAACGTCTTCCGACTAGAGTAATCGGTTCCGGATACCGATTAAACACATATCACCACAATGAAGTGGCTAACGAGATCTCGTAATTACTTATATGTCATGGACTCGCATTTTCATGCCGTCCCCTATGACTTGGGACTATCTATGGATGTCATAATAGATTTCAAACATGGAATATTCATTCACGAAAACAGATATCATTTCAGAAATCAAAACTTATCATATTTCATTTGGAACATAATTCATATGAACGTATCTTTACGATAACGTTACTCACAGTGGTTCCAGTAAGCGGTCAATCAATCCTCAAGTCTTGACCTACAATCACAAAATACATAACACAAGCATGTCTTATCATTACACAATCAAGTGGCCATTAAGGCTTAGCTTTCATTACATTGGTTCTTATTCTTTCTTATCACATTGCCTAAAACACACACACTTGCAGTCTCGGAACTTGGTACATTCTTTTCTTAGTGTGTTTCTAATCCACAACCTCATTACTATGGCTTAATTAAGGCTTAGGAATGCCTAAGATGCAATGAGGATGCCAAAACATGCCTTGGAACACTTGGGCAAAATTTCTGAAAATAAGGTCCACGCTCGAGCGTAGCTTTCCTCGCTCGAGCAGACATGCAAAATGTGAATGGTCGCTCGAGCGCACATTCCTTCGCTCGAGCGATCTGTAAAAGACATGAAACTTCTGGGAGCTTGCAATTCACGCTCGAGCGGACTTTTGGTCGCTCGAGCGGAGTGCACGCACTCAGATTAGTCGCTCGAGCGTAGATGCAAATTCTGGAATTTCCAGATTGCACCTACAAGCTCAAAACTCGAATTCCAACCTTCAAAACACATCTCTTGGGCCCCAAAACTTGAGATAATATAGTAAACTTGTAAAACATGAGGAATTACGGATTATTTCATAAAATCATGGCCCAAGAGTTTGTTAAAAACTCACAATGTCAACTTAAAACATGATGAATGTTCATGAACACAACATGCATGGGTTTTCTTGGTCTTGAGCTTCCCAAAACATGATTAAACACCACAAAACAACTTGAAACTTGATGATTTCCCCAAATGAAGATGAATTTCAAACATGCAAGAGAGGATTCATGGAAATCATGCTCAATTTGTAAGAAAATGTACATGCATGCAAAACTTTTCAATCTCTTTGCTCCAAAACTCATGAAACTTGTAAATTGAGCTCATAAGCTCCATGCATGTAAGAAATCCCTTTTCAAAGTATGAATTCAAGGTTCAAAACATGATAATTCAAACATGGATGATATGAATCATGTTCAAAATAATGAAATTAAACTAAACTAAGCATGCATGTATGAATTAACTCTAAATTCATCATCTTTGGTCCAACTCTTATACATAATCCCAAATTCTTCTTGAAATGATCTACTTGATGGTTAAAAGTCATAATTAAGTCTTAAATCCTTACCTAGAGTCTTCAATTAGCTAGGTACTTGCACAATCTTTGATCAATTCAAGCTATAGCCTTCAATTTCTCCTTAATCTCTTCTTATCTCTCTCTAGAATTGCTCTAAAATGAATTCTCAGATTTTGGCACTAAGAGGTAAAAGAATGGAGCTAAAAAAAAATGAGCTTAAGGGTTACATATATAGCTATGGTGCTAAAATACATTAATTAGAACATAAGGCTTGCTAAACGCAACTTAACGAATCAGACTGAATCAATTTTTAATAAAATTTGCCATATGGTTCTAAAAATTCCAAATAACACATCGGTGTAGTCAATTTCGGTTTCAGGTGCCGATAAGGCTTTCGATTTACATACTAAAGTGAAATTCCAAACAGATATTTCTATAAGTAACAGATAGAAAGCCCAAATCATACAAAGTGCAGAATAAACACATAATTTATTTTAATCCCCTCATTAACATCATTAAATACGGATTAGTGGCCAATTACGGATGGGGGTTGTTACAGCATCGGAGTCGGCTTTTAGTACGGGGGGCATATTCTTGACCCATTTCGTAGTTCACTCTCGCCTTATATGGTTGAAGCTCTTGTATGTACTCAAAATTGGCTTCGAAGCAATCTTTCAATTTCTCTTCGAAAGGCGAGGGATGATATGGAGGAATTTGAGCAATATGACTGGAGTAATATGAGAATTTATTTATCTTCATTTTTATTTGTATTGTTCATTTTGTAATGTAAGTTTTATTAATCTTCTATTGTTGACTCCTAATTAGATACTTTGGAGTCAAGTTCACCTTCAAGTTCAACCTATAATGTTGATGCTATAGTTGAACTCTAATATCCATTCGTTCATTGATAATTTTTTCATATACTCAACACATTTTCTTACTATATTGAGATGCAATATATAGACATTTGTTTATTTTTTCATTATTTTATTCTTTTACACTTGTTTTGTCAAAGAAATTATGAAGATTGAAGATTAAAGTTTATATTTTTCAATTTTTTTTTGGTGCAGGGTTCATCAACCAAATGCATAGAATTGGAATTTTTGAAAGTTGGATTGGATGTAATTCATGATGAAGTTTGATATCTTGCCAATGTTTTTATTTTATTTCATGGGTTTGAATTGAATGAAATTTAACAATAAATTTTTTATTATTTTTTTTTAATTGCATTTTGAATAAATGTAAGTTAATGAAGAATTACTTTTTTTTATTTGGGTTAGGAATGATGAATGTAGGATTTTGAAGGTAGTATTTTTAATGTAGGATTTTTTTATTTGGGTTAGGAATGATGAATGTAAGATGAATGCAAACTAATGATGAATGTAGGATTTTGAATGATTTGTTTAGGTTAGGGATTGATTTTATTGTGTTTTTTATTTTATAAGTTTTAATTCATTAATTATTAATGTTGGAGCATTTTAGAAAATGGAGGGAAATGGCCCAAAAAATATTGACAAAATCAATAAATTTTTGAAAAAAAAGGTCTAATTTGCAAACCGCCCGCACATCAACGAACCCTATTTGCACAAACTGCACTACAGGCTATTGCGGGTTGTCTTTTCCCCAAACTGTATAGATGCGGGCGAGTCCAAACAGAACAGCGAACCGTCCCAATCCGAACTGTGGACACCCTTACCCAAAACACTTAAAACACTTATAGTCAAAGAGATTTGATAGACACACAGAAAATTATATAGTAGAAGTGAAACAGATTTGATATACATGAAGAAAATCAACCATTATAGGCGGTGTTTGGGAAAGATTTTTTTGGGGTTTTTTTTTTTTTTTTTTTTTCACTAAAAGACAAATTGGTTACAAAATTTAAAAAAAAAACAAATCCAAACAAAATATCACATCAAACCCCATAATCATTTCACTTTTTCTCTCACAAACATCGAATACAACCACAAAAAAACCTAACAATCTTCCAAAACACAAAAAAAAAATTCTCCAATATTATCCTACAACTAAAAAAAACTTACAAAAAAACCCACTTTCCGAACAATTATATAGTCAAAGACATTTGATTTACATAAACAAAAAAACAATACTACTAAAATATTAACATAAAATTTAAAATAATAAAAACCCAAAAAACAAACCAAACAAAACTTTTTTTAAAGAATAAAATTTTAAGAACACTGAATTATTTTTTAAAAAACACACACAAAATTAAGTAAAAAAACAAACTAAATTTTAAAAAAACTGAATTTATACAGGAAAAAAAAAAGTGAAACATGAAAAACAAAACTGAATGTAAATTTAAAAATAAAAAAAGTGAATATAAAAATATAGAAGTATACAAAATAGAAAAATACCAATCCAAAACACTTAGAACACTTATAGTCAAAGAGATTTGATAGACACAAAGAAAAATAATCAGTTATAGAAAAATACAAACTCAATACACTTATGGCATGTTTGATTGGGTGATTAGAGCATGGGATTGAGATTATTAATCCGTGAGCCCAATTATCCTATGTTTGTTCTAACATTTTGGTTTAGGATTATTAATCTAACGGATAATTAATCCAACAAATTTGTAGGATTATTAGTAATGGGGTAGGGGTAGGATTATTAATCCAATGGATATTAATCCAATTGGATAGTGAATACCACACTAATTTAATAGGATTATTAATACTTCACTATTAGCCTTGTGAATCAAACATGACCTTAGAACACTTACAGTCAGAGAATTTGATAGACACAAATAAAAATAAACAAGGACAATGAAACATATTTAATATACACGAAGAAAATCAACAATTAAAAAATAAAAGCACAACAATTAAAATCACTTGTATAAAAATTTTACTAAGACTCCAAACCTGGACCAAATTAAAAGGTAAAATCTCAAACAAAAAAAAAAAAAACAAAAAAAATTTGAGTTTAGATATAAGAAAAAGATAGATTGATCAATTCCAATACAAAAAATCTGAAATTAATCGCATTGTTCAGGATCTAAACTCTTAGCTTTTCAATCAGAAAACAAACAAAAGCATTAAAAAGAAAAAAGGGGGAAAATTTGAATACAAAAATACAAAAACATTCCGAGAATGAAATGCATACCCAAGACTCTTACAAATCTCTCTCTATATTTTCTCATGCGATGTCTTCCTTTTTTTTTTCAAAAGAATCTAATTACATAATGGAATTTTTTACTGGAGAAAATAAAAATATAATTAATAATATTACACTTAATGTGTATGATTAGCAGTAGATATGTACTTTGGATAACCACTTCACAAACTTGCCATAGAATCATAAAATTGCAATGTTCCCAAAAAATAAAAAAAGGTCCTTGAATAGAGAGAAATTAAAGATGGTGAAACGATTTTGGAACTGCACAATAGTTTGGGAAACAAACGTGGAAAAGTACGAATGTGAAAGTAATTGGTTATGATTGGTTTTTTGAACTCCTATCTAAATGTCACATAGCAAAAGTTTCAAAAGTCTGAAGTATGTATTCTCTTTTAATAATAGCATAGATTGTTCCATTTATTATTGGTATCAAAATAATAAATACTTTTTTTTTTTGTATTTGTTTTTCTTTTTATATGTAGGGTATTTTAAGTTAGCTTATACGTATCACACTAAGTCTCTATAGTCTGAATAAGTCTTTCGAAATAGATTTATTCTTTGCAAATCGTAATCTCAAAAATTTTACTAACGAGGAGAGTCGTACCTGAAGCCTTAAAGGGAACAAACTCCGAAATCTCGTGCCAAACTCTTGGGGGTTAGGATAGCAACATCAACATCATTTTGGTGGTATTTGGGAAGTGTTTTTTTTTTGGTTTTTTTTTGGCTAAAAAAAAACACTAAAAGACAAAATTGGTTAAAAAACCCAAAAAAAAAAAAAAATCCAAACAAAATGTTATATTAAATCCATAATAATTTTACTTTTTCTCTCACAAACATCACATTTAACTACAAAAAAATCCAACTATCTTCCCAATCAAAAAAATTTTAACCTCCTAAAATAATCAAAAACTAAAAAAACCTACTAAAATAACTTCCCAAACACCCACTTTATGTGATATCATCAATTAAAAAGTCTCAATAAAGATGACTTGGGCTGATCTTATTTTACACGCTAAACGATTAAGTCGGCCCTCTTTACCTCTTTTGAAGCAGCTTCTGTAGCATTCTAAAATTATTGGGCCGCACCAGGAAAGCCTAAGCCCAATCCAGTTCTTGGATCTCTATGTGGGTTATGGCCCAGTATTGGCCTGAACTGCTCAATTCAATTTTCCAAAACCAACTGCGTTTAGCCAGCCTGATTTTTAAAATTTTCATAGGTGAGTTTTTTATTTTTATTTTAAATTTGTGTATAAGAGATTGGGATCTGATTTAAAGCTTAACTATTTTGGACTAAAATTAATATTTTTGGGTTGATTTGGATTGATTATAAATTTAAAAAATAAATTAATTAATGAATAAAAATTGACTTGAAAAAAGTGTCATAACTTGTGATATCAATAACCTACAATATCTAAATCTCAAAGAAAATGAGAGGATATTTGATGTAAGAGTGAGAGAAGAGGGTGATATTTAGGCCTATTTTGCGAAGTGGGTCCAGATTATAACCTACTTCCTCTTTCACAAAAAAGCTGCTTATAAGCAGTTTTTTACCAAAAAGTTGATTATAACCATCTGTTGGAAAAAAATGATTTTTTGGTGACTTTAATTAAATATTAAAGTGGGTCCCAACCATCTATTGAGTTGGGTCTAAGTGGGTCTAGATACTTTGCAATGAGATCTTTACACCACAAATAGAATGGCCAAAAACCATTGATATTTGAATGAGAAATTGCCTCATGAAATTAGCTTCATAAAAGAGTTAATGGGGTTTGTAACTTCTGCCTTTATTACAGAGTTTCATAGAGCATTAATGGGGTTTGTAACTCCTGCATTAATGAGGTTTGTAACTCCTGCTTTTATTACAGAGGTTAATGGTGCATTAGTGACCAGCCATAAAGGCTGGAGGTTTCTCCTCTCTCCCCTATACATGTATAAATTGAGACCCTCCTGTCAAGTCTCAAACACAGAAATTGTTTCTGCCATTTTTTAGTCACTTTGCTAGAAATTTCTACAATGAGAGAGTGCTGCCACTGTTTTTGTTCGTTAAGCTAGACAAAAAGTGCTTCTGCCGTAGCTGGTTTTGACCGTCGTATCCTGGGAGACAGACACCGGGATTTCTCAAGCACTCGACCCGTGAGGCGGTGAAATCTGTTTTAAGGAAACTGCTTACGTGCAGGTTTCGGTTTCGTCTCTCTACCCTTTTATTGTTTTGTGTATTTCTGTTGAAATTTAGTTGTAATTATCAGCATATGTTCTTGGTATATAATTTGATTTCTTCATAAATCTATTTATTTAATTTCACAATTTGAACAACACCATCTTCCCAAAATAGCCCTTAGTATTTTATCATATACATATATATATATATATATTAGCGGTAATCCGTGCTATGCACAGGTATAATAAATAATTAAAAATTAGTTTCTAAATTAAAATAATAATATAAAATTTATTTAAAATATGTAGTAAAAATAATTTATAATCAATTTGTCACACCTCACTTTTTATTACCCAAATAATATTACCATATCCATTAACATAAATCCATTAAGAACATGTGTGGAACTATACATACATTACATCCATAAATAAAGGAAAATCCTCTCATCGTACATATATTGAATGTAACATGAATTATATTTAAACAACATGCCTGTAAGCTTACATCTTTCTATAAAAATTAAAGGTTTAACTCTTTTTACAACAATAGCATTCCGCCAACAATATAAGGCCCCGTGGCCAACAATTAAAGAAGATTGCCAATCTTGAACCACTTCTCAATTTGCATTTGAAAAGGATTAGCAACGGAAGATAAACATGAAATCTAGTGGAGATCTTGACATAATCCTAAACAATAACAACATACAGATATCTATGATCATGAATGCACCACGACGTACAATATAAATAATATGACAATTTAATATTCAAAAATACTTATATAAGTACATTTTCTTAAAAAATATCCATTTGAACACCACAAAGTGTAAAATCATTTGTTTTCTTTCTAATTATCTAGTTTAATTCCAAAAGCATTCCTTGACAACACAACATTGTTTCTTTAAACCTCTACGTTAATATAAAAGAATTCCATTTCCACGTCTGTTTTGAAAGCACATTCACATATATGAGTCATAACCCAATTCCATAACTCAATCCACTACACACACACACACTTATGCAACAACACATCTACTATCTTCCTTAACCATAGGCCCAAGGGTAATGAACACCCGTAACAGAAATATCAAGAAACATATATTTCTAAATATAAATAATCGAACATAATACATATTTCTATTTCCACCGGCCTACAGCATGGATATCAAATGATACAACTCACATAACACTTAATACTTTATCGAGCTCCCCTGAAGGGGAAGGACTCCAAGGTCACACTTTATCGGGTGTCAGTGGCAGAGCCAAGAAACTAAATCAAAGGGGCACTTATTGATTACAACTTTATTTTATTTTTTTCCCCATAACCAACAATAAGAAGATAATAATAATTTTTGAATTAATATTTACAAAAACTTAAATAAATTATTACAAAAGTATTTTACATAAAATTTTACAATTAACTTCAAGTAAAATCGAAAAGAAAGTATTGTGTGTAACTAGTGTATCATGGATAATATATAAAAATTATATATTTAAGTCTTAAAATAAATTATATAATGGTAAGATAAATCAAATTTTTACAAAATTTAAGTAAAAATTTCATTTAAGAGTGATATCACGTCATTATTGACATATGATATCACAAACTAATAGTAAAGCGACATATGAAGGGTGAACTCCACATGTAAATATAACTAACACTCTAGTAATTTTTACATATATGTAGTGAGATTAATTATATTTGCATATCAATAATGATAGATATTACCTTTATATTTAGATTTTTTCACAAAATTTTTATACATAAAAATATAATTTGTTGTAGTCAATTCATTTTCAATAAAACAATCACTATTGTTTTTATAAATTTAAAAGTGCCCTTGACATTTTATTCTAAATATTATTTTTGTTTAAAATTTTATTTATATACATATGTAAAAATAAAATAAATAAATAAAAATCAGGGGGGGCACGTGACCCCCCTGGTCACCATGTGACTCCGCCATAGCAAGGCGCAAACCGGAAGGGAGAGGAATCTGTCTCAAGGCGCCACGCTTTATTAGCCTCCTGGAGAGAAACGGATCTTAATTTCACACTTTATTAGGCGTAAATCGGAAGGGAGAGGAATCTTTGTGCCACGCTTTACCGGCTTAACCGGAGAGAAACGGATCCCCAAACAATGTCACAATAAACTAGTCACATAAATGTTATGCTAGTGTAAAACATACACATAATCTATTCAACAACAACAATGTCATCCTCCATCGATAACCAAAGACAAAATCTCAAACAGTTAAATACAAGACTATGAACTAAATTCCACAACAAGTTTCACAGCCAACCATTTTTCCCTTTCGTTTCACAAATTGACACACATCTCATTTTGTTTTCAAAATCAAACCCATTGTTCCAAATCCTCGACACTTCCAATCCTTAACCAAATCCTCTTTTTCTTTAACAATATCCAAATTTTTCTACATAACAACTTATTAGCACAATGCAACAATAACCATACAAACATAATTAATTCGTCTTTAGCAACCAATGTACTAATTCATTCACATAACGCATAACTCATCCATTATCCAACTTTACCCTTTTTATAATATTAAACCCTTAATAACAAATTAGAACTTTTCACTACAATCAACATAGACATGTTTAACTGCCTCCCAACATATCAAATCAACCAACAATCATATAATTCCAATTCCAACTCTCAAAACTCAAACCCCAAATCCCTTTTCATGCTTTTGAAAAATCCTTTAATAAGCATGTTTTTAAATGCAATAAAATTACCACATGTCTATTTATAGAGGTATTGAAGAGGAGCAAAAGAATCCCTACCTTTTGAAGAGAATGGGAGACAACCCAAAAATCACCGACAACGAAATGATGATCCGCTCAAGTTAAATAGATAAGGGTCAAATATGTTTAAAAAATAGATGAAATCAAGGTTAAAAGAGCTTGAAAACTAAAAAATGACAGAAAGAGAGAGAAGAGAGTGTGAAAAGCGAAGAGATTTGATCTCAAAAGTGATTTTTAAAGGTTTGATTCTGGACAGACCGCTTGAGCGGTTAAAAGTGTGCTCGAGTGGTGAATTAAGGCTTCCAGTATCTCAGACAATTTTGAAAAATAGAGCTGGAAGGGTCTATGCATCGCTCGAGCTGTGAAACTTGCGCTCGAGCGAACTATGCACATAATACAGTTTCGCAAACTTCAAACAGCTATAACTCTCTAGTTCGGACTCTGTTTAGGGTCATTCTTATGTCCAAAATTGAAGCTCCAGAAGTAAGCTTTCCAATGGTTTTAGCCTCGCATCAAAATTCAAAGTGTGGAGAGAGAAAATGATAAAAGAGTGAAAACTACTCAATAACAACTATTCAAATTTGAAGTTGATGATCCAATCTCGCCCAACCACTATGGTAACACTTCAATCAAAGCTCAAATATCGACTAAGAAGGTTCTCAGCTATGAAAATGAAAGAGCCAAATACAATTCTATTGTACCTAGAAGTACAGAATGCTATACAATTAAATTTTATTTATTTCTATCAAAATTACACATAAGAGAAGGTTTTTATTCTAATCTCATTAATTGTGTGTTATAAGTTCTTAATAAAAAATTACATGTCATAACTTAAGTAGTAAAAATGACAAAAATTATATTTACGATAAAATATAAAGACATTTCGTTTTATAAATTTCGTAATTTTAATTTAATATATGATAGTAGTAAATTACATTTGTCAATATACTATTTTTTTTTCTTATTTTGTAAAGTCTAAAAATTTGTCTATTCAAAATTATAAATTGTCTTAGGTCATAACTCTTTCATGAAAATAGATTAGGACTGGCTTGTGATATTCGACTAAATATTAGAAGTGAGTTAGAAGCTAGTCGACTCAATATTTATATCAATGTTACATTCATCTAATCATTAAAAATAGTGTTAATCATTAAAAATTGTCTTTATCGGTTCGTGACCGGTAAGAGCTAATTTGGGGGTTTCAGTATTGGATTCAATATTAAGAATGAGCCTAGACAATCTAGTTCTAATTTATTTATTTTTTCAACAATTCTTGATTTAAGCCTATAATACATTATATTTTAATAACTCAATATCATAAAATAAAATAAAAAATCTTAATATTTACAATGCTTTTTATCAATTAATAAAAATATTTATAAATATTAAGAGAATTATATTTGAACAAATTCTAACATTAAAATTTTCTTTTAAAACCTTAAGACCTATATATTTTCTTTGACTCTATCACTAATGTCTAAGATAGCAATTAAAATAAATTTTAATCATTATTACATACATGTGTGATAAGAGTGTGTAGTACGCAACTTTAAAAAGTAACATTAGTTTAGAATTTTTTTTTTTTTTGAAAAATTATATTATATTTGATTCATGGATTTAGGTAGAAATTTGAAAAGCTTAAAAAGAAAAAGAAAAAGAAAAGATAGTAGGTAAATGTGAATGAAATATAACTATATTTCTTAATTTCACACACCTTTTCGTTTTTCCTTTCAAGATCTCTACCCAAAATCATGAACTAAACACATCATCAATATTTGAACAAAGTTTTGAAACCAAAATTTTTTAAATAATAGTAATAATTTTTTTTGATAAAATAGCTAAAAATCAAATAGCCCGTCAACTGTCTCTCTTTAGGGTGAGACTCTTAAATCCTTCCTAAAGAATACTAATATATTTTAATAAAACAACTAAAAGTATCAATTAAACAAATGAATAAATCAAATCGAAAATGATCACGAACAAGTTAAAATGACCAACCAACTCATACAAAAATTAATTAATTAAAACTTTTAAAATTTAAATTTAAATTGTATTGAACTGAAATATGAACAACATTATAATATTAAATTAAAGTATAAAGTTCACTTTATATAAGTGAAATAACTCACTCAATCGTTCTTTTCCCGATATGGGATTTTATAAACTAAAAACTAATAATTATTTAGGTGAAAAGTTTATTTCGAATCAAATAAATATAACCAATATATTTTGATAAAACTATTAAAATTACGGTTAAACCAGTGAATCAGTCAAACCGAAAATGATTTAGCCTAATCAGTTAGGTTAAAAGACCAACCAACTTATACAAAAATTAATTAATTAAAACCTTTATGTCTTGAATTGAAACATACACAACCCTACAGTATTAAATGGAACCATAAGGTTCACTTTGTATAAGTGAAACAACTAACTTTTTCCTTCTTTTCTCGATGTGAGATTGTGTAAAATAAAAGTCAATAATTATTTAGGCATAAAGTTTATTTCGAATCAAGATACCTGGCCAGATTAGAAAACCAATCAATTCACATAAAATTAATTAATTGAAACTTTTAAAAATTTAAATTGTATTGAAATGAAATATGAACAATATTAAAATATTAAATGGAAGTATAAGGTTCAGTTTGGGGGTATTTGAAAAGTTGGCTAGTAGGCTAAAATAGTTGTATTTGGGAATAGAGTAGAATTTTTTTTTTGGTAATTGGATATGATGCTTGTTAAAGAAAAAATAAAATGATTATGGTTTTGATGTAACATTTTGGCCTCGTTTGGAAAGTTGGATATTTTAGTAAGCTATTTTAGTTTTTAGCTATTTTTGTAGGCTAAATTTTTTGTATTTTAGAAGATAGTTGGATTTATTTTTTGTAGTAGTAGTAGGACGTGATGTTTGTGAGAGAAAAAGTGAAATAATTATAACTTTGATGTGATGTTTTGTCTTATTAACTATTTTAGTATATTTTGTCATTTAATGTTAGGCTTCTTCTTAAGTGTGCAACCCACAAAAGGTGTAAGTGGGTTGCACACCATGTGCCACTCACACAAAAGGTGTAAGTGTAAGGTGTAAGTGTAAGGTGTAAGTGTAAGTGGAAGGTATAAATGAAATGTATAAGTTGCACACCATGTGCCACTTACACAAAAGGTGTAAGTGCAAGGTAAAAAAGGTGTAAGTGTAAGGTGTAAGTGAACACAAAAAGGTGTAAGGTGTAAGTTGCACACTATAGCATTACCCTTAATGTTATTGTAGCCCAAAAAACAAAAAAAGCCTATTGCCAAACAGTGAATCAACTCACTCAATCATTTTTTTCTCGATGTGGGATTGTGTAAACTAAAAGCTAATAATTGTTTAGATAAGAAGTTTATTTTGAATCAAATAAATCTAACCAATATATTTTGATAAAATTGCTAAAATCATAGTTAAACCAGTAAATCAGTCAAACCAAAAACAGCTTAGCCTAATCGGTTAGGTCAAAATACCAACCAACTTACATAAAAATTAATTCATCGAAACTTTTAAATTTTATTTTAAAATTTAAACTATCTTGAACTGAAACATACACAACAGTACAATATTAAATGGGACCATATGGTTCACTCTATATAAGTGAACAATTCACGTTTTCCTTTTTTTCTCGATGTGAGATTGTGTAAAATAAAAGTCAACAATTATTTGGGTGAGAAATTTATTTCAAATCAAGTTACCTGGCCGTGTTAGAAAACCAACTAACTCACACAAAAATTAATTAATTGAAACTTTTAAAATTTAAATTGTATTAAACTGAAGTATGAACTACATTATAATATTAAATGGGAGTATAAGATTCACTTTATATAAGTGAAACAATTCATTCAATCATTCTTTTTCCCGATGTGAAATTGTGTAAACTAAAATATAATAATTGTTTAGATGAGAAGTTTATTTTGAATCAAATGAATATAAACAATATATTTTGATAAAATCGCTAAAATCACAATTAAACAAGCGAATCTGTCAAATTGAAAACGGTTCACCCTAATCAGTTAAGTCAAAAGACCAACCAATTTATATAAAAATTAATTAATTAAAACGGTTCACCCTAATCAGTTAAGTCAAAAGACCAACCAATTTATATAAAAATTAATTAATTAAAACTTTTAAATTTTATTTTAAAATTTAAAATTTAAAATGCCTTAAACTAAAACATGCACAATACTACAATATTAAATGGGACCATAAGGTTCACTTTATATAAGTGAAATAATTCACATTTTCATTCTTTTCCAGATGTGGGATTGTGTAAAATAAAAGTTAACAATTATTTGGACGGAAAGTTTATTTCGAATCAAGTAATCTCAACTGTTTAATCTTTAATTAAGTCAATCCACACCATTCTAACCAATTGTATTTCTTAGACATTTTTGAAAACCGTCCTACTTTATTATATAGATAGATAGATTGGAATGTCGATGCATATAAAACTATTAAATATCAAGAGAAAAAAAATTATGGAAGATGTGAATTGATTAATATATTTTAGTGGTATAAAAATTTAAATTTTAAAACTAAGTTGTTAATTTTCTTTTTTAAATTTCTAAATTTAATTTTGTAAATGAATTAATTAACTTTCATTTTACAATGTGTAAATCAAGGTATAATAATTGTTTTTTAAAATAATTCAATAAAAACTAACGAATAAAAGATTTTTTTAATTATTTAAAAAATAAAAAATCTAAGGGCAAATTACAAACACCCCCTTGAGATTTGGTAAAAATACAGATTCCCCCCTGAGGTTTGAGAAATTACATCCCACCCCCTGAGGTTTATATTTCCATAATAAATTGCCCCATGAGGTTTTTATTTTCATATAGATTCCCCTTTAATTTCTCCTAATTTGTTATGAAAATTTGACCCTCAGGGGGTAATTTGTAATTTCTTAAACCTCAGGGAGAATCTATTTTTTTACCAAACCTTGGGGGGTGTTTGTAATTTGCCCAAAATCTAACAAAATAGAGTGAGAGTTTTGAGATTGACAAAATTTTTCTCATTAGAAATCTCATTTTTCTTAATATATATAGATATGTAATATCACATAATTATAAATGCCCATAATATCTAAATCTCAAACAAAATGAGAGAATATTTGATGTAGGAGAGGGCGATATTTAGTATTTTATATGAGAGAATATTCGATGTAAGAGTGAGAGGAGAGGGTGATATTTAGTATTTTATCACATATATATATACATAGTATCACATAATTATAAATTAGGCTTCGATTGCCTTGGGCATCTCTATCCACATTTTATTCAGGTTGAAAGCTCAAATTTGTATTTTAATTAATACAGTCTAATTTTATAATCGAATTTTGAATTATCGAATTTTGAATTTCTTGATTTAAGGTGTTATAGTATTTTAATTAATACAGTCTAATTTTATAATCGAATTTTGAATTTCTTGATTTAAGGTGTTATATGTTGTGTTTCTTTTATGGTAAAATTTTCGCTTAGTTTTTTTAAGGAAAATAAAATGCTTAATTTCAATGAATAAGGTTATACACGATCATAATTTTAAAACAATTTTTATCCTTTTCAGCATTAATATAAATTATTGTTATAATTTTTTCCATTGCTACTGAGATAATCTTTTACTGATAAGTGGTTACTATAAAAAAATTATTACAAATTCATAAAAAAAAATTACAACGTTAATTATTAATGTATAAAATTTATCATTTATCTATAATTTTTTAATTTTTTTTTCCCATTTTCATTTTTTCAAAATATAAATAAATAAATAAAATTTTGAAGCGGACCTATCGTGACTCGTGCGAGTCGACTCAGGTACAACATAAGTAAGAGGAGCATACCTCGACCCAGTACGACGCAAGGCTGAGCCGAGAGCTAGGGTTTTACAGGTACTCTTTCAATTAGGGTTCTCCATTCTCTCTCTCTCTCTCTCTCTCTCTCTCTCTGTGCATACATACACAGACATATACATGTATATATATATGTATGTATGTATGTAACTTGTTAATTGTTTGCAGAGAAATGGGGGATAGCTACTGGAATCGACAACAACCTGTGAATCCTTCGGTTGCCGGCATGCTCAAGCGGCCTCGCTCTGACTATGGTAAATTGTCACGCTTTAAACTTTTATGTATACGAATTACCAGTTTAATTTGTCTCGCATATTTGTTCTTCTGTGATTTGGGGATTCTTTTGCTTTCTTCGATCTGTTTTTGTTAGTTTTAGTAGCTCGCGGCGGGGTCAAAAAATTAGTTTAGGGGACAAATTTGAGATGAGAAATGCTAGAGACCAACAATTTAGCCTACAAGTTCATCAACAATAATGTTCCAAGGGAGTTGGACTCTATATGATTGATTGTGTGACAAAATCAAAAGTTGACACTTTTCATGTCACATGTGGGTGTAATTGGAAAAACTGTTTTAGGGTTTTCTAGCCTTTTTCATTTTATATAGAATTAATAACTAAAACCACCAGTATTTATACCATTTTTAGTTATATTTTGTGGGACCTCATTATAATTGAGCTATTTTGTTTCAGTCTCATCTGTTAGTTTTCATATGCATCTAAAGTGGTAACTTGACAGAAAGTTCTTCATTTTCACATAAAATGGTTACTAAAACAGAGTATATTTTATATCCTAATTGAAAAAAAAAGAAAAGAAGTGACATAAAATGACTGCAAAACACTAGTGTAACACTCCACTAAAGGTAATTTGAACTAGTAATTATAATATAACCAGTTTCATGATCTTTGCTAAAAAATGGGATAGATATAGAAATAGAGAACGAGAGAGAGAGTAGTCAAAGATATCAGAGAGAGATGAAATATATGAAGGGACTTTCAGTAACTCAAATGTCAAAAGGGGTTAAATTGTAAGAATTTTGTATAAAAAAAAATTATGGGGCATATGTGAAATTTAGAGAGAGCAAACTAGCAAAAAATGTTAAATTATATTTTCACAAAGTTGAGTAGGGGTTGGTGCCTACTTTGGGCACCATGTGCCTCTACCGTTGGTTGTAGAACCTAAAAACTCAAGAATATATCTAAAATTATGAATGGATTATTCAAAATAGTTTTTTGTTGAGTGAAAATTTGTATGGATGGATTAATTGTGGGATAAGGTGTATGTGAGCCCAACCTTCACAACTTCAAATGCGCGTTGTTGGCTAACCAGATTATTTATTTATTTTGAGTTATGTTCTGTTCTGTTTTGTGTGTGAGGTATTGTGTCAATTTGTGGTGTTGTGTGTCAATTTGTGATGCAGCTTCATATCAGATTGACAACATAAGATATATACAACACCTAGAGATCTGTATGTTCAACAGTCTAAGGCATATATCTGTACATTCAGCATTCTGTAACTCTTCCAATAAGCTGTCACTAAGGTTTATGTTGTCACTAATCCCTTCATTGGATCCATCTTGCTAGATTGTTTCCTACTTTTTTTATACTTCTTTCTCTTGTCTTCTCATCCTCGTATTGTTGTTTAACTATCCAAGTTCTCATTAAAAAAATTCATTATATTTGGTGTTATAATAAAAGTTTGAATGTTGTGGAGTTCTCACGACAAACTTAAAGCTAAGTTGCTCAAGGTTGATAGTAGTGGGCGAGTGTCATTGTATTTATCTTTTAAGTTCTTGAAGTGGTCATGAACACCAAATAGATAGTGTGTAGGCATTTTATAATGTCAAAGATTCTATTCTGATTATATGCAAGCTTGTCAACTGATATGGAACAATAAGGTATATAGATTTCAGAACTTAGTGAAGGCTTAAAATTTTGGATTTATGTGCTCAGATTATAAGCTTGTATATTTTATGATAGCGAAGAGCGCATGCATGCAACAATGGATATCAGTCTATCTTTGATAAATTGGTCCTTCCGATTTTGTTTTTTAATTTAGTTTTTTTCCCTTCCTTTTTCTGCCATGAAAAATCATTGTCTAAGTTTACTTAGAAACTTTTTCAAAGAAGTTTTTGTTTGTGAAACTCACTCAACAAGCTTTAGTTCCAATTATGTTGTTTCATCATATGGAACAATCTTGAAAATTGTATGTCATCACCCAGGTTGTGTAAATTATAGGTGAGTTTCTCCTACTTACAGAGTTGCATGCAATGATTTGGTTGAAACTAAAGCCGTATGTAGCTATACTCAAATATTGGAACCCCTAAGGCTTGTTTTTCTTGATATTGTTGTCAATAGCTTGGAGAAGTTGCATGAGATTCAAGAGAAGGCATGAAATAAACATTTGCTTTATTGGTAGAGAAGTGTGAAAACATGACCCATAGGGTGTAACGATGGCGCTATTTGGGAACTTGGTTTTTTGGTTTTTTTTGATTTTTTTTCACTAAAAGACAAATTGGTTACAAAACAAAAAAAAAAACAAATCTAAACAAAATATCACATCAAATCCCATAAACATTTTACTTTTTCTCTTACAAACATCACATCCAACTACAAAAAAAACCTAACTATCTTCCCAAACACAAAAAAAAAAATTCTCCAATAATATCCTACAATTAAAAAAACCTACAAAAAAATCCACTTCCCAAACACCCACTATGTTACCAAAAATGTTAATACCCTAGCGAATTACGTATTGGTACACACATTCTAAAATATGGTACACTTTCGTTTCAAAACAGTAAATTTAGTGAAATTAAATTATATTTCAGTTGCGATTTAGTACAATTCATTGTGATTCAGTTCTGTTTACATAATATACGTCTTTTTCGCAAAATAAAAAGAGATCAATTAATTATATTGATATACATATTTTTATGTATATACATATATACAATTTAGTTATACGGATATTTATTTAATTTCAAACACTGTGTTTATTTTAATATATATATATATTATATAATTATAGAGTATGCTAAATAAAGTAAATCTTATGATTCATGATTTAGTATGACTGATAATTCACTATTTTAGTGAAATGATTCACAATTCAATTCTCTATTTGACAATAATGATAGTATGTGTTAAAAAAGGCATCTTGTTCAAGACCTTGCAACTACGTTGACTATGAGTAGTAATGCCTTTTCTTTTTAGTGACAAATGAACTAGTGTCCATGTTTTGGTGATACAAAGACATTTATCCCCCTTGTCTAGCTATCTTCAAAATTTGACTTAATTCTTGATCTTTTGATGGCTTGGGTGGGAATGGATGAGAGAGCTTTGGCCTGTTTGGATTTGAAGACAATTCATTTGTTAGGGTTTTGTATTATATGCCTGCAGTACACCAAATACATTCAGAGATCACTCGACTGGATAGACAACATATATGGGATTTGGGGTCCCTTATGGGAGGGAATGGGAGTTGGAGGTGGTGGGGGCTGAGATGGAGGAGAAAAGAAGAGGGAAAGAGACTAGTAGTAGTAGTAGTAGTAGAGATAGAGAAGGTGTGAGCTTAGAGGGGTTTGTGGTGTAGAAGCAAAGAGAGAGCAAGCGAAGCTACTGTGCAACTTCAATAGTGTTTTTGCTCGGTGTAGACTAGGAAATCTCAACGATATTGGCTGTAAGACTTGGCTCGTTGTATTCAGCTGGTCGGTGTCTTTTTACAAACTTACATTGAGATTAAGTATTAGCTCCCCGATAAGACTGGATTCTCGGCTGGTCTCCATTCAATGTGATGACAACATCGCTATGATCAGTGATTTTAAAGCTTGTCTAAATGTCCAGATGTATATTTTTGTCAAAAGGTATGAATACAGTCTGAAGTTAGAGCTTAGAGATGAGGGTCTGTGTGGAGGGTGTGGATCATTAGGGGGAGTTTGAGCATACTAGGGGATTTAATTCCTAGAGGACAATTGTTGATTGTAGTAGACTATGTTAGTTCAGAAGTGAGAAGAGGGATTGGAAGTGCCTAACTAATACGGGTGGTGTTGGTTACTGTTTTCTAGCATTAGTATAGGAGGAAGGATTGAAAAGATATTATTTCAAGCATGTTGCTTACCCTTGTGTGTGTTTTCTCCTAGTGGAGTACGGCAAGGGGATGATGAGAGATCTATTGTTGGCCAAAGAAAAGGATTGGTCTGAATGGATGAAACAAAATATGAGAAGCGTCAACGATTTTCTAGGGGTTTCTTACATAGGTGTTGAGTTAGGCAGATCATTTATTGGAGGCAATTGACAAAGAGGGTGGTAGGAGATTTGGAAGGCTACGGAAAAAAGGAAAGAGAGGGTTAGATTTACACAATGTGTCCTTTATGTAGTTGTTTGTGGTTTGGTTTGTAACAGTTTTATGGTTCTGGAGGTTCTGTTTTGTGCGTGAAGAATGATGTGGACAATTTTTGTTTTTTCTTGGGTGCGTTTTGAAATATCTGTCCACTGGGATTTATTTTGGTTCAGTGTTTTAAAAGACTCCAGGCGCACCAAGGCAATAAGGTCTCTTATAGCTTAAGCGCGAGGCTCAAGGCGAGGCACACATACTAAAAGCAAAGCAAAATTATAAAATAGGCAAATTTTTTAACATAACAAATATATATAGTATATTAAAAATATAATATCCAACAAAATGTATGAAGTATCACATTCACATTCACCAAAAACCTTATGTACTAAGATCATCCACATAAAATTAATAAACGCATATCATTAAAATTAATAAAAAAATTGTTCTTATAAACTAATCAGCACAATATATATATATAAAATAAATAAGACAGAAAAGCCCCAAAAAAAAAAAAAAATTGAAGAGGAAAAATAAAATCAAATAGAGAGATTTTTTTTTTGGTGTGGGGGGGGGGGGGGTGTTTTAGAATCAGCCAACATAAAAGAAAAGGGAAAAAAAAAAAAAAGGAAAGAATGAAAAGTCAAAGAGAGGATAGGACAGAATAGAAGAAAGAGAGAGAGTGACTAAGAGACAGAGGAAAGAAGAAGAAGATTGAAGAAGAAGAGAATCGAGCATTGACCAGCAACCAGCAACCAGAGAGCAATGAGCAGCAAGCAAGCAGAGACCAGCGAAAGCAACGAGAGGAAGAAACGCGAAGTGCATAAGGCGGTCGCCTCGAGCCTCAACATAAAGAGCTCGCCTCGACTGCGCCTCCTCTATGTCGCCTCGCCTTGCCATGCATGAGGCGCAGAGCTGCTCCTCGCCTCGCCTGGAGCTTAGGCACACTTTTCAAAACACTGTTTTGGCTCATGGCTAGGAAAATCCTTGGAATGTAGTGCTTTGGGGTGTTGATGGGAGCACTTGTGGCTTCCCTAGCTGCTCATTGACTGTTAAGCTCAATTAGTTTTTTTATTTTATTTACACACAAACTTGGTTTTTCTTTTTGCTGTTTAAGTTTTGAATATTATTTGAATTGGCTGCTGTTTTATTGTTATAGCATAGACTTTGATGTCTCCTACTTTTCTTCTCCTCCCTACCTTGAATTCAATCTTATATAGACATTCTTACTGTTATGTTTTGTTTGTTTTTCATGTTGTTATTGCTTTTTATTACCCGACGACACCATTAGTTGATATTGTGCAAGGCTGTAACCTGTATTGTGGAAAGTGGAATTGAAAGAAATTGGTTTGGTGCTTTGAATGCGGCTTGAAACTTATCTATGATTTTCATACTGCACTATACTGCTATTTTTTTTTTTGGTTGTTGAATTAGGGTTAATATAAGTCTGTTTTCGTACCAATTGCAGGTCTTCCACCATCTGGGGTGCCCTCAGCTCATGAGATGCATTATTCTTTAGCACGAGATGATGATCGTGGTGCACCTTGGGCTGCAAAGGACACAAAAGCAATTGGATCAGCATATGACCATTACCTCCAAAATGCGGTACCATACTAATATTAACCTGTGGTTAACCATGCATCTACCTCTTTGTATGCTAAAATATAAATTGTCGTTTTCGCAGCAACCGACTTCTTTTTCTTCTGGGGAAGCTAGTAATTTTAGTGGAATTGGGTTAGGAAGGAGTGCTGTTGCTGGAATGCATGGTCGTTCATTAACAGATCCTGCTGCGATGGGTCATTCCGGGACTGTTGGGCGAGATCTAGCACCAAATGGTCGAGGCATGGGTTTTGATGATCGGTTTACGGTGGATGCACGGGCACCAAATGGCCGAGACATGGGTTTTGATGGTCGGCTGCCAGTGGATGCAATGCCCAGGCCAGGCCGTGACACATTGCCTCTCCCTCCAGATGCTTCAAATACTCTGTATGTGGAAGGGCTTCCTTCTGACTGCAGGAAGAGAGAAGTGGCTCGTATCCTTTGATATTTTGTAAGACTGCATAAATCATGACATTTTTTTTTTTTTGCATTATCACATTCTTTTTACTCAGCAATGTTGCATTTGCTTCTGATTGTTCACATTCCTCTACATCATCACTAGATATTTTCCGTCCTTTTGTGGGTTATAAGGAAGTGAGACTTGTGAGCAAGGAGTCCAGACATGTAAGACCATAATGAATTTTAACTCACTTAAATTGTCCTGCTTGGCTTTACTTTGTTTTCTTTTTATTTTTTTTCCTTCCTAATAGAGTTCAATTCACTTTTTCTATGCAGCGTGGTGGTGATCCCCTTGTCCTTTGTTTTGTGGATTTTGTCAGTCCAGCTTGTGCAGCAACTGCTTTGAGTGCCTTGCAAGGTGATCACTTCTCATTTCTTTATGATAATGAGCATATTGTCAGAGTCTCTCATTCATTTGTTTGTGTTCTGTATCTGATTATGAAGATGTTTGAATGTTTGTGGTTGCTTCTCCATGATCTTTTCCTTTTGAATTCTGCAATTTTTTCCGCTAATGGTCTCTACTTGATGAATTTATGTTTGATTATGCACTCACGCACGCACATGTGGGCACACATAAACATACACATCACACGCATTTTGTACTGAGTTAATGCTGGGCATCTAAGAAGCACAGACATTTCGAAGAAGGTGACGTATCTGTGTCGTGTCCATGTCGGACACCGACACTCTTTGGACACTTTTAGGACACGTGTCCGACACTCTTCAAAACGTGTCCTATTTTTTAAATTTTTTTAAAGACCCAAACACTTTGTGGACACTTGGAGGACACACGTGTCAATTTTTTAAACACACGTGCCTATCAATTAGATACATGTGAAACTAATTATAAGGCCAAGTTTGGCATCCTCCAAAAAATTCAAAAAGTCAAAAAGTCACTATCCTATTTAAGTCACATCATCTTATTTAAGTCACATCACCTCTCAAACACATCACTTCAAACTCAACCCAAATCCAACCCATATTTCATAAAAAAGTAAAGAAGTGCACTTATTTAGTCTTCCCAAACTTGGCCAAGTTTGAGCAAAACAGCTTAAGATACAATAACAAAACAAAAATCATATAAATTTATTAGAATTAGTGTCATATTACATTTTATTATCTTTGAATGATATATTAATATATATAACATATGATAAATATATAAAATTATATATTTCATGCGTGTCCCCCACGTGTCGTGTCCTGCATTTTTTGAAAATTAACGTGTCAGCATGTTCATATCGTGTCACGTGTCTGTGTCCGTGTTTCTTAGCTGGGCATGAAAGGTATAAAGAAGGAATAGCCATATTTAGCTTGTGTTCAGAAAAATGCTAGCGAGCTACCGTAAGGGGTTTGTATTAGGATAGTGATTGCAAGTTGTCTCTTAGTTTAGTTGTCCATGAAGATGTAGTGAAACAACGAGATATTCATTTACTACAACTGTCTTAGGAAGTGCTTGGAGATTTTAAATTTTATTTGCATTGCGCAGGCTATAACATGGATGAGCATGATCCAAAATCTTCATGCTTGCGACTACAGTTTTCAAAGTACCCAGGGCCAAGGTCTGGCGAAAGATCTCGTGGGAAGAGGTAAACAGGTTGTGGTTGAGGATGTCCTGGTTGAGTTGAATCTTGTATTTGCTCATACATACATTCGTATATTTCCCTCCTCACAGCTTGAGCTTTTACTTAGATGTATTGTACCTAGAGTATGCTATTTCGATTGCTCAGCCATGGCCATATGCTAACTATGAAAAGTTTGGGAATGCACAAACAAAGTCGTGGAGGTAGGGTGATGGAAGTAGATTTCATAATTTCACTTATGCATTCGGAAGGATAGGTTTTTCTTTTAAGTACTCTATATTTGCTTATTATTGCAGGAAATAGAAGTTTGTTGTGTGATTATTGCTAAATTAAGAACCCTTCTTTATATTTATTATTATATGGTTGTGTTTTACCTTCAAAAGTAGTCCTCTCTATTGTAGTTTTGTTTTGCATTGGTTTATTTCTTCTGAATACTTCAGTTCTCTACTTCACTAAGCACCCTTCAGACACATTTTAAGAGAAGTGGATTTTCTCAAATGTTGGAAGTGAATGGGGTGATGAGACTATAACAAAATTTGTCTCCCACTTCCATGCTCCTCATTACGACATTAGGCAGATTGTTCATCCTGTAGTCTGTTTTGCTGTTTCTAAATTATTTGCACAAAACACACTGACATATGAATTGGGTGTCATGTCCTAGTGGAAGATCAGGTAGGTTTTTGAGCAACGTGTTTCGTTTGACAAGAATTTTGTAAAACTTGGCAATGCTTTGATTTTGGCATTTGGGTTAATGAATGAGAAGTGAGAAGTGCAGATTGGGTTCAATGGAGATGGATAATGATATATTCTCTTCTGCAGAGTTGTGATATGTTTGGTGCAATTATTACTTGTTTGTCAGTTCATTGAGCAACAAAGACTTGAATCATTTTATAGCTTTTGACAGATGAGAATGAAAGCTAGGATGGTATAATCTTTTCTCCCAAACAATGATGGGTATTTTTTTTGGAAAATAAGCGTCTTTGGTTTGAGTTTTTTGAATTAAGTTTTTTTATTTTCGTATTTTTTTGTTTTTAGTGAATATTTTTTAAATTTTAAACATTTTTTTTTACTTTTTCAGATGTATTTTACTTAGATGAAAGTAAAAAATTTGTGAAAAAATATTTAAAATAATTAATAAATACATAAAAATATTTTAAAAAATTGTATTGAATTTTCGTATATATATATATTTGTATTTTTGGTATTTAGTAAATTTTTAAAAGGTTTTTTTTTGACATTTTTTACTTTTTAGGTATATTTATGTTAGGTATGTCTAAAAAGTAAAAAAAATTGCTTAAAATATTAAAAAAAATTCAGTAAAAACAAAAAATACACAGAAAATAAAGAAGTAGTATTTTTTGAAAAAATAGAACCAAACAAAGTTACGCATAAATAGAACCTATTGTGAACAAAACCTATATATAGCTAGCAAGATTGAGACTTTGACATGCGGTAAAATGGCACATGCAATTTTAACGTATTATTTTATTTAAATCACAATCAATTTATTTGAGTCATATTATTTCTTATTTGGATAACATAATCTTTTTATCACATTATTTCAATTTCAATTCACATTTTATATATATATTTTTTATAAAAAGTCAAAAAATATACTAATACAGTACTTCTCAAAAATTGGTACCGCCAGGGTAAGTGGTAGTTTTGCAGGATATGATATGATCATGCATTTTTTCTGGAGGTGGATTGATTTATTCATGGAGAAGATCGCGGTTTGATTAATTTATATGTCCCACATGTTAACAATAATTTTCATGTTCACCTCTCAATCTATGTACATTATTTCTGAAAGAATTATATTCGAGATCTAAATGTTTTATTAATATTTTTATTAAATGTCTCACATGAGATGTAAGATTTAGAGAGGAATCACATGGGGTGTGGGTTTCACAACATCACGTGAGACATTTAGTAAAAATATTAATAAAATATTTGAGATTCTAAATTAGAAATATTAGTAAAATATTTGGTTCCTAAATTAGGTGTGTCATATATACAATCAACCGACAGAGATCTGATGATAATATTATATGCGAGAGAGACAGAGAGAGAGAGAGAGTGGCGTGGACAGGCCTTTTACACCACAGATTTGGTAGAGATTGATGACCTTCCGTCAATAACGGGGAACAAAATGTTTGTAGTAGAATAATTGATTATCTTATATCTTAACGTCTTAAACAAGGATATATATTTATTAATTTATTATTAATGTAGCAATTGATACCCGAACCCTAGCTAGCTTATGCCCAGAAGTCAGGGTTGATATTGATTAGGAAATTGCTACTATTTTATTTTATTTTATTTTATTTTATTTTTTGTAAATAAAAAATATCTTGATGGATTTTTAATTTTAAAATGATAGGTCAATAGTTTCACACATTATACTATATGTACGCAATTTTTGTATATAGTCTATTTATATATAATTTTCTGTAGTGTGTATATATATTAACAAGTTGTTACTTGGAACCTTATATTATATATGCATTTTATATAGAGACATGGAAGTAGCTAGTATTGTAGTATTTGTTTATTATGCTCGGGTACATGTCAATGGCATCTCATGTTCCATGTCTATTGTCGGTGGTAATTTTTTAAGTATGATAGACTGACTTTATTATCATTGGAAGTAGCTAGTATTTGTAGTAATTGTTTATTTTACATGTAAATGGCATCTCATGTTCAATGTCTAGTGTCGGTGGTAATTTTTTTAAGTATGATAGGCTGACTTTCTTATCATTCAACATATTCCGGGTTCATGGACGATGTGTTTGGTTGGGGATGTGGCGAGGAATTTGAAAAGGAAAAAGAAAAAGGTGTGTGAAATTAGATAAAATATAGGTATGTTTTATTCATATTTCACTTATCTTTTTTACTTTCCTTTCTAAATTCGTTCTCAAATTTTTCAACCAAACACAATAGGAATGAATATCATTTTAAACATTAGAAAATGTAAACTATTATTAAACATTAATTAACATATGGGTAAAATAAAATAATCAAACAAAGATATCTTGTTATTCATATAATCTAATGCCGGTGGTAATTTTTTTTCCTTTTTTTTTTTTTGCATTGGATTTTTCACACATTTTTTAGGTTGTATAATAATAATATAAAACCTATTATTGTACTCTATTATCAAACATTAATTAACATATGGGTAAAATAAAATAAAATATATAAATAATATATTTTACTACACATAAATATGAATATCATTTAAAAAAGAGAGGGGGGGGGGGGACTGTACGGAAAATTTCTCACGTTAACAAGTAGTAACATCAATAATTAACTGATCTCTTAATTATAAATTTACTAGTATAATATTAATTTTTTTTTTTATTTTTAAAACCATTCTTTGACCACTACATGAGATTGCAGACTTAATGCAACGTGGCACTACTTGGTTGGACCTAATGAAATACTGTCAGATTGCTCGACTTCGGCCCAAGTTGGGTCTATTTAAATCATCTATTCTAATTTTTCCTCCATTCAACACCATTTCTGAATTTAAGAATTAAAAAAAAAAAAAATTATTTCCCAGTGTCGATCTTTAAGAGGTGAAGCAGATGTAAATTTAACATTTATCAGTATTTGAATATAATGCAAGTGGTTGCTTTTTAACTTTTTCCCCCATTTTCTTGTTTGTATTCCGTTTGGGAAGTGGGTTGGCTTTTTGATTTTTTGACTTTTTTAGTTATTTTAGCTTGGGCTAAAAAGCTTGGTTTGGGAATGACTTTTTGACTTTTTGGCTTTTTTGACTTTTTTTGTGAGAGAAGAGTGTAATAATTATGGGTTGGATGTGATGTTTTGTTTGTTGTGGCTAAAATAGCTTATTTTGTTTTTTGTGGCTAAAATAACCAAAAAAGCCTGAAAATCTTCTTCCCAAACAGTGCCATATGAATGCTAATTTTAAACTTGTTCAAATCTTCAAAATTATAATTAAACTTGATTGCTAAACCTTTTACTCATGTCACACCATGCAATTATTGTTTCTGGATTTCATTGTATTGCAATTGCTTTTTTATTTCAATTCCTTCTTCTCTATTTTTTAATTTAAAATTCTTACTTTTGTTTTGCCACTTTATTATCTAATTCAAAACTTATTTGTGTTCTTTTACTTTGACAGAGAAAAGAAGAAGAAGAAAAGACTTAGGTTGCGTTTGGTAGGTAGAGTTTTCTAAATATGATTTGAAAGTAGGAGTTGTATCTTGAGTTTGTGAGTTTTGGAATTATAATTTGAGTGTAGAAAATTTGTTTGGTGAAAGAGTTTTGAAAAAAAGTTTTGATGAGTGGAAAATTTTTAATGTGACATATGATATTTGATACAAAAACTTACAATTTATAATCAAACACACAACTTAAAATTCTATTAAGCTCATAAAAAATTTTAAAAAATTCAAAAAATAATTTTTCGAATATATAAAAATTAACATATGTCAATTACAAATATATATATATATATTTACACTGTTCCGTTCAATTGGCCAGTCAACCGGCCAAACAACCGGTTAGCTCAAATTTTTCCGCATTTGACCGAATTTTCAAAAGTGAGTACAAAATTATGATTTGAAACTCCTAACCAAACATCAAATGCAAAATAAATTCTGAAATTTTAGTTTCAGAATTGTACCAAACAGAGCCTTAAATATTCCAATGTGAGGACATTCAAAGAATGTCAGAGTAATTGAAGGGAACATACGCCAGCTAAGCCCAGCTTTGCTTCATTATTTGGTGGGGAAAATGCTGTACACCCTTTTTTACTTTTCCAGTTTTCTCTAGAAAATGTGTGAGAAATTCAAATGGAAAAAAAATAAAAAATAAAAAATAAAAATTATAACCAAACAAAGATATCTTGTTATTCATAATGCCACTTTCTTTTATCCCTCCCTCTTTCCCTTTTAAGGTTGTGTTTGGAATAATAATTTAAGAAGTGATTGGTGGACAACAAAGAAAAAAAGAAAAAACTTATATTTTACGTATTTTTTTCTTCTATTTTCTTTTTAATTCCATCCACAAATATCCATCAAAATGTTGAATGAAACAAATTACCTACCCTTCCGATAGAAGTAATTGTTTTGAATGATCTATGTTACTCTCATCCACCACAAGAAGTAGCTCTTTTAATGAATAATAAATAGGCAATACAACACACTCCCATAACGTGTGCTACATGGCAAACGATTCTTTGTGGTAAATTTTTTTGTTCTTTTGTATGAAATGCATTTTTAATTATATAATTATATTAAAATATGAAATTCAAAATTAATCTATACTTACTATATATTAAGCAAAATGAGGTTTTTAACCCCAAGTCTTGTGGGAGTTCCAATCTCCCATTCTAAATTTCTTGATTTTTTGATTTAAAAAAAAAAAAACTTTAGCATTTATTAACTTCTCCCAACTCCCAAGTCTTACCCTCATAATAACACTTTACTGCATTAAGAACAAACATAAAAAAAATCTTTGAAATCAAACACATATGAATTCCTTGAAAAGTCTCAACACATATGATTATTATCCCTCATAATAACACTTTAATGCATCAAGAACAAGTATAAAAAAAATTTCTTGAAAAATCTAACACATATGATTATTATCAAAATATTAAACTTTAATATAATGTAATAAAAAAAAAGACATTTAATTCCCTGAAAATTCTAACACATATGATTATTGTCAAAATATTAAACTTTAATATAATATTAAAAAAGGAAAAAAAGACGGCATTTAAAAAAAAGAAAAAAAAGAAGACATTTAAAAATCACAATTTACATATATAGATAATTGTAAACACAATCCGTGCATAGCATGTGTGATATGCTAGTTGATAATAACTAAAAAGACCTGTTGAATATATTAAACAAATTTTAATAATTTAGAGAGATGATAGGAGACAAAGCTAATTGGCAAACTGTGCCCAAGATATGGAAATAAATAATTAAAGAATCAAGTTCTAAAATCAACAAAGAAAAATAGAAGGAAAGAAGACAAATGAGTTACGCATCTTATCCTAAGCCCACAGAAACCAAAGCCATGCATATTTTGAAAATGAATTATTGTTCATAATTACATACTCACACCCCACCACACTATAGAGAGAGAGAGAGAGAGAGAGAGAGTCAAGCCGCCTGGTCCCCGCGCCCAAAATTCATGAAGAGTTAGGCATTCATATGTTTTCAAAGCTCGCCTCTACAAATAAATATATACACAAATAAATTTATTACTAGAACATTTTATTAAACAAGAGTAATATATAAATAGAAAATCAATATATAAAATTCATACCTAATGACTTTTTGGGTTTTGAGCCAATCATTTAAGAATAAAGAGTTTATTGAGATCGATTTAGTTATTCAAATGACGCTATTAGAACAAATTTTTGTATAAATTTTTTGGTAAAACAGTTTATCATTCTTTATTCAAAATTTTTAATTTGACAAATGCTAACAAATGACTTTAGGGTATTCTTTAATATTAAAATTTGTGTAAAAAATATTTTGAAAATGGTGAAACTAAAAGAAAAGTTTGAAATTATTAAGTGTAGTAGGCTTTTGTGGTTTTATACTTCTTCTTTTTGGGCATTTATTAGTAAAGACCCCTTTATGAAATGATTTTCTATAGTTCCCAACAATCAACGAGTTGATTATTTCAATCGTCTGAGCACGTCCTTTGTCACTCCCAACGTAAAATAGAATGATAAAACAAATTATGTGACAATTACCACCTCTCGTTTAAAATTACAGGATTGTTACGCACTACAATATTTATCAATTTTTTTTTTGGGTACCTTCTACATGATTTCGTATGTAACATGATGGGTTGTATTAATTTTTAAATATAATTAGTCATACATACACACATGACTATATCGACACAAAAGATATGAAATAAAAGGGTAACATATATAAGTAACAAATATCACTATCTTCAACATTATTGATTCACAAAAAGGCCAACCAATAATAATATTGTGTACCCATCTTAAAAAAATAAGAATTATAGTATTGGGGGACTTACGTGTATGTCTTAATAGGTAAACTTATTGTCCAATAGGTCCTGTGATAAATAATGATATTTTTCATCAAATATTATTAAAAATCATCAATAATTGTTAATTTTCAGTAACAGTTTAAAAAATTTGTTACAAAAAATCACTAATTATAAGTTTTAGTGACAGTTTAAAAAAATCATCACAAAAAAAAAAAACGTAATTAATTTTTAACTTTCAATGACAATTTAAAAAATCAGTCACAGAAAAACGTTACTAATTGTAAGTTTTAACGACAATTTCTAAAAATCTGATAAAAAAGTCAATAATTGTCAATTTTTAGCGATATTAATTTTTAATAGGACTTAATAAGAATTAAGTTTAATTATTAGGACTTATTAATAGTTTACACTATAGTATTTTGTATTCATAGAACTTTATTCCAAGAATAAGTCTACAGACCCACCTAGACATATTCACCCAGAAAATTCTAGGTGGGTTGTTATGTGGTGGAAATTAAATTTATTTAGTGTAGAGTCAATGTGCGTATAAACTCTGAACCACAAGATGATAATTTTAAATAGAGTAAATTACAAAAAATTTTTTTCAAGGTTTCGCATGTTTTTCAATTTAAACTCCAGGGTTTCAATTTTAACAATTAAAACCCTGATGTTACTTCCGTATCACAATTTAGCCTCTCTGTCCATCTTCATCTAATGAACTAATAAAAACCTCAGCAAAATTTTCAGATTTAAACCTACGTGTTCAAGCCTTTATATCTTCCTTGTCGTAATTCCGTTTCACTTCATTTTCATTCACCTCATGACCTAATTTTCATTTCACCCCTCGTATGTCTTGTTCCATCTATTTTTGCATGCTTTCTCATAAGTTAGCCAAAAATAAGATTCTCTCTCACTCTCTCTCTTCCTCTATCTTCTATCTCTATACTTCTTCCTTCCTCCTTCCTTTTCACAATTATTCTCTCTTTTCTTTTTCGTTTATGGCCCTTCCACCAAGCACTTGATGGCCACCGAATTGATTGTAGGTTTTGCATTCAAATTGATTGTTTTCTGTAGTTTTACATTTTGTGGATGAGTAATGGTAGGGATCATGAAAAAAATATAATAAAAATGATCATAAATTTTTTTTCACCTTTGGATTACACACACAATAAAATACCACACACTAATCAAAGGATAAAAAATCTTCATAATGTATTTCATGATCCTTAATATTTTTCTTTGTGGATACTAAGTTATAGACATAATATTGCATTTTGATATGAGCAGAGCGTCGGAACTGGAAACTCCTTAAAATGTGGACAAACAAATATGGCTTTAGGATGTTTATGTTTGTGGGCTTACTTACCATGTTCGTACCTTTCTTTATGTTTCACAATGTGCTTGTTTGTAAAACATGGTCCCTAGTTAAGAACTTAAAAAACCACGCCCAATTTAGTAGCCACTCTGAGCTCGGTGGAAGAGCTAGGAAGAAAAAGAAAAAAAAGAAAGAGAGAGAATAATTGTGAAAAGGAAAGAAGAATGAAAAAGTATAGAGATAGAAGATAGAGGGGAAAAAAAAGAAAATGAATCTTATTTTTGATCAACTTTTAGAGTTTCAACGGTATGCAAAAAGAGGTGGAATAAGGTATGAAGGGTGAAATAAAAATTAGGCCATGAGGTAAATCTAATGACATAAAAATGAGGCGAAATGGAGTTATGATGACATAGATATAATGGTTTTTTTTTTTTTTAGATAGGAACATAGATATAATGGTTTGAACATGTGAGTTTGAATTTGAAAATTTTCTTAAGGTTTCCATTAGTTCATCAAGACGGAGATGGACGAGATGGCTAAATTATGACAAAAATAATATCAGGATTTTAATTATTAAAATTGAAACCCTGCGATTTAAATTAAAAAATACACAAAACCTTAATTTTTTATTTTTTTTTAATTTGCCCTTTTAAATTACTTATGAATAGATTAGTTTGAATTTAAAATATTACTATTATTCCAATGCTTAGCTAGCAGTCTCCATCATACAAATCCCTGCAACTAAACAATACCAACTCTAGTCAAATTTGATCCAAACATTAAGTGACTACCCATTCAAACAAGAAATTTTTTATTTTTTTATTTGTTATATTATGTTTCTTTATTCTTTACAATGGTGTGACACTTAAATGACATTTTACCATGATTATCCTAAAGTTAAAGACCTGAGCTATATAAAGGGGTTGAGAGGGTTGCTTATGAGCATAACCAAAAACCCAATTTCTAATGAAGATGGGAACAAAAGGGAGGAGGTCTGCAATGGCCTCTCTCATCACCACTGTCCTACTGGCAGTAGTGTCTCTGAGCTTGCCATTAGAAACCACAGCAAACTACCATTACTCATCTCCACCTCCTCCCAAGAAGTCCCCTCCACCACCTCCTCCTCCTTACCACTACAAATCACCACCACCTCCTCCGCCAGTGCATTACTCACCACCATCACATCCTTACAAATACAAATCTCCACCTCCACCGCCACCAGTTTACAAGTACAAATCACCACCACCACCACCTCCTCCAGTTTACAAATATAAGTCTCCACCACCGCCACCACCCAAGAAACCCTACAAGTACTCATCTCCTCCTCCACCACCCTACAAGTACAAGTCTCCACCTCCTCCTCCTCCAGTTTACAAATACAAGTCTCCACCACCGCCACCACCCAAGAAACCCTACAAGTACTCATCTCCTCCTCCACCACCCTACAAGTACAAGTCTCCACCTCCTCCTCCTCCAGTCTACAAATACAAGTCTCCACCACCTCCACCACCCAAGAAGCCATACAAATACTCATCTCCTCCCCCACCACCTTACAAATACAAGTCTCCACCTCCTCCTCCTCCGGTTTACAAATATAAGTCTCCACCTCCACCACCCAAGGAGCCCTACAAATACTCATCTCCTCCCCCACCACCATATAAGTACAAGTCTCCACCTCCTCCTCCTCCAGTTTACAAATACAAGTCTCCACCACCGCCACCACCCAAGAAGCCTTACAAATACTCATCTCCACCCCCACCACCATACAAGTACAAGTCTCCACCTCCTCCTCCTCCAGTTTACAAATACAAGTCTCCACCACCTCCACCACCCAAGAAGCCTTACAAATACTCATCTCCTCCCCCACCACCCTATGAGTACAAGTCTCCACCACCTCCTCCTCCAGTCTACAAATATAAGTCTCCACCACCGCCACCACCCAAGAAGCCTTACAAATACTCATCTCCTCCTCCACCACCCTACAAGTACAAGTCTCCACCTCCTCCTCCTCCAGTCTACAAATATAAGTCTCCACCACCGCCACCACCCAAGAAGCCCTACAAATACTCATCTCCTCCTCCACCACCTTACAAGTACAAGTCTCCACCTCCTCCTCCTCCAGTTTACAAATATAAGTCTCCCCCACCACCACCACCACCGTCACACCATTATCACTACTCTTCACCTCCTCCTCCCCACCACTACTAAGGAATGACTATGATAGTTCTAAGGTAAGCTTAAGTGGCATGGTTTAATTTGCTAGCATTACAATTTGACAGTGAAATCACTCCATGGCACATCAACAAAATCCTTTGAGAGTTTGTTAAAAAGCTAATTTATTCATTTAAAACATGAGTGCAAAACAATTAATGTTAAAAAAGTTAATTTGTTTGATATTTTTCTTCTTTTATTTGACATTTTTAATGACTTTTTAGAGTAATTAAAATGGACTTTTAGCCAATAAATTAGCTTTTAAGCCACAACAGCAAAGCTGTAATCAATCTAAACAAATGGCACTTTATTACCTTTGCTTGGATCATGATTTGTTATATATATACACGCATAGTCGATGTTGACATTTTTTTATATTTATAAAAATGTGTACAAAATAATCCAATAAAAGAAAGCCATTACATTCTTGCAGGAAAGGGGAGCATCACAATAAAGAAAGTGTTGTCGAGCTTTTTATAGAGGTAAAGAATGAAAGCGACACCGAGAGAAAGAAGAAGAAGAATAACAAAGCAAGTAAAAGGATGGGTTCTCATATTGTTTTGATGTATTCCGATTATAGTTTGTCTTGTAGTATAATATTGCACTGGTCCATGCATGTATGTCTGTGTGTGTGTTAGACCGATCTGTTTGTGTATGAATGTCTTTGACCTCTTGATAACTTCAGAGGTAATTCATATAATAAAATGCAAGTATTTGTCAAATTTCTCTTCTTTGACATGGAAAATTCTATGACACCAGAAAAGTCACCAGATTTTTATCATAGATCGAGGGTGTGAATTTAAATTGAGAAAAACTAGAGAGCATGAAATTTTTTTCATGAAAATGATCATGAAAGATTTATAACCTTTGAATTACTTTGATTAGTGTGTGGTGCTTTATTTTAAGTGTAATCCAAGGGTCATAAATTTTTCATGATCATTTTCATGAATTTTTTTTCATGATACCTAGCATTGCACATTTAAATTTATTGTTGTTGTGAGGCCTCTTTTTAAGTGAATTTTGGCCATATATTTAAAATTCTGGATTTTTTTTAGGTATATAATATTGCTGTTTTGATATGGTTCATCATTTATTTATTTTTATTTATTTTTTATAGTTGACTGATTTAGAGAAATGACAAGAAATAAATATAAATTTCTCAGAATAGACTCAAGTGGAGACTTGGCCAAAACTCAAGACCCAATTGTGATACTACGTTATTATTCAATTTAAAATTAATTGCCAATAAATAAAGGGCTCTTTAAAATATATAAATCAAATTTGAATGACTTATAAAGATGAATAATACACACTTACATATAATAATTTATGTGCATAGCATGGTTTAAAACGGAACAAGTATGGATATCAATCACGACATAATAATAAAAAAATATTAACAAATTTATGGCTGTCAAGGTTGTTAGAAGGGTCAAAAGAATAATAATTTTTTTTACCATATACATAAATATACATATATATACAATATGATATATAAATTATATATATACATAGAAAAAAAATTACATATTGATAATATTACAACTATAGAGCCACAGCATTTAGAGTTGCATCAGCAGCTCAAGCCACACAGGAGCTGCCATTAACAACTAGAAAAATGCTTGGGAGTACTAGAAATGGAGCACTAGAATGAGCACTAATGATGTGGCAGTGGGCCCCGTTCACTTTCTATGCTTTGTTTCTTTTTTTTTCTTTTTTTTTTTACCATTCCCAATGTATTAGTGCTATTAAAGGTGTATTTTTTAGTGGTCTAAATCATTGTTGTAACAACTAACCAGCTAAATCCAAAACTGAAGCTACAACTGATGTCATAGTTAGCTAGAAGATAGAGTTTGTTAGATTACTTAGTTAGTTACAGATATTATTAGTTTGTTAGATGTATTGTATAAATACATACGTGTAATCACATATTGAATTTAATAAAAAAAAGCTTTCAATGATTCTTCACATACCATACAAACAATATCTAATAGGATGAAAAAAAATAAATAAAAAATTAATGTAAAATAGAAAGAGAGTGCAAGATGAGAAGAATGAGATATATGTTTTTTCAGTAATGCTAGGTATCATGAAAAGTCTTTCATGAAAATGATCATGAAAGATTTGTGACCTTTGGATTACACTTAGAATAAAGCACTACACACTAATCAAAGTAATCCAAGGGTCACAAATCTTTCATGATCATTTTCATGACAAATTTTTCATGATCCCTAACATTTTCCATGTTTTTTATACTAAAAAGTCATTTTATGTATAAAATGGTATATATATTTTAAAAGTATTATGACACATAATATTTTTCACAGAAACAAAAGGGCCATGACCCCTATAATCTTCTCCTAATTCCGTTGCTAAGAGGCGTCAACTTTTTAAAATTATCAATCACAAAAAAGTTTCTAATCAGTGTGCTTGATTTTAGTTTTTTGAATTTAGTTTTTTGAAAACTGAGTTTTTTATTTTTCGTGAATATTTTTAAAATTTTAAATATTTTTTTTTCACTTTTTTAGATGCACATTATTTAGATGTATCCAAAAAATAAAATATTTGTGAAAAAATATTTTAAAAAATTAATAAATACACAAAAATATGAAAAATATATTAAATTTTTGTATTTTTTTGAATTTTTGCTATTTAGTAAATTTTTTAAAAAAATTTTCACGAAAATTATACTTTTTAAGTGTATTTATGTTAGGTATATCTAAAAATTAAAAAAATTACTTAAAATATTAAAAAAAATTCAATGAAAACAAAAAAATACAAAAAATAAGAAAGTAAATTTTTTTAAAAAATATTTTCTGAAAAATATTTTCAAAAACTGAAAGTAAACATAGTGTGAATAGTAGCCGAACCGACCATTCCTTGCGGTCGTATCACTTGTAAATCGTATTATGAACTTATACATATTAAAAAGACAACAATTATCGTTAAATATTTAAATCACGTGCTTAGTACGCACAAATTTTTGGATATGAATCATACACATGGTCAACAAAAGCAATCATTCCAAATCCAGGGAAAAATAATAAGAAAAATGTTTTGCAGCTCGAAAAACTTTCCCCCGAATCTCCCGAATCACTGAAACGATGTCGTTTCAGTGATTTTGAATTTTTTTTTTTTTTTTTTTTTTTTCCGCCATTGTTGACGCAGAGGGAGAGGGAGAGGGAGAAGAGGGAGAAGAGGGAGAGGGAGAGAAAGAGAAGAGAGGGAAGAGGAAGAGGAGGTCGTCGCAGCTCGCCTCCGGCCGTCCGCCGGCCCGTCGCAGCTACCCCGTCGCAGCTCTGCCCCGGTCGTCGCAGCTCGCAGCTCCGCCGTCCCCCTCCTCCTCCTCCCTTCTCCTCCCCTCTCCTCCCCTCCCCCTCTATTTTTTAGGCCCCCTCCAGTCCCCTCCTCCCCCCTCCCCCCCTCCTCCTCCCCCCTCCCCCTCCCCTCCCCCTTCTTCGTCTTCTGCTTCTTCCGCTGTAAAAGAAAAAAAAAAAAAAAAAAGAGATTCGGGACATTCGGGGGAGCTCGGATTCGAGCTCCCAATCACCGCTCAAATAATAATATAAAATCATAAAAAATACAAAAAACAAAAGCCATCATTCAACTGATGAGGTGGAAATATGGCGCGGCCGACACGACGCAGTGAATTGGTCGGACAAGTAATGGGGTTGTTTTACAATAATTTCAATAATAACAATATAAGAATAAAAAATTTAAAAAATTATATATCAGTGATATTTTTAAAAATTAAATATAATTTTATTTTTTAATATTTATCACTAATTTGATTTTTTCTCAAACATACAAATTGATGTGAAATTATATCTAAAAGTTTATATAATTTTTTTATATATAATGATGTAATTTAATTTGAATAATTTATTTTAAGATAAAACTCATAAAAATGATATTTATTTATCAAAATAGCATAATCACATCACTTTTGTATGAATTTTTTCCTAATTTTTGTTATCATGAAAATTCATTTAAATTTCAGCTAGAATTTATATTGAAAATGAAATAAATGGTGTAAACTTAAAATTAACATGCTGTGGGTCATATTTAAAAATAATCTTATAACTATATTTTAATTTTAGATAAAATTCTAAATAATGTTTTTATAGTAACATAATGTATTTGTTTTAGGAGGATGATTCCCTCCAATCCAGACTTTAGATTAGAGGATGCTATTTGAGCTCGTGGAGCCCACCACGGGCCCTATTTTGATGATTCAAACTGTTCATTTCGTCGAATACTTTGTTTATTTTATCTACACAAATAATTAAGTCAATCCGATAATTATAACTTGTTCAATTTATTGTGTTTTTAACCAAAAAAAATGTATGATTTATTTTTAAAAATACAAATTTTTTTGGTTAAAAATGTGATAAATTGAATAAGCTACCGTTAGCGAATCAACTTAATTTTTTGCGTAAATGAAATACATAGTGTCCGATAAAATAAACAATTCAGATCATCAAAATAAAATTTGTGATAAATCTCACGGCTCAAACAACGCCCTCCTCTTCAAAATCTGAATAGGCAGATGGGTGACTCCCCTTACATAATATGAGTATTTTTCCATCACTTTAAGTTCTATAGTCATCCTAATTAAGAGAGACAGAGAGAAGAAGGTGAGCCAAGAATTCAAGGTTTAACTATTAGGGTTATTTTCTCAACTTCTCTAACTCAATGGCTGAAAAATTTATGTTCGTTTTATTCTTGAAATGTATTGAATTTAAGATCCTACAAAATTTAATTCCGCATTATTATTATGATTATATGTACATTAATTTCTTACATGTCCTCCTCGTTTTATAGTTGAATAATGATAGGGGTCCGAAAAGTTCTATCAAAATTTTTACCAAATATATCACATGCGTGTGGGACCCACGTCATGTGGGTTTCATGTGAGTTCCACACCCATGTAAGATATTTGATAAAAATTTTAATAGAATTTTTGAGATCTGTATCATTTTTGTTTATAGTAAATCTATACGCGCATGTATTGCATAGAAGAACATGGTTGGTTGATGTGGTCTCGAGTCTAACTCTTTTTAGGTGTTCGAAACATAGAGGTGGTAGAGTTAGGCGTTCAATATGCAACAACGGTCGTTTTTTGCTGTTGACTTTAATTTTTTTCTTTTTTGAAAGTTGAGTGGCCTTTTTTTTTTTCCTTCAAATGATAAAGTTATTGTTTTATTAATGACAAATTAACCTTCTAGCTTATTGAACAAAAAAAAAAAAATTGACTTTTTAAACATTTTGAACAACCCAAGTTACATAAAAATGAGACACGATGAGGATAATAAACTCAAATCTTATATATTTCCTAGTTCTTGTTTCGACATTGAAATGTTAAGTTGTAGTTGTTGTGCCATTTTTTTTTTTAATAAATAAAAAATACCCACAAGGCCACAATTCAACATGACAATACCCATGAAACCACGACAACTCAACATCTCATTTATCCCACGTCAATTTCTTTTTTGGCTCTTATTAATTGCCTGTCAAAATGTTTGGCGAAACTCTTGAATCGATCCATCAAAAGCTATACCTAACACTTCCTCATAAGTGAATAATGTACAGCTTCTTGTATGCTTTTTATACAGTAGCGTTATTCTTCATTTAATAAGCAAAAGATTCTTAATAATAAAGAAAATTAAATTAATCAATTATTTAACGATACTAAAATGATATACGTGAGGCTAGAATTGAAACAGAGAAACGAGACAGAGGGTCGAGTTCCTAGCCCTTAATTTATGTGATGAAAACAACACTTTCTGCATATATAAAATTAGATCACATAAAAATATCCACAATGCTCACATGGGTATATGAATCCATATATTTTTTGTGATTTAATTTTTTATACTTAATTTTACTCATATGATTTTCTTTTTCTTCAAAATTAATGAGTTATAACACATGGGGCAGCCTGGCGACTCCTTTTACAGATAGGTAGGGCTGGGTTCCATGCACTAAAATCTTGATGATGATAATAAATTTTTTTTTTTTGGATGGGATTGATGATTATAATTATTGTGTTAATTATTGTAGATAGCTCCAAAATCTAGTCATCACCTATCAATCACTCACTTAATTAACACATCCAATATAATATGCTGTGCAAATTAATTGATGCAAATCAAAATTTGTACTCCATGGAATTGAGACCACAACCTTACGCCTCGAATTAAGAGAAGGGGTTTGTATTCAATATCGATCACCCAAAAAATAATAATAATAATGAAAAAGAATCCAAATTGATATCTATCATTCACGTCAAATTTAATAAAGCTGAAGTCTATGAACGTAGTTTTTATGAGCATAATTGTTTACACTGAATCTGTTTCTTATGTTTGCTAACTTAGATATAGAATTTTGGCTGCAAATGTTGTGTTTGTTTGGTACATAATCTTCATTATTGATCAAGACTTTTGTACAAAATTAATTGAAGATTATTGGCATCAATAGGGAAGGACCACATTGCATGGACAAATAGTTGTTCCTAGCTAGTGAGGACAATTAAAATTTAGCAACCACTACGCTTGTTAAGATATATATACCGATTTGAACAAGATATAGAAGTTCATTAGACCTAATGATGTGTAAAAAAATTGATTGATTGATAATTAGAGAAGATATGAGAGAGAGTTATCTTAAATATTCTCATATATTGTCATATTATTGAGTTTAAAAAGTAAATATAATTTTAAACTAGAGTAGCATGATCACCATTTTTGACTGAGTTGGTTGTTTCAAAATTGAGCGTAAAATCCTAACCAATAATTAATGAATTAAGTCTACGTATACACATAATTGAATTATGATTTTTGTTAACATGTATCCTAATATGTTAAGGAAACATTAAATAAATACAATTACTTCCACTTGTTATGAAGTAGTAAAAACTTAAAAATTGTCAACATTAAGTAGTTTTTTATTTTTTATTTTTATAATAAGACAAAAACACCTTTATTAATTTTTCCTCCATTTCCACTCTTCATCTCCTTTTTTTCCCTTCCTTTTTTGGTACAAAAATATATATATTTTTAAATTTAAAAATGTATATTTTTTTTTGTATTTATTTTTATCAAATTAATTTCTATTTTTTTAAATAAATTTTGTAAATTCAACCAAACAAAAATAATTTCCTACTAAAGTTCTTTCTAATTAAGATTAACTTGTTATAAAAATAATGAAACATAACGTACATAAAAATAAAAATAAAGAATAAAAGATAAGATAAGATAAGCTAAGCTAAGAAATCACTTAACTGTAAAAGTTTGCTGGATTTTCACACCATAGTTTTATTTCCTATTTTTATTATTATTTTACATTACATTGTAATAGTTAAAAATCTGACCGTCAATTTCGTACCCCAAGAATGGGGTATTTTTGTCCAGATAAAATAAAATATCAAATTTATTAACTTCTTGAAAAATATTAAATTTATGAGCAATGATACATCCCCTAATTGTAAAATTTTAATTGAACTCTAATGATGTTGCAGGGAATAAAATAAATAAATAAAGTCAAAACATCACATTACAGTGGGATCCACCCCCATTAGACCTCATTAGAGTTCTTTTATTAGAGTTTCCAATATTTTTGTAAATGTATTTATACTTTTGTTCAACATTTCTCATACTAGTGGAAGTAAGTAAAACTAATTATTACTTTGTTAAGGCACATAATAACAAAATCCTTGAATCATAACGATATGAAACATCAATTTCAATCTTATTTCAAAAACCAATTCTTTCAATAAAGTTCTTTTACTGATATATAAAGAAGAAAAAAAAAAAAATACAATTCCTTCCTTCATTGTCATTTGCCTGCTACTGGGAATGCATGGCTCTTCCATTTGAGTTACCTTAGCCTCGTATATTTTTGGAGAAATTAAGTGGAATCTCCAAAAATTAATTACTAGTTGAAGGAAAAGTTTATCACTTTGTATTTTAATTTTTATAAAGTTTATTATTAATTTATAAATATTTTTTTTTGAAGACATGTAATTTCCTCTATATTTTGCTTCTCTGACATCTTACATTTGGGTAGGGTTCTAATCGAAGTGCTTGACGGATGGACAAGGGAGAGCTAAGGTTTTATTTTATGTATATGTTTCACAAGTAAATGGGTCAATGATTTTATAAGAAAGTATTAACATGTGACAAGGCTATCTTCATTTACTCATATCCTCACTATTTTTACTAAACGTGTATGTTTTTTGTGATTTAATTTTTTCTGTGGAGACTTTCTCATTGGTAATTTAATGAAATAATGACGCTTAGTGGATTTGTTTTTATTTTTGAAAGGATGAAGCATAAGAATATGAAAAGTAATTAAGAACTAAAACGTGTTGCTAAATAAAAGTCACTGGATATTGGGACCAAGTTGGATTTTGGTCAAGTAAAAAAGGTTGCTTGTCAATTTGAAGATTGAAATCTTATGCTTAAAAATAAATAAATAACTTACCCGTATTATATGCACCATCATTATTAACCATTATATTTTAAAATTAAATAATTGCCAACAATCATAAGTGTGTATCATAAAATTCTCTATATGTATTGTTATATATATAATAGAGACGTAGGTGGTTTTTGGTAATCATTTAGGCAAAAGAGGACAAGGAGGGAGGAACGTAGAGTCAATCAAAGCTGTGCGGCCCGCAAGGGTCCATGCACATGCAAAACTAATGTGAACTTGCAAAAGTTGAAGAAACATACTAACTATACATTTTTAAATTTTTTTTTTTTATTATGAATAAATATTATACAAACAAAAAAATTTATACATAATAATATGATTTAATGAAAAAGATACTTAAGTATTGAGGTGAATGAGTTTCTGGTTCGAATTTAGAAGAAAATATTGACCAGAATTATAATCTAATTATTAACATATTAATCATTAATTTTTATAATAATAACATTATCAAATCATTCGGAGTTTTTTAAATGGATTTTATATATGAATAAAGTATTCCTAATGGGTTTTTTTTTTGGTTCAGGCTGGGACACATCTTAAATTTAGACTAATGGGGTTTTGAAAAGTCTGTTTGTGGAAAATGGGGCACTTTACCTACTCAAATGTATATTATCATTTTAATAATATTCATCCATTTTATAAAATTTTGACACATTTATTAATGTGTAGACCTTGTGAAGGAAGAAGATTGTGTGATCAAGAGCTCAAATTAGTGATGTATAAAAAACATATTGAAATATATATATAAACTGTGCAAAGTATTTTTGGAATGTATAAAATTGTCCTTAGCAAAACCCTATTAATAAATCTAGCAATCTTCAAAAATTTTGAATCATAATTTTGTTGCAATGATGTATATGTTACTCCAAATATAGTAGAAGGTTTATCAATTATGATAACTCATTTGATTATCCTCAGAAGGATATGAAATGTGTAATAAATCTCTTTTCTTTTTCTTTGTTTTTAAAAACTCAAAAAATAAAGAAATTATTATCTGTTATTTTAGCATAAATAACGAGTGGTGCTCTATTTGTTGGAGTTGGTAGTGGATGGAGAAGAAGAGAAATTGTTGATGGAAGCCATGGTTGACTGGCTCGGAAATATTGGTTACAAATAATGGCTCTGTTTGGTTTCAATTTCAGATTCAGTTTATTGTAATTTTTTTGAAAAAAACAATTTATTTGACAAAAATAAACACAATAATTTTTTTAAAAAAATTAGTTTTGCTCCCAAAAAGAGTAAAATCATATGAAAATGATTGCTTGTAAAGATTAGCTTCCTACATTATTTTTTTGATATCAAAAGTGAGGCTACTTTTACTCCTATTTGATTTTAGCTTCCTACATTATTGTTTTGATATTTAGGCTACTTTTACTCCTATTTGTCTGCATTTATCTGAATTGCGATATATATATATATTTAAAAAAAAAAAAATTGATATGGGCAACTCAAAATTGGTTCACGCCATAATTTCTATTACTACTAACCTCTCAAAACATAGTGGTAAGGTCTTAATCAATTCAATTATCACAAGGTCGTGGGTATCCTCAAATATTTGACCCTCATGTAACGCAACCTTATGACAATTAAATTGATTCAGACCTTACCCTCATGCAACGTAACCTAACATTGCCTATGTTGTCAATAAAATTCGTCAATTTATGCATTTGTCCTATTGAAGAACATCGGAGTGCCATTATGCGTATGTTAAGAGTATACATTTAATTATGGTCTTGCCCTCTCATCCAAAAACTTTTCTCTACATCTTCATGCCTTTTCATGTCACAAATAAATTCCTATCGTTTATTTGTGTAGATTCCACATAGAATCTATACAAATAAATTATGGAATTCATTTATAGTATAGCCATAAATGGCATTGAATAATTTAGGGTTCATAGCATTTTTTAATTTTTAATAATTCATAAAAGTTTTATCAAATATGTTGTTGCTTTTAATTGTACACAATATATTTGGAACTAAAATTACCACGAATTTTCAAGATCAAATCACTAGATTCTCATCAAAATTGTGCTATGAACTCGTACATTGACAGATGATCTATCACCTAGTTAGCATTCTATATAAATGTTGATAAATTTTTTTTTTTTCCACCAAGATATTATATACGGATCCAGTGTCACTGCTGTGCGTGAAGCACAGCAATTGTGAGACTCATTTTGGGTTCTATTTTGATGATCCAAACCGTTGAAATTTTAGAAAATATAGAGAACAATATATCTGTAAAAAATCAAGTTGATCGGATATTAATAACATCTTCATCAAATAACATTTGTAATTAGTCTGATACATATATATTCATTTTTTTAATATAAAGATGTGTTTTGATAAATAAATTATTGATATCTGATTAACTTGATTTTTTACGGGTATATTGTTATCGATATTTTCTAAAATTTCAACGGTTCAGATAATTAAAATAGGACCCAAAATGAATCTCACGAGTCACACAACAGTCACTCACTGTTTTGCTTCACGCACAACAGTGACACTATATCCATTAGGATCCTATACACACACAAAAAACAGACATTAAATGAAAAAAATTGAATTTTCTGAAAACAAGACAGCTGTTCAATGGGGCAAGGCCCCCTTCACTTAAATATGCCACTTGACACTGCAAAGAAAGCAGAAGGCAGAAGAGATCAACTGAGAAATCCAGAATAATAAAGACACAAAAACTCACTAACTCTCCAACCCCACATGTTTTTATGTTCTCATCTTCTCTCTTTTTTTTTAGGTTTCTTGAACAATGTCCATTTGTTATGTGTTGAAAAAATTTCATATGATTGCCTACCATATATATATTGCTTGTGCGTTTTGCCTATATCTTGAGTTGAATTAGTAGTCCCTAAAATGAGAGAGAGAGAGAGAGAGAGAGAGAGAGAGAGAGAGAGAGAGAGAGAGAGGAAAATTGAAGTTTTGAATGAGAAGTCATTGGAATCAAACTTGTATTTGGATCAAAATATTGGGTACGTACATGCTTTTTTTAGAGAAATGTCATATAGCAAATGTATCATTCACACACAAAATTGTATATGATCATCACATTTTTTTTGTCGTCGCATGAATTTTATTATTATTTATATTTCTTATATAATTTTTTATAATAAATATATATATACACGTAGGATTTAATATTTTTTTGAAAATAATGATACATCTTTCACACACAAAATTACCGACATTTATTATTTGAATCCAAGATGAAATAACTAGCAAAAATAAAAACACGTAGAAGGTCAAATTTATGGATTAATAGCCTCGGTGGAGTAATCTAACCGTCGATATTTAAAAGGGTAATATTATCGTTTTTTATAATTTAAAACTTGTGTCACGTTGATCTCTTATTTTTCAATTGTAATATATTTAATCTTGAATTTTGAATTTCATTGTAAATAAAGACAATTGAAGACACTGATGCTCTATTTTAAAGGCAAAGTCGTCAATTTAACAAAATACAAACTAGTTTAACAAAAATAAATGTCAAAAAATTATTTTCAAATTTTTAAAAATTATTTCTACTCATCAAAGATAAAATTATATAAAAGGGATAAATGTTTTACTTTTTATTTTTTTATTTTTTATCAAATTAATTTTTAGTATGTGCTTGGATGATAATCATGTAATAGGTGATTATTTTTGTTAATATTTTTGGATGGTTATGGTGTAATAGATGTTTGTATTTGTTGTTAACAGATATTTTTAGATGGTTATCATGTAATGGATGATTATTAGTTTTTAATATGTAATCGATATGTTTAATATATGAAATATTTTTAGTTTTATATTTTTTGATTTAACAAATTAGTTTAATAATGACATCAAAATTGTCTTTGAAAAAATAAAAACTAATTTAACGAAAATTAATAAAAAAAATATTTAAAAAAATTATTTCTACCCTCCCAAAAGATAAAATTATATAAAAATAATAATGTGTTTTTTAAATTTTTTTTCACCAATTTAATTTTTAGTTTCTTAGAAAAAATTTCTGAAACTATATTCTAAAAGCCAAACCAAATAGATTTTTATGGCCAAGAAAATTTTAATATTATTCATTAAAAAATAGCCATTACATTTCAAACAACATACAAATTAACCAATATAAAAAATAAGTTGTATGATGACTTTACCTTTAAAATTGACCATTTGCAAAAAAAATATCTTTGATTGTCCTTATTTGAAATAAAATTCAAAATTCATGATCAAATGTATCACAATTGAAAAATTAAAAACCAAAGTGATATAAACCTTAAATTACAGAAACTTTTACTGTAATTCTTCCTATTTAAAATTAAAATAAAATTACTTTATTTTATAGTGTGCAACTTTAATGTAATTTTACTTTTATTTTAAATTGAACCATTAACTTACAAATTTTATTGACTTATCATTTTAGAAAAATCATGCCACACAAACTCAACCCAAAATTCAGAATGTGATATAAAACAAGCGGTTGGCTTCCCTCCAGTCTGAACACGGATTGGAGGGTATTGTTAGGTCTATAGAGGTTTACAATGGTTCTTGTTTCAATAATCTTAATTGTCAATGTGTAGAACTCGTCAAGTATTATATGTCAGTAAAAAATCACATTGATCAAATATCGATAGTTACGTGATCAAATCAGTTTTATATATAAAAAAATGGACGATAAAAAAATAAATAATTGACAGAAATCTGATCTGATGAGATAGCTATTGATATCCGATCAATGGAATTTTTTACAGGCATATAGTACTCAACGAGTTCTACATATTGAACAGTTCATATTATTAAAACAGAACCTATAATAGACCTCTACGGACTCAACAATACCCTCTAATCTACCGGACGGGAGAGAAGCCCAGCGCATAAAACAACCCCAGCTACCCTTGGCAGAAAATTAGGAGTGAGTGATATAAGGATAAGAGGGGACAGGGACATGATCTGATGTGGTGGGGTGTACCCCCAACGAAGTTTCAAATCTGGGGTATTCTCAAACAATTAATTACGTGGGAGCCATCAACGCAATATTATTGGACTTGCAAAATACCAGAAAATTACAAAACTGAAAATTAATATACTAGGTCCAGCTTGTCTCATATTGAGATCAAGATTAGACCCATCCAGTCCGGTTCATGATCCTATTTTTAGGTCTCGTTTTGATAATTCGAACCGTTCAATGTATAAAACTCGAACTCGAACTCATCGAGCACTATATCCCTGTAAAAAATCAGGTTGATTGGATATCGATACGTATTTGATTGGATTAGATTTATATTAAAAAAATGAACGGTAAAAAAATAAACGATTAACAAAATTCTGATCCGATCAAATAGCAATCGATATCCGATTAACATGATTTTTTTACATTCAACGGTTCAGATTATTAAAATGAGACCCAAACATAAGCCTATAAGCCAAATTAAACGGGTCCAATCTTGATCTCAACATGAGACAAGGTGGATCATATACGATATGCGTTAATTATACAGCTAATGCTATAGTATGCCAGCTGTGATATTGACCACAATTGTTATAATTAATCCTCTTTTAATCATAATTAAAAAAAAAAAATTGTAATCAAATAAGTGAGTTATAACTAAAAAAAAAATTTAGATCATAATAAAATAATATCATAATTAACATCACAATGAATCCTATTCAAATCATTATTTTCATCATAATAAGTTATAACTAAAAATTACAAAAGTGGTAATTGGGACATACCTTTTTGTGGAGGTGTATATCATAAAATTCTCCTATTATGCATAATATAAATCAAGGAAATCCTATGATACACATCCTCTAAGGGTATGTACCATATATACCCTATCATAAATAGTATAATTTTATCATAAAATTTCGTAACATCAAAAACAAAATGCGTAATTTTGCATAAATTAGCCTAACAAAATGTTCAAAATTTTGTGATTCATGTAATAAAAATTTGTGTCTTGGTTATAATATTTTTTGTTACGTCAATTTTGTGGTGAAATTACGTATTTTATAATTAATGTTACAAAATTTTGTGATAAAATTGCGTCAACTTATAAATATGATGCATATAATACACATCCTTAAAAGATGTGCACCATAAAATTTCCCTCTAACTAAACAACTATATAATAGTCTATTTTAGGAAGATGGTTATAATCAGTTTTTTCGTGAAAAGCTGTTTAAAAGCGGCTTTTTTTGTGAGAGATGAAGTGGGTTATAATCTGGGAAGTGGATTATAACCCACTTCCCAAAATAAGCCAACATTTTATTAATAAACCTTTAGTTTTTTAGTTATTTTAGCCCGAGGCTAAAAAGTCTCGTTTAGAATAAATTTTTTGACTTTTTTAATCTTTATGAGAGAAAAAATAAAATAATTATGATTTATATATAATATTTTGTCTTGTTAAATTAAAAAGTTTATTTTGCCTTAAAAACAATTGATAAGGAATTTAAAATATTTACACGTGCATTCAACATATAATGTATAATCAAATTAAATATTTAAATATTATTAATCAATACGCTTAACTAAACTTTGACCTAAATGTAGTCTAAAGTTTGAAAAGTCTGCCGGTGAGAGAGATGGAATATTTGACCTTAATTAAAATTTGGATTTGTCTGAAACTTACAATCATAGATAAGATAAGATGTGGTCATATTTGGCAGCGTCTCCTGCTCTGCAAAGCAAACATCATTTTTTATTTCATTTTATTTAATAATAATTTTATACATATTAACAATTTTATTAAAAAAAATTTAAAATACAAAAGATTAAATTTAATTATTTATAATAAAAAAAATCATATTTAAATATTCAATGATAATTTGAGAGAAACTTAAGCCTCGTTTGGCAAGTTAACATTTTAGCCAAAAAATAAAAAAATTACTAAAAAAGCCAAAAAGCCTATAATATATGCCAAAAAGTCAAAGATTTCATTTTCTCTTTACTTTTTACACATCTTTTCGTAAAAAGTCAAAAAGTCACTCCAAACATACTAATTTTTTTTAACTCATATTTTAGCTAAAAAGTTAAAAAATTACTAAAATAGCATGTTCCCAAATGAGTTCTTATTCTGTGAAGCAACAACAATGACCACCCAAATAGGAACCCTTTTTTGGTATTTTATGAAATTTATTATTGAGCTCATCAAAATTCATTAATTGAATTAATGATATAGATTGATGGATGAAGAAGGATAATGTGATTTGAAAACTTTAACGGATGAGATGTAATTTCAAAAAACATGACAGAAAAATTTGTGTTTGTTAAGATGTAATTAAATTTACTAAAATAAAAACTAAAACAAAATACGATAGAGAAACTCTCCTCTCGCCAACCCAAAGGCCCACATGCATTCAAGACATCAGAAGTGCCGACAATGGAAATTCATTTCAAAGGGCCACAAATTTGTTTCTTCTTTTATATTTCTAAAATATTGGTGGCTTTTTAGGTAAAAAATAACAAATGAAAATTCGTAATCCATTTATGATTTATTATTGGAAATGATAAAGAAAGTCATTTTTTTAATATACTTAAGTGAAATGATTAATTAATAATTAAAAAAGTGACTTTAAATATTATAATAGATTACAATATCATTAAATTTAATTTTTGAATTCAAGCAACATCTCAAGGGCCTACCTACCCACCAACTTATTTTTTTTTATCTTGTATTGCCGTCTAAATAAACTGCATTAAAAAAAAATTGGAAAAACTTATTATTAGACACTCGAGAAACTCTAATTTCAAAACTTTTGAAACAATAATCCTAAATTCTAGTGTAATTTTCTTTTTATATATTAATTTTTCTCTGTACATATACTTAATGAATATCTTCTTAGTATAAAATTCTCAATACACATCTCTCTTTATTTCAATAATATTTTCATCTTCAATTTCAAAACCTAATTTTTTCTTCCATCCACCTACTCATTCAGTTGCCACTCAAAGCCCTCCATCACCACCACCACTACTCCCAACTTATTACATTCCATTATAAGCCTCCACAATTAATCTTGAAATGGATGGTTGGTGGTCGAAAACTTTTAAAAGTGTATGATTTATAACGGAAGATAATTGCAGATGGAGACAGAAAGAGGTGAAGTAGGAAATAGTGGATAAAAGAGGTGGCAATGGCAATGGAAGATGATTGTGATGTTTTAAAATTAGAGTTTGGGGTAAAAGAAGCAAGGATATTATAGTATTTTTATTTTAGATAAAATTGTATCAAAAAATGAGGTGATGGAAATAAAATTACCCTAATATCTATTCTCTAGGGACAAAAATAAAAAATAATAATAATAATAATTTGAAAAATCACATTATCCTTACCTATTAGTTTATCCATCTGTTTATTTATCTATATATCATTCCTTTATTATCTATGTATTACCAATTTGCCCACTTTAATATCAGCCTCACCAGTCATCTCCGACAACTAGTTCGGCACTAATCTGACGGTGATTTGGCAGCAATGGGCTTGAAAAAAAGAGCAATGCTTGATAGCCCGAAAAGGAGATTGGCTCGAATGACTCGAAATTTATCTTGTCAGTTGTCCGGGCGGACGTCCGGTCAGTTATCCGACGAGATGGCTAACAGCCGTAGTCGACAAAGGTGACAACTGCGGAAGACAAGTTTTCACCCAATCATCTAGGCAGACGTCCAGTGAACACTCATTCTGGCCATTTGAGCTCCTCTTTTTCAGGTTACCAAGCATTAATCTAAAAAAAAATTCATTCGTGTCAACGAACAATTTAATTATCTTTAATTATATTATTGTCAACAAAAACAAAACAATCATTGTTCCTAATGTTATACACCCAAAAAATTATTTTCTTCACCAATTTCCCCTTTTTCATTTACCTTTTTCTTGATCAACTTTAGGATCATTTGTTTTTAGTGATAGAATAGTGAAAATTATTAGTAAGGGGACTATTAGAGTGAGGATTAAAAAAAATGATGTTTATTTGATAACCAGTAGACTAGTAATAGTTCATGTATGTTTTGAGAGATAGGAGTGGAATTAACCATGTAAAATTTCACAAATACCTTTTATATTATTATCAAATTTAGACTTATACCAACTAAAGAATAAATAAATTTTTATTCAATGTTATTCTTCTTCTTCTTTTATTTTTTTTAAATATTAAAGAATTCATCTATCAAAATTTTTTTACTCAATGTTATTCTTTTTTCTTTTTTTAAAAAATATTAACGAATCCAACTATCAATAAATTTTTACTCAATGTTATTCTCTCTCTTTTTTTTTTTTTTTTTTTTTCTTTTTTTGACAAATATTAAAGAATCCAACTATCAATAAAATTTTACTCAATTATTTGTGTTTAATATTACATGAGTGATATTATGAATCTCATTCCAGGTATTATAACAAATTTAGCAATAAACACAAGTGTAAACTAGTCAATTAACCCATAGTCCCAAGGGATTCATTTTTGAATACTACCTTCCCTAAGCCACTATTAGTCCTCTCATCAAAGACCTTTCACAGTCGTGAGGCCCCATTTGTTTTAGAAGATAGAGGTGGGAATGAGATTGAGATGGAGGTGGGACCCACAATATGTTGTGTTTATTTTGGGAGATGGAGGGGGAATTTATAATTCCATGAGATTAGGATGGGCCATAGTGTTGGAATTGAGATGGAAGAGATAAAGGTGATATTAGGAAATTAGTCTTTCGGCTTAGGTTTTTTTTTTTTTTTTTTAACATTAATGTTTAATGTTTTTGTATTTTTTGTTAAGTAAAAATCATAATTTTATTTGTTTTAATATTTTATATTTTTTTTTATAGAGTAATAATTTAACAATTCCTACACTAACAACTATAATCAAAACAAACATAATTTTACTTAATTTTCTCACTATCAATTTCTTTCATTCTATCTCTGAAAACAAACGGATCCTAAAAAACATGATAATTATTATCCCCTCTTTTACTAAAAGTTCAATCCCGACGCCTACCTCTCAAAACAAACAGCCCTCAGCTCTTTGAAATTGACTTCAGCCTAATTTATTCTTGGGAGCAGGTATATGCTCCCCCTGTAGCCAAACGAGGTCATTTTCATCTCTCTGGCCGCCATCTTCCTCATAAGGACCATGTTCATGCTCTCTCTCTCTCTCTCTCTCTCATAAAACTGGAAAACTCTGTTGAAGTACCTCTACTAAAAACTTCGGTCAAGTTTGGTTTAATTTTGAAATTATAATTTGAAGGTGAAGTAATAATTTAAATATGAAATTATAAATTAAATTTTAAAAAGAGAACTTATTTAGTTGTGAGTTTTAAAAGAGTTTTGAAAATAACTTTTAAATTTTAAATTTTGAAAAAAATTTTGAATTGTATTTTGAGTTTTGAAATTTTCAATTTTAAGTTGTACTTTGAAATTTTTTGAATTAATTTTTTCAAAATATTAAAAAATGTTTAAAAAATTTTATTTTTTATTTTAAATATATAATTTTATTTTGTAAATATTTTAATTTTTTTAATATTTTAAACTGAATATAACTTCACTTAAATCATAACTAAACACATAACTCAAAATTCAATTTAAAAACTATTTTTAAAACTCATAACTAAAGACACATAATTTAAAATTCTACACTACTTTCAAAACTTCACACTTAAATTATAACCAAACACATAATAAAAAAATTAAAATATTTAAAAATGTATTTATAAAATAAAAAATAAAAAATATTTTTAAATAAATAAATTTATTTAAAATAAAAAAATTGTTTTTTTAATTTTTTTAATATTTAAAAAATATATTTAAAATAAAATACAACACACAAATGTATAAAATATAATACACATTAAAATAAATAAATAAATAAATATTAAAAATATAAAATATTTACCCTAAAAAAAAAATAATATTTAAAAAAAATAAATCCAAAAAATTTCAAAATATAACTTAAATTAAAAATACAACAATCAACAATAGATTCAGGATATCTTATAATCATCTCCTCACAAACCAAATACCAAATGATTAACGTCTTCAATTTTCTAAGAGGTAACTCCGATAACTAAACTGTAATTGCCAGGAAAAACATGGCACAAGGAAAGCTAAACTGTAATTGCCAGGAAAAACATGGCACAAGGAAAGCGAAAACAATCTGTATTTTGCAAAATTTTTTCTTCTTTCTCCACGGAAGAAAATTTCAACTCCATTACTCAAACCAATTCTAACAAAACCAAGCATGATGTTATAGCTTTGAGTCCACAAAACAATTCGAACAACATTACAGTCATACAATTTGACATTACTCTTTCTTCACTACCCATTCTATGGAGCACATTTGTAAAATTTCTATTTCCCTCAGGTGTTTAATTGAACTCTATAACTATATCAAGAACAAACAAAGAAACAAAAAAGCCTCTCACCCGTACTATAATAGTGTGCCGTTTGGGATATTATACACTTGGAATATTTTCAGCTGCCATTCAGAACTTCCGCAATGTTATGAACTGAACAATTTCGGCTGCCATTCGGAGCTTCTGAAGTTACCTGTGGGATGTCGGAATAGATAATCACAGTCCAAACATAAATGAACAATGAGAGAGAGAGAGAGAGAGAGAGAGAGAGAATAAAACAGTTGAAATATTGTACCAGAACTTCCTGCAGGAGTTCTTCAAGTTCGATTCGTATCTCAGAGAAGGAAGGGCGATTGTCCGGAATGGCTTCCCAACATCTCTTCATCAAGTCCAAGATTTTTGGGTGCGTATTGTCTGGAAGATTTGGTCTCATGCCCTGGCAAATAGAATATAAATAAAGTTAAAAGGTGTGGGTGATTACTTCAATCCGTGTAGACAAAATTGCAACCAAAGAAATCATAAAAAGCTCATACTGGAGTTGAAATTTCCTTTTTATTTGTTTTATTATTATTTTTATCCACAGAAGACCTTTTTTCTTCACAATTTCAAAAAAAAATCACATTTTCATTTTATCATTTTTTCGGTAATATTTTGTGTTAGTTTTTTCCTTTTTGCCTGAATTACAGTATTGAAATCAAGACGCTTATTGATTAAGTCTAATAAAAAGTTGATATAAGACTGTTTAAAGGGTGCATTGCACTCATATCTAGTTGTCTTCTAAACACGTAATATTATGTTCCGGAACCCTTCTAGTTGTCTTCTGAAGTTGTCCCTTCAAGTAATTTTACGAACTCTGTATATATGTCCAGTTTTTAACCTAATGGAGGTTTGTGAATCCAAAATATAACGATGGTTGCAAACCAAGATAGTACATTGAGTATCAACTCTCACTTCACAACAAATAGTATCCAAAGATTATCCAAGACAACTGTTCTATTTGAATGATGTCATCACAGATAAGATAACGACATAAATTTTTTTTTTTCTTCATTCATTTTTACTTCCAGTTAATAAAACTACGTCTGAAACTAGATGTTCAATCTCATCTCTTGTGCGTTCCCTTCTGGAGCTCCTAATTCTTCTGCTTAAGCATCAGGATGTCACAGAAAATACTCTGAAAATCCATAATATCTTGATGCATGACCTGGTTTGGCTGCCTCATTTTTAAAATAAAAAGTAAATGTATTGAACGTCACACCAATGAATCAGTAATAGCTTAATGAGATTGAATATGTTTCCCATCAACCAAGGAGTTCTAGTGCGTGGCTCGCTCTTTGGCCACCAAGTCTCTCTTAAAGGGAGGTTTTGGGTTCCACTCTTAGAAGTGGAATAGGGCGCAACAATTAAGTACTTGCAAGGAGAGGGTGAGAGTTCAACTCCCCAAGATACTAATGTAACAACTAACTGCTAACTTTTGTTGATCAAAAAAAAAATATATATATATATATGTTTCCCATCACGAGTTAAACTAAGGAACAAAATGTGGTCATTGGTTAACGCAACACAGAAATGTGGCACCAGATGAAGTGCCATAACATGACATTCTCAATCCTACCAACTTAACTGTGTGTATATGTCAAGCAATGTAAACACTAAAGTCTTGTTTTCATTTGCTACTGTTTGTTGGAACTTCGTAGTGTTTTTAAGAGTTTCAAAACTTCATGTCCCACGTTGATTGGAAAAATAAGTCACATCGAACATAACTGTTTTTGTTCTTCTTGGTATACTTGATTAGTCATGAGTCGTGACAACTAGTGGTATTTACTTGATTAGTAGTGACTATGTTTCATGTCTGTTTTCACTGTTTTAGATCTACTCTTCTCTGCCGTGGTCGGCTGTAAGTTCTATTTCCAAATTCCAGTTCCACTATTCTAAGGCCTTGTTTGTGAACAAGCTAAATTAGTCAAAAAGTCAACTTATTCTCTTTTTTTTTGCACATCTTTTCATAATAAGTCAAAAAATTACTAAAAAAACCAATTCCTAAATGAACCCTAATTTTATTCTATTGTATTTCAGTCAGCTCAGCTCGATTTATAAGGCCTTATATCACAACAGTTTTGAAATACAAATATATTACAAATTTTTATATTAATTGAGATTTTATTCTCATCCATTTAAAAGTTTTTCCTATGTATCGAGTATTTCTGCAACAGAAGTACAAAGTAGTACACAATGATATTCCAATACACTCATATTTTGAAAGAGATCACAGATTGATCTCAAGAGGATTTGCCTACTAGTCTCTGTTTTCTAGACAACTCGATTCCGACTGTTGTTTTTCCTCCTGGTGGATGCGAACACCAAATGAGTGGCTGTTAGCTTCTGGGAACAGTGACTTTAGGACAGTAATTGCGTGCCTCAGAAACTCACAAGCCACATCTTTCTGTTTAAATTTCTATTATATTTTCTGCTTTGATTCATTGAATCTGTATTATTGCATGATATATATGATTGTTTAGTTCTATTACTAAGTCTATATACTGTTTTGTACTGTTTATAAGTTCTGTTTATTTTGTGATGTATGTTTAGTTTGTAATGTAGAAATATTGCATTTAACTACAATGTAATTGCACAGGGAGGATGATAAAAGTATAGAGCTTTTAAAACACTCGAAAATATTCATTCATAACTTCATGAAGACAAAAATTGGAAGTACTGATGCTGTCAGCAATGAAAAATCAATTTAAAGATAATATATTGAAGTTTGTAAAAGAAAATATGGTAAATTATATATTTTATCTTAAGATATAACTTGATATACAGACAACCAAACCTGTCTCACTCCCAGGGCAGCTTGTAAAGGAGTCATCGTATCATATGGAACCTGCAATCTCAAAAAATAATCATCATCTCACAAGATTTTTTATCTTCACAATTGAGAAGTTAAATAATCAAAAGTGGTATTTGAGGCTTGGTGCAAATTGGGGAAATACCTTAGCGGTGACAAGCTCCCACAGAACAATAGCAAAACTGAATATGTCTGCTTTCTGATCGTATGGTTGATGATTAATAACCTTTTGATGGAGAAACAAAGTAAGAAACGATATCAAAGTAAGAAGAGAATAACTAGGGAATTAACATCAAATAATGGTTAACATCGTGCAATTCAATGACACAAGTCCAGAACCTAATATCAAACAAAGTGCACTTCATTAGTTTTCTATAAAAATTCAACCCAGTATTGCATGCATCAACATTGTTAGATACAGAAGATTTAAAATGATACTACAGATTGAGCAAAGTTATCTGATGTGCATGAATCATGGAAATATAAGAATTGCAATGTCAATACACCATGAAGCACGGACACGGACACGGACACGGTGATTTCAAAAAAATGAGAACAGGGACACGGCAAGTTATTATTTTTTATATATATTTGCTATGTAGATTAATATTATGTTACCAAACCATCAAAATTAATAAAAACTAACATTAATTCAATATATATATAAACCACTACATTTAAACAAATTAATAGATCATCCACATTTGGAGACGTATGCCCCCCTGCAAAAAAAAAAAAAAAATCAATTAATTAAATGACAAGTCCCTGCCGTGTCCCTGTCTCCCTTGACGTGTCTAGATTCGGACAAGTGTCCCCAGCGTATCCCCTGCAAAAAAAAAAAAAAAAAAAAAAAAAAAAAAAAAAAAAAAAAAATTAAAGGGACCCGCCATTTGGCGTGTCCCATACATGTCCACGTGTTAGACACCGCTATGGCCCCTATTTTAAAGTGTTTGTGCTTCATAGACAATCATCAATCACACTAAAAAGTGAGCCAAGATTCAAAAACAATCAGGAAAGTATGGTTGAGCATGCCCTAAAAACCGTCACATATAAAAAGTTAATTGGACCATGCAGCTCCATCAATGCCCGAACAGTTTACACTAATCAATGTTTAAACCACCAATCCAAGCAATTTTGTCAAAATAGAATGATTTTTATGAAATTGCCTGGACCATTTGACCCGCTCCCAATTTTACTACATTGACTGCCTGGTCCAGTCCGGGTTCTAAAACACTGCCATCAACCATTCTCATAATTATTCCGCATTTAGCGTTGTTGCGAATTATCAATGTCGACCAATCATTGGAGAACACATGGATCTATTGCAAGCAATTGGGTAAGGGGGCTAACTTAGTCAACAGATAACTCAGGAAAGCTTTTACAATGAGAATTAACATTAGGATTCCGAGCTCCAGGTAGAAATAGAAATATTAAAGAAAACACACACACACAATCCCTCGTCTTCAACCATATCAAGCTAATGAAGCAGAAGACATAGGCAAATGAAAGAAAGTTCAACCTCAGGGGCCATCCATCGGTATGTACCAGTCTCTGCTGTCATCACACCCCCTTGATTTTGGAACCGAGCAACGCCAAAATCTGCCACCTTAACAACCTTGAGACACAATTACAGAAATCATAGATTAAGAAACATCGCAAATCATTAATGTTGTTAGTGCCTATCAACCATTCGCGTCACATATGTCAAGTTTTTATTCATAAACTACAAATAGCATTAGCTAGACCAATCCTTAGTAGAAGTGCAAGGAAGCATGATGGTCTATCAATCTTAGGCTATGTTTATGCGTGGATAACAGGAATCTCATTTCACGTCTCCTTTATTCCATTTGACAGCATGTATGACGTGAAATGTGATTCTAAGTTACCTTATTAAGGTGAAATGGGATTACAACACTAAGCGGAACCTCATTCTTGCACAACCCCATGAGAATCTCACATATTTGAAGCATTCAAGTGTAAAAAAGAAACATGGGCACACATTATTTAAAATTTTACCATTTCCCGTTAGAAAATTCTTAACCAATCCAAACACTAGAATTTCATTAACCTGAGAATCTTATTATTATCAATATTCCTGGTAATAGGATCTCATTCTGTCTTTAATTCCTACCACCCAAACATAGCCTTAATTTAAATGGGAGATATGAGGATATAAAGATCATCAACAATAGAAAAACTAAGCCCAATTAAACTCAAGATAATACCAAGAAATCCTTTACTTTTAACCCAAAAAATCCAATGTTATCATGATATACCCTTCAGTCGTATTTTTAGAACATCTTTAGCATAACCCTTCGAACCCCCTACATTAACCTAGCCAAAATAATAATAATAAGAGAGACAGAGAGAGGGAATCATAGAACAATAAAATAAGTAAAAAAGGTAAAAGAATAGTGATACATGCGAACATGAGATTGCCATTTGGAATTGAAGATACAATAAACCAAAACTGTGACCATGCATGCAGACTCTGTAAGATGTGACTTATGCTACAGTCCCTCAGTCTTACTTTTTCATGGTGAAATTAGATTTCCATAAACTTCTACTTATTAACTCTAGGAAAGCCAACAGCCACAAATGAATCCTGCTATACCTGTTAGACATAATAACTGTTTATGTAATGAACAGTAATAGTTTTCACTAACCCATTGTTCTGATTTAAAGGTAAATCATCTTTCAACATCCAGCAAAACAGCTGGAACAATTAAACATCTGAAAATTTATATACTTGGTATGTAGGAGATAACAATGGAAATTTAATCATGATGTTGGCAAATACTTACTTTGTCATTATCCATAAGCAAATTTGCTGTCTTAAGATCCCTGTGAATTATGTCGTTTTGATGCAAGTACTCCATTCCACTGCAGACATCAATTGCAAACTGAAGCAATTGAGGGAGATTCAAGACAATGTGATTCTTGTGTATATATTCATAAAGGCTTCCTCCAGGCATGTACTCTGCAGGCAAGACCAGAAGACAAAAATTCCCTTTCAGTGGGAGAGAAGAATCATTGCACGAAAATAGATAAACAAACACTTCAGGAAAATATGTACGTAAACTATTTCCAGCAGTTAAAACTGTGAGAAGCTGAACGACTTCAATGAAACTTGTAATGATACATAAGACAACATCAACAAAGAAGATTTAGTCATGAAATGAAAGCTATTTATGTATTGCAACACTAGCAAGCATGTAAACTCAGAAACACAAATCATAAGATAATCCTCATGATAGATGGTCGCTTCATTTTTCAAGTCAATTTATCATCAGTGCGTCAGCTGATTAGCTATCCCAACTGATTCTTTGCCTGTAGATTGAACTGTAATTCAAGGGCTATTGTTAACAAGGTTCTGAAAAATAGCTGCGGTCGCCGTAACGGTGGCGGTGGCGCAGTTGTGGTTGCGGGGTGTAAAGGCCATAGCGTAACGGTTGCGGTAACCGGAACCGTGAATTTTTTTATTTTTCGCACAATTTGAAAAAAACTTACCGATACGCATATTTTTTTTTCCATAATCATATTTATTGAGTTTTAAAATAAATATTGATAAATTTTTGTAAATTTTTAGTATGATCTAATATATTTCATATTTTTAGTATGATATAATATATTTCATATTTTTAAATCACTATAAAATTAAGTTTTTTACATTTTATTTTAATAATTAATGACTTTATATGTCATAAATCTATATTACGCTCGTGGCAAAAAAAAAAAATTTATTGGAGTTAGATGTATAAAATTATTATTTTTAATTAATATACTTGTGGACGCATATGCAAATTTTAATTTGAATAGTTTTAAAAAATAAATTATACATTTCAACAAATCAATAACATGTTCTTCATCTTCCCTCTTTTCTCTCTATCTTTTACTTCATCTTTCTTTTCATCTTCCCTCTTCTCTCTCTATCCCTCTTCCCCCATTTTCAGTTTTTTTTTGTATAAAAAGAACAGTTTGGAACCGTTGCGTAACGGTGCGTAACAGGCCGTTACAGCACCGTTACGACCGCTACGGCACCGTTACGACCGCTACGGCAGCTGCTACGACCGACACACCTGTGAATCTCAATCACACCGCAAAAGCGGCCGTAACGGGTGGCGGTAACAACCACAACCGTTACGTAACGACGTTACAAAACAGTTGCGGCCGCTTTTTGAAACCTTGATTGTTAAACATCCGTAGTGGATCTCCAACTGCACTTGCAGTCTCCGTTAGCACCACCTTCTCAAAACCCATTACCGTCACTAAAGCAAAGGCTCAGCTCTCCACCACCCAAGGCTGCCTCTGCTACTTTACCTAATTCAACAAGCTGAATCCTATTATGAGGGTCAAGGTCAGCTACAAGCATCAGTTGTTTCTAGTCAGCTCCATGTAAAATCATATTTATGGTTATAAATCAAAGACAATCATGTCGTTCTTAGGGCCGCAACCCAAGTCCTTTTTGACATCCCTCCAGTCCTTTTGAGACCTTCAACTTGAATTGGCTCATTCCTTCATACCAGTGCATCAACTGAAATCCAATTATGAAGGATGAAGGCAAAAAAGGTGACCTTGTAGAAGGTTGTGTACCTGTTACTATGCATAAATGAGGAGCTTTCGTACATGCACCAACAAATTGGACAACGTTTCTATGTTGGACTTCCCTGCACACAAAAAACAGCAAGGATATTGATCCCCATATTAGAACTATAAGAATATCGTAGTAAACTAGCCAAAAAGTTAACATAATTTTTGAGTTGTTGGATTGACCATAAAAAATTAGGTAGTGTTTGGTAGAGTTTTAGAATTATAATTTGAAAATAGAGCTGTATTTTGAGTTTGTGAGTTTTGGAATTATGATTTGAGCGTGTAAAATTTGTTTGGTTATAAGTTTTGAAAAGAATTTTAAATTAAGTTTGAATTGAGTAATGTAACATATGATATTTGATACAAAAACTTACAACTCATAACCAAACACATAACCCAAAATTCTATTCAAAGCTCAAAAAAAATTTTAAAAAAAATCACAAACATTTTTTTTTTTTTTTTTGTAATATAAAAATAACAGGAGCCAAAAAAAAAAAAAAAAAAAAAAAAAAAAAAAAACAAACAAACAAACAAACAAACACTGTTCCAGTCAACTGGCCGGACGACCGGTTAGCCCAAATTTTCCCGCCTTGGAAAGAGTTTTCAAAAGTGAGCGTGGAATTAATTTTTGAAAACGCTAAACGAACACCACACTCAAAAATGAATGTAGAACTATATTTTGAAAGCTCCACCAAACGGAGCCTTAGAAACCCATGCATGGTATGAATGTATTTTGGCTTTCAGACACTCCCTGCTTACGCAAGTGATACACAAACATGCATTTATGGCAAGACAATGCAAATTCCGCAAGTGATACACAAACATGCATTTATGGCAAGACAATGCAAATTCCAACCCAAGAAGATTCTTTGCAATGTTACCTTGTTAAAGGAGCCAATTGCATTGCTTTGTGATACCATCTAACCAAAATTAGGAGATACCTCTTCATATAATGAGAATGAAATTACAGAAAGAGTGGTTTGGATCATCAAACGCCTGTAAATAATTTAGCGATGCAACTTGGTCTGGTTTGGTTTGTTTCTCCACAACCCTAAACTGAAATGACATAAATTTAGGTTGACTTGGTTTTCAAGGAGTGTTCCCCCAGCCCACCACCACCACCACCACCACCACCAAACTCTCTTTTTTCACAAAACTTTAAGGGCGACATGGTTTCTCCCAATTACCTTTTTTATTTTAATTAATTTTTTTTATTTGCTCTCTCTTATATCCTGATTTCTCAGATGGAACTAATATGAAAAGAGCAAGGGACTTACTGAAATATTCTCATTTGAGATAACGTGTTAAGTTATTTGGCAGTGCATGCTAGTTTTGACATAAATTTCAGCAAAGCACTAGCAAGTGCACAAATTACAAAATCGTCAAGTTAAGAAACATGAGCAGAAAAAATCAAAAAACTGCTCTCGTTCATATGGCCTGAAAGATGACTTAAACTTTTACATATTAGATATTGAAATTAGTCTCTTCGGATCTTACATAATTTATATTGTTACAATTTTATGTTGAGTGAATCATTAGTTAACATGTAGCATAATCAAATTTACGTAAATATTAAGATCTTTGTGAGTAGAAGAGCCTCATAGGAACACAAGAAGATGTAAGCTTTCTAATGAAACATTTGGTATCGTTTTTAATTTTTGTTTGTTGTTCTCAAAAAATTTATGTATATATAATAATAAAAAAATTAAATGAAAACAAAAAAAGAAAAAAAGAATGACACAAAAAACTTGTTTGGTAAATTGTTTTTGGAAATTTATCCCAAACTTCTAAAAACTGTTTTCACTAAAAAATGAAACGATTTGAAAACAATGGTTGTTTTCGAAAGAAATCCCTTTTTAGGAAACAATTTCAAATTTTTTTCTCGAACTTTTCAAAACTGTTTCACTCAAATATGGAACAATATGAAAACAATGGATGTTTTAGAACTTTTCAATGTTTTTGTTTCCAAAAATATAAAGAAAAAATGCCAAAAATGAAAACAATACCAAACTGGATCGAACATAAATTCATGTTCAGAATTTCATAAACAAAGCATTCAATTTATCGACTCCTTTTGCTTTTTACCTTGCATAAAACACATCATGGAAGCTTGGAAGGACAATATATAGCAAGAAATAGGCCACTTAAAATCTAAAATTTATGTTCGATTTGTTTAAAAGCAGAGTCATATATTTGGGAACTTCCATGGTGTTTTTCTAGCAAGAAAAATCATCAATGCATGAGTAATTAATCTTAGATATGAACTACATTATGGTCTGCATAGTAACAGCTGTTTATTATTTTACCTTAGGATAGCTACTTCTTGAGCAAACTCATCCTCCAAAGCATCATTTAGATGTTCAGATCTAAGGACCTTAATGGCAACATCCAGACCAAGGTAAACACCCCGATACCTTTTTAAAGACACAAGAAAAAAAGATGTTTGAGAGAGAGAGAGAGAGAGAGAGAGAGAGAGAATGCAGGCATGGACAGTAGATACAAGTAACAATTCCATAAAACGAATCCCAACTCACAAGTCTCCACAGGATCCAGATGCAATTCTTTCTCCTATCTTCAATAATCTTCTATCTATTTCCCAATCGCCAGATTTTCCTTGTGACACTAATGCTTTCTCCACAGCTGATTGAATTTGTGAAGACCCAGACCATGATCCCTGTATATTTTTTCAGAGAATGTTAAAAAATGGTCTTAAGACCTAGGCCAGAATGTTAAACCTTGGTCTTAAGACAATCCATTTACATATTGTGTGGGTCATTGTGTTCTGTTCAATTAACCATTGTGCAACATGTGTAAATGGAGGCCGAAAACATTGACACCATTAAGTAGAGGTTTCAGCACTCTCCAAAAAAGCAAGTGCCCGTTATAAGCCTACAACCACCTTTACAGTGGGCAATTTGAAAATCTCAACCATAACAGCCATTACAGTGCCTTTATGGCACCTGATGGCCAGCAACTTTTGGTGAGATGTGAATCGTGATTTGTGCCACCAAACTGGAAACATAATGTGATAGGTTGAGATATTTCAATGGGCATATTCTCACTGGACAATATACTGTCTTCTAAGAAACCCTTTTTTATGAAAACAAAGTTTAAAATATAATGCAAGTAAAAGTACAATGACTGGAAAAATAAATTACATTAAAATTCTTTACTTTTCCACAAAGATGGACCTGCCTACCTTCTCTCAAGAAGCAGGTCCTTCCTACTTATGGTTTCAATCCAACAGGAAAGCTATCAAAGCATATAGCAATATAACTACTTTTAAGCAAGTCAATACTCAAATACTGAATTCAGTTGCCACTAGCTACCATCATTCGTTGAATTTGGTCCGAGAAAGCCCATAAACTCGAGCACATTTGGGTGGAGGGGCAATTAATCATAGAATGGAAACAAATTAGTTACCTTATTTCTAGCAATTGCTCTCTCCATAGCTTTATATAATCCCTCCGTATCCTGACCACAACATTGCAAAGTCAGCAACATTTGGACTCACCACAGATCCCTGTCATAAAAGAAATATAATCACAATGCTCCTTATTACAGGGCCTCACTGTCCCGGCATAAGCACAGTTAGTCTACACAACCACCCAGATGAGATGTAATATCAGTAAAATAAACATTTTTCTTGCATTCACATACCACCAACAAGGTAGCAAAGAATATTTGCAGAGCAAGCACATAAAAGAGAACATTAATTATCAAACAACCGGAAAAGTAACAGTGCGTAGGATTCTTTTATTTTGATCTCTTTTATCACTTTTTCTCTATGCCTTTTTTGAGAGAAAGATTGGGGAAAGAATACAATACAGTGAGAAAAGCAGGTACCATGACAGATAGAGACGGCAATGGCATAAACATTTTTAGAAGTAGATCCAAACTATTTGAATATGGGAAACAGAATAGCACAAAAGCAAAGCAGTATTAGTATAAAGATGTTACAGCAAAATTTAAGAAATACCTCAATAGGCCATCCATCCACCACAAATACATCCAAAGAATAACCGTCAGTAGTTGAGAACACGTGCGCCTCACGGATGTTAAGTCCTATGTCAGAAAGCAAAGCAGAAAGCTAGAACAAAATGGGACAGAGTTAGAAGTCAACAGTCCAAGTGTAAAAAATAAAAAAATAACAAAAAGAAAAGATAAGTCTACCAAATGGATGATAACGTCAACACCCCTAATGAAGTGATGTGAGAAATCTATATATGAAAACACAGTCATCATCCACAAAATGGCATGAAATTTTCATCTAATGGCTTGATAAAGGGCTTTAACTAGAATCTGCTTCCAAATAAACACAAATTTTGACACAAACATATCAAAGTTCTAACTATAAGATTGCAGACTTTTCATTTAACAGTAGTGAAACTTGAAAGAAATGCAAAGCAGAAACAATGAACCCATTTGAAACCACCAGTGTTGTCAAAATCTTACAATACACAAAACATATTGTATCATATGGAAATGCATACGTATCGCATACTTGTCACACCACGTATCATACAATTCATATCAGATTGTATAGAAAAGATATGTATTGCGTACTCAGATTGTTGGGTAACTTGAATTGTGAATGCCATAATTCCACCAAAGAATGCAGAGTGCATTTGAAACCATAAAAATTGGCACAAAATTCCTAACAGAAGAAATACACATAAATAAGCTAGTATTGAGTCTCTATTGACCAACAAGAAGCAAATCAAGGTTTCAAAAAGCGGTGTTACGTAACGGTTGCAGCCGTTAAGTAACGGTTGAGGTGGTAAGCACTACCCATTACACCCGCTTTTGTTGTGTGACGAAAATTCACATGTGTAACGGCCGTTTCGGTGTTACGTAACAGCCGTAGTCGTACCGTAACGGCCGTAACAGCAAGTTACACACCGTTACAATATTTAAATAGCTTCCTTTCCAAAAAACAAAACTTACAAAAAAAATAACGAATACTCAAGTGATCCGAACCCAAAGAAAAAACTTTATATGAATTTTTTTTTCTTTATAATTTACTTTTTAATTTTTATCTTATTACATTAGCATATAAAATAAAAAAATATATAAACAATGGTTGTATTTATTTTTATAATCATTTGATTTAATATTTAATTGTAAATATTTTTATTTTGTTACTATAATGTGTTGTCTAAAAAATGTCTTTAAAAAAAAAAAAATCAGTAGCTCAAAAATAATATTTGCTTAAAGCACAATTTTTATTTTTATAATCAGTTTATTTAATACTTAATTGTAAATAATTTAATTTAGTTAGCTGTAAAGTGTTTGTCTAAAAAAATATTATTTAAAAAAATCATTAGCTCAAAAATATTTTTGTTTATGGCACAATTTTTTTTATAATCATTTCATTTAATAATTATAAATATTTTTTTATTTAGTTAGTTCACGTATTAGTCAAAAATAATTTTATAGACATTTGAAATCAATTATTCTTAAAGTTATTAACTATTGAAATAAAATGTAAAAGGCCCCTTTTATAGTGATTTAAAAATGTGAAATCTATTAGATCATAGTTAAAATTTAACAAAAACTGATCAAAATCTATTTTAAACCCTAATAATGTGATTTTGAAAAAAAAAAAATATGCGTATCAGTAAATTTTTATCAAATTGTGAGAAAATTTAAAAAATTCACAGTTTCAGTTACCATAAATGTTACACTACGGCCTTTACATCCCATAACCGCAACGGCGCCACCGCAACTGTTACGGCGACTGCAGCCGCTTTTCAAAGCCTTAAGCAAATGTCATTGACAAGCCTTCCACCTTAGCCTCAACTTATGGAGCTTTCTCTACCACATAAAAGCATGTGCTTTGGTTTGTAGGCAACAGAGGGGTCAGGCACCAAGGTACCAATTCATGACATCAGTTTTTAGATTTTTTGCATGTGATTCCAGATTAAAATCAGATCACAGAAAACATAAAGTATGACCATGGACATTAACATAAAAACGCATACAAGACTTTGAACACCTTTGATTAAACATCAATTAGTCAAGAATGATAATATTCTTAGAGATGTAAACTGAGAAATAAAATCAGAGAAACAACACAACTATAATTATTTTTCTATAAACAAATCTTCCAAAAAAGTTACCTGACTAAGAAGCTTTGGCTTGTCAACAGTAGAAAAAATTACTTCATGAATTGGAAGATGCGAGACTTCCTGCCTACATCATAGATGATCAACTCACTTCATGTATGAAAGGTAGGAGTATATGCAAAATCTTACTTTCATGCCAAGAATACTGCCATGGACAAATCATCATATTCTTTGGCAGCAAAATAAGTTTTTTTCCCCTTTTACATAAAAGGTTGATGCTAACCTATGAAGCACGGACACGTCCCTCAAGCCTGCATACGAGTGTCGGACACGAACACCCATCGGACACGCTGTGGACACATGTTCGACACTCCCCCTTACGTGTCTCATTCTTTTTTTGAAATTTTTCCAGTCGGACACGCGATGACACGTTTCAAACACGCAGGTGTGGATCGAAGAAGCCCTAGACCCGTTGGAGAGGAGACAGAGAGAGAGCCAAAGATAGATCGATGGGAGCGAGAGGGAGACAGATCAAGGGAAGAGAGAGACATAAAGAGAGAGAGATATCGAGGGACAAATTGAGGGAAAGAGAGAGATAGATCGAGGAAAGAGAGAAGAAACCCTAACCTGTTTCGACTTGGTCTTCTCTGTTCTTCTTCTTCTCTTCGTCTTCTTCTCTGTTCTTCATCTTCTTCTATGTTCTTCTTCTTCTCTTCATCTTCTGTCTTCTTCTTGTTCTCTTCTCTGATTTTGTTTATTCTGTCTCTCCTCCCTTTTCTGTCTCTTTTCCTTCCTTTCTTTTATTTTTTTTAATTTATTTATATCCATGTTTTTATTAAAATTTATAAAACAAATTATTTACAATTTTTATTAAAAAATTTAGGTAAATTGTTTAATAATTTTATTATTATTGTAATTTTATAGGAACCAATGATTTTTTTAAAAAAATTATAGATATATAATAAATAAATAAATAAAATTATAAATATTAAACGTGTCCCTAGCGTGTCGTATCCCCCATTTTTTAAAAATTTGCACGTCTGTGTGTCCATATCGTGTTCCATGTCCGTGTCCATGTCCGTGTCCGTGCATCATAGATGCTAACATAAATTCGGGAAAAAAAAAAACTGCAACATGGGAAATGTATATACATGTACTTTTTTATGAAATATATACACATTGAAATGGTACCACCACACATGATAGACCATGGATGCTCCCTACACATGCGACATGTAAAGCGTTTAATCATTCCTTGTAATCCTCAGGCAGCAGCTGCAGATTTTCTTAGTCTGGACATAGACTAATTACATTAGACTTGACCTAAAAAGGAGTTGGTGGTTTGAACCAGACTACCAATACAAAGGTATATGGAGGATTCTTGTATACTAGATACTGTCCATAAATCTTAAAGGAAAAACCAAAATTTTCCTGGAAGAAGTCATTTCAAGAATGAGGTGAGGCCAATGATTACTCTGTATTCCCCTGAAACTGTTTAATGGAAAGATTTTGCTTTCCACACTAAAATGATTTGATATGAAAGAAGACAAGTGACATTATTGTCTGCTGTTGCCACGACAAACAAAAATATTAGGAATCATATTGTAACTAATTCCTACAAAGACACTACTGTAAAGTTATATGTTGTGTTGTGTGCACTTAATAACGGCAGCTAATTGGTTGATGATATATGAGAATAATTAGCTTACGAAAACAGACACAGGGATTTTTTTTTTTTTTTTTTTCATTTCTTTTCTTTTTTTTTTGGTCAGCAACAAAAATGAATTTTATTAAGAGAAAAATAAGGTACAATAAGAGTACACAGGGATAATGACTGATATAAATTGTGATAAAAGGATAATGATGGAGATAGTGCTGCCAATCACCTTTGGAATTTCTTGGCAAACTAGGCTATTAGCAGGATGAGAATACATCAGTGGATTAGGATCCCAGACATGAACAAGATTATTCACAAGTTGCTATAGCAGCTCAAAAGATGAGCCTTCATACAACAGGGCAAGATCCAAGTCATAAGATCATTACCACTGACATGTGCAAGCTGAGGAGGAGATCAAGGGGCTGAGAAACAATCAAAAGAAAGATAGCATGGAACAGAAGAGGAGGTAATGGAGGATAGAGAGCAACAACAGTGTCAGACAACTATGAGCCATTCACTGGTGATGCCAAAGTTGATATATACCGCGCGAGATGAATACCATCACTCTCAGGCAGTGAATCCACATATCAGGATAGGGCAACCCCAACACATTCACTTACATAATACTTGTGGTGTCAACCAGCATTTGACAATGAAATGCGATCATTTCAAATAAAGGACTTTATGGTCAGGCTACAAGCAAGTACAGATTATCAGCCAAAACGGATATGTGCAGGTTTACCTAGCCCCAACAAGATATGATATTGTTGTAACATTACGTGCTATCCATGTGCTTTACTCGCCACTAATACAGATGATGGAAACCCCTTTACTACTACACACATCAAATTATAGAGTAGCCTTCACATCACAAAACACTGAGTATAATATCTATGTGCTTTATTTGCCCACTACTACAGATAATGGAAACCCCTTTACAACTATACACATCAAATTATACAGTAGCCTTAACATCAGAAAACACCGAGTATAAGAATGTGAATAGAATGTGACCACGAAAGTCCTTCATAAAACAATCATTAAGTGATGCATGTTGGGCCCACTAGAAACTCTATATGATATTGAGCCCCCCACCCCTTTTTTTTTAAAATTATATTTGATATTGAACCTTTTTCTCATCAAATAAATCAGCTATGCTTGAACATGGCCTTTTATATGGATAATTGCTATGATGTAGTACTGGTATTTAATGAAAATTATCACTATGCCCACTGGAATTCAAAGTTTACTTCTATAGGTCACACTCTTGTTGTTGTTATCAATGCAAATTATTTGAAAGCTCACAATCAATTGTCTTTCATTGAAGTTTTCAACCTCCAGTCATAATTTCCATAATTTTCTTTTTTTACCATTTTTTATGTTGACTGACACCTCTGAAATTTTTCTGCCCCTTGCTTTGACAATCAACATTGATATTTTCTTATTCTGAATATTGCATAATAAAATCATTGAGCTAACAATGAAAGGCATGGCAGTATTGATATTTTTTAATTCTTAAGAAATATGATTCATATAAAGGAGGATGGCAAAAGTTTGCTGAAACTACCTTCTAGAAAAGTTCTCTGTGAGAAATCTTCTCTCTATGTCATTGGAATTCTTTCTAACATCCAAATTTAGGTCCTCGAGCTTAGAGCAGGGTTCAAACTCACTCTCATAATCCCTGCTTCTACTTGAAGTGAAATGAATAAGAAATAAGTTGCATGGATGGAGAACAAAACAACACAAATTAAAACCATTGTTAGAAAGCCCCATGCTATAATGTTATACCACCTACACAGACTTTTTCTTCTTTTGGTAGTATTATAAAGATTTACTATTTACATACATGTACACAGAGATAAAGAGGAAACACTAAAAATTATAATATCAAAATTGCTTTAATACCTGTTATGAGATGGCACAACTCCTTCACTGTCAGCATTACAACATCGTCTGGAGGTAGAAGGAACACTTACTTCTTGTTGCTCATCATCACCATCTGCTTTGGTCAAGAAATTCTACACAGAAATACACAACAGAGGATAGATAGAAGATATATGAAAAAGAAAGCAAGAAACTAAGATATAAATCACAAAACCAAACTAAATGGAAGAAAGAACTAGGACTTCTGGTATCATAGGGAAATAATACAAAAATGTTCTCCAAGAAAGTTTGGGAACCCAAAAATCTATTCTCCTTTAGGCTTTTAAAATTTAGGAACCCAAAAATCTAAGGCCTCGTTAGGTTTGTGTTTTGAGATATTATTTCAAAAATAATTTCCTGGGGAGAGTTTAGAAAAGTTGAAAATTTGTTTGGTTGTATATTTTGAAAATAGTTTTGGAGTTTGGGATGATTTAATATTTTTTTGTAGTTAAATAGATGGGTGTGAGAGAAAAAGTGATTGAGAAGGGGAGAGAAAAAGTGATTGATTAATGTGTAGTAGAGAGAAAAGTGATATTGGAATTTTTATTTTTTTTTAATTTCAACCAAACATGTTTTTGAAATTTTTTCTCCAAAAATATATTTTGAGACACAAACCAAACATGCCCTAAAACTTCCAATTTATTTATTTATTTATGAATATAACTTTTTAAAATAAATTTTAGGACTTATTGTTCGCATTCTTTTATAACAAATAAAAATGTGAAAAATGACATCTTACTATTTTGATATAATAAAGTAGAAATTGTCTGTATCATAAAGGAAAAATAAGTTTGTTATTATTATCATGAACAGGTATGGAAATGTAGATTTATTTGTTTTCGGGTCCTAATCTACATATCTTGAATTTTTGTAGATTGTTGTGCGAAGTTGTTAGCATGTCCATGTTGCATCGTATCAATGTCCTAGTATCCATATCAGCACTTCTTATGCTAGGCAGCTCCTTCAAATATCTCCTCTACCGTTAACTTTTTTTCAAAAACTTGGGGAGGTGAACATGAGCATGTCTAAGTATCGGATTCCTCTAACACCTATGTCTAAGGCCATTGAGACTACTAAATATTTTATTTTTTTATTTCAAAGGTAAAATGGTGTTTATCAAGTAATATGGATATATAACTTTCATGCCTTATCATACATTAAACTCAATCAATACAATATGAAGTGAGCATGATCAACCAAATACATCATACACAGATATACACTAGTGTCAAGTGTTCGACACAGATACTTTAAACATTTAGGCATAGTCCGAAGTACAGTCTTCAGTCTTGCGATTCTATGGCATTATTTGGGTTATTTAAACAAGGAGCATAAAAATTTTAGATCAATCTGGGTTCCCAGCTAATAGAGCAATTGATGAAACCTCTTGCATTGTTGCATTTATCTTAAGAAGTGGCGTGCATGCTTCTAATAAAGCACGAATTAAGTTCAAGTTTGATGCTTTCTTCTTTGGAATACTATGGGTATTTTAGGGATCAGCATGGCCATATAACTCATGTCTCAAAGCCATTGGGAACCGATCATCAATTAAACTTTAGCATCTTGAAACATTTCAAAGGCAGTTAGCAAATTTCAGTTGAAGGAACAATTTGGCAATCATTCATCGTTTTATTCAATCATAATATATTCTTGGCGATATGGCCAATTGATGCAAAACAGCAGGAATTTGTGATTTATCGCAGAAGCGGAGCAATGATGGAAGGCCAGGTTGAAAATTGAAGGGGCTGATTGTTTAACTAAAACAAGAGTGTTTTCATTGCATCCATTTGGACATGTTTCCCCCCTGCGTGTTTTTTTTTTTTTTTTTCACCCAGGAGGGTTGATATTATTGGAGGACCTTTAAAGGATGCCTCCACTGCCACCCAAAAGCCTTCTTTCTCTTTTTCTTTTTTCTTTTTTTTTTTTTTCCTTTTTTGGGGATTGAAATTTTGATTTCAGAGAGCAGAAGAAACCAAAAAAAAAACACTAAGTCATTCTACCTAACAGTGCGTACAAGGGTTACCGCTCTTGGTGCCCTTGAATGAAATAAAAGATGAATTATTCTATCCAGCAATACTATGATTTGATCCACCACAAATTAAGAGAGAAAATTTCAAGCATATTTATGCATATATAAAGATATCATGAAGTTAAAAGCAAAGAAACTAATGAATATGTAAAGGAACACGGTAATACGCAGTTTTCCAAGATTGCCACGTCAAACTGAACATCCCTCTTTTATGGTAAGAGAGAAGGGAAAAAAAATATATTACATTATTACAGTTGCCTTTCAAAACAATTTAACAAAGAAAATCTACTATTTGGTCAGATGAAAGCTGTACCTCGAGAAAACGGACATGGTAAACTGGTCTGTTATCTGGATCCTTCGCCAAGACAAGAAGCTTTTGATGCAACAATATATCTTCCACCCTATCCATATTAATATCCAACCCATAGCTGAAACAAAAAGAACATACAAATCAACAAGATCCTAACAGGTTCTTGCATAGCTGAAACAAAATTCCCTTTCTTACTCAAAACCCACATCCATGAAGGCATATACTAAAAAAATTCCAAAAGCCGATAATTTTTTCACCAATTCTAATAATACCATGCGAATTCATTGAAAATTTCTGAATCCTACATTATATATAACATCTAAAAATGATGCCCTTGCTTGAATCTGAACACTAATAAACCTACAAATCCAACTAATTTATATAAATTGAAACAAATTAATTTTTTTCTTAATAAATAAATAAATAAAACAAGTGACACCAAGCAGATTTACATGTATGTCCGTACATGCACACACAAGAATATAAGAACATAAATATATATATTTGTATCACAAAAACAAAAACAAAAACAAAAAAAAACCACACCAAACAGAATAATTAGAATAGAGATAAATTTTGAAATCTCATTAGATGAACAGGTATTACAAATCAGAATGATGATGAAAGAGAATACCTAGAAGGTAACCGATTGAAGTGAGCATCTAATAGTTCACGAAACTCAGGATTACACACGGCCTCTTCGTTTCCACTCTCTACCAACCGATTATACACATCGTTTCTTATATCATACCCACCGAAACTACCAAAACTCCGAGGCGGCGACGAACTCTCGCCGACTCCTTCAACCAAATCCATATCCACAAATACTCACTTGTATCTCTATCTCTATCTATATGTATATATGTATATGTGAACCCTACCTAAATCACCTCCATAAACGTATAGAGAGAGAGAGAGAGAGAAAGGGGGAAGAGAGCGCGATCAGAGGAAGGAGAAAGGCGGTGAGAGACAAGAAAGGATCTTTGACGGTTGATAGAATCTAGATAAGAGAAGTTAACAAATTGGAAGTTTTGTTGAAAAACTGAGGGCAATTTCGTCCGCCATTCCTGTAGCAGCGGAGGTTTCTGACTGTAGTTTTAGAGAGAGAGAGAGAGAGAGAGAGAGAGAGAGCCTTGGTTTAGACTCAAGAAGAAGACTAGTTAAGAGTTAGGCAAGAGGGCGGAGAAATGTGAGAAGTGTTGATCTAGAGAGAGGGGAGAGAAAACAGGTGGAAGTAAAAAGTGGAGTGGATAGGGTTCTGAACTTGTTATAAACGTTTTTAAAATTGTTTATTTTGTCCCATGAATTTCGTTTTAAAATTTAAAAGCTACTTTTCGTTTTATGGGGAAGGAAAAAAAAGAAAAGAAAAAATACTCAAGATTTCACCATTACAATAAGGGGTTGTTTGCGATTATGTAAATAAGTATACTTTTTGACTTTTTATGAAATATAGGTTGGGTTTGGGTTGGGTTTGAAATGATGTGTTAGAGAGGTGATGTGACTTAAATAAGATAATGTGACTTAAATAGAATAGTAATTTTTTGACTTTTTGAATTTTTTAAGAGTTGCCAAACTTAGTCTAAATAAATAGAAAATTTAAAGAAACTTTCCATTTCACTTGTTTCCCAATTATTTCCACCGCTACAAGATAAATGTTTGACCCCCTCAAAAAAAATTTCATAAATTCACTCATAATAATGTAATTTGAGTTGTTACATATTTAGATCTCGTTTGGTAATCTTTAATTTTAATCAAAAATTCATTATAATTTATCGTATCACTTTCTCTACTTTTCTGCATATCTTTTCTTAAAAAATAAAAAAAAATTATTAAAATAATCTGTTGCTAAATGAAACCTTAGTATAAAATGTAACTTCTTTACTATATCATTATAAATGAATTGTGAATTTCTAACACTCCTCCTATAAAAAAAAAAATAATGTTGCTTCTCATTTTATATTTCTAGCTCGTCCAACCCAATTAAATTACCGGTTTGAATCCACTACAATATTCAACTAATTTGTCAATTTTTAAAATAGGTGAGTTAGTGGCAAGATGAAAATTTCTCATTTTTCAATCCAGCAAAAATGAGTTTGTTGATGATTTTATCCTAAAACCAACCTAACCCTATTATTAGCGTTACCAAAAGTCAACTTGTCTACTACAAAACTCCTACTATTGCGAACCATACCATTGCGAACTATCCAACATCTCAAACCTCTCTCTTCCTAATGCAAACCCCCTCCCATGTGAGACCCTCTCTCTGAGAGAAGGCTTGGGATGGTCGTAGATAGTAGAAGAAAGCTAGTATATAGTAGGAGGAAAGTGGAGAGTATCCATGGATGGTAGGAAGGGGTTGTGGTGGTTGAAAGAAAAGAGTGACAGCAGCAAACAAGAGTATAAGAAAAGTTAGGGAATTCGGAGGAAGAGATCGATGGTGGTAGCGGTGACTGGCCAACTATAGTTAATGTTAAGGTTAGAGTTTCTAAGATTGACAATAAGGTTATTTTTTATATAAACATGTATATTAGACAAAGAAATAAATATTTGAATTTGTAATTGTGTACATTTAGAAAAGGCATGCACTGAGAATTAGGTGTGTGATAATAAAAATTATCTTATTATATGTGACCATGACAATCATTACTATCACCAACCCCAACCCCAACCCAAGCTCCATCACCTCCACTCTTTCTCTTATCACTACCACTAGTTCTCCACCATTGCCGCTACCCTACGCCTTTTTCATGCCTTGTCCACCACTTATTACTCTTTTTTCCAACAATACTACCATCCCCTTTTGCTTCCATGCCTAGTATGACTCCATCAAATGGTGTTGGATTGAAACCTCTCTGGCAGAGTGTGCATCATACAAATTTTTGGATAAATTTATCTTTACAATCGTTTTACAGTAAAGAGTGTCAAAAAAACTTGTATTTATATGATCAAGTCTATTATTAACTGATGTGAGATTGTACCATACAACAACGCTCTACAACCAATGTCTATAGTGTCCCAGTCTATCGACATTGACATAATAATAGGCTTCTCTTTTGATGGTTTCACTCACCTACCTGTATATGTTACCTTGGCAAATATCTTAATCCAATTTATAAGTCACCTCTTCTGCTAATCAAGACACAAGCCATGTGATTACTCACATATTTGACCTAGTGGTTGCCTCTCATACCAAAATTATACAGATCTTTAGAGACACAAGCCATGTGATCCCATACTCACATATTTGACCTAGTGGTTGCCTCTCATACCAAAATTATACAGATCTTTAGGTAGAAAACATTTTAAAATCGATTTGCAAGGGTAGCATGCCCAAAAAACTTTATAAATCTATTATTGGTAGCTGATTTGAAATCCTAACAATAGGTGGACAACTAACATGCAAGCAAGGAAATCCTTTATATTTCAATGTGGACAAAATGTACTCGTAGAAAGTCCTCAATAATGTAATCTTATCTAATTTACTCTTTAAGTTCCGTTTATTTAAGCATAAAATATTTTTTAATAAAAAAAATATTAAAAAAATTTAGAATTTTTTTTTGAAGAAAATATTTTTCTATATTTAGTGGTGGTGGTCGAACAAAGGTGGAGGTTGTGGCATGATAAAGGGGTGACGGCGGCGATAATGGTGGCAGCAACGGTGGCTGTGGTGATAGTCGTGTAGTGGTGGAGGTGAGTAGGGGTAGACAAACATCAAGCCAAGTTGGGTCGATACTACATAATAAGAGGCTTTGTGTCTGTCCAAACCTGACCCGATCCTAACATCAGACTTCTATACCTGCCCAAGCCTGGTCCAAAAAAAAAATAGTAAATCTCAAACGCACACATCGGACTATAAGTTAAAAAAACTTAAAACATTTCATAATTAAATTCAATCACGCATTATATTTCTTAAATAAATATATTGACATCAATATAAGTTGAAAGATTTTGTGTATAAATTAAAGAATTTCTTAAATAAATTCAATCACACATCATCACAAATGTAAGTTTCAAAAAGCAATAAAGATAAAGTTTAGGTCCAAACAAAAAATATATATGTTACTATATTATAAATAATAAAAATTTACTAACAGGCCGGACTGAGTTAAAAGTATAAATTTTAAATCCAACCCATTCATATTTCGGACTGAAAATGTTAGTCCAGCCCAGCTATGTCCTATGGACTAAAATAACCTTCCTAAGTCCTAGAAAAATAGGGATGGGCCGACCTGATTAGACGGGCCAACGGGCCAATATCTATTCCTAGGTGAGAGTAGTGGTGGCGGTATGGTGACATTAATAAAATTTTAGTTTGAAAAATATTTTTCTATCTAAATAGACTTATTTTTATTAACTATAAAAAATATTTTCAATTGACTTTTATTTTTTATTATATCAAATACTAAAAAAAATGTGGTAAATATTTTTTTCCAAAAACAAATGATAAAATCACCTCATTTTTAATTTCATTTTTTTAGTTATTGAACCATCGTTAGCAATGAAAGGAAAAAAAAACAAAAAAGGTAGGGAAAAGTGGGGATGGTCGCGGTTGTGGATGTGGGGAGATCTGGAATGGGAGGCTGTAGGAATTGTGAGGGAATTGTGGTGTGTGGGTAGGAGTGCAATTTGGGCGGGTTCAATCCGAGCAATTCGAATTCGGTTCGAATTTTTTTAGGGTTTAGATAAGATATTTTCAAATTCGGTACGGGTTTGGACAAAAGTTTAAAAACCTGAATTAAATTTGGACGGGCTTTGACAAAGACATCAAGCAATCCAAGTAATCCGAAACCCGAATTATACATACATAGATATATAAAAATATTAAACATATATAAATTATTAGTCATTACATGATATTAAAGTAATTTAGATTATTAAATCATATTGAATATATATTATATATACAAATAACATAAAATCTTACTTTTTTTAAAAAAAATTTCACTAATAAATTGTAAAGACTACTATAGCGGCATCTCTCTTACATTATATAAATTATTTGTTTTGATGGTATTAATGATTTTCTTTATATAAAAAAAATTTAAATAGAGTCAAATTTTAATAATTTAATAATGTAGCTGAAAAAAAAAAAATTTCGGGCAATTTGGGCAACTCGGTCAATTCGGGTTTAACTCAGGTCGGGCTTGGACAGGCAACCTCGAGTTATAATTCGAACTTGGGCGGGCCTGGGCAGATCTTAACACAACTTGGGCTGGGTTTGGATAACCTCCAAACCCGTCCGAATCCGCACGAGTTACACCCCTATGTGTGGGTAAATGAAGCGAAGGGTGGGGCTGAAAAAGTGTAGTGAGGTATATAGTACAATTGAGATGGGTGATTTAAAGCTTTGTTTAGGTTAAATTATATAAGTATATTTTTTTGCATAAGTGTATTTATTTAGGACATATCAATTAATACATCCTCTTTATTTTTCTACACATCTTTTTATAAAAAGTCAAAAAGTACGCTTATTTAAAACATCCCAAACCAACCCTTAAATATTTGGGAAAGATTGTGTATCATATATATTTTATAATTAAAGAAAAAATAATATAATTTTATATTTTTTGAGTTATAATTCAAAATTTAAAAAAAAATCATAATCAAACACCACATGAAATATAGTAAAAAATTTCAGGAGTCATAACTAAAATATTGTCATAGTTAAAAAAGAAATTTGATCACAACTAAAGAAGAAAATGTCATAACTAGATATATATATATGGTGCACCCCTTTTAAGGGGTGTGTATATTAGAATTTTTCAGAGAAAGTTTATGGTATGCATCCTCTTAGGAGTACATACCATATGCATCTTATCATAAGTTAGCATAACTTTATTATAAAATTGTGTAACGTTAATCACAAAATATATAATCTCATCATAAATTGACATAATAAAAAATATCGTAACCAAGTCACAAACATGTGTAACATTAACCACAATTTTTTTGATATTTTGTTACACTAATTTATGATGAAATTACATATTTTATAATTAATATTATAAAATTTTATGATAAATTATACTAATTTATAATATGATACATATGGTATTCACAGGTTCACACCATAGACTATTCCTCCTATTTTTTATTTTTTTCTGTCGTCAATCATTAGAATGGTTGATAAAGAGAAATTATTCATTCCGGGAAGTATTGCTCCACATAATTCATATTTAGACAAATGTTCAATTATCTCCGTAAAAGAGACAAACAAGTAACAAGACCCATTATTTTAACCAATAATACTTAACTTGGAACCTCACTTAAATTTACCGCTGAGACAATAAATAACTTCTCAATTGATAAAAGGTGATCGCGATTGGTGCGATTAAGGTGAAGTAATGATTGAGATTAAATTAAAAGAGTGAAACAGGAACTGTGATCCTTTTCATTGTATAATTATAATAAAAATATTCTATTACATCATTTCATAGTAATTGTAATAAGAAAAATTATGAGATGCTATGTGTGTGGATTTTATATATATATATATATTTATCCATTAACAGCATTTTACTGGTTATAAGGTCAACTCCTCAATTTTAATTTCTTATTTTTATTTACAAGGATCATTCCTTTTAAGTGACTTTTTAATAATTTCAAGAAGTTGATTTAATGGGCACAACTTGAAATTTGGGATGCGCAAGTCTGAGATTCAATATTCACTAGCTTATTCTTCAAAAAAAATTTGAAAATTAAACAAATGAATGTTAATTGAAAAAGGGGTTATTTTTTGATAAATCTCATTTTTAAGTATTTCATTCTATCTAACTCATCTTCTTTTTGAATATTCCACTAGGTCTGAATCAAAAAAAGAATATTTCATTAGGTCATGTTTAATGTAATATGACCAAATTATCCTTTAAACTTTTTGCACATATTTCTATTTTGAAATTTATACCCAATAAAAAATAACAATAGTCTCTCATTTTAAGGAGAAAATTTCTCCTTCATTTTAAGGAGAAAATCACTCCCTTATGAATAAAAAGAAAATATTTTTCTCATTTCATGGAGAAAATCACTCCCTTATTTCACAGAAAAAATATCAAATTATGAACTATCAACTTTTTTGTAATGTGAAAATTTTAAAAATAACACAACAAAAAATCTAAATGAAATCAAAATACAATGTGAATTTTATAATAAAAAACAAACATACAACTAACCTTCGAAAAAATAAAACGCATACCAAAGTACAATATAAATATTCACAATAAATAACAAACAACAAACATATAACTAACTTTCAAAAAAACAAAACTCATGCTAAAATACAATGTAAATGTTTACAGTTTGCAATTAACATACAACTAGCCTTAAAAAAATAAACGCATGTCAATGTGAACATTTATACTGCAACGTGAAAATATGAAACAAAAATGAAAAAATTGAAAATTGACTATTTCGATTGTTTAATGGTAACAAATATAATTATTCAACCAATAAGTACAGTTACAAAAACAACAAATACACAACTAACTTTCGCAAAAACAAAACTCATATCAAACTACAATGTGAATGGTCATAATTTACAATTAACATACAATTAATTTAAAAATAAATAAATTCATACAAATGTGAATATTCACACTGTAACATGAAAACATGAAACAAAATTGAAAGAAATAAAAATCGACTATTCTGATTATTTAATGACATTAAAAAATGATTGTTTAAACAACAAACATAGTTCATCAAACAATATATAACAAATTATCAAACAATATGCCTTCTTTTGGAATGTAGATTAGCTTTTTGGCTTTTTTTTTTAGCCTGAGGCTAAAAAGTTTTATTTGGGATAATTTTTTTTGACTTTTATAAAAGAAAAATGAAATGATTATGGTTTGGATGTGATATTTTGTTTTATTGGGCTAAAAAATCTATTTTGTCTTTTTGTGGCTAAAATAGCCCCAACCCAACCCAACCCAACCCAACCCAAACTTTCATGCCAAACATAGCCAATTATCAAATAGTTCATATATATTGACACACCTTTTTAGAAAAATTTGTATGTAATTAACGCTAGTATAATACCAATGAATAAATTACACAATACCGGTGACTACACAAATCGACGTAGAGACTACGGTTTATGTGTAATAGTGGCAAAAAAATGATTGTTCATTACCGGTTTACCATCATCTGTTGTTGCGAGTCCATCATCATCTCTATTGGCGGTTTACTACTAACTTTCTCTTATAAATATTCTTCCATGGCAAGACCTTAATACAAAATAATGTGAAAGAAGATCCTTGATCAAGTGAATCCCTCACGTTGAGGCAAAGAAAATATTAAGAATAATAATCTTTTATATTCTATATATAATATTTTATATATATCACAAATAAAATATATCTAATAATTGATATTTTCTCCTCTATATATATAGTATAATATATATACATAATATAATATAAATCTATAAGGGTAAAATAGTCCATATAATATAATAATTATAATATCAAAAAACGACCTATTAGAATATAAAATATATAGGACTTAATGGAACATTAGAAAACTTTATAGACTTATCGGGCTATAAGCCTACTAAATGGGATTTATAAATAAATCTCTCTTAAAATAAAATTTATATACTTAAAATAAAAATAATAAAATTTTGTAAATTTTTAAATATTTTAAAAAATATAGCGCATAAATGTAGTAAATATAATGCATATTAAAATAAATAAATAAATATTTACCCTAAAAAATAAAAATAAGAAAATTTTTAAATATAAAAATTTAAACCCAAAATAATTTCAAATTACAACTCAAAACTCATAGCCAAACAAATTTTCTATTTTCAAAACTTATTTCAGAAACTAATTTTCAAAAGATAACTCAAAACGCAAATCATGATTCAAAAATTAAACCAAATTTATTTTATTTTATTTTAATGTGTGTTGATAAATTAGCTTTTTTTATAGCTGAGATCAACTTCTTTTAAATGACTCTTATACAATCAATTTGTGTCTATGTAAGGATGACCATTTTAATTCGATCTGTGGGCTCCGCCCATACCTGCCTGAATTGGGCAAATTTTATCCGATCCGACACTTATGTAAGGCATGGGTGGATTATTTTTGATTGCCCGCAATGGAAGTGGGGCGGGAATGGGTATCGTCTCCTCCAATCTAAATCCAGCCCGATATAATTAATAATATATAATATAATTAGATATAAGAAAGGAATACTAAAAGTCTCTAGTTCTATATATATATAAATAAATAATAATTCTAAAAGTCTCACTGTTTATATATATGGAAATAAAAGAAATTATTTAGTGTGTCAAGGATTTATGGTTCTCAATTTTTTTTGCTATTTGAAACATGGTCAGGTATCAAGTATCCACGAGTATCTGTGAGTATCAGGTATTCTCGGGGGTGGGGATGAGGCTGAAAAATTCCATCCGTAGAGGGGGTTGGGGTGCGGCACGGGTGGGGTTTGAAAACAAGGGTAAGGGCGGAGGCAGGGATGACAAACTCGCTCCAAACCTATCCCGTGGCCATCTCTATGTTTATGCCCCAAAAGAAGCAACCACTATACTCCGTTTGGAAAGTTGGCTATTTTAGTTTTTTGCTATTTTAGTAGACTAAAATAATTGTGTTTGGGAATAAAGTTGATTTTTTTTTTGTAGTTAGATGTAATAGTTGTGAGAGAAAAAGTGAAATGATTATGAATTTAATAAATATTTTATTCTATTGACTATTTTAATCTATTTTATTATTTAGTGCTATTTTAGCTCAAAAAACCAAAAAGCTTTTTTCCAAATAGATTACAAATCTTGCATGAATTGCTTTTTAATTTTTCTGCCTCTTTGGTCACCGCAGTACATTTTAAGCTAAAATTGAATTTCACCGAAACTTTTTTAAATTTAAAAATAAAAAAAAATATTTAATAAATTTAAAAGATTAAAATATTTAAAAAATATTTAAAATAAAAAATAAGAAAATATTTAAAATAAAAAATAAGAAAATGTTTAAAATAAAAATTAATGTTTTTTAAATATTTAAAATATTTTAAAAAATAAAGCGCACAAATGTAATAAATACAATGCACATTAAAAAAATTAATAAATATTTACAACAAAAAATATTTACCCTAAAAAAATAAATTTAAGAAATTTTTTAAATATTTTAAAAAAATAAACCTAAAACAATTTCAAAATATAACTCAAAACTCAAATGTTTTTTCAAAACTCATAACTAAACAAATTTTCTCTTTTTCAAAACTCATTTAAAAAACCTTTCAAAATAGAACTCCATACTCAAATCATGATTCTCTTATCCAATTTTCAGCACTAGTAGGAAGCCCGAAAATCTATGGCTCGAATGGCTCGAAACTGTCAAAACGACGTCGTTTTGGCAGTTTCGAGCCATGTGAGCCACACATTTTGTGGCCCTCAAACATTATTCTCCAATTTGATCTCTTTTTAATTTAACCTCTAAAATGTACAAGTTACAATTTAAAAAATCAAATTTAAATTACATCATACATATATGTGTATGTGAGGGTTCGAGAACAGTGTCGGAAAAGTTGAAGAGCCCTAGAAAAATCACCAAAATCTTCAAAGGCTCATTGGAAAATTTAAATGTCGCTAGAGTTTAGAATGGAAAATTCAAATATTGCCAAAAATTTCGAATATCCTAAGAAGAAGTAATGAGGCTAAGATTCTTCAATGGTCATAACTAATAGAAGCTCACAAAGAGAAGAGATGGTGAGAAGAAGATGTTGGGTGAAGAAAAAGGCAAAAAAGCCAGAGAGAGATAATTATGACAAGCTCCCATAGATCTCACTTTCACTCTTAAGGAAGGAAAATGAGAACTCCCAAAGGCTATCTATCTCTCTCTAAAATTCCTTTTCCTTAAAGTTATGGGGAGTGCTCTATATATAAGCAATTTAAATAGAGTCCAAAGGGTCAGGGTGGTCCTAGAGGACTCCACGCCGCTTAATATTGTCGAGTCTCATAGACCCTCCAAGATCGTGCTACCTCGACTCGGGTATAGGCTAAATTGATCGGTGAGTGAATTCATCTCCACCCACCGTCCTCAGGGATTCAAGCCCTTTGTTTGGGCTCTACCGTATTCATATTTTTGGTGGGTTGATCCTGAAATGCTCCAAGTCCTCAAATGTTTTAGGACTTATCACCGGAGCGACTTCTAAATTGTGATTAAATTCGTTCGAAGCCCAAATGCCTCGAATCTCTAAGGTTGTCCAATGCTCTTTTGAGTTCGGGCTCAAATAAGTCTTTAGTTTCGTGGATCCGAATCCTTTCAAGACTTAGAGCGGTTTGGCTCATTTGATGGTGATAAATTCGGGCCCACTTAATTTTGGATTTTTCGATTAGGCTCCAATTAAGCCTAATTAATTTAATGGGCTCAAGCTACAGCCACGCTTATTATATGTTCATCTCAACATTAAAAAGTTTAAAATCTTAAATTTTGTGCACCCTCTTATAAAGGGTAGTTTTTATTTATTTTTAATTCAAAGTTTATAATAAAAAAATATAAGTTAAAAGTACCATTTTTCTCAATTTTTAAATTATCAATTTTTCTTCCCTCACAAACTATGCCAAACATTTTGATATATATTCTTAAAAAAAAAAGAAAAGAAAGAATAAATAAATTAACCTCCTTTTGTGATTTGAAAAAAATAATTTGGCGTTACATTAGGTATGCCAAGATTTTAATTCACACAATATTTAGCACATTTTTATCAATAAATCATTAACTGCATAAATGAAAAAATATATATATATTATTATCTTTTTTATAATTTTTTTTTAATCATTATGTTTACATATCATATGCATTAATTCTGATATTTTACCCTTACTAAGACAAATATCTAATATCAATGTAAATTTGTCAAAATTACATAATTTGTTATATATATATATATTTTTCTAAATCTGAAAAGTGATTAACATAATTTACCCAAATCATTATAAGCAACTCAATGAACAGAAGTAACACCAAAGCAACACAAGCCCAATTCTTTTTCTCTAGATAGACATACCCATCACAACATTTTCTTTTTTCACTCGTCATTATTGCTCGATGCTCCTACGCCAACAACAACGACAACCAGCACACACACCCCATCCACCTCTCTCTATCATTTTACTCTAGAATCACAATCAATCTCATAAAAACTATAGTAATTATTGTTTAATGTGCATTTATTTCATTTTTAAAAAAAAATCATTATTTTGGGAGGATTCTAGAAACGAAAACGAATATTTCTCTAATTAAATGATGAGTTTTAGATCTTTTTCTTGTAATCGAGTATTGTTTGACCAGCCAAGGCCAACATTCTTGGAATGGGCATATTTGTCCAGGATTATGCAACCTTTTCCGACGACTGGTATCCCTTTTGTGACGGTTTGATTCCATCACAAAAAGTCTGATTTTTAGGGGTGGTTTGGCATCATAGCAAATAAACAGCTTATTTGCTCATCTCTCTATTTTTCTATCGTCCTGTTTGGAAAGTGGATTTTTAGCTTTTTTTTTTTAAGTTAAAATTTATAAAAAGACAATAAAATAGTTAATAAGACAAAATGTCACATTAAATCCATAATCATTTTACTTTTTCTCTCACAAATATCACATCCAACTATAAAAAAATCAATCATCTTCTCAAATACAAAAGTTTTAGCATATTAAAATAGTCAAAAACTAAAATAGCCAACTTTCCAAACGAGGCCTACATATCTTTTCATAAAAATTTAAAAAATCAAGTTTATCCTTAGCAATGAAAGAATCTTTTTAAGCTTATTTCATGCCTCACCAAAAGTGATGAAATTTGATAAAAATTAAGTTGATTAGTTATAAAATATTTATAATATCAAATTACCCTTTAAAACGAATAGAAATAATTGAAATCTCACTCATATTTCTCTCACATGCTTTACTTATTTATTCATATAAACAGTGAAAAAACACAATAATTTATTTTCTTTTTCTCACTTAAATGAGAGACTACAATCATTTTTTTTTTCTCCCTTTTATCACCCTCTGAACCAAACGGAGTGTTAGCATGTTTGGTGATCAAAAGGACAAAACAACCTTAGTTTTTTTTATTTTTTTTACAACAAATAATCTAATCAAATTAATAAATAAATAAACGCCCAAATAATTTTTACTTTACCCAATCTCATCAGTCAGCCTCCGTTTGGGAAGTAGATTGGCTTTTTGACTTTTTTAGCTATTTTAGCCTGGGCTAAAAAGTTAGATTTGGGAAGAACTTTTTAACTTTTTTGACTTTTTTTTGTAGGAAAATAGTGTAATAATTATGGGTTGGATGTAATGTTTTGTTTGTTAGGGCTAAAATAGCCTATTTTGTCTTTTGTGATTATTTTAGCCACAAACTAACTTGCCAAACACTACCAGTGTAATTTACTCAAATAAGTTTTAATAAGTATACTGTGATAATCTTATAATTAAAAACTCCCAAAAAGATTTAGATGTGTGTATTTAGAATGGTTGGATGGGATGAAATCACTTTCCAATACATCAAGAACACTATTTTTTATCACAATTTTAATTACTTCCTCACAATTAAAATAATTAAAATGAAACCTACACATCATTATACTTTGTTGTGTTAAAAATAAAAATAAAAAAAAATCTGGGATCTTGTTGCGGTTTATGGCACAATAATCTATTGTGAGGTCTTATGAGCGCTTGTCCTGAGCATTTTTTAATAATATGAACCATTCATATTGTAATATTTATTGAGTAGATTATTCATGTAAAAAATTAAATTAATCAGATATTTATATTCTCATAACAAGAGCACATTTATTTTTTTTAAAATAAATAATTAACATGATGTTGATAATTTTTAAAAAATAAGTAGAACCTAATTATGAGAGTATAAATATCAGATTAACTTAATTTTTTTATGAATAATATGTTCAACGAATCTTATAATATAAATAATTCAGATTATCATAACATACTAAGAAAATCTCTAAAAATAACTTAAAGTAGCAACCCTCAGTCCCAAAAAATATATAATAGAAAACAATAAACATGTCTCCATTTTTTTTTGGTGAATTAATTTTTATTCGGGTGAATAACATGTCCCCATTTTATTCATAAAACTGTGGCACCAAAAAGGAGAGGGAAGGCGAGAGGGAATGCCATTCAACTTGCTTGGTTGTGTTTTTTTAAAAACATTTTTTAGAAAATTTTATTTTTTTATTTTTTGTGTTTTTTTTGTTTTTACTGAATTTTTTAAATATTTAAGCAATTTTTTTTACTTTTTAGGCATACCTAACATAAATATACTTAAAAAGTAAAAAATTTGTGAAAAAAACCTTTTAAAAATTCACTAAATACCAAAAATATAAAAAAATATGAGAATTCAGTATATTTTTTGTATTTTTATGTATTTATTAAAATTTTAAAATATTTTTTCACAATTTTTTTACTTTTTAGATACATCTAAATAAGGTACATCTAAAAAAATAAAAAAAAATATTTAAAATTTTAAAAATATTCACTAAAAATAAAAAATTACGAAAATCAAAAAACTAAATTTTAAAAATATTTAATTCAAAACACTCAAACCAAACAGACTGATTATTATGGTGATCACGCAAAACGCGTTTCGGAAATGAGGGCAATGATAGGTTAACAGATCGGTGTATCAAAGTGTAATATTCATGCAGACAAGGCAACACTTGGGTCTTGCTCTAGATTGCTAACACGTGTCAAGTGAAGTCGCATAGCTATGTGACACCATCTAACAGGTCCCAACAATGCCTGAATTTAGTAACCACCAGTCACGTGATGTTTCCCTTCTCTTGGTATCATCCTATCGAACGTTGTAACTTGTTTGGCTCGAAAGAAAATATATTATCAAAATTTGTTAGTATCCAACTCAATGCTAGTTTGAATTTAAATTTGTTCAAATTATTTAAATTTTAGCTTGTTAGTTGTTCGAGATCAAGGTCACAGTCGCGATTGACAAGAGCGACAATTGATGCCATGCTAAAGCCTAGAAGATTTCTTTAGAAGTGGTTTGGAATACTTTAAATAAGTACATGTTTTGATATTTTATAAAAAAAAATGTAGAAAAATAGAGAAAGTGAATAGAAAAGTAGATATGAGATGTTGACTGATATAACCCAAATAAGTGTATGTATGTATAAAAAAAAAAATTTTTAGTGCATACCAAACACCTACTTAATTGGCCATAGACAAGAGTGATATAAAACAATTGATGCTGTTGTTGGCACAAAAAAATAATTTTCTGTCGATTATGACTTGTTAATTATAGTCAAATCCAATTTTATTGATTATGACCTATCAATCATAACCAAATTTAATCTCATTGATTGTGGCCAATCAATTTTAATCCGTCGATTTAGATTATAAATTATTTTTAATATAAAGTTATGACCACATATATTTATATATATTTATTATCATCATTATTGTTATTTTTGTTTTTTTTACTTTATTGCAGAACATGGTTAGCAGTTCATGGAAGTAGGGATGGCAATTTGAAACCGGCCTGATGGGGACCCGACCCCCCGATCCCGAATATAACGGTTATTCCCCGAAAAATACCCCCGATGGGCCGGGGATGGTGATAAAAAATAAATCCCCGATGATTTTCAGGCCGGGGACGGGGATACATATTTCAGTCCCGGCCCCGACCCCGAGCCCTGCCCCGTTTGTCCCCCGATGATATATGTATTATATATATACTTTTTTATTCTCATGTCTATCTTCATTCATTTGATGTACTCTCTCTCTCTTTCTCTCCATTCCTCACCTCTCTCTCTTCCTCTCCTCCACTGTCTCTGGTCTCTCTCTCTTCCCTCCCACCCATCTCTCTCTCCCTCGCACTCACACTCACTCACTCACTCACCGTCTCTGATCTCTGTCGTGCTCACCGTCTCTCATCTCTCTCCCTCTCACTCACTCATCGTGAAGAAGCATCTGAAGCCATTGAAGAAGCCACTGTCTCTCATCTCTCTCTCCCTCTCACTCACTCACCGTGAAGAAGCATCTGAAGCCATTGAAGAAGCATCTGAAACAGCAGATCTATGATGATTGAAGTAAACTGATCTATGATTTTTTTTTAAACAAACTGATCTATGATTGAAGTAAAATCATTGAAGAAGCATCTATGATTTTTTTTTTGTAGATATAGATCTGAAAGTAGATTTTTTTTTGTGATTTTGCAAGCAGATTTTTTTTTTTTCTTCAGGATCTTCATATATATATAAATGTTTAGTAGATCTATAAATTTTTTTTGGATCTGTGTGTTGAATTTGTTGAATAGTTGTTTTGGATCTTCTCATTCAATGTTTTTTTTTTTTTTTTTTTGTTTTGGCCGGGGAATTTTCGGGACCGGGGAACCCCGATCCCCGTTAGGGGACGGGGGCGGGGGCAGTGATAAGCTCCCCGTCGGGGTCGGGACCGAGATCGGGGACGGGAGGAGTTTCCACCATCGGGGATCGGGGACGGGGAGGGCGATCCCCGGCCCCGCCCCGCCCCGTTGCCATTCCTACATGGAAGTTGCAACTAGAAGTTTTCAAAGATTGGATTGCAATGTGAAAGCCACGTGTCATGCAACAATTGAAATGAAGATCCACATCCCATGAAATAAGCTACATGGATGGGAACTAGAGGGCAGTTATCTTGAATCGAAGCTGCCTAATAGAGACTTATAAATAGGTAAAAGAAAGAAAGGAAAGAGGACCTTCAACCAAATTCTCCACTTACGGGAAATTTAGGAGTAGTGTAACCTATCTAGGAGTAGTTTATCTTAATTTAGGAGTAGTTCATCTATAATTCAGCTTTTGTACTTAGTTTGACCTTGTCAATTGTAATCATTTTTAAACTTGTAATTTGATTCTTGAAATTAAATGATAAGTTTGAGTGTTATTCAATCGAATTTCAATTTGTTTGCACTTGTTTATTCACATTATAACCTCTAAAGAAGTCCTTGAATCTGTCAAGGCATAGAACACCAACCACATTGCTTGATCATTTTGTTTGTTTGTGAAAATTGATTTTCCTATCGACTCTTCCCTGTCGATTTTATACAAACTAGATTTTTGCTAACATATTTTGGCATGCTTGGTGGGACCTGTCTAATTTGAAGTTATGACAATGAAGAAAGCAAGCTAATGCTTATGAAATCATGCCTTCAAGTGACATGTCTACGTTTTATGCACTCATGGATGCAAACCGCTAATAAAGTGACAGTATTCCCATGGGTATAAATTATCAATGGAATGTCTCATCTTCCATGACTAAAGATTGCCAATATTATGGCAATGATTCTAACACCTATTGCCAACATAATGGCATGATAAATGATATGGAAAGAATGGTTTGACATTATAATGACGAAATTTATTGGTAGGGGAGTGAAAGTTTGGCCATAAGAAGAGAAATTAATTCTCTTTATCGGCAAAGATTTTAGATAATTTCATCATCTCCATATTATTTGATGCAAAGAGATTTAAATTATTTTGATGAAAAAATTCATCAACTTGAAGGCCAAATTTACCTAATTGATGAAGAAATTTGACATTGGAAGCATAATTTAAAAGGCTTAATGGCTAAGAAAAAATTAAGGCATGAAAATAATGTGGCTTGGAAGGCTAATACCTGTATTTCTGAGGAGCCAATTATTTATGAAAAGCCAAAGTACGTGTCTGGAAGAGTTAGTACACCAAGTCATCAAGATAACATGATTTTAGAGAATTTTCATAGGCCAATAGTGGCTAAAATAGAAAAAACAGCATCTTTTCTCAAAAGATATTAAAAATTCATCACAAAATGGTAGGAAAAATAAACTTGGGGGGCATGGTTTTTTGCTAAACATGGCAAAGAGTGACATGCCATTAATGGCTAAAAAAGGAAAACAGTCACTTTTGACAAAAAATGATGAAAATCCATCACAAAATAATTGTGAAGATTTACTTGGGGGGTATAATTTTAAGTCAAAGATGGCTAAAAATTATGAATATTGGAGGTATGATTTTAAGCCAAAGATGGCTAAAAATTATGAACAACTTGCGTTTATTGAATGTGAATTTTTTGACATTGTTCAAAGTGTCAAAGTTTATGAATTTTTTTTATAACATTCAATTATATGTGTTTTGGAATCCAACATCTGCTTTAGATTTGTGGATCATACCAGAAATTAATCATTATGATATGGCTTAAAAAGCAGTAATGGTTGAAAAATGTCATATTAATTGGTCCAGGTTTTGTCCTTTAATTCATTTAAGGCAGAATTTACTTTTACCTTAAATGTGAGGGGCATTGTTGGCACCAAAAAATTTTGTCGATTATGGCTTTTTGATTATGGCCAAATCTAATATTATTGATTGTGGTCTGTCGATTGTGGCCAAATCTAAATCTCATTGATTGTGGCCGGTCAATTTTGGTTTGTTGATTTAGACCATAAATTATTTTTAATATAAAGTTATGGCCACATATATTTATATTTATATTTATTATCATCATTATTGTTATTTTTGTTTTTTTTTTACTTTATTGCAGAACATGGTTAGCAGTTCATGGAAGTTTTCCAAGATTGGATTGGAATATGAAAGCCACGTGTTATACAGCAATTGAAATGGAGATCTACGTCCCATGAAATAAGCTACGAAATTGGGGGGCAGTTATATTGAATCGAAACTGCCTGATGGAAGCTTATAAACAGGCAGTAATGTTTAGAAACCCGGACCGGACCGACTGGTCAGACATGTTGGATCGGTGATCAGACCTTGTTTCTGTTCGAAAAACCCTCAAAACCCCGGACATAGCTCAAAACCGGTGTAAAATGAAAGAACCAGAAGAATCGCCAGTTCATCCGTCAAACCTGGTGACCCAGACTAGGTTTTAAGAACCGGCCGGTTTTGTTGAACATATAAAATCTCTCAAAAAATCCCAAATGTTAGGGCTACATACATAGATTCGTGCCAAAAAAGGGAAGAAAGGTTTTTTGGCTGCGCTCTCTCTCTTCTGGGTGTTAGTCAACCTCTCTCACTCTCTTTATCTAGCAGCTAGATTCCAGCGAGTGAAGGATGTTGTTATTTTTTATAATAATACATGAAAAATATATAAAATAAATTAAATAGAAATGACAAAATATTTTTTTATTAAAGGATGAAATATAGAATAAACGACACAACTAAAATACAGAAATGAATTAGATTACATTATTAATAGAACAAATTATTAACATGGATAACTAAAGATTAGAACTTACCTTTATAAACTAAATATTGAAAAATTTAAGAACAAATGATAAGAAAAGAAGCAAACTGAAGCCTGCACTAGACAGTTTCCTTAAAACATATTCACTGCCTCCCAATGGATGCTGGAGGTATGATAGCGTCTGTCTCCCAAGATACGACGGTCAAAACCAGCTAATGTAGAAACACCTTCTAAATAGCTTCAGCGAACTTGACAATGGATGCACTCTCTCTAACAAGAACCAAAGAAGAGGCTAACAAAAGAAGATAGGAATTTTTTTTTTTTTTTTGATGCAAAAAGCTATCTCCAACTTTTTATCTCAAAACACCATCTCATTTTCCATCACAAAATCTCTCTAAAACAATCTACTAAGTTAGAGGAGAAAGGTCTCTATTTATACTAGTAGGGGAGAGCCTTAGCCATGAAGGCTAACATCAATGGGGTCATCAAATGTCATCAACTCTAGCCATTAGAGCTAGAGTTACAAAGGTTCAAAACTCCAAAACCATTATATAAATCATAATGTGTATCTAATGTATAAGTTTTGAGAATCAAACTAGAGGGGTTGCAAAATGGATATGGGTGTTGGGTCACAACCCGATCCAAGCCCAATCTCAAACACATGCACAAACTAAGCCCAGCAGAGCTCAGCCTAAAGCTTAAGACTAGGTCCAAGTCCAAGTCCAAGTCTAAGACCAAACCCAGCACATGTACAAGTATAAGTCTAGGCCTAGTCCAAATCAAGACTAAGTCCAATCTAAACCCAACTTTGTTGATGCCCACTTTATGAAACAATTCTCATTCACAACTCAATAGTTTCGGCTCGTTATTTTTGTATTGCAATCTTCTCACTTAAGAGAATACAAAACCACTCAGACTTACCTCAACTGGGGGTTGGGTCCTACTTTAATTTCGAATTAAAGTTGACGAAAATTTATTATTTTCCAACAATCCCCCACATAAATAAAATTGGCCGAATAAAGAAAAACGGACAATGCTTAACAGTAAAGACTCGGAGAGAGAGCACATAGAATAAACTTGTATCAGAAAAGGTAGCTGTTGGCCTTGAACCTTTCGTAGTAAAAGCCTATCGAATTTACTGGCTGACTAGTGAACGTGATTGTAATAACCCTCACACTGATTACCGATAAGTCACTGATTGAGTACCGATTACTGCTAAACTAAGACTGACTATGACTGATAATTGAACTGACTGAATTACTGAACTGACTGACTAAATCTGAAACTGAATCGATTGCCTGTATCTGTTCGAATTGCATTTTATCTATTTAACTGTTTAATTATCTGTTCAGTCTGTTTTGTTTAGACTGTAAATTGAAGGCCTTATCGGCGGCCGAACCAGAAATTGATTAGTGATTTGTAATCACCATAATTTATGTGATTTTATGGTATATTTAATTGGAAGTTGATTTAGTATGATTAAACTGGATTAAATTAGATTAAATGGTGTCAAATTACATGAAATGAACATATTTACATTTAGACCACTTAATGGCCCACTATCTCCACTTTTTGAGCCTTATACATCACTTGAGCCTTATACGAAACATTTCATCAGCTCATTTGTTGTCCCACCACCGAACTAGAGAGAGAGAGAGAGAGAGAGAGAGAGAGAGAGTTGGGTTGTTCTTGTTGATTTGCTAGAGAACTTGGTAGAATTGAAGGAGTTTTGCATCTTTAAGCTTCTACATTTTGAGTTACAAGACCTAGGTAAGGTAATTGAACCTCTCATTGTTGTATTTAAGATTGTTCTTGCCAGATTCATGCCAAATTTGAGAGTTGAGCCATGAATTAGTTCTAGCATGTTGGATTAGGACTCATTCCATGCATGCATATGTGTATTGATGAATTTTGAGTTGATTTCATGGCAAATTGTCACATGCATGTTCATAATTAAGCTTGAGTCCATGTTTTCAACTTGTTTTGAAAGGATTAAGCTCATTAGAGCAAGAATTGAAGCTTTGAAATGGTTTTAACCCATGCATGTTCTATTTGAGCATTGCTCTTGAAAAATGGTTTTGAATTGGAGTTGAATTAAACACCCTTGGGTCTTGATTTCTTAAATTGAGTTTTGAAACATGTTATTCTATGTGTTTACAAGAGTTTTCCAGAAAATGGGCCCAAGAGGATCGATTTTGGTGTTTGAAAACTTGGTTTTGGACTTGGAGTTTGAATCTGGGTTTTCCAGATTTTGGTCGTCCGCTCGAGCGGGGGAAGTGCCGCTCGAGCGGGGAAATCAAGCTCCCAGCACTTTGGCCTTGGTTACAGTCCGCTCGAGCGGGGAAGTTGGCGCTCGAGCGGGGCCTTGTGTCTCACGCTCGAGCGGGAGTCGAGCGGAGAATTCACCCATCCAGTACTTTTACAGTACACTCGAGCGGGATAGTTGCCGCTCGAGCGGGTACCTTTGTTGCATGTCCGCTCGAGCGGGGGAAACCTGTGCTCGAGCGGGACCCTGTTTCACTAAAAATTTTGAAAATGTTTTCTGTGTACATCTTTGCATCCTCATTCCATCCTAGGCATTCTCAGGCCTAGTTTTAGACATCTTAATGAGGATATAGATGTAGAACACACCGAGGCATAATAGGGAGTTAATAATTATCTTTTCCAACTGTGAAACTTAGAGTGTGTTCAATCTGTTAACTGTATAGGGTTGGCATTCCGAGGAGACGCTCTAGCCTACTGTAGCCCAGAACTCTATAAGTAACAATTGTGTAAAGATATGTTCAAAATGATTATCTTCTGAATACTGAACTGAACTGTTTACTAAACTGTTTACTGTTTACTGAATGAATGTATGTCCTATATTCTGAACTGTACTGTGGCATCCTTAGCACCTACTGTCTACTGTTACTGTTACAGAGATCTCTGTCGGTTCCCTTGTGGAACCATTACTGTTTACTGATTGATGGCCATCATTACTGTTTGGTCTTTAAGACCTACTGCTTACTGTACTGTTATGCTAATGGATGTACCACATATGACTGATTGACTGAAAGACTGGAATACTGATTTAATGAACTGTTTTCATTACTGTAAGGACATTCATTCTAAACCTCTTTACGCATTATATTATTCACTGGGCTTTAGCTCACTGCTCATATATATATGTAGGTGTACAGGCACCAGACCGCAGCTAGGATCGTTGGGGTAACTCCAGTTTTGTCCAGCCAACCACTATGCCTCACCGCGAGGTTCCGAGCCTGCCAAGCTATGGCTTAGGGGTCTTTTTATTTTCCCGTCTGTCTTGTACTGTTTTTGTAATACTGTATAAACTGTTACCGTACTGCTTAATAGGGATTAAGTCCCTGTACTGTATATTGTAAATATTGTGCATACTGTTTGGTACTGTTCCGTATAAATGTATGAAAAATCTTTTTGGCATACAGACTGTCACAGCTCATTGGACACTGTTTATTTACTGTATTGGCTTCCGCCATGCCGTTGTACTCTGTTTTACTGTATTACTGTTAAGCAGGCCTTCGGTAATCTTGGATTACTGGCCGGTTACGGTACTAAACCCATAGGGGCCGGTTTGGGTCGTGACAGTGATGTCTTGAAATGTTTTGCCGTTTGTGAAAATTGAAACAATAGACCTCACACAGGAGTTACTCCAACCATTATTCTTGTTCTCGCTAGTGTGTCCTGTTTGGCCTTGGAACACTAACCTAGTTCAAAGAGTGTTTTTAAAGAATTCAGTCTTGTCAATTCTTAAAGAAGCGGCCTCACTTCACACTCACATAGGTGACCTATATAAGGTATCTCGCTATACCACAGTTGACTATTCACAGTACTTAGGTAATTAAAACATTAGTTTAACCTTCCACCCCACACGGTATCACTAAATAAATGAATGGGTAGGAGGATTTCCCTCCATAATAACTCACTCGTTACACGCAATTAGGCTGTCCCTTTGAACCTAGATCTTGGGATCTCCAGTTAACTAAGTTAATTGGGTTTTTCATTCCAGTAACATTCACTAAAGGTCTTAACCCCATTCATTTTGACGACTTTCCTACTAACTCTCGATTTAATCCTTTGGTTAATGGATCCGTAATATTGTCCTTAGACTGTATATAGTCTAGAGTGACAACACACGAGAGTAGTTATTGTATGGAACTATGTCTTCGACAAAAATGTTTAGACCTTTCATCTGTGCCCTACCAATACTTGATTGGTTGTCGCAAAGTATACAAAATTGCTAGCACAAGTTTTGATCAACATGGAATATCCTCAATAAAACGGTAGAGCCATTCAGTTACTTTAGTAGCTTTATCTAAAGTACTGAATTTCGATTCCATCATTGATTCGTGATACACATTTGCTTGGAAGATCTCCAAGACATGGTTGCAGATCCAATTAGAGAATACATATCCACTAATGGATTTGTGGTCTTTGTATCAGATATCCAATAGGTGCCTTTGTACCCTTCTAGTACAACTAGATATCAAGTGTTATGTAACTCATAATCCCGATTGTAGTGTAAATAATCCAACACCCGCATAATACCCTTCTAATAAGTAGCATTACGATTACTTGTGTATCTACTAAGCCTGCTACCTGAGTAGGCTATACTTGGCCTTATACAACTCATCAGATACTTTAAACTTCCAATGACCCGAGAATATACTAGTTGAAATACACTTTCACTATTATTCTCGGCCAAATGTAGACATAAGTCTATCAGTGTCCTTGACACACTTGTATCTGATTTACTAAATTTCTCAAGTATTTTATCAATATAATGAGGCTGAGAAAGTACAATACTACCAGATGTTCCAGTAATCTTAATACCCAGAATCACATCTGTAAGGCCCATATTTTTCATATCAAACTTAGAATACAATATCCACTTGGTAGTATTGAATATCTTCTTAAGTATTCAAACCTTAAAAATTTATTCAACTAAATCTTCATATAGGAAAGCTATCTGAACATCCATCTTGATGTATTTCCAAATGTTGCACAATTGCGATCACACTCACTCTAATCGGTGATTACGTATCAAAGTAATCCAGGCCTTCTCTTTGCTGGTATCCTTTGATAACAAGCTTATCTCATCGACTTTCATTCACTTGCATCCCAAGGCTTACTACCTATGCAAGATAAAGCTAAATTTTTTAGAGAAATCATAGCTTCAAAGAAGCTTTTAGTCTCACTAGCGACCATATAGGTTTAAGAAGATTTAGATAGAAGAACTTTAAAGTCCTAGCATATTAACATCTTCTAGGCTCATCTCTTTTCTCATGAAAATCACTTCCTCAATTTCATGATAATATTTTTGTGTAAATCTAAATATCAGATTTGTCCACACAAAAACCAATATGCACTACTATATTGTGCATAACAGTTGAATACAAAGTCAATAGATTTTAAGGCTTATTCTAACCATCTTGGGTTTAGGTATTACCACCTTTTGCATGTCACCCCCACATTTGCCACATTTTGCATGACACCCCCACATTTGTAGAATTTATACGAAGGCTCCCGGTCGTTCCAAAAATTCATACAGGGTCTTTAAACAATTCCATGTGTCACAATGATTATGAAACTCTCAAAATCATATCACAGAAAACATATTCCCAGACCGTCATTAATCGAATTAGGTCTTTCTCGAATTCAAGGCACCAAAACAAGTTTGGTCCAACATGTCACTCTAAAGCCAATAGTCTTACTATTAGGGAACACAAATCTAGTGTTCAATAGTCTACTATTCGGAACTTCATAACATGGTCAGTAGTCTTGTCAGTAGGAATTACTAATTTCTTAGCATGTGGTCAGTAGACTTTCTACTACTAGAAATAACAATGTTTTGACCTATGATCAGTAGTCACTTTACTACTAGGAATCACAACGTCTCGACATAGGATCAATGGACTCTTATATTACTAAGAATCATCACGTCTTGACATATAATCAGTAACCTCTCCATTATTAGGAACCATCATGTCTTGACATGTGATCAGTAATCTGTTCACTATTAGGAACCACAATCTTATAATTGTGTAGCTAGTGGTCTAACACCTTCTAGGAACCACCAGTTTTCTATCTCTGTGATCAGTGATCTTGTACTCACTAGGAGTCACCAATATAAGAATATATTTGGAATTTAAAAAATTCAAAAATATATTCACCCACCCTAACGAGTTGTCTTATCTTTGCTTTCAAGCAAAGTCACATAGCAATCATATATGCTATAATTGACACAAGAATAAAATACTAATTGCCTCTGATTAATTCAGAGATATTATCATGCAATCTTATCATTTCCTTTAATCACACTTGATCTCTCTATATCTTCCTTTAAGAACCTCGCAAGGCTTAAGGTTATCAAGTGGAACAATATTTTCTGTTGTCACCTTGAATCCATTTATGAAAAATCACAATAGAATTTCACTATTCTATTTTTCCAGAAACTAAACTTAACACTAGAGAATCCTAAAGTTTGAAATTTAATTCAAAACTGATATCACCACTTACCCTAGAATCGAACATAGACTGGAGGGGTCACACCGGTCCTACTTAAAGCCTAGTTAACCCTAGACAAAACTTCTAAGAGCATGTTGACTCCTACTCCATAAGAAACAAATTTAGAATTAAGTTTTCCAAGAGATAAACTAAGTTAAAACAAACCAAGTTTATGAAACTTAAAAGCAATTAAAAATTGTTATCAGAATTACACCACTCATAAAAATTAACCGGTTCTCCCAGAACTAAGCCCACTATTTTTGAATAAAAATAAGAAATATTTTAGCTAATTCTAAAATTTGGTTTCTTTTCTCAAAACAAAACGTTTTGGAAATAATCAAATTATAACTAAAGACTTTCTCAAAACTTGGTTTCTTACCACTTTGGGAATAAAAAGATGTCACGACCCAAGCTCGCTCCTATGGATTTAGCATCGTAACCAGCTAGTAATCCGTGATTACCAAAGGCCTGCTTAACAGTAACGACAGTAATACAGAGTAAGGGGCTGGCGGAAGCCAAACAGTAAATAAAAGATGTCCAATGAGCTGTGAAAATCTGAATGGAAAAGGACTTTTATGGACTAGTCCATATTCATAACCAAAAACATATATACATGTCAGATACATATCACATACAGGTTAGGGATCCAATCCCTTTACCATAACTGTACAGTCAAAAGTCTGAAACATTCATTACAAAACAGGGACAAAAGGGTGAGTCTGAAACACCTCAAAACAGCCTTGGCTTGAACGGACTTGGAACCTCGAAGTAAGGCACAATGGTTGGCTTGACAAAACATAAGCTTAGCTTAACACTCCTAGCTCCGGTCCGGTGCCTGACTACCTACATACATATATAAACAGTGAGCTAAAGCCCACTGAATAACAAACGTGTAAAGAGGTTAAGAATGAATGTTCTTTCAGTAATTAAAATAGTCTTTTGTATCAGCAAATCAGTTATTCAATCAGTGGCTCATATTTCGTGCCATATCAGTCGATTAAAAATCATAGCAGTCATACGTGGTACATCCTATAGCAAAATAGTACAGTAGGTCTTAATAGACCGAACAGTCAGTTGATGGCCATCAAAACAGTAAACAGTAGTAGTTCCAAACATTGGAACTGATAAAGATCTCTGTAACAGTAACAGTAACAGGGACAGTACAGTAGCAGAAGCAGTAACAGTAACAGTAAGTTGCTATGGATGCCACGAGTACAGTTTACAAATACGACAAACATTCATTCAGTAAATAATGTCATTTTAGAAAGCAGTACAATCAATCGTTCAGAAAATAATTATAATTGAACGTATCTTTACAACATCGTTACTCACAGATTACTGGGCTACAGGCAAGCTAATCAGCGTCCTCAGGTGCCAACCCTATACAGTTGCAGAACGAACACACACTAAATTACACATTCGAGATTAATAACTTAGCCCCTATCTTGACTTGGTGTGGTTTTATAACATTATCCTTATTAAGATGCCTTAAACATGGCCTAGGAATGCCTAGGATGGAATGAGGATGCAAAAATTACACTTTAAAACACTTTTCAAAATTTGCTGAAAATAGGGGTCTCGCTCGAGCGTGGCTTTCTTCGCTCGAGCGAGCTTACCAAAACAGAGGGGTCGCTCGAGCGTAGACTCCCTCACTCGAGCGGTCTGTAAAAATGCAAAAAGTACTGGTTGCTGAAATTCTCCGCTTGATGCTCGCTCGAGTGTGAGACACAGTTCCTCGCTCGAGCGTAGGTCTCGTCGCTTGAGCGTGCGTCTGCACACGCAAAGAACCTGAGAGCTTGCAATCTACGCTCGAGCCAACATTCCGTCGCTCGAGCAAAGCTCTAAACACGAAGGTGGTCGCTCGAGCGTGGAATCCTTCGCTCGAGCATGGAAGCCAAAATCTGGGTTTTCCAAATTTGCTTCCAAAGCTCAAACCAAGAATTAAACATGCCAAAACTCATCCCTTTGGGCCAATTTTCTGGAAAACACTAAGGCCCCGTTTGTTTCACTGGATATAAAATGGAGGATATAATATGATGTGGGATTTAGTCAGGATATATAATGAATAGGATATAGGTATTGGATAGTATATCCCCCAAGTCCTGTTTGTTTCACTGGATATAAAATGGAGGATATAATATGCATGTTTGTTTTACAAAATATATTGTGGGATATAACAAATAATTTCCAAGATTGCCCTCATAATATTATATTATATTAAATTAAATTAAATAATATTATATTATATTAAATTCAAAATTTATATTAAATTATATTATATTAAATTCAATTCAATAATATTATATTATATTAAATTATATTAAATCAAATTAAATTAAATAATATTATATTAAATTAAATTCGAAATTTGTATTAAATTATATTATATAAAATTAAATTAAATTACATAATATTATATTATATTAAATTAAAATCAATAATATTAAATTAAATTAAATAATATTATATTATATTAAATTCAATAATATTTATATTAAATTAAATTCAATAATATTAAATTATATTATATTATATTAAATTAAATTAAATAATATTATATTAAATTCAATTCAATTCAATAATATTATATTATATTAAATTCAATTCAATAATATTTATATTATATTAAATTCAATAATATTAAATTAAATTCAATAATTATATTATATTAAATTCAAAAAATATATTAAATTATATTATGTTAGATAGACAAAAGGGTAAATTGGACTTTTTACATCATATCCCAACCAAGGGGATATGATATAATGGGGGGGTGTGGTATTGTATATCCTCCACTTTTGGGGGATATACAATCCCACCGGATATTATATCCCCTTCAAAAAAAAATTGCAAACATGGGATATATGGACCCCACGGGATATGATATCCAATCCCAACCTTCTTATCCCCTAATCAAACAGGGCCTAAGAAACTCATAATACAACATGTTTTGAAGACCATTTTACAAAATCAAAGCCCAAAAGTATGCCAATTGAACACCAATTTCAATGAAACTTGAAGAACAATGTAAGAATATAACATGCATGAGTTCCTATGAACTCTAATGCTCCAAAACATGATCAAATGCAAGATTGAGCTCAAAATCATGGTGAATTTATGGACCACAACTAAAATATGAACATGTATGTGGGAATTTCATGGAAAACAACCTCAAAATTCTATGATATGGACATATATGCATGAATTCACTCTCAAAACAACACTTTAAGCCAATTCTTGACCCAAATCACTAATTTCCCATGAACCATGCATGTAACAACTTAAATTCATAATTAAAAGAATGAATTTCCTACCTCAAGTCTTGAATTCCAAGTATGCTAGCTCAATTTTGCAAATTCTCTTCAATTCCTCTAATTTTCCAAGCTAAATCTAGATGAACTCAATTTCCCCTAGTCTCCCTCTCTCTCACGGTTTTGGTCTAGAGGAGATGGTAAAATGATAGTGCCAAACATGAAATCAATTAATGGCTTAGAAAGTGCCCACTAATGGCAACAATGTAATAAACTCAAGCTAATGTAACTTAACTTTATTTATTCTAATTTAATCATTTCAAATTGAATTTTAATTAAACCCACCATAAAATCACATAAATCCTAATTAGCATATAACACTGATCACTTTCTGAATCGGCCGCCGATAAGGCTTTTAATTCGCAGTTCGAAATCAAAACATGAACATATCATTTAATGACAAACAGATAGCAATGCAAATAAAAAATCACACTTATGCAATCAATTTAGGATTTCACCTTAATCAATTACTTATCATGCTTAATCACAATTTAACGTTAATCAGAGGTGAGGGTTGTCACAAAAGATTAAACCCAAAGACTTTCTCTAACCATAAAGGTTTGAAATCAAATCCATCTTGGTTTTCATTTCTGAACAAATAAGAAATACACGTTAGCCAAGGCTAAACTTTGGTTTCTATTACAGAAAACCAAAATACTTTGGGAATAATAAAATTAATCCCAAAGAGTTTCTCTAAACCCGAAGGTTTATAATTTCTTTCCTTTCCCCTTTCCTTTCACTATGGTGAAACTATTACAAATTAGAAATTAAAACCACTATAAATGGAAATGGAAATGCAACTACAACTGTTACAATTACAAATTTTCTAAATTTGCAAAACGGAGTTCATGGTTGCATTTGGAATCATCTGTTTAGCTAAGAACTCACTTTTCCACTTGTAATGCTTATATTTGTATAAAGCACATTACAAAACTCTATTCTCGTAGCTGCTAAATCTCCATGCTCACTGTTCATATACACACTTGGATACGAGATGAGTTAATGAACCAATAAAGTGAATATTGCACAAGTACTTTCAACCATAACTCGCAATGTGTAATTCAAAGGCTATATATGCATTGCAGTTACAAGAATGTCATGAGTTGCATGGCTATAAATCAATTATACATAAAAGAATATTATGGTCATAATGTTAGCAATCCAACCATGCAACTATGAGCAAATATATATAACAACAAAGTTAAACTCCCACTTATCATTCCATGAATACAAAAAAATATTTTAGAGTAATTTCCTTGATTACACATCAAGATATGAAAGAACTCACAATTGATACAACCAAAATAAATAGAAAAAATAAGAGTTAATATCACTACAATGCCAAGCTATACCACCATGCGATAATGCAACATAATCATAAGAAATCACAGAAATAAGAGTACTATTTTATTAAATTTTCTCCTAAAACAAACTTGTTTGGAGATACTTTATACCGTCAAAAACCTCTTGACTAGTCAAATCTCTTGAATTCTCAAAATATGAATTCTAATACTTTGATTTCCCCATAATTTAATTAATCGAATTAAATCGAAATGGTTAACAAACTTTCAAAACAATATACGGAATAAATCTGAAATAAAACTCAACATTAAAGCGAATATTTCGATTCATAGATATGTCAAAAAAAAACAAAAAAAAACTGAAAGTCCAACTTATTCCTTGTTCCACGCAAAGGTAATCCTGTTCGAATCACAAATTGGTAGTCCAATTCACTAATTCCAATTTTTTTAATTTTTTTTTTATTATATATCATCCTTTCTCGCTTAGATAAACCTGTAAAGAAAATTAGCTACAAAAGAAAATAATCAAACAAATCAAATAAAATAGTAAGAATCTTACATAATAAAACTTTTATTTTTATAAACTCCTGCCAACTTAAACACTAACAATCACATAACTCATGGAATAACAACTAATTAACATAAAATAAATTGCATGAATAAATTATTAGAAATAAACAATTCAAAACAATCCAATAACTCTAGGCAATTAAATTAATTTTAATTTGAAGAGTTACTAGAATAAATTAAAATAAAAGCAAAATTGTATTTTCAAAAACTATTTATAAAGAATCTATTTTAAGATTGTTGATATGTTTTTCATAATAATACATGAAAAATATATAAAATAAATTAAATAGAAATGACAAAATAATTTTTTATTAAAAGGATGAAATACAGAATAAATGACACAACTAAAATACAGAAATGAATTAGATTACATTACTAATAGAAAAAATTATTAACATGGATAACTAAATATTAGAACTCATCTTCGTAAACTAAATATTGAAAAATTTAAGAACAAATGATAAGAAGAGAAGCAAACTGAAGCCTGCATTAGACAGTTTCCTTAAAACAGATTCACCACCTCCCAATGGATGCTGGAGGTACGCCGGCGTCTTTCTCCCAGGATACGGCGGTCGAAACTAGCTAATGCAGAAGCACAATTTGAATAGTTTCGACGAACTTGACAATGAATGCACTCTTTCTAACAAGAACCAAAGAAGAGGCTAACAAAAGAAGATAGGAAAATTTTTCTTTGGTGTAAAAAGCCATCTCCAACTTTAAAAAGCCATTACAAAACCTCTCTAAAACAACCTACTAAGTTGAAGGATAAATGCCTCTATTTATACTAGCAAGAGAGAGCTTTAGCCAGGAAGGCTAACATCAATGAAGTCATCAAATGTCATCAACTCTAGCCATTAGGGCTAGAGTTACAAAGGTTCATGTAATAACCCCGACCTCTGATTTACGTTAATTTGTGGTTAAATAAGCTTAATCAGTAATTAAGAGAAATTCTGAATTAAATTGCTTGTGTGTGTGTGCAATATTGTGCTTATATCTGTTTAGCGTAGAAAGATCTGTTCGTGTTTTCGTTTCGAATTTTGAATTGAAGGCCTTATCGTCATCCGATTCAGAAATTGACTTGATTTATGTGTTAATTAGAATTTTTAGAATTTTATGGTAGGTTCAATTGAAATTCGATTTGGAATAATTAAATTAGATTAATTAATGCCACTTTGCTTAGCTTAAGCCAAATTAATTAAATATCACTAAGTGGGCCTATATAAGGCCGCTTCCATCACTCCTACAAATTTGTGACATCCTTGTTTCCTCATCTATGAACTCAACATGAGAGAGAGAGAGAAATGGAGGATGGATCTCAACTAGAGGATTGAAGAATTGAGCAAGAATTTGCTAGAATTGAAGGATTTGGACTTAGGAACTCAAAATTAAGCTTCTAGGTCTAGCTCTCATCTTGACAAGCCTAGGTAAGGAATCTAACCCTTAGTTGTGTAATTGAGTTAGCTTTTGTAAGAATTCAAGTTAGGTGGACTAACATGAGAATGGGCTAGGATTAAAGAATTGTAACTCAAATCATACATTCATGTCCATATTATGAAGTTTTGAAGTTGTTTTCATAAGAATCCTTACATGCATGTTCATATTTTGGTTGTAGACTAAGAATTCACCATGTTTTTTAGTTGAATATTTCATTTGATCATGTTTTGGGAAGCTATGAACTCAAATTCCACATGCATAACATGATCACATCATATTTTTACATTTCAAGTTGAATGTTGCACGATTGACATACTTTTGGGCCTTGATTTCATGAAATGATCTTTACACCTTCATATTTTACAAGTTTACACATGTTATCTTAAGTTTTGGTCCCAAAAGGATATGAATTATAGCTTTGGATTTGAATTTGCAGCTTGGGAGTGCAATCTGAAAATTTCAGATTCTGCACTTCTGCTCGAGCGTGAGATTCTACGCTCGAGTAAGAACCTTTGCTTTTGGATTTTTGCTTGAGCGACCTGAAGTACGCTCGAGCATGAAATACATGCTCCCAGAAGTTTCATGTTTTTACAAACCGTTCGAGCGGCGAGATTTGCGCTCGAGCGGAGGCATGAGCCTCACGTTCGAGTGGCCATCGAGTGTTCATTGAGCGTGAACATCGCATAACCAATACTTTTCAAAATTTGCAGAACGCTCGAGCGCAGGAAGTTATGCTCGAGCGTCCCCTCACATATTGCATGTCCGCTTGAGCGGGGGAATATACACTCGAGCGGGGACCCTATTTTCAGAAATTTGACCAAGCGTTTACCAATGTGTTTTAGTATCCTCATTGCATCCTAGGCATTCTTAAGCCAAGATTAAGACATAGTAATGAGGATAAAATGTAGAAACACACTAAGAACGGAACGTAATGAGTTAAATATATTCTAACGTGTGTTTTAAATGTGTATTTGTTATGTGTTAATGTAGGTCACGCGCCTTGGGTTGAGTGAATTACCTACTTTACTCGTTTACTTGGAGCCATCTGTTAATTGTGAGTAATAACTCTGTAAAGTTATGTTTAATTACAAGTATTTTCTGACTGATATGATACGATCTGTTTTCTGAAATGCTATTTCATGAATTATGAATGAATGTCCATTTTTTTGAAATATATTTGTGACATCCTTAGCTCACGTGGCCCTTGCCCGGGGGTAATAATATTGTGGCCAATATGCACGCGGCCCTCGCCGAGGGGTAATAATACTGTGGCTTATATTCACGTGGCCTTTGCCCGGGGGTAACAATACCGAGACCTATATTTATGTGGCCCTTACCCGGGGGTAACAATGCCGAGGCCTATATTTATGTGGCCCTTGCTTGGGGGTAACAATACCGTGGCTACTTGCGCACAAGATATGGACCTTTATGGCTGTCGGTACCGATTATACATGTGAGCCTCAGGGCCAAGTTGATATGATAGCTAATGGATATACCATGCATAATTTTATGCAAGATCCAAATATGAATATGATAATGAGCATGAACTTGTATATGATCCTATTTCTTATTTGAAAATTTGAATATGCATAAGATCATGTTTCTGATATAAACTCTGATTTCTAACTCTGTGATGGACATCATTCGCTAAAACCCGTTTACCTTGTTATTATTCACTAGGTTCTCGTTCACTATTTATATTATGTATGTAGGTGACCAGGCACGTAATTAGGCCCAGAGTTGATGGCCTGGGATTCCATTTTGTCAGCCACCCTTTGCGCCTCCCGAGGAGGTTCCGGACTAAGTCAAGTTGTGTGGTTATGTCTTTTGAACATTCAACACTTTGTTTCTCTTGTTAATTAACAGTTTGCTTTTGATTATCTGTACATGGGATAACATATACTGTACCTATGTGATGTCTTGGGTATGTTTATAAAGTTTAAAATTATTTTGTTCCATGTATGTCTGCACAGCTCAATGGTCGATGTTTATTTTGTATATTTACTTCCGCGGCCCCTATCTTATGTTATTCTGTTCAGAGGCCTTTGGTAATCCAAGGATTACTGGCCGGTTACGACGCTAAACCCCTAGGGGCGGGTTTGGGTCGTGGCAGAGTGGTTTCAAAGCACGTGTTTTACTGCACACACGAGTCCATATAAGCTTAGGATGTCCTAGTAATAAGTAGGGACATTCCATCTATATATGTAAGTGTGTGGTAATCCTTATGAATGTGAAAACTGAATTTGAATCTGGACAAATGAAATTGGAAGAAATGAATGAGATTATTCCTATGTTTATTATTATTTGGTGTCTCTTTAGCAACATGGAGAATGCAAAAGGAAATGACACAAGTGAATCTTCTGCGGCTCGAATGAACAGAATGGAACAGATGCTTGTGGCCTTGACTGAATCAATGACGCAGCAACTAAGACAACAACCTTTGCTTCTTCCACCTCCGCCGATGTTAGCCGAACCAAACAATAATGACATCATCAATTTGACTCAGAAATTTATGAAAATGAAACCGTCAACCTTCTTGGGTGGTATTGAACCATTGAAGGCAGAAACCTGGTTGCTAGAAATGGAAAAGTTATTTGAAGTATTCCCTTGCTCTACAACTCAGAAAGTCCTTTTGGCTACTTACACCCTAAATGATGAAGCTCGGAGATGGTGGCTGTTGGTTCGAAATAACAACGGGGACATGGCATGGGCACAATTCAATGAGATATTCTACAACAAGTACTTTCCCCAATGCTTCAGGGACCAAAAAGTTTCTGAATTCCAAGAACTCAAACAAGGAAGAATGTTTGTGGCTGAATATGAAGCTAGGTTTACTAAATTAGCTCGTTTTGTCCCACACATAGTGGACACCGATTATAAGAAAGCGCGAAAGTTCGAGGGAGGACTGGACCTGGGAGTATTTGATCGAGTAGGTGTCTTGAAATTGCCTACTTATGTAGAAGTGCTCAACAGGGCATTGATGGCAGGGGCCATAATAGCAACTAAGAAACAAACTACAACTCCAACAATTGAATGAAAATGAAAGAGGACCGGATTCAATTTCAAGAAGGGCCAATCATTTTCAAAGAAGCAAAATACAGGATATTCCAGTAGCTCTAGTCAGAGTAACGGATCTATTCTAAACTGCCCCGACTATAGAAGGAGACATAAAGGTGCATGTTACCGTGCATTAGGTACGTGTTTCCGGTGTGGCAAGACTGGCCACATGGTTAGGGATTGCCTGATGAGGTCTAATGAGGTTAACCGTCCTTCGGCAAGTTTAGCCGGGTCTGTTTCTGCAGCGAGATCAAATGTAAGAACTAATACCAGAGGTAACACGAACAATGGAACATTGAGGTAAGGGAGAGTGTTCGCACTAGTGCCTGGAGATGTACAGAATACCGAGTTTGTGGTGTCAGGTATAATTTCCATCTGTGCCCAAAATGCATATGTGTTGATAGATTCTAGTTCTACCCATTCATTTGTATCGCATACATTTTCTCAAAAACTAACTAGACCATTAGAACCTATGAACTGTTTACTATCTGTATCTACACCGTCTGGGGGTTCTATGATATGTGCTTACGTTTATCCTGCATGTGATATTATGATTGGTGGTATGACACTGTATGTTGATTTGTTGCCCTTGAGCATTGATCATTTTGATTGTATTCTGGGTAGGGACTAGTTGACTAAATACTGTGCCACTATTGACTGTACAAGTAAATCTGTTATGTTTAGACCACCTAGTATGCTTGAATTTATTTTTACTGGAAATGGGGTAGTTTCTCCACTATACTTGATTTCATTTATGAAAGCCAGGAAATTGTTGAGGAAAGGTTGTCGGGGCTACATGTGTTGTGTGTTGACTATGTCTTTTGGATAGTACTAATGTGGAAGCTATTCCTGTGGTTTGTGACTTTCCTGATGTGTTTCCTAAGGACTTACCTGGGAAGTTAATTGATAGGGAAATTGAGTTCACCATAGATGTTGTACCCGGGACACAACGGATTTCTGAAACTCCATATAAAATATCCACAACTGAACTAAAAGACTTGAAGGTCCAACTCCAAGAACTTTTAGATAAGAAATTCATCCGTCTGAGCACGTCACCTTGGAGTGCCCCAGTGTTGTTTGTAAAGAAGAAGGATGGGTCGTTGAGATTATGTATAGATTACCGTGAACTGAACAAAGTAATGGTCAAGAATAAATACCCTCTGCCTCGAATAGATGACTTGTTTGACTAATTGCAGGGAGCATAAGTGTTTTCTAAAATTGACCTTAGATCCGGGTATCACCAGTTAAAAGTCAAAGCAGAAGACGTAGAGAAAACTATTTTCCGAATTAGATATGGGCACTATGAATTTCTGGTAATGCCTTTTGGAGTACCTAATACACTTGCAGCATTCATGGATTTAATGAATAGGGTGTTCAAACAATTTCTAGATGAATTCATTGTTGTCTTTATTGATGATATACTAATTTACTCCAATAGTAAGGAAGAACATGAGAATCATTTGCGAATTACTTTACAGACCTTGAGAGAAAAGAAATTGTATGCAAAATTATCCAAATGTGAATTCTGGCTTGACAGTGTGGCATTTTTGGGACACATGATCAACAAGGATGGTGTATCAATAGACCCACAGAAAATTGAAGCCATTGTTGACTGGCCAAGACCAACCAACGTGTCAGAAGTTAGAAGTTTTTTGGGACTTGCTAGTTATTACAGAAGATTTGTGAAAGAATTCTCAAAACTTGACATACCATTGACACAATTGACACAGAAGAATGTACAATTTGATTGGAATGATCAGCGTGAATCAGCTTTTCAAGAGTTGAAAACCAGATTAATGACTGCACCAATCTTAACTTTACCTAATGGTACTGATGGGTTCCAAATTTACAGTGACGCTTCGTATAAAGGGTTGGGTTGTATGCTAATGCAGAATGGGAAGGTAATTGCTTATGCCTCTCGGCAACTACGTCCTCATAAAAAGAATTACCCGACTCATGATCTTGAACTGGCAGCTGTAGTGTTTGCTTTGAAAATTTGGCGCCATTATTTATACGGCGTAACTTGTGAAGTGTACACGGACCATAAAAGCCTCAAATACTTCTTTGCCTAAAAAAAACTGAACATGAGATAGAGAAGGTGGCTAGAATTAATCAAAGACTATGATTTACAAATTCTATATCATCCAGGGAAGTCAAATACCATTGCTGATGCATTGAGCCGGAAATTCAATTCTAATTTGTCATGTTTGCTTACTAGCCAGAGAGAGTTGTTATGTGACTTGGAGAAGAATGAGATTGAAGTTGTGTTATATGAACAGGGCGGAATCTTAGCCGTCATTTCTGCTCAGCCTGCAATCATTGAAGAAATTAAAGGGAAACAATGCGAAGATGTGTTTATGGGGAACATTGTTGATGAGATTGAATCAAAACCGAAACCAAGATTTGTGCTTGACAATGATATGTTGAAATTTCAAAATCGCCTTTGTGTGCCGAACTGTTTAGACCTCAGGAAACGGATTATAACTGAAGCTCACAACTCAAAATTTGCTATGCATCTGGGAAATATGAAGATGTACCATGATTTGAAATAGAATTTCTGGTGGCCGGGAATGAAAAAGTGTATTGCAGATTTTGTGGCTAGATGTTTACACTGTCAACAAATTAAAACCGAACATCAGCGACCCGCTGGTTTGTTACAGTCGTTTCCAATACTGAAATGGAAATGGGAACACATCACCATGGACTTCATTGTGGGACTGCCTCGCTCCTCCCGAGGTATGGATTCTATCTGGGTCATTGTTGATCATTTAATTATGTTTGCTTATTTTCTGCCTGTCAAATCTTTGTATAATGCGGATAAGTTGGCTAATTTGTATGTCAATGAGATTGTAAAATTGTATGGAATTCTAGTATCTATAGTATCTGATAAAGATCCCAAGTTTACTTCAAGGTTTTGGCAGAGTTTGCAATAGGCCTTGGAGACTGAGCTGAGATTAAACAGTGCTTATCATCCACAGACGGATGGCCAATCTGAACAGACCATACAAACATTGGAGGACATGTTACGAATGTGTGTGTTGGACTTTCAAGGTAATTGGGAGACTTACCTTCTTCTGGTTGAATTTGTGTATAACAACAGCTATCATTTAAGCGGGATGGCTCCTTACGAAGCTTTGTATGGTAAAAAGTGCCGATCTTCGATATGTTGGGCCGAAGTAGGTGATAAACCTTTGTTGGGACCGAAATTGTGCAAGAAACAACCAATAAAGTGAAACTGATCCAACAACGTTTGAAAACTGCACAGTGCTGGCAAAAGAGTTATGCTGATGTTCGAAGAAGAGACCGAGAATATGAAGTCCGGGATCACGTGTTTATTAAAGTGACTTCAATGAAAGAACAAACATGATTTGGTGTTAAAGGCAAATTAGCACCGAGATATGTTGGGCCATATGAAGTTCTAGAGAAAATCAACCCGGTGACGTATCGGGTAGCCTTACCACTAGTTATGAAGCATATACACAACGTTTTTCATGTCTCTATGCTTCGAGATTATTTGAGAGACCCACTACACGTGATAGAGCCAACTCAGGTGCTTCTAAAAGATGATTATATGTATGAGGAGAGACCAATGCAAATTATTAATTGCCGAATCAAAAGATTAAGAAACAAGGAAATTCCATTAGTAAAGGTTGATTGGCAGAATCACAGAGGAACATATGCAACTTGGGAGACAGAAGAAGACATGATGAGAAGATATCCTGAGTTGTTTCCTTTGAATTCAATATTCTTCCAGAATGAAAGTAATTCGAGTTTGGAGGACCAAACTCTTTAAGGGGGGAAAGCTGTAATAACCCCGACCTTTGATTTACGTTAATTCGTGGTTAAATAAGCTTAATCAGTAATTAAGAGAAATTCTGAATTAAATTGCTTGTGGGTGTGTGCAATATTGTGCTTATATCTGTTTAGTGTAGAAAAATCTGTTCGTGTTTTCGTTTCGATTTGTGAATTGAAGGCCTCATCGATATCTGATTCAGAAATTGACTTGATTTATGTGTTAATTAGAATTTTTAAAATTTTATGGTAGGTTCAATTGAAATTCGATTTGGAACAATTAAATTAGATTAATTAATGCCACTTTGCTTAGTTTAAGCCCAATTAATTAAATATCACTAAGTGGGCCTATATAAGGCCACTTCTATCACTCTTACACATTTTTGACACCTTTGCTTCCTCATCTATGAACTCAACGTGACAGAGAGGATTGAAGAATTGAGCAAGAATTTGCTAGAATTGAAGGATTTGGACTTAGGAACTCAAAATTAAGCTTCTAGGTCTAGCTCTCATCTTGATAAGCCTAGGTAAGGAATCTAACCTTTAGTTGTGTAATTGAGTTAGCTTTTGTAAGAATTCAAGTTAAAGAGGTAGACTAACATGAGAATGGGCTAGGATTAAAGAATTGTAACTCAAATCATACATACATGTCCGTATTATGAAGTTTTGAAGTTGTTTTCATAAGAATCCTTACATGCATGTTCATATTTTGGTTATAGACTAAGAATTCACCATGTTTTTGAGTTGAATATTTCATTTGATCATGTTTTGGGAAGCTATGAACTCAAATTCCACATGCATGACATGATCACATCATATTCTTACATTTCAAGTTGAATGTTGCACAATTGACATACTTTTGGGCCTTGATTTCATGAAATGATCTTTACACCTTCATATTTTACAAGTTTAAACATGTTATCTTAAGTTTTGGGCCCAAAAGGATGTGAATTATAGTTTTGGATTTGAATTTGTAGCTTGGGAGTGCAATCTGGAAATTCCAGATTCTGCACTTCCGCTCGAGCGAAAACCTTTGCTTTTGGATTTTCGCTCGAGCGACCTGAAGTATGCTCGAGCATGAAATACATGCTCCCAGAAGTTTTCATGTTTTTACAGACCGCCCGAGCGGGGAGAGTTGCGCTCGAGCGGTGGTATGAGCCTCACATTCGAGCGACTATTGAGCGTTCATCGAGCGTGAAAATCACATAACTAGTACTTTTCAAAATTTGCAGAATGCTCAAGCACGGGAAGTTGCGCTCGAGCGTCTCCTCACATATTGCATGTCTGCTCGAGCGGGGGAATATACACTTGAGCGGGGACCCTATTTTCAGAAATTTGACCAAGCGTTTACCAATGCGTTTTAGTATCCTCATTGCATCCTAGGCATTCCTAAGCCAAGATTAAGACATAGTAATGAGGGTAAAATGTAGAAAAAAACTAAGAACGGAACATAATGAGTTAAATATATTCCAACGTGTGTTTTAAATGTATATTTGTTATGTGTTAATGTAGGTCACGCGCCTCGGGTTGAGTGAATTATCTACTCTACTCGTCTACTTGGAGCCATCGGTTAATTATGAGTAATAACTCTGTAAAGTTATGTTTAATTACAAGTATTTTCTGACTGATATGATACGATATGTTCTCTAAAATGCTATTTTATGAATTATGAATGAATGTCCATTTTTCTGAAATGTAGTTGTGGCATCCTTAGCTCACGTGGCCCTTGCCCGAGGGTAACAATACTGTGGCCAATATGCACGTGGCCCTTGCCTAGGGGTAACAATACTGTGGCTTATATTTACGTGGTCCTTGCCCGGGAGTAACAATATCGAGGCCTATATTCACGTGGCCCTTGCCCGGGGGTAACAATACCGAGACCTATATTCACCTGGCCCTTACCTAGGGGTAACAATACCGTGGCTACTTGCCCCCAAGATATGGACCTTTATGGTTGTCCGTACCGACTATACATGTGAGCCTCAGGGCCAAGTTGATATGATAGCTAATGGATATACCACGTATGATTTTATGCAAGATCCAAATATGAATATGATTATGAGCATGAACTTGTATATGATCCTATTTCTTATTTGAAAATTTGAATATGTATAAGACCCTGTTTCTGATATAAACTTTGATTTCTAACTCTGTGATGGACATCATTCGCTAAAACCCCTTTACCTTGTTATTATTCACTAGGCTCTCGCTCACTATTTATATTATGTATGTAGGTGACCAGGCACGTAATTAGGCCCAGAGTTGATGGCCTGGGATTCCATTTTGTCAGCCACCATTTGCGCCTCCCGAGGAGGTTCCGGACCAAGTCAAGTTGTGTGGCTATGTCTTTTGAACATTCAACACTTTGTTTCTCTTGTTAATTAACAGTTTGCTTTTGATTATCTGTACATGGGATAGCATATAATTACTGTACCTATGTGATGTCTTGGGTATGTTTATAAAGTTTAAAATTATTTTGTTCCATGTATGTCTGCACAGTTCAATGGTCAATGTTTATTTTGTATATTTGCTTCCGCAGCCCTATCTTATGTTATCCTGTTCAGAGGCTTTTGGTAATCCAAGGATTATTGGCCGGTTACGACGCTAAATCCCTAGGGGCGGGTTTGGGTCGTGGCAGTTCAAAACTCCAAAACTATTATGTAAATCATAATGTGTATATAATGTATAAGTTTTGAGAATTAAATTAGATGGGTTACAAAATGGATACGGGTGTTAGGTCACAACCTGATCCAAACCCAATCTCAAACACATGCACAAACTAAGCCCAGCATAGCTCTGCCCAAAGCTCAAGACTAGGTCCAGGTCCAAGTCCAAGTCTAAGACTAAACCCAGCACATGCACAAGTATAAGTCTAGACCTGGTTTCTAAACCCAACTTTATTGATGCCCACTTCATGAGACAATTCTCAGTCACAACTCAATGGTTTCGGCTGATTATTTTTGTATTGCAATCTTCTCACTTAAGAGAATACAAAGCCACTTAGACCCACCTAACCGGCGGTTGGGTCCCACTTTAATTTCGAATTAAAGTTGCAGAAAATCCATTATTTTCCAGCAAGACATAATTTCTCTGCTTCTCTGCACTTCCAAGTTATTTTTCTAGACTGTAACATTTCTGTAATTCTTCATCTGTCTCTTCTCTTCACTGCTGTTTTGTTTCTATCTTAGAGTCTATTCCTTCATTTTTTTGTTGCTCTGTTTCTTAAGCTGCTTAATGCTTATTTTTATAGGCTTTGTCATGTGCAAACAAAACAAAAAGCATTGAGGCAAAGAAAGTCAAAGATGGAATAGTAATACCACTAAATATTTTTAAAAATTCATAAATTTTTTTTATAATAAATTTTTGATTTCATAGCTATTAGTTAATGGTTTGGTGAACTAATTTTTTGATTATATATTCTGGCACTCATCTTGCAAAAATAAATATATGTATACTCATCTTGCAAATATTTTGAAAATTCAATTATTTTGTTGAATTTAATTATTTTTTTATACTTCTATTTTTAATATATATATTTTAAAATATATTTATGATGTAATTATGACGTCACGATTCGATCGCTTCGACCCCACGGTTGAACTGCTGACCAATCCACCCGGTCCCTTTTCTGGTTCGCTCACTAGTCCGATTTTCAAAACATTGATAGGTAGAAGGAAGGAAAGAGGACCTTTAACCAAATTCACAACTTATGTGAAATCTATGAGTAATGTAACCTATCTAGTAGTCTATCTTAACTATTCATTTGTAATTCGCCTTTTGTACTCAGTTTGGTCATGTCAATTGTAATAATTTTTAAGCTTGTAATTTGATTCTTGAAATTAAGTGACAAGTTTGAGTGTTATTCAATCGAATTTCAGTTTGTTTGCATTTATTTCTTCACACAACAACCTCCAAAGAAGTCCTTGAATCTGTCAAGGCATAGGACACTAACCACATTGCTTGATTAGTTTGTTTGTTTGTGAAAATTGGTTTTCTTGTCAACTTTTCCCTATCGATTTTATCCAAACCAGATTTTTGCTAACAGTTGCTTTGAAAAAACTTGAATTGTAATGGCACCATGATGTCTAGCAACAATAACAAAATTGTGTTGATATTTGAAAAATAAAAGGTTTGTAGAAGCAATAGATAATAGAGAGATATTGTAAATATTGTGCTTGGTTGCAGTGTGTATATTTTATGGTTGAAAATCAAATATGTTTCTTCACATTACGACCTCCAAAGAAGTTCTTGAATCTGTCAAGGCATAGGACACTAACCACATTGCTTGATCAGTTTCTTTGTTTGTGAAAATTGGTTTTCTTGTCAACTCTTCCCTGTGGATTTTAGCCAAACCAGATTTTTTCTAATAATTGCGCTGAAAAAACTTGAATTGTAATGGCACCGTGATGTTTAGCAGCAACAACAAAATTGAATTGATATATGAAAAATAAAAAGTTTGCAGAAGAAATAGATAATGGAGAGATATTGTAAATATTGTTCTTGGGTTGCGGTGTATATATTTCATGGTTAGGAGTCACATATGTTTCTTCACATTACAACCTCCAAAGAAATTCTTGAATTTGTCAAGGCATAGGACACTAACCACATTGCTTGATCAGTTTGTTTATTTGTGAAAATTGGTTTTCCTGTTAACTCTTCCCTGTGGATTTTTGCCAGACCAGATTTTTGCTAACAGCTGTGTTGAAAAGACTTGAATTGTAATGGTACCATGATGTCTAGCAACAACAACAAAATTGAATTGATATATGAAAAATAAAAGGTTTGCAGAAGCAATAGATAATGGAGAGATATTGTAAATATTGTGCTTGGGTTGCAGTGTGTATATTTCATGGTTGGGAATCACATATATATAAGTATATAGAAGTATACGTCAGAAACTGTCTTACTAAAAATTAGATTGTGGGGGTTGTTTCACACACCCATATCTGTATACATGTTAGAAAACAGATTTCCTATGAATCAGAGTGTGGGGGTTGTTTCACTCACCCAAATCTTCAACCATTTATCTATATTGGGGGTGTGGGAAGCCAAAAATTGGCTTTTGTTTTTTGTTTTTTTTTTTTTTGTGGCTAAAATTCACAAAAAGACAAAATAGGTTAAAATAACTAATAAGATAAAATCTCACATCAAATCCATAATCATTTCATTTTTTCTCTCACAAATATCACATTCAACTATAAAAAATCTAACCCTCTTCCTAAACACAAATATTTTAGCCTACTAAAATAATAAAAAACTAAAATAGTCTACTAAAATAGCCAACTTCTTAAACAAAGCCATTATAACAACTCATTTTTATTAGGAGATAATAACCACACTACTCCTATCTATATACATATCTCATACCAAATCAAACTACTTAGTCAATATGGTCAATCACACCCATTATCTTTTCTGTAAATAAGATAAAATAAAATAAAAAATTAAACAATAAAATGTTAGTCAAATGTAATAATAAATTAAAACATTATATATGAACAAATTGTCATTAATAAATAAAATATTGAGGGCTATTTGGCCACTTAATCCAACAAACCACAGTAAATAAGTGTTGTATCAGTTGTCTGCATAGTCCACCAGTATGCACAAATTTGGACGATTCAGATAAACTCAAATTCGGGCTACTAATCATTTTTGCCAGGGAAATGGGCAACTCTAGTTTAGAAATGACATGAAATTTAACAAACAACATTGATTGGTAGTTCGAATATGAGTTTGCTCGAAATCGTCTGAATTTTGGCTTGTTGGTTGTCCAGCCGGTCATTCGGCAAGAAAGTGAAAGTTACGGTTGACAAGGGTGATAACCGCAGTAGACAAGTGTTTCACCGGTCGTCCAGGTGGTCGTTTGGATAGTCGACTGACAAGCACAAATTAAAGCTTTCAGGCAAACTCAAATTTGAGCTACTAATCATTTTTCTTTAACAAAATACTATACAAATTAATGACGATTGATATTTAAAATAAGTTTACCTATAATAATCTAATACATGTTTATTATAATTGAAATTTTAATTCAAGTTCTATAACTACAATTTGGATTTTAATATAAATTTTTATTTTTATTGTTAGTTTCTCCATATTTGATTAACTAGCGGTAATGATAGAATTTTTCAATTTTTTTCATGCTTTTAAGGTCAAGTTTACATACTATACACTAAATTGCTATAATGGTTTGTAAAATTTAGGGGTTATAATCTGTAGGTATGTGGTTTAATTTTTGACAAAGTTAAGACTCTTATTTTCGTTCTATGATGAGAAATGGTGAATCTCATTAATTCCAAATTTAACCTGTCTAATTTAACTAGGTAAAGATCTTAAGTATCTAATATAACTTGTAAGGGTCCTGTCTTAAATTATATATATACATATATATATTACTTTATAATTTATTCTTGTATTGTCGAAAACACTAGTCTAAGATAGTTTACTAAGAATGTGGCCCATATATGCCATGCTAATTGTCCCTTTTGTAGAAACTTTTATTATATATGTATATATATATTTATGTCATTACAATTTTAGTGGGATAAGATTCCTTCTTGCATCAAATTAAATCCGCATGATTGGAAATTTCATATTTAATGGTGTTTAAAAAATGTCACTATAGGTATACAAAATGCCGCTAATTCTTTTTTTGACGTTTAGTATCAAATGTCAAAGACGCGGCCGTCACTATAGCATTATGGCGCTTTAAAAATGTTGTTGGATTAGTATAGGTGGCGTTTGCTAAATATGATAAATAACGGTAAAATGACACCATACTAGCAGTTAGCGACGTTTTAAAACCATCGTGGTAGCTTCATTTCTATTTTAAAAATATAACAATTGGCACTATAATAGCATTTGAAAAAACGCCGTTATAGCTTCTTTTTCTTCCCTTTTTTTTTATATTTATATTTATTTTTTAAATTGTGCTAATTCTGTCGATTTAACTAAAAAAAAATAGTTGTATTAAAGCTAAAAAATAACAATAATATGGATAAAACTTTGCTATTATTTCAATATATTGACTAAATTTAGGCAAATATTGCATGATTAACATGATTAACTAAATTTAGGAATTTTAGTTAGTACAGTAATAAGCAAATAAAAATTTCCAGACTACCCAGCATTTACTTAGTTATGGACAGAGACTTCAAGTGTCTTTTACTTTGAACATTTATAAAATCAAGTGAAGAGTTCCAGAAACAACAGCCATAACAACAAAAACAAAAACAAAAAACCCTAGTTTGTCTACAAAGACTGAACTTTAGAGCTCCACAAAACATCCATACAAATAACGCCCATACGCATCTTCAGGGAATGATAAATCATGCGCATGAATTATTATTAACAGGCTCGTGTATTTGTTTACAGCTAACAAGGTAGATAAATTCACACAAACAAGAACCATGTGCAAGCTAAGTAACAAAAAATAATTCCAATCTAATTACCAAAAAAAAAAATCATTTCCATTTTAAATTATTTTCCCTAGAACATGTTAGTAATTGATAGTATGAACCAAATATGTGAACATCAAAATCATCATATGTATTTGGCATACGGGCAAGAAGTAGATGCAAACTAAATCAAAATAATCCCATTCCACATCATCATCTTGAAATCAAATCTGACCATATAACAGATAAACAGAAATAGGTTTCAACCCTTTCACCCACCAAAATCCCTAAAAAATATAAAAGAATTGGACTTTCCCAAAAAAATTAAAAGATCAAGGACTAATTGGATATGTAATCCAAGCAAAACCCAATTCAAATTTATAAAAAAAAAATCTAATCTCATAACGAAAAACTCAATAACCGAATAAACTAATCAGGAAGATTCAACAGAAAAAGCTTTACTTGAAACACTAAACCAAGCTAACAAAGAAAAATTCAAGTGAAGTTGTAAAGACCAATGGATGATGGATCGGGTATGACTCTCATCTTGAGTGTGGCTTGAGTCTCCTCTAAACTAGAACTATTATAGCTTCTTTTCTCATGAATTTTGGGTTTTGTAAGTTGAAAAATGTCAGTCTGAAAAATGTTCTCAAGCGGTAAATTCTCTCTCTCTCTGATCATGAAGTTCATATTTAATTATAAATTTGTTGTGAGAGATTTGAATTTGAATCCATTCTATGAATGATATAGTAGGCAAATTTAAAGAGAAAGCCACAGAAGTTGAATCCATAAATGGATTGATTAGGAATAAGTGTGTCTGTAAGCTGTAGTTTCATATCGGGATAAGAATCATAAATTTCTGATGAATGTAAAAAGATTACATAAATGGATTGATTAGGAATAAGTGATTTTTATTCTACTTTTTAATTTCTGTTTAACAGCATGTTGTTGCCTGATTTTCCTCCTTAATCAATATTGTCAATTAATGCACATATTGTCTTGTTCTCAGTTTAACCACATTAATATTAACGAACTAATAACTGAGTCTCTCCAGTCTGATTCAGTATTATGCTCTTGCGTGTTTTCATAAAATGTTTGAACATATTATTCAACACTAGTTTCAGAATGCATCATTAATTAGAAATCACTTTTTGGTGTTTTCTATTTTTTCTCTCAGAATTCTTTGTCTTGTTTGTATTGTAAGGCAAACTGTTTGTATTACAAATTTGTTAAGCTTTACATATCTTACTTGTAAATTGTAATTCTATTGAGTATGATCCTTATTAAGTTGTTGTTATGGCCGTGCAGAGGCCAGTTCGCTTAACTCTTGAAGACCTGCAATACCCATTAGATTATTTGTTTTTGTCACATGAGGAGATTTTGTTATACAAATTGTGTGATAACATAAAACAAATAGATTCATAATTGACAATTGAAATTTCAGAACAAGTAAACCATGCTGAAAATTACAATACAAAATAAAATAAAATAGCAAAGGAAGCAAACCGAAACCTGGACTAGATAGTCTCCTTAAAACAAATTCGCCACCTCATTGGTTGGGTGCTGGAGGTTGTTCAACGTTTGTTTTTCAAAATACGACGGTTGGACCAGCTACAGCAATATACCGACTGAGTAGTTTCGGCGAACAGAACTTTGCAGTACTCTCTCACAGGAAGAATATAAAATCTGGAGAAAACTTTGGAAGACAAAGAGGAGCAAATTTTCTGGGTAGAAAACTGAAGGAGAGAGGTCTCATTTTATACACATGGAGGAGGAGAGAGGATGAGCCTTTTGTAGCAAATGTATGATTTAATTCTGAGAATTAATCTGCAAAATTGATGGGTTTAAGTCAATCATCAATAGAGGAGTTACCAGCTATACACATAAGTTTTGTGTATATATATATCTGCAACCCACAGACTTGGTTTGGCCCAAAAAAATTAAGATGGGTGGGCTAACCCCAACCCCCACACTCAATCCATTCCAGTAAGCCTCAAGCCCAAGCCTAAGTCCCAAGATCCAAGATCCATGACCCATGACCCACGGATCACGGACCCGTCCCCGGCCCAGTCCGGGCGGCGCGTTCGTGTGGCAATTTTTGCATAACCAACTTGGACCATAGTCTTGACCCAAGTCCATCCTTGAAGCATCCATAACTCCATTCCTTTGGAAAATTTGGATATCCTAAAGGGCTTACACCCTTAGGCAAAACATGGGATTTAAATACCCATCAATACTCTCCTCTACAATCAATGTGGGATACAAGGTTTTACACATTTCCCAACACATCTTTCATGAGGCTAACTTAATGAGTCAATTTCTTATTCAAATCTTAATGGTTTTTGGACATTCTTTTTATAGTGTAAAGATCTCACTACAAAGAATCTAAATCCACTTTACTCTACCTCAATTGAGGATTGGCACCCACTTTATTGCATTAAAGTCACAAAAAAACTATTATTTTTTCAACAATCTCCCACATGAATAAAAATTAACCGAATAACAACAAACGGACAATGCTTAACAACAAAGACTCAGAGAGAGTGCAACAGAATAACCCTAGCATCAAAAAGGGTAGCTTTAGGCTTTGAACCTCTCCTAATGAAGTCTATCGGATTTACTAGCTGTCTAGTGAACACGAAGTCTTGAAATGTTCTACAGTTTATGTAAACCAAGACAATAGACCTCACACATGAATTACTCCAACCATTGTTCTATTCTCAATATTGTGTCTGGTTTGGCCCTGGAACAGTAGCTTGGTTCAGTGAGTGGTTTAAAGAATTAGGCCCTGTCAATTCTTATAGAAGCGGCCTCACTTCACGCTCACATAGGTGACTCTACTTTAGTATCCTGCTATACTCAGCACAACAGCTCAACCCACTAGAGTCATTAAAAGCTCCGCTTAACCTCTACACTCGCAGGTATCATTGATAAAAGGAATGGCTAGAGGTTTAACCTCCTCAGTGACATACCAGGGTTAGACGTAATTAGGTTATCTCATTGAACCTAGATCTTGGAATGTCTAGTTAACTAGGTTGGGTTTCCATTTCAGTAACACCTTATACTACAGGCCTTAAACCCATTCTTTTTGACGACTTCTCTACTAACACTCGATTTAACCCTTTGGTTAGCGGATCCACAATATTATCCTTAGACTTTACATAGTCTAAAGTGACAACTCCATGTCACTCCATTCGAGAGTAGTTGTCGTATGGAATTATGTCTATGACGAATATGTCTAGATTTTCCATTATATATGTTACTATGTGCCCGTCCAATAGCCAATTGGCTATCACAATGGATACAGATGGCTGGCACAGGTTTCGACCAACGTGGAATATCCTTAACGACCTAGCGAAGCCATTCAGCTTTTTTAGTTACTTTATCCAAAGCAATAAACTCAGATTACATCGTCGATCTCGATATACACGTTTTCTTGGAAGATTTTTAAGACATGGCTGCCCCTCCAAGGGTAAACAGATAACCACTAGTGGATTTTGAGTCTTTTATATCAGATATCCAATTAGTGTTACTATATCCTTCTAGTACCGCTGGGTATCTGGTATAATGCATCCCATAACCCCGGGTGTAGCATAAATAACCAAACACCCGCATAATGCCCCTACAATAAGTAGCATTCAGATTACTCGTGTATCTACTAAGCCTGCTAACATAGTAGGTTATATCCGGTCTTGTACAACTCATTAGATACATCAAATTTCCAATGACCCGAGAATATTCTAGCTGAAAGACACTCTCACCAATATTCTTAGTCAAATGTAGACTCACGTCTACTAGTGTCCTAGATACACTTGTATCTAATTTACCAAATTTCTTAAGTATCTTCTCAACATAGTGAGACTGAGAAAGTACAATACTACTAGATGTTCTAGTAATATTAATACTCAGAATGACATCTGCAAGACCCGTATCTTTCATGTCAAAACTTAGAGTTTAACAATCTCTTGGTAGTTCGAATCATTTCATCATTACTACCAACAATGAGTATGTCATCAGCATATAGACACAAAATGACATAACCTCTGTCAGTGTCTTTGACATATACGCATTTGCCACACTCATTGATTTTGAACCCATTTGATAACATAGCGTTGTCAAACTTCTCATGCCATTACGTAGGAGCTTGCTTCAAACCATACAATGATTTGACAAGTTTACAGACTTTTTTATTTTGTCCTAGAGCTGAAAGCCCCTCAAGTTGCTCCATGTAGATTTCGTCATCTAAATCTCCATTTAAGAAAGCTGTCTTTACATCCATCTGATGTATCTCCAGACCACGTAAAGCTGCTATCACAATCACCATGCGAATGGATGTAATCCTTGTCATAGATGAATATGTATCAAAGTAATACAGGCCTTCTCGCTGCTTGTATCCTTTGATAACTAGTCTAGCTTTATACTTATCAATTGATCCATCCGCTTTCATCTTTCTTCTAAAGATCTATTTACTTCCCAAGGCCTTACTGCCTGGGGGTAGATCAACCAGCTCCCAAGTATGGTTTTGTAAGATGGAATCAATCTCACTCTTGACTGCTTCTTCACAGCTTTATAGAAAATTCAAGGTTCTCCCTCTAACATATAAGTCAAGAAGTCTAAACCAAAGGACTTTGCAATCCTAGCCCTCTTACTCCTTTTTGGCTCATCTACTTCCTCAGCTTGATCATCAACTTGATCATTGAATTGATCATCCATGTGATCATTTATGTGATCATCAACTTGATCATTGAATTGATCATCCATGTGATCATTTATGTTATCATAGTCATCTTCAACTTCTTTTATGGAACTCGAAACCCCTTCTTGGAGATGATGAGGAAATACATCTTTAAAGAAAGATGCATTTCTTGATTCCATGATAGTATTCTTGTGTATATCTGGAATAGCAGATTTAAACACAAGAAATCGATATGCATTGTTATTATGTGCATAGCCAATGAATATACAATCCACTGACTTCGGTCCTATCTGAACCCGCTTGGATGTAGGCACCGCTACTTTCACAAGACACCCCTACATTCGTAAGTATTTATATGAAGGTTTGTGGCCTTTCTACAATTCATATGAAGTCTTGTCTACATTCTTTCGAGGTATTCTATTAAGAATGTAATTCGTGGAGAGAATTGCTTCCCCTCACAAGTTATGTGACGACCCAGAACTGATCAACATTGCACTCGTCATTTCCTTCAACGTCCTATTTTTTCACTCAACAATACAATTTGACTGAGGGGAGTAGGGCAATGTGGTTTGGTGAATAATCCCAAATTGCGCACAAGTCTCGGCAAACAAGGATTCATACTCACCACCACGATCTCTTCTTAAAGCCTTGATCTTACGGCTTAATTGATTCTCAACTTCATTCTTGAAAAGAATAAATATATTTATTGTCTCATCTTTGCTTTTAAGCAAATACATATAACAGTATTTAGTGCAATCATCAACAAAAGTGATGAAGTTCTTGTTGTCACCATGTGATTTTACGACTTTCAAGTCATACACATCACTGTGCACTAAATCCAAAGGCTTAGTACTTCTTTCAATAGAATGAAATGAAGTCTTTGTCAATTTTGCTTCTACACAAGTTTCGCACTTGTGATTTAGATTAATCTTAAAAGATGGTATATGATCTAATTTGATTAATCTACGCAAAGAGTCAAAATGTATATGACCCAGTCTACTATGCCATAAATTAGGGGATTTAAGCATATAAGCAAAAGAAGAAGCTTTCTCATTAATTTTCAAGACAAGAGTCATTACATTGAGCTTAAACATATTGCCCGACATATATCCTTTCCCTACATAAACCCCGCTCTTAGTCAACACGATCTTATCAACCTCAAATACCATGCAGAAGCCATGCTTATTCAAGAGTGACCCTGAGACAAGGTTCTTACGAATGTCCGGTACAAATAGGACATCGTTTAAAGTCAGCTCTTTCCTTGAAGTCATCTTCAAGACCACCTTGCTTTTTCTTTCAATAGTTGAGGTGACTGAGTTCCCCATGAACAACTTCTCATCGTTTGAAACCGGTTCGAAGGTTGTGAACATCTTTTTCTCAACATAGATGTAGCGAGTGGCATTAGTGTCCACCCACCATTCCTTTGGGTTGGACCCCACCATGTTCACTTCAGTGACAACAGCTGCCAGATACATGTCGTCCGCATCTTGTGAGAGATCCTCTATTTCAGCCATGTGAGCCCGACTTTTGTTCTGTGGATGATACTTCTTGTAAGGTTTTTCTTCAATCAACTGCTTGATGCCCATCGCTTCCACAGTTGAAGCACTTTTCATTGAACCTAAAAATAGGTTCATGCGGCTTGTAGACCGGCCTCTTGGAGACGCCCCCAACTTTGAGCTTTGAGCTTTTGCCTGTTGGTGGTTTTTTCCTCACCCCCGAGGACTGGCCACGCTCAACCACATTTGCTTTCACCGTGGAGGTGCTCACTTCTTTCTTTCTATTGTTTTCCTTAATACAGAGCCTGACAACGAGTTCTTCGACTATCATTTCCTTTCGCTTATGCTTCAAGTAGTTCTTGAAGTCTTTCCATCCGTTAGACAGCTTCTTAATCAGCACAGTTGTCTGGAATGATTCGCTCAGAAACATTCCCTCTTCATGAATCTCGTGCAGAATTACTTGGAACTCTCGGACTTGACTGATGACGGTTTTTGAGTCCACTATCTTGAAGTCCAGAAACTGGCCAATGACAAATTTCTTTGCCCCAGCATCCTCGGTCTTGTACTTCTTGTCCAAAGCATCCCACATCTCCTTCGTTGACTTCTTGGCATAAAACACGTTGAAAAGTGACTATGCCAAGCCATTCAGAACATAGTTTCGGTAAAGGAAGTCTGACTCCTTCCAAGCATCTAGAGCCATGAGCTTCTATTTGTCTTGCTCATTTTCCTCCACGGCTGGTGGATCTTTACTCAAAAACCTCGCAAGGCTTAGAGTAATCAAGTAGAACAACATCTTCTATTGCCACCTCTTGAAATTCACTCCCGTGAACTTCTCCGGGAGCTCGTGATGGTTGAGCGGGGCTTCCGGAACAGCAGGAGCAACAACAGGATTGACCACAGAGGTCACAGCAGTAGGGGTTGATAAGCCAGTTGCCCCGGGGTTTAGATCTCCACCAACATTAACAGTAGCAGCAACAATATCAGTGACAGTTGTCATTTCTTAAAAATACAACAGAATTTCACTTTCTGTGTTCCATAAATTAAACTTGACACTAGAAAATCCCAAAGTTGAAAATTTAATTCAAAACTAGTCTCACAACTTAACCTAGAATTGAACATGGTCAGGAATGTTCTCAAGAAGATTGGAGGGGTCACATCGGTCCCACTTAAAACACAGTTAACCTTTTGACAAAATTTTCAAGAGCATTGACTCTTGGTCCGTGAGAAACAATTTTTAGAATTAAGTTTTCTAAGGAATAAACTAGGTTAAACAAACCAAGGTCCAACACTTACAAGCAATTTAAAAATTGCTAACCAAATTACACGCAATGTAAAAAATACAAGCAAATAAAACTTGCTTCCAACATGCCAAGCAAACAACCTTGCTTAAAAAATAGGAAGTAACCACTACTAAATTTCAAGCAAAAAATTGCTTAAATGATAAAGACAGTAACCAATCCTTAAGGATTTCAATTAGTCCAAAAATTTCTTTCCACGTTTAGGTATTCTTGTTCAACACAAAGGTTAGTAGTCCTAACATTTTTGTTTTGACATCCCAAATACGATTCATTTGGTTTTGTATTTGTTTTTCAATCTCTTTCGCATATGTATTCCTATAAAGAAAGTTAGCAGAAAAACACAAGACAATACACACCAAACAATCTAAAGAGACTGTAAATATAATAAATTACTTGAAACCATTTAGCAAACTATTTAATAACTAAAATTAACTAATAAATTAAAATACTAGATGAGTTACAAAAATAAATCTATAACTCTAAGAATTAAATTAAAAGTTAATAGTCAAGAGTTATATATAAATTTAATTCACAATGAAACAAACAATAACATAAATAAATATAAACAAGGTACACAATTAAAATTTATAACTCCACAATTAAATTAAAATATGAATAGGCAAGAGTTACAAAATGAACCTATAACTCTAAGCATTGAATTAAAAATTAATACCCATGAGTTATATATATATAATTATTACACAATAAATATGCAAATAAATATGGACAAGTTACAAAAAATTGGTAACTCCCAAATCTTAAATTAAATTTAATAGCCAAGAGTTATATATATATATCGTTGTTACAAAACAATAACCATTTAGCAATTAACATGAACATAAATCTAGAAATTAAATCATGTAAGATAAACTAAAATTTAGAAAATAATTAGCATGACAAAATTGCAACACCCATAAGCAAGCAAATTATATTATAATTAAAAATCATGCAAATCATGGTGGGGAATTATGCACCATACGCAAAGAATAAAATCATACTAAAACAATTAAGTATGCAAATTTTGCTAGAGCATTCTAATCAAACTAAGCAATTAGAGGACAGCACTGAATAATTTATAATCATGTATTTCTAGAAAAAAAAAATCTGGACCATTTGCCCAGAAAATAATCATAGCAGGACAAGTGGGAATTACTAAACAAAATTAAACAACTACTAATTTATTATTAGTCATGCACAACAGTGGGCTTATCTATATGCTACAAGTCTGATTGCTACTCATGGTTTTATAGATGTAACAGTGGCCTAGCTAATCAAAGAACACAATCTGAATTCATACAAGTATGAAAAGCAACAGTGGCCATTATTTAAGATTCACAAAAGCTACAGCCAAACTATCACAGTAGACTACTCAGAAATACTTTCGGTAATTTACTGTACAGTAGGAAAGCATAGAAACAAATCACTTATCATACATATGAATCTATTTAACCAATTTTATGGAAAATATAATTTGTTTTAAGTTTGTTGTACAAATTGTGCGATAACATAAAACAAATAGATTCATAATTGACAATTGAAATTTCAAAACAAGCAAACCATGTTGAAAATTACAATACATAATAAAATAAAATAGCAAATGAAGCAAACCGAAGCCTGCATTAGATAGTCTCCTTAAAACAAATTCGCCGCCTTACCGATTCGATGCTGGAGGTTGTTTGAGATCTGTCTCCTAGGATACGACAATTGGACCAATTGCAACAATGCATCGATTGAATAGTTTCGGCGAACAGAACTTTACAGCACTCTCTCATAGGAAGAATATAAATACTGGAGAAAAATTTGGAAGACAGAGAAGCAAATTTTCTAGGTAGAAAACTGAAGGAAAGGGGTCTCATTTTATACACATAGAGAAGGAAGAGAGAGGATGAGCCTCTTGCAGCAAATGTAGGATTTAATTTTGAGAATTAATCTGAAAAACTGATGTGTTTAAGCCCATCATCAATAGAGAAGTTACCAACTATACACATAAGTTTTGTGTATATATATCTGCAGCCCACAGACTTGGCTTGGCTAAAAAAGATTAAGATGGGTGGGCCAAGCCCAACCCCCACACTCAATGCATTCCAGCAAGCCTCAAGCCTAAGTCCCAAGATCCACGGCCCACGGATCATGGACCACGGACTCGGCCGGGAAGGCGAGCGGATGGCGCGCGTGTGTGGCAATTTTTGTATAACCAACTTGGATCATAGTCTTAGCCCAAGTCCATCATTGAAGCATCCATAACTCCCTTCCTTCAGAAAATTTGGATGCCCTAAAGGGCCTACACCCTTAGGCAAAAAATGGGATGTAAATACCCATCAATGCTCTCCTCTATAATTAATGTGGGATACAAGGTTTTACACCTTTCTCAACACCTCTTTTATGAGGCCAACTTAATTAGTCAATTTGTTATTCAAATCTTAATGGTTGTTAGTCATTCTTTTTGTGGTGTAAAGATCTCACTACAAAAAATCTAAACCCACTTTACTCCACCTCAATTGAGGATTGGCACCTACTTTAATATTGCATTAAAGTCACCAAAAAATCATTATTTTTCCAACAGGTTTGTTGTCAATTTTGCCTGACATGTCCCTTGCGATTTCAAGTAGTAAATTCTTTTTTTGATCATGAAGTTCTTATTTAATTATAGATTTGTTGTGAGAGATTTGCATTTGAATCCTTATGTTCATTTGATTTGAATTTGAATATGAATTTATAGTTTTCAAATCATGAAATTCAATCTGTGATGCTATGATGTTGGACTTGAGTGATTGCTTCCTCATGAATTTTTTGATACAATATTAGCATTTTAGCATTGTTCATATTTTAACTACCTTTGATATTTGCTCTAAGTTTATATTGCAAGGCTTCCTATTCTTGACCAAAACAATGTATACAGATTTTCATAGCAGTGCTCATTCTGTGTTTTTGCTATTAGTAGATGCATAATTTATTCCTTGTGAAACAACATCTATACACATTCCCCATAACTAGACAACATCTATTTTCAAGGCAAGAAGGAACACCACCTCACAAATTCACATACAGTTTATTTAAGATAAAAAATACACAAATTATGAGAGCGTAATATCTCACAAATAAGAACTCCAAACCCAATTAAAATGCATAAGCATCAGTTGCCAATCAAATAACATGAAAAAAAAAAAATGAAATTGAAAATAAAGCAAAGAAGGAAAAGAAAGATATCCACCTAGTCACCAAAAACTATGCACCAACTTAGATCTTTCTGTTATGATCCTGAAATTATGCCATATAGGTAAAGTGCAAGCTTGACCATGTGTCTATAAGCTCTAGGGTACCATTCTTTTGCAAGCCAAGTTGATCTCTAGTTTAGCTCTCCAACACACATTGAGTATGATATTGTAATTTGAAGATGACGAAGAAATGATATGATATTGTAATTGGTCGCATATTCACTTTTACATTTGTGTTTTTTGTACATATATTCATGTTAATAAATCTTTGCTTTTATACCTTTGTAGCTTTCTTTAAATGGCCATTTTTACCTTTTATGTACTCTGATTCTATTTTGAATGTAGTTTCTTTATAGATTATTATGTCCTTACTCTTACGTTTGTAGTTTTTTTGTATTTTATGGATTATCTGTGAGTTCTAGCTCTGAAACGAGCAGAGACAATGGAAACATACCAATTGTAAGCACAACACATAAAAATACAACGCAAATCTAAATTGAGACTAGCATTTATTTATATTAAAAATATATATATCATGGCAATTCCGTAGAAGAGAGAAGATATATAAGACAGAACCTCTTCAACTACCTTCTCTCTAAGGCATTTTGCCCCCAATTTTCAATCCTTATCTGCACAACCAAATCAACATTGTACCTAAGCTGAGCAGATTGTCAGAGATGGTTGATTGAAAACCCTAGGAGAAGAATCGACGGGAAGGAAGAGAATACGAAACTGAGATTATAGACGGTGGTGCTTACCTTAGTAGATGACGGTGCTCTCTCTCACCGGTGCAAACGGTGGTGGCGGTGGAGCTTTGAAATCAAGAGAGAGAACTTCGAAATCAAAATTGAAATTGCTCTAAGATGAATCTCTCCCCTTCTCTCTAAGATGAATTGAAATCACTAAGAGATTAGGGTTCAGAGAGAGTGAGAGTGAGTGAGAGAGTTTATCGATTTCCCTCAAATTCAAAATAAGGGTTTGAAGAGAGAGAGAAGGGGAGGGGGGGAGGTTTAGACATTGGCGTGTTAAACGCCTTCTATTCCTAAAATGATGTCGTTTTAATTTAAAAATAAATGTGACATTTATAACATGCCGTTAAATATTACAAAAATGGCGTTTAAAGAAATGTCGTGAAATAAACGCCATTAAAACCATCATTTCTTGTAGTGCCGTTCCAAATTGCAAGGTTACATCACATGGTACAAATATTTTTTGGATACATTTTAGTAAGGTTTACAAAAGAAAAAGGACATGACTTTGTTTCATGGCAATAGCCCCGTTTAGTAGAGCTGTGGGAAAGTGATTATAACTTATAACTTAACAGCTTATAACTTATAGCTGTGAACATAAGCTGATTTTTGACTTATAAATTAAGCTTCTCCTCCCCCACTCAAAGAATAAGTTGATTTTTGACTTACAAAAAGTTATAAACTGTATTGTTAAGCTGAAATAAACACATCAAAATAACTTAAATTAAGCTAAAAGCTGAAATAAGCTGGAAATAAGCTCTGCCAAATAGGGCCAATATGAGTATGGATTAGAGAGAATAATTTGGTATTTTAAATTGTGCCACGTTGATAGTTTTTGTAAATCATAAATTTAAATTTTATCTATTCATTAATTTATTAAATATTAAGTTAAATTTTTTTTTTCCCCCATTGAACATCTAACTCAGGATTCTGAATTGGAGAAGAGTTTTCCTCTTTGTAAAATGTATGTATATACAATCAATTAGTTCAATAGTGATGTTTCCCTCTATATTTCATTAGAAATTTATGAATTTGATATTTCACTCACTCAATTTTTTTTCTCGATAAAAAAAATTAGTAAGTTAAATTAAAATGACAATACTGTAATTGCTCCATCAATTTTTTTATTCATCTTTCAATGTATAAAAAATGATCATATATATAAAAATAATAATAATTTTTAACATTTGTAACATTTAGATCAAATAAAGAGTCTATTTGAATGGGGGAGATAAGAGGGGGATAAATTTATATCTAGTAGGAGTTGCATATTTTTTTTTGTCTTCTTATATCTTGGGTTTGGTTACTCTGGATATTATATGATGCAAAAGGGAGTATACAATCCAACACTCTATGGTATTGAATATAGTTCATATCCTTCGTACAATAGTAAATGATCACTTTCTTCTTATCATATATCCTACTCTAACCAAGCATGGTAAAAGTGATCTTAGTGTATATATAATCCATCTCTTATTCAAAACATATTATATTTCATCATATATCTCTAAATATTACATATCATCTTCAACCCTTTATATCGAGACAATCGAACAGGCATTTAAGAATAAAGTATCTTCTATATAACAAACCCTATAAAATGTTTAGTTCACTTTTTAAAAATAAATTTAATTGAACGGCTATTGGACAACACCAAAACTTCAACTTCCAAAAGCTAATTAGTGTTTGAAAATCTTCAAAGACCTTTAGAATTATCTAGGAGACATATCAACATAACGAACATATTCTCGAAATGCAAATATGAATCCTGTATTGATGATGATCAATTTCTAATGATTGTAACTCTCCATGACTCTTAATGAAATTTTTACTCAAATTTAAATAAAAATTAGTAAAAATTTCATTTGATGTGAAGCTTTCTAATGACAAAACTTAGATCACAATAAAATATTAAATAAAAGTTTAATGTGAAACTTTTCGATTGAGTTTGGCAACTTGGGAGGGTAAAAGTAAAATAAATGATGAGTTGCCAAATCATCATCTTTTACGATTGAAAATTTGAGTTTGGAGATAAGTCTCCCTTAATTTGGGTCTAAAAAACAAAAGTGTAAAACTCAATTTGATATGATTTGAATCGAGCAGTGTAAAGCTATTTTGAATTATTAAAACCATTTTTAGGGAGGTCAGTGCATTAAGAACAAAAAAAAGTAGAGTCTTTCTAAAGATTTTTAATAATTATAAACTAAATTACTACTTACTCATAATAATGTGTGGATCCACATTCGTATGGGTACAAGATTCACACTTCATTATAAATTATTGATAATTTAATTTACAATTTATTAAGGTTTTCTAACACTTTTGGACAACCGGACTTCAATAACAAAGTTTAAGATCTTCTTAGGAAATCTCATATGATATTGGATAGATAAGATTCATTACATCAAGCTGATTTGGTACGTTACCCAAAATACAATACTTAGCACGTCACACTCATAGCATTATAGATTATTATTATTAAAAATATTAAGATTTCTTAATTGTGTGGTTAATTGCTGACTTTGTTAAACTAATTGGATTGGCACATTCTATAAATAATGTTTTGAGTGTGAACTATAAAAGTGATTTGATGGAATCCATACTTTCACGGGAAGAAGAATGTACTATTTTTTGTGTTTGTCCAATTGCTACAAAGTACCTAAATACCCCTACTAAACTTTTTATTTCATTTATAGCTTCTTTTTTTTTTATTTATAGCATGTATCAAGCATATTCATATAGATATATATATATATAGTAACTAAAAAAAAAACATAAAAGCTAAGAATAAAAGCTAAGAATAAAAAATATTGTTTAGAAATTTATCTAGAATGTTGATAATGCATAGTTTAGATTTAGGCCTTGTTTCGGAAGATTAAATAAGTGCACTTTTTATCTTTTTAGACAAAAAAATTGAGGTTGAAAATATGGATGTTTGGGTTAACTTTTTGACTTTTTATGGAAAAATGTGTAATAAAAAATTGTGAAAATTGATTTTTAGTGGAAAATTTGAATTGGGAGTTGTGCAGCCGTAATTGTTGACTTTTGGTGAATAGTGTTAACTTTTTAACTTTTTTAGTAACTTTTTGACTTTTTGAATTATTTAGCTTTACCCAAACTTGGCCTTAATTTTATCTAATATCCATGTTTAGAATGAATTTCAACCACTTAATATTATAATACTTTTAAATAAAATACAATTAAAAAATGCTTAACATCTAGTACAAAATCTTTACATTAAATATGCCGCACTTGGGCATTGATGTTACTTTCCATGGGAGGGCATTATCTAGATTCTAGTCTACACATATATATATATATATATATGTATTCTATTAATAACTTGGGCATTCCCTTGTTTGACAACTAGAATATGATAAAGTTTACTTCCTTATTAGCAAGCTTTGATGTAAAAAAAGTTCCAAATTCCCAATAAGAAGATTCAAAGCAGGCCCAACTAAGAGAAGGAAATTGCTCAATCAAACACACATTGAGGAAAGAGAATCAATGTGCCGTATCCTAGCTAATATGGGAGTTGACAAAAATGAACACCTAGTAATAATTGGTGTTCCCCAATAATTTTTTTTGCTAAATTTTGCTCTTACATGCTTGTTACATATACAATTTTAAAATCCAAAATGCTTCTTACCTCCAATAAACATTACCCCCAGTGACCCCCAGTGCCACGTGGCACTGTGAGATTGGAGGAAAGAAAAAAAAAAAAAAAAACAGAAAACTGACTAGTGGGGGCACCCCACGTCACTGGGGGTCGACCCCCACTGGGTGTATCCAGCGGGGTTGTTTTAAAATTCTTGATTGATTTATAATATTAAAATAATTAATATATTTGAAAAGAGAGACAGGGAGAAGAGATATGAGAATCGAGAAACTACCGCTACGTTGTTATTCTGATGATCTTTATTATTTATGAATGAGATTGAAAAAATGTAAAATTTTGTGTTATATATTTTATATGTAGTAAATATGATTTAACTGTACCAATTATCTTAATGTCATCTAACAACTAATGAGTCATATATATGTAACATTTATATATAATTCGATTTTGGATTGCTCTGGTTAATTAGTGTGATCTTTACCCAGACTTTTGAAAATTTTTTTTCCCCAAATTTGCACCAAATTCAACAACATATTGCTTGAGTCCTAAAATGTATTTCAAACTGAGTTCAGATTGAACCCACTCAAATTGCACCCTAATTGTAATTTGTATGTAGCCCTTTTTATAATAAATGTAACGATATATACAAGCCACAGTAGGATAGTCCTATTTTTTAGAATAATGTTGTCGACACAAATTATATACAAAATGTTTTGTTGTCATCACAATATTAAAAACTAAGGTAAATTACAAATACACTTTCTGAGATTTGCTTAAAGTACAGATTGCCTCTTGTGGTTTAAAAAATTACAAATGCCTCATTGTTAGTTTTTTTTATTTAACAGAATTAACTAAAAAAATAAAATTCATAATTGCTCTCTTATATAATAATAAAATTACCTAAATTATTAATTAAAATATGGACAAATTACAACGGTAATCCTTATAGTTTACCTGTTTTATCATTTTGGTCCCCATTGTCTCAATTTGATCAATTTTGCCCCTGAATTTTACGAATTGTGTCATATTAGTCCAATAAATAACGGCGGTTAACTTTGATGGATAGAAAATCAAATGGTGTGTCAATTTGGTCCCTGTAGTTTACAGGATGTGTCAATTTGGTCCATGTTGTTTTGATTTTCCTATAAACTACAGGGACCAAATTGACACATCATTTGATTTTTTGTCTATCAAACTTAACCGCCGTTATTTATTGGACTAATATGACACAATTCGTAAAATTCAGAGGCAAAATTGACCAAATTGAAACAAGGACCAAAATGATAAAACGAGTAAATTACAGGGACCATTTGTATAATTTGCCTCTGAAATATATTTCTAACATCATTAAAAACTATTAATTGACTTGATGATTTATTAATAAAATAAGCGATTTGCTATGAAATTAGAAACACCAAGGGGTGGAATGTAATTTTTAAAATCACAGGGGATGATTCGTATTTTAATTAAATCTCAGTGGATGTATTTATACTTTATCCTCAAAACTATTAAAAAAAAAAATTCCAATGTTGTAGTGACAATATGACATTTACTGCACAAGTTTATGTAAAATTATACGTTTTAGCATTGTTGAATTTTATATGATCTACTTGCATGAACAAAACCACGATGTGCCCAATGTAAATCAAGAGTTTCAAACTACTATACTTGACAACTTTGAATTTATCATGGATTTAAATTTTAATTTCTATGAGACAAATGGAGGGTGTTTTGGCAACATGACTTTTAGCCACTTTTTTAGGTTTAGTAGCAAAAGTCAAAAGTTGACTTTTTTGTCTTTTTCTTCATTTGGGAAGTTGGTATTTAGCCCATGGTAAAATTACAAATTTACCCCTCATGTGTCAAAATATGTTACATGGGTGAAATTATAAATATTTTAAATAAATTGTGGTAGTTTGGTTATTTTATTGTGATTTGACATCATAAACAAATATTAATTAAAAAAGTCAAAAGTAATTTTTTACGAACTTCCCAAATCATTTGTCTAAAAAAGTCAAAAGCTTAGTTAAAAGTCAAAAAGTCACTTTCTACCATCTTTCCAAAATAAGCCTTAGTTTGGAAGGAAACAGCTCAAATAACAATAGAGACTTGTAGGTTGTGTTCAAATTAAAAATTTACAGAGAGATTTATTTATTTATAGGGAAAATTACAAAAAGAATTTAAAGTTTAACTCTTCTAATAAAATAAATCATAAATTTTTAATTTTATAAATTTGAACTCTAAACTTTTAATTTCTTTTTAATTTAAATTATTTGCTTATTTTTGTTAGATAAACTATTAGAAATATGATATTTTAGTTATTGAATTCAATTTTTCCATCGATTTTACTTACAAAAAAGTACTAAAATTTAGATTGAAAATAAATAAAAGTTTAAAGTTTAAATTGATAAAATAAAAAATTTAAATTTAATATATTCTAAAAGTCAAATCCTTGTTTTTACTTTTTCATTCTCTTTTCCTTCCTTTCCTCAAATTCTTGATCAAAGCACAATAGTAGGGAATCATTCAATTATGATAACAAAATGGATTGTGGTGCTGTCTGAGACTAGACTTCCGGTTTCCATCTCGATAATTCATAAATTTTATTGTATATAATTTAACTTTTTTGATTTGTTATTAAAACAATAGATAGTCTATTTTTAATAAGAGAAAATTAAACCCATCTTAAAAAGTCTATAAAATATGAGATCTAGGAAAAAATCTTATTTGGTCATACGGATACATCGGAAAAGTGGCAGAAAAATTTTGCCGGAGTTGAAAAATTGGTCAAAGAAGTTGTCGGCAGCGGTAATCGGTGACAGCAGGTGGTGGTGGTGAAGTAGAGAAATGTGTGATATTCAACAAATAGAGTGTTGAATTTGTAACATGTATCACATTTTAACAGATGAGTTGTTTGGTGAATTTAAACAAATAGACAAATTAAGTGATTTTAAGAGATAGACAGATAAGTTGATTTAAACAGATAGTGTTATTTTAGACAAATTGTGTCTTTTTGACCTAAAAAATTAGAACATGGGCCTAATGGCACAAAAAATTCAAAAATGGCCCTATGGCCTGAGTACCTTTTTAATAATACACTTCATGACTTTGCGAACTCAAACAAAACTCCTTGTCTAAATTTGAAAGTGGGGGGAATTTGTTCCACAAAAATATTTAGTTAATCGCAATTAATAAAATAAAAATGCTTTAGAGTTTTAAAAAGAGTTCGAATAGGTGAGACCCACCTATAATGTGATGTTTATGCTTGTTATTCTTTTTTTTTTATTTTTTTTATTTTTTTGTGTTTTATTTTTCGAGTTCGGATCCTCGGCCGCCCTTCCTGGCGGCCCTTTCCAGCAGCGCCCCAAAACGACGTCGTTTTGGGGCCAATTTTCCCAACAAAAAAAAAAAAATACAGAACGAGGGTCTGCGAGTTCATCCACATATATATATATATATATATCTTTATATCTATAGATGAAGAAAAAGAAGAAGAAGAGAAGAAAAGGAAGAAGGAGCTGCTGGGTTTGCTGGGTTCTGCTGGGTTCATCATCAACAAAAAAAAAAAATTTGTTCAAAATCTGGATTTATTTGGGTGTATGTATGTGATTACCTAGCTGGATTTGATTGTTGATGAAGATGATGAAGCTGATGATGATGATGATGTTCAAAAAAATTTTGATCGCCGATGGCCTCTGCTTTCTCTACCTTTTTTTTTTTTTTTTTTTTCTAGTTGATTTGGATCTTGATCTAAAGGGGGAAAAAAAAATTGATTCCTGCGTTGAAGAATGCTTCCCAGATTTGGATCATTCTTCATTTCTTTTCGAAAATTTACAAAGGACATGATATATATATATATATGGATGAACCCAGAATTCCCAAAGATATATATATACTCCTTTGTTCTTCTAATCTAATATAATATATATATAAATATAAAGATATATATATATATACTCCAAACCAAAATCTGTGTTTCTTCTTCCCCTCCAAGTCCAATCTAAACACAGATAAGTCCATTCAATCCCAACTCTTTGCCTCCTTTCGAGTTCAAGTGCTCGTTCTGTATTTTTTTTTTCTTTCTTTCTTTGGAAAATTGGCCCCAAAACGACGTAGTTTTGGGGCGTTGCTGGCAAGGGCCGCCGGGTAGGGCGGCCGAGGATCCGAACTCTTATTTTTTCCTGTCAACTGTTTAAAACTGTACTTAAAGCTTGACAATCAGAACTCTATATCACGGTTGTTAATAAAATGGAGTCTTGTAGAGAATGAAAGAATTATGACAAGACAACCAAGGGTATCATGGCCATCAAATCTCTCCTAAAGAGAGCTCTTGGATTCCATCTTTAGGAATAGAATATGAGGCAATACTTAAGTCCTTGGAAGGAGGGGGGTGTGCGTTTAACTCTTCTAAATTGTTAATCTAATAATTAACTATTAATTTTTACTGATAAAAAAAAAATTATGATAAGACAAAAATGGTTAATCGGCAATTATTTAGAAAGTAGAAAACGATTTCTTTAAGAAAAATGATATACATATCTACTTTTTGACTTTTTTTTTACACTTAATAATTTATAAATGAGATAATTGATTGATTATTAGTGAAAATATAAGAAAAAATTACCTTAAATATTTTAATTAATTGCTATATCATTAAATTTAAAAAATAAATTTAATTTTTAACCTTAAATAGTAATGGCCATTCATTAATTATGACATAAAGTCAAAAATTTAAAGTTTGTAGGGTTAAGTCTATTCTGAGACCTAATAAAGATTTGATTCTGATTATTAATGGTTTTGCTTTGTGATATACTAATGGCCCCTCCCTTTCACACTTGTCAATCAAATTTTCTTTCCCTACAAATATTTTCAGATTGTCATCCAAATTATTATCTAACAGAAAGTGATGTGACCTAAGCCTTCAATATAAATTAAAGGTGATTCATTATTTATATTGTAAAAAAAGAAAAGGAAAAAAAAGTAAAAGTAAATTACAAATACATCTCCTCAGATTTAATTAAAATACGAATCATGTTCTATGATTTTGAAAACTACATTCTACCTTTTAAAGTTTTTAATTTCATAATAAATCGCTTATTTTATTAATAAATTATCAAATCAGTTAACAATTTTTAATGATGTTAAAAATATGTTTCAATTAATAATTTAGGTAATTTTATTATTATATAAGAGAACAATTATAAATTTTATTTCTTTAGTTAATTCTGTTAAATAAAAAATTCTAATAAGAAAGTATTTGTAATTTTTCAAACTATAAGGGACAATCTGTATTTTAAGTAAATCTCAGCGGTGTGTTTATAATTTACCCTAAAAAAAAGGACAAATTATGTTAGTAGCTTTTGTATTTTAATTATTGTGTTAGTTTGACCTTTATAATTCTAATTAATTGACTCAAATTTGATCCTGAATTTATAATTTTTGTTTCAATTTAATCCAATTGATTAGAATTGTTAAAAAAAAATTAATCAAAAAATATGTACATAGATGGCATGTGTTATGATTTTAGGGACAAAATTATAAGTTTTCTCAACTTAGTGAGTTAATTTCAATTAATTTAATAACTATTTCTCATCAAAAGCATTAATGGTGTTAGAAATTGAAATAAATTGACACAAAATCTAAAATTAAAAATAAAAATTGAATTAATTAAAAATATAAAGATCAAAATGACAGAACGACAAAAATGTAAAGACTATCAATATAATTTGCCAAAAAAACAAAAAACACACCATATGTGCCATGTTTGAGGTTTATTTATTTGTTAAGATTGTTTAAATTTTAAATTGTTAACCCAAAAAAAAAAAAAAAAAAAGGAAACGAAAATAAAGTAAGAGGTTTTTCTAACTTTTAGTTGGGTTAGGAAAAATATTAATCATATAGGATCCAAATACAACTAAGCGGTTGTTTGAGATTTGCCTTTTTAATAATTTTTTGACTTGTTTTAATTAATATGTTGATAAGTTATTAAAAAATTAATTTTTTACTGTAAAAAAAATTTAATGTGACACTTGACTATTTGCTTCATGGCAAACGATTTGGTAATTTATGACTTTTTAAATTTTTTTAGAAAAAATCATTTTTTTTTAGGTGGTTTCCATACCGACAATAAATATAAAAATAAACTCTCCGCACTGAATTTTGATGACTTATAATTTTTAACTAAAATCTTGGTAGTGCAGAAAAAATATTGAGAAGGTTTATGCTAGATTTCACTTCTATTCATTTTAACAAGTAGGATATACGAAAAATAAAAAAAATCGACTAAATCGATTGAATTAGATCAAATCGGTTATATTTAGTCTATTTTTTTAATAAGAATCGGTTTGTGCAGTTTTCAAATTTGATTTTTTTCAATTTTTGGTTCGGTATCTGTTCAAGCACATTGTGCACTAAATTAAAGCGAAACCGACCGTTTTAAGATATATTGTATTTATTATATATATATAATATAATAACACAGTGATATTAGTAAGTATAATAAATCATTAACCTTAATTAATTAAACATATCATCTTTATAACCTAAGTTTGTATACTCTTATTATATATAATCTTAACTCTAATTAATTATTCTTGAAGCCTTAGTATTTTTTAACTCTTTTTTTTTTGTTTTTATTTTTATTAATTTAGGAATTGAAAATTATTTATTAAAGGGGTGGATTGGAAATATCTGAATTAATGTACAAATAACTAATTTAATATTTTTATATAGATTAGTGATCATATTTAAAAGTGACTCAAGTTTGAAATGTCCTAGACCTATTAAACCGCACCAAACTGAAATGTTTAAATCGGTTCGCTTCGATTTGATGGGAGAAACGGCCTATATCAATATTCAAAATAATAAAACCAACATTATCAGTTCAGTAAAATTTTTTACCTAAATACTGACCATACCGATTACATCCCTAACAAAGATGGTATTAAACTAACGGCATTGGTTTCTTGGACAAAACTTAAACATTACATCCCTAACAAATAGGGATGGCAATGGGCCGGGGCGGGGCCGAAGATCACATTCCCCGTACTCGATCCCCAATAGTGAAAATTCCCCCATTTCCGTCCCTGATCCTCAACAGGAAACCTATCACCGCCCCCATCCCCGCTCCCTAACGGGGATCAGGTTTCCTTGACCCTGAAAAATCCTTGGCCCAAAGAAAAAAAAAAAAAAAAACAAGGGAAAGAATCACCCAAACACGAATCACCCAAATTCAAAAGCACAAGGATTATTATTAACAGATCAATCATTATTAACAAAACCCACAAAAGATGAGAGATGAACACCACACAAAAAGAATCAAACAAAAGAAAATCAATGAAACATACCTTTGGGTTGTTGGTCTGGAACAATAACAACAACTCTTGAACCCATGACTGACTCTGATTCAGATTGTTCCTCTTCGTTATGGCCAAAAACCCCTCCAAGACTTGCCAAAATACATAGATCTGAAACAAAATCAAGCAAATTGAAACATATATATCGTAAAAAACATAGGATGAAGTGAGAACAAAAATCAAAAATCAAAAATCAATGGTATATGCAAAAAGGGATGAAGAAGAGTGAGACCAGAGAGAGAGAGAGAGAGAAGCACATATCGTCGGTGAGAGAGGAGCAAGTGACACAAGCACAGACGAGAGCTAGTGATGGAGATCGGAGGGAGGGAAGGAGGGACATTGGCGTGATGGGAGGGTTTAAGAGAGAGAGAGAGAGAGAGAGAGAGAGAGAAATTGAGAGAGAGATATGAGAGAGACGGTAAGGATCTATGTGTGTGGGAGGTTGTGTTATGTTAGGGTTTGGTTTATATATATATGGATATAATAGTAATTTCGGTTCGGGGAAACGGGGACAAGGACGGGGACGGGTTGGGGCAGTGGCTGCGGCTAGGGAACGTATCACCGTCCTCGGCCCGAACATTATCAGGGATGCGTTTTCGAATACCAGCCCCAGCTTGTCGGGGGTACTTTTCGGAGAAAAACCATTCTAATCGGGGATCAGGGGGCTGGGTCCCCGTTGAGCCGTGTTCAAATTGCCATTCCTACTAACAAAAATGGTATTAAACTAACAGCATTGGTTTCTTGGACGAAACTTAAACATTTTGTTTTTGTTTTTATTTTTTTATTGTTTTCGTTTTTATTTTTATTTTTTTGTGTCAAAGATAGCGTTAGTATATTAGCATAGTTAAATTACAATTAAGGGGTTTGCCGCTATTTCATCAACTTGAACCCTGACTTCCCACTCACTACATGCAAAGGTATGACTACTAGACCATTGAGCTACACCCCAATGGCCCTGTTTGGTAGGGCTTATTTCCAGCGTATTTTAACTTTTAACTTAATTTAAGCTATTTTGATGTGTCTGGTTCAGCTTAACAATACAGCTTATAACTTTTTGTAAGTCAAAAATCAACTTATTCTTTGAGTGGGGGAGAAGAAGCTTAATTTATAAATAAAAAATCAGCTTATGTTCACAGTTATAAGCTATAAGCTGTTAGGCTATAAGTTATAATCACTTTCCCACAGCTCTACCAAACATGGCCAATGTCTACTTATATATTTTGTTAAATGTTTAATTTATGGGCAAATTATGCTAGAAGTCTTTACATTTTGTCTTTTATGTCATTTAAGTCTTTACAATTTCAATTAGCTCAATTTTGATTCTTAATTTTAAATTTTGTATCAATTTGATCCAATTGATAACATCATTAAGGTTTTTTGACAAAAAATTTTCATTAAATTGGTGAAGGTTAAGTCATTAAATTGATTAAATTTATAATTTTATTCCAAAAAGTATGATCCATGCTGTTCATATGCGCATTTGTCATAAAAAAAAATAATACTAATAATTGGAATAAATCTGAGACAAAGTAAAAAATTTAAGGTTAAAATTGATTCAATTGAAATTACAAGAGTCAAAATGATACAAAAATTAAAGTGTAGAGACTAACATTACAATTTGACCTTAATTTATTTTAATCATGCTTGGGTTAGCTTGGGTTAAATCACTTGGCCTTGTAGAAATTCATTTTCATGAAGGTATGCTTGATTTTGTGTGTGTGCGCGCGTGTTTTTTATTTTTATTTTTTTATATTCATTTTCCAAAAACACAAAAACTTATTTGATGAATAATTTTCAAAACTATTTTAGAAAAACTTTTCTAAACACAATCCTCTTTAATTTATGCTTTAGCTCGAACTCCAAATAGCTATTAATTACCTCTCTTTCTATCTCTACTGTTTTTTTTTTTTCACTTCTATCTTTTATTTTCTGTTTTTCAAAACCAAATCAAATGAAAAAGTCTATGAACCAGCAAAAAAAAAAAATTCAAAAGATGTCTCAGAATCTTAAATCTATAATGTATATTTAAAATTGATATTATGAAATCACACTATTAATAAATACTTACTTCTTTTTTTTTTTTTTTTTTGAACTTGATAAAAAAAATATTTTAAGGTGTCATCACTGCATCCATAAGTTCAAGTCTCACAATAATCAATGACCGACCTGATTTAGCCTCCGTTTGGAAAGTGGGTTGGTTTTTTGACTTTTTGATTTTTTTTGCTATTTTAGCCTGGGCTAAAAAGCTTGGTTTGGAAAGAATTTTTTGGTTTTTTGATTTTTTTGACTTTTTTTGTGAGAAAAGAGTGTAATGATTATGAGTTGGATATGATATTTTATTTGTTGTGTCTAAAATAGCCTATTTTATTTTTTGTGGCTATTTTAGTCCCAAAACCACTTGCCAAACACCACCTAATCCAATTCACAAAAATAAAAATAATAATAAAAATAAAAATAAAAAACTCACCATCAAGACACTAATAAATCACAGGCATGCGCCAAACTGGCGTACTTTTTTATGCTCTTATCTAAAATTTCTAGAATTACTAAAATCAAATAGCTTACTAATAATTCCTGTCTCTCTATAAGGCCCCACTTGTTAGAGACATTACAGACAGAATAGTAATAAAAATGGTAACTTATAAATATATTTTTTGAAATTTGATTAAAATAAAAATCGTTTTTGTAATTTTAGAAATTACATTTCATCTCCTGAGATTCTTAATTTCATAACAAATTATTTTTTTTATTAATAAATCATCAAGTCAATTAACAGTTTTTAATGATATTAGAAATATTTTTTAATTAATAATTGAGATAATTTTATTATTGTATAAAAGAATAATTCTAAATTTTATTTTTTTTAGTTAATTTTGTTAAATAAAAAATACTAATAAAGAAATATTTATAATTTTTTAAATCAGAAAAGGCAATCTTTACTTTAAATTTACACTAATAAAAAGTAGGCAGTGAGAGAAAAGTGCATGTAGCTTTCAAATCATATAAGGCACCGTTTGAGAAGAGCCAAAGTAGATTTTTTTGGTTAATTTCACAAAAGATAAAATAGGTTATTTTAGTCACAAAAAATAAAATATCACATTCAATCTATAATCATTACACTCTTCTCTCACAAAAAAAGTCAAAAAAGTTAAAAAGGCAAAAAGCCCTTCTCAAATCAAGCTTTTTAGCCGAGACTAAAATAGTCAAAAAAATCAAAAAGTCAAAAAGTCAACTCACCTCCCAAACCAACCCTAAATTAACAAAGCACAGAAACATCTATATGTTCTGTTTCGGCCATTGGATTAGATATGGGCTGAATCCAAATTTAACACAAAAATTACCCCAAGACTCCCGGCTGTGATTGAGGCCTCGAAAATGAGGCTCGAAATTGCCTCGAATGGAATTTTTTTTTTTTTTTTTTTTTTCATTTTTTTTTGGGCTAATACATTGCAAAAAAAATAATAAAAATAATAATAATAATAACAAGCAAAGCATCAACCCAGCAAAAAAAAAAAAAAAGAAAAAAAAAAGGAGGCAAATTCGAGCCAAATTTGAGCCAAAAAATTTGAGGCCTCAACCATTTTTGAGCTAGTTAATTTGACAAGAAGCAGGAACGACCATTTTTTCCCACTCCCCTTCGTATTCGCATCTCTCCTCTTGTTCTGTATGAATTTTTCTCGCTCTATTTAAAAAGTGAGCTAGGAGTAGATTTCGCTTTTCCTATCCTATTTCATTCAAATTCCTGTCCCCGATTATATTTATTAAATATAATTATATATATATATAATATTTTTTATTATAATAAAATTAAAATATTAAAATATTATACATAATATTAATTTATTTTTTATCTTATATAATATAATTCTCATTGATTATAAATTATTATTCGTAATATATTAAATTATTTATAATTTATAATTTTTATTAATATTTAATTTTTTAACTTATAAAATTAATTTGTTTCTTGTCTTGTTTCCATCACCTCCCATTTACCCTACCCCGATATGGTATGGTACAGGACAAATTTTTATAAATCCGTCCCAAACCCAACCTATGACTATCCCTAACAACAAATCAAATAAGTTATTTATTAGTTTATTAATTTATTTTTATCACATCACTTCTTTATTTTTTTACATCTCATACCCAAAGTCATGCCACCAATAAATATACTCATTAGACATATTTTAGTAAACCTATGTCAAATGGTAGCACTTGCATGCAAATTTGTACATCTTACAACATCTCCAATAGCTGTTACTATGATATCATTGTTATTGCTATAATTTGACAATGAATAGTGATATTTTGTCAAATTATAGTAATGGTGTTCCAATGGTCACATATTATTTTGGCAAATCTCAATCAACTTTTCCTCCAAGTTTATAGGTATTGTTTGGATATAAGTTTTTTAGTGATTTTTATTTATTTATTTTTATTTTTTTTATCTTTTATGACCTTTGTTTGACTGTTTCTAAAAAAAATTATATATTTATATTATTCTCGACTAGACAAATATAAAAAATGAAAAAAATTGAAATATTGAAAAAAAAATTAAATATAATTCACCCTACCAAAAATTTAAATTGAAAAATTGTGATTTTTAAAAAAAAAAAAAAATTTATAGGTAAAAGAGTACAACCGATCTTTTGCATTTCCAAGACAGGATCACCACCATCTACGTCTCCGGGTTCCAACGTTTGAGATGAATCATCTAGAATCATCCAACCCATTCTTCCCCAAAAGTGATGAAGTCTCTCTCTCTCTCTCCCTTTCTCTCTCCCTCCGAAGACCATGGTGTTTCCTCCTCCATCTTCCTTTTAGTCTCCCTCTCCCTCTCCCTCTCCATCTCCATCTCCATCTCCATCTCCATCTCTATCTCCTTTCCCTCTCACTCTCACTCTCTCTCTCTCTCTCTCTCTCTCTCTAAAACCAAAGTGTGCAGAGAGAGCACCAAATGTTAATTTCTATATATGTATTTTTTTTAGAATTTATTCATCAATCCCTCCTCATGATGCTATATAGGCATTGATACCATCACTGATCTTATTCAATAAACAACATAATCATTCAGGACATATGTCATTCGTGGCTACGCTTTGAGAGGAGGAATTTGGCACACTCGAAGATATTGATCATGCTATACAAAAAGTACTATTTCCTGTTGCAGCTCTTTTTTTTTATTCTTCAAATATCAATTTAGCAGATGTGTTGTTTTTGTTTCATGAAATTATTGCAATGCAATGGTTAAATTGGGTTTTTGATGTTTATATTAGATGTAGAGAGCAATATTGGCCATGATTTGATTTTTTTTTTTAGAGTTACAGTAGATTGTCAATATCTATAATCTATTACAAGCATCCTATGCCCTTGAGTTTTGTTTTAAAAAAAAATCGTGAATTTTGCAAAATGAAAAAATTGATCAGTTTTTGTTTGAGTTTTTCTAGAAAATGATGAGAAAGAGAGGGAGGGAAGGAGGAAAGGAAGAAAATCAGTTGGTTTGAGGTGAGCTGACAGATTTTCCATTTGCCAAAGTTGTTGTCAAACTTGACAATAGCTTTGGCATTTGCCATTTTTAACAGCTGCTATATCTCACCATTGGAGAACATTTTTTCCTCAAAGCTGCTATATTATAGCTTTGGCAAATCCAATGACAAACCATTGGAGATGCTCCTTAATTGATATATTTGTTAGTGTGCCTAGTATTATTGAGGCCTTGGTTGGTATTCAACTAAAAAATTCATATTTTTAATTATTTTTTTTTTTTTTCAAATTTGTGTTAAATTTTTTTGTATTAACTTTCTCAAGCCGTTTGACGTAAAAATATCAAAATAAAAAAATTCCAAAAAAGTTTGCTATAGAAAAAAAGGGATATTTACCAATAAATTGTATCTCGTAAACAAATACTCTAATTAGTTCCAAGTTTTTTCTATCGATTTGTCAAGACCTATTAGTGGGAAGTTTCTTTTTGTATGTTTCTATTTTTTATTTTGGTAGTATTTTGGTGGACAGCTATATCATTTTATTAATGTGACAGGTATGATGTGATACTTTAATGTGGTAGGTATCAATGTAACACTCCAATAATGAGACACTTAAAAAAAATTAAAAACTCCTCAGTGTACTTTTTTTAAATGTGATAACGTGGTAGGTATGATGTGACACTCTAAAATGTTTACTCCAAAAAAAATAATAACTCTTTAGTGTACCTTTTCCAAATGTGACAACGTGACAAGTATGATGTGATACTTCAAAAAAAAAAAAAAAACTCTTTAGTGTACTTTTCTCAAATGTGATAACATGACAAGTATGATGTGACACTCTAAAAAAGATTAAGAACTCTTTAATGTATTTTTTTCAAATGTGACATGTGACACTCTAAAAAAAATTAAAAACTCTTTAGTATACTTTTCTCAAATGTGACACTTTAACGTGGCAGGTATGATGTGACAGTAAAAAACTATTTAGTGTATTTTTTCCAAATATGACACTCCAATATGGTGAACATATGAGTCATTATATATCCAAAAGGACTAAATGGATCACAAGAAAAAATATAAGACTATATGAATTATAAGTTCAAAATATAAGACTTATTGGTCAATCTTCGGAAAAAAAAGCCAAAACATTAACTGTTATTTACTCTTTTTGTTTTTGTTTTGTTTTTTTGTCTTTAGCGGATTTAAATTTTTTTTTTTTGCCTTTCCTGGTTAGTCTAATCAAGTAGAACCTGCAAATCTAAAATACTTTTAAAAAAAATTCAATCAAAAATCCACTAAAACAACAATTCCAAACACCCGCTAACATTAATTTTGCTAAGCAACAACAAATCTCATGAGGTCAGTGAATCTCATCAGTTTGGGATCGAGTCCTGTGATTTTATTCTCCAATCCCCCTCCACCTCAACCCCAAAAAATTATATGCATCTTCCTGTTGTAATTTGATGGATGAGGTGTTCTTTCATTGGAAGTATTGTACAAGTTTAGGTCTCACCATGACCTGGTGTAATTTCTTTCTTTATCTATTTCTTCCTTATCTATCAATTGAAAAAAATATAAATACCCTATAATCCATGTGTACATGTAGAATTTATGCTATAGCTAAATTATAAATAGGGGTACTTATCAATTAGTCCTATTAACTAGACTTATTTACCTACAGGTCCTAACTAATAAATTTAACATTATAAAAATAAGAGAGTGATAAATTTATCACTAAAAATTTATTCATAAAAACAAAGAGACTGATAAATTTATCACTATAAATTTATTCATAAAAATAAAAGACTAATAAATTTATCTTTATCACTTAATAAATTTATCAAATAGGACTTAATGGGTAATAAGTCTCCAAAGTAGGACTTATTGGGTAATAAGTCTCCAAAGTAGGACCTATTGGTAGTTTACCCTTATAAATATACTGTTTGAGATTTACTTAAAATACGGATTGTTTCTGTAGTTATGAAAATTACATCTCATACCCTTAAATCATCAATTCAATTAATAATTTTTAACGGTTTATAATTTTTAGAATCACAAAAGGTAGTGCATATTTTAAACAAATCTTAAGGGTGTATTTATAATTTATTTAAAAAAATAGTACAAGTTTTTCACCCGAAAACTGAAAAATGGGTCAAATTCAACTAATAACATATAACGGTCCTCCATTTTTAATTTGTATTATTATAGGTTCTCTTATATAGGGCCACTGTAAATTACTTTATCAATTACAATGGGCTAAAGTGATAATAATAGAAGACAATTATGGTTCACCGTCCTTGATTATCTATTAGATTGAAGAGGCCCACTTCCATTATTAAAGAAAAGGACTATTATATAATTAACAAATTTTAGAAGTACTTTTACAAACTAATGTGATAAGAAATAATAAAATTTTAAAATCTGAAACATAACTCACTTTAATAATATAACAAGTAACACATTAATAATTAATTAAAATCTATAAAATTTATTTATTTGTATAACAAAGAGAGTGTTTGGTAATGGTGGGGGTCCTATCCAGATTTAATATAGCTAGAAGATGTGGAAATTTTTGGAGGCATGCCATGCTTATGATAGTGATAATAAAAGATATTTTTAGTTAGGGCAACATATAAGAACAAGAAATTCAAAGGTTTGATTGAGTGGATGGGACTTGAGAATTCAGAATTTGCTTCTTCCAAAGTTTTAGATTCAATTCTTCTCTTCAACAAAACTTTTATACTGTGTTTGGTTGGGCGATTTGAGGAGGAATTTGAAAAGGGAAATAGACAAGATATATGAAATGTGAATAAACATGCCTATATTTCACCTAGTTTCACACATCTTTTCCCTTTCTCTTTCCAAATCTCTCCCTAAATCCCCCAACCAAACACAACGTTAGAGTCATAGATCGGAAAAAATAAACCTGTTTTAAAACACTAGTTCGTCAAAAATCAAATAATAATAATAATAATAATAATAATTATAATAATAACAATAAGACTAAGAAGAAGAAGAGAGGAAGATAGGGTCTCAGTCCGAGCATCACTTCACTAGAAAGCAAAATCCCATTATTGGCAGTGGTCCAAAAGCTCGCTCTCTATATAAAATTTATACACATATTTGGGAAACGAACAGGGGCCTTGCTGTGCTCAAAGCACAGCAGTGACTATGGTGTTTCCATTTGAGGTATATTATGATCTTATTTTTATAATTTAAACCATCATATTGTAGGGTTTGTTGAGTACTTCATGCCTACCAAAAATCATATTAATCGGATATCAATAACTATATGATCGAATCACATATTGTTTATGCTATTTCTCAAAAAAAAAAAAACTTATTATTTATTTTTTTGGTTATCGATCATATAATTGTTGATATCCGATTAATATGATTTTTGATAGACATGAAGTACTCAACAAACTCTACAAAATAAATAGTTTAGATCATAAAAATAAGGTCATAATACACCTCAAACGGAGACACCATAGTCACTGCTGTGCTCCCCTTTTCCATTTGGAAATGGGTATACTTGCTACTCAGTTGACCATGGAAATATTAATATAAAAGAAAAAAATGTAATTAGAATTGTAGTTCCATATGTTGCTGGTTCGCTTTATGTGAACAAGGGTGATTGGCCCAAAAGAAGAAAACTATATAGTCATTTTTTCCCAAGTTTTTGCATGGTGGATGGTGGGTTGACTATGAGATTAATGATCCTATGTAATGAAAAATAGCAATGCTATTTTGGGCCTTGACCATTTCAATATGGGCATTGGAGTTAAATTTTAGAGAAATTGCAATTTAGTCGAATTGCCAAAAAATATTTACAGATATATGAAAAAGTTTAAAAATTTGTAATTATTAATATTTATAAAGCATACCATTGATGTGTAATATTTTTCTTCTAAATTTGCACAGAATTTTAATTTCCCCTTAAATTTTCAGCTCTTTTAACATTGGTGCTCTTTTTTAAAAATATATTTAATTATTCAATAATTCTAAAATATCATGTGATATTCTCAATTAATAATGTAGCATATAGTTTTATCAATAGAACTATATTGACCCACTTCTATTAATTAGTTAGGGAAAAAATTAGGGTGCAACTTAGATAGGCTTAACCCCAGCCCAACCTGAAAATTTTTAGGATTTGAGTAAAATATTTTTGAATTTAGTACGGGCTTGGGCAAATATTTGGAAAACCGAATTAAATTTGGGTGGATTTGAACAAAGACATTAAACAATCAGAGTAACTCGAAATTTGAATTATATAAAATATACATATAAATTATCAGTCATTAGATGATATTAAAGTAATTTAGATCGTAAGATCATATTGAATATTTATTATATACATGAGTAACACAATACAAAATTTTATTTATTTAATTTTTTTACTTGTAAATTGTAAAGACTATCATAACGACATCTCTCTGACATCTTATAAATTATTTGTTTTGATATTATTAATGATTTTACAAAAAAAATAAATATAAATAGAGTTTAATTTTAACAAATTAATTAACTTAGCTGCACTAAAAAAAGAAAGAAAAAAAATTGAAATTTGTGTGTAATTTGGGCAACTTAGATTTAACTCGGGTTAGGCTTGGACAGACAATCACAGGATACAATTTGGGCTTGGACGGGTCTAGACAATTCTTAGCACAACTTAAATTAGGTTTGAACAATCTTTCAATCCGTCTAAACCGGCCCGAATTGCATCCTAAAAAAATTGTCTATTTGACGTGGTCTATATCTTATGACTCTTCTAATTGTATTGGGTCATGTAATTATTTTCTTCCAATTTTTTTGTTCTACTTTTTAAGTTTTAGATAAAATGATTGTATTCCTTTATTATAAGGTGGGTGCATAGTCACGCGGTGGTTAGACTTATCAGATAACCTCTCGTAGTTGGAAAACAAAATATGATTGACTCAGTGTGTTTTGCGCTTTCTCATTTGTCGGAAGCATCACATAAATAATGTCATATAATACTACAAAATCACTAAATAAGATTTCATGTTTTCATCTCTCTCTCTCAAAAAAAAGAAAAAAAAGAAAAAAAATTGTCATAATGTTTTTAAGGTTATCCTAACCAAAATAAATGAGGGTAATTTTACTTACACCACACTTTTATTTCATTACACGTAGCTGTTTCTTTCTTCTTCTTCTTCTTTTTTTTCTTTTATTTGTTTTTTTTTTAATAACAATTTTATTCTCATATCAAATTACCAAAACAGACACAAAACCCAAATTTTTTTTAACTTTACTTTCTTTAACCCTTGGTCATCTCTCTTCCAGGTGTTGACGCCAACGCCACCCTACTTACCTTACCAGCACAACACCATCGCCTCGTTGACGCCACACCATCACTCACTTACCAGCACAACACCATCGCCTTGCAACCACTACTCCCACCGTTGCGATTGTTGCCATTGCTTGCTTCTTCGTAACCTCAGATCTAAGAGAGAGTGAGAGAAAGAGAAAGACAGATGAAAACCTATGGTTTTCAAATCTGAAAGGAAGATGTGGGTTATAACGATCCCGGTCTTTCCCTGTCAATTGCTGTATTCCGGACTCGAGTTCCGTGGTTGTATGTTGTTGTTTGTATCTCATTTCTATCATTTGGATCTTTGTATTTGAGTTTTGGAATGTGTTGGTTAAGTTTAGAATAGGTTGGTTGTGAGTTTGAACAAATGGTTGCTGCTCAGGATTTAGCTTATTCGCTCGAGCGAGGCTTTTTGCGCTCGAGCGAGCCTTGGGTATTTGCTTCTTCGCTCGAGCGAAGGTTCTTGCGCTCGAGCAAAAATTGTGGGTTCTCAGGTTTTTCTTCAGACGCAGCTTGTGCTCAAGCGAGCTCTCTGGCGCTCGAGCTAGCCCTGCATGGTGTGTCTCTTCGCTAGAGCGAGACTTCTTGCGCTCGAGCGTGTGTCTGCGTCTCTTTTGGACTCGAAGGTGAGCATTCTTCACTCGAGCGAGCTTTCTTGCGCTCGAGCAAAACCCTGTGTTTTGTTTTTCCTTCGCTCAAGCAAGCACTCTTACGCTCGAGCGTGCGTCTGGGTTGCAGACCTGAAGCTTTGCATTTTTCGCTCGAGCGAGGCTTCTTGCGCTCGAACGAGGTTCTTTTGTGTCTGGTCGCTCGAGCGAGCCCTGTGTATATCAGATCGTAGTAGCGGTCATCTCTTTCACTTTTTCATCTCTTTTTCACTTTAAACCCTAAATCTGACTCTCTCTCTCTCTCGCTTTACACACTCATTCTCTCTATATATACACTTGATCTAGAGTTCTCCTACCCTACTCCATTTGTAAAAAGGGTGGAGCATCGCGTGGGCTATATTTTGATCCGAAAAAGTTTGGATTTGGAGCATCTTGAGTTTTCTCTTCATTCTCCTTTGAGCTTCTTCATTTGAGGTAGGGATAAACTACTCATTTCTATGAGCTTTAACATAACTGTTAGTTTTTTTGTATAAATGGTGTAATTTGGAGATTTTGGAAAGTTAGGGTTTAAAATGTGAAATGTATGAAAGAGGGGTTTTCTACCTTTGGGCTCCATTGTATATGGGAGGTCTTGAAAAAGGGGTTAAGTGTATATAATTGATGAAATTGGGCCATGGGTGCAATATTTGGGAAAGGGGGATTAATACCCTAATTGGATTTAAATAATTAATTTGTATAATCAATTTGGTAGATTGGGGAAATATGAAACTGGGTTGAAAATCTTGAAATTGGAAGAAATTGTGATTGAATGGTGTAGTTGGATTAATAAATCACTTACCGGTGGAAAATGTAATAATTTATCTGTTTGGTAAATTTATTATCTGTTTAGAAATAACTGTTTTGGGCTATCGGTGGAGGATAGTCTTGATTGTTGTAGAAATTGCATCATGATTAGGTAAATCGAAACTAATCAATTGGAATATGTCATTGAATATGACGGTCCGGTATAAACATTGAATATGTGATTGAATTGGTCATTGTATATGACAACTTGTTTAAATTCTTTGTATATGTATATTGTTTTGGAGGAGATAGGGGATGTACTCCATTGTTTGAGAGGAGATAGGGGATAGACTCCATTGATAACTAAGTTGGCCGAAGTGTCCAGGGTGAAAGTCCCGAAACCTTATATACATCTGAATGATGTTGATGATTGAAGTGTTGATAATATGAGTTGTAGTCTCATTTTGAATTGTTTTGATAAATGATGTACCATGTTAATGAATTGATTTGGATAAAGAAATAGAAATGGATTGAAATATGGTTGTAAATGTTGATTGGTAATGGAAAGGATGTACGTTGGTTTACATGTATTAAACATTTATCGGATGCTAACGTTTTAGTTATTTCTCATATTATGTTTAGTATATCTCTACTGGGCATTGGCTCACCCTACTTGGGACACCATTTTCAGGTACAAATGACATGCCACCTCCAAGGTCTTAGCTTGGGAGGTTTAGGAGCTGAAGACTTCATTTTGTCTATTCGTTTTTTATGTTAAATGTAAACTCAAGCCGGGGGCTTTATTTGTAACAGAGTTAGAACTCTCATTTTGTTGTATCCAAGTGTTAGCTTGGAAAAATGTAAGCCCGTAGGGCATTAATTTTGTTATCAGAAGTTAGAGTTACATGCTATAGTTTCAGGATAAATATCAATGAAAATGTAAAGCATGTGATATCCGTTGTAAAGAAGACTCTAATGAATGAAAATATGATGTTTCTTTTATGTTTATGGATTATATGAATGGTTGGCTTATACTGTATTTTGAGGGCGTTACAGGTGGCGATGGGGTGACGTTTGAGGGTTGTCGGAGAAGAGTTGGAGGTGGCTGAATGAAGCGGAGAAGGGTTGGCTACAGTTGGCGGTGGTTGAAAAGTGGTGGCAGTGACAAGGGTCGCCAGACTGGAGAGAAAAGGGTAGAGGAGGAGTTATGGGTTGGAAGCCAGAGTTGGTAGTAGTAGCTGTTGGAGATGGAGTAGTGGCTGTTGGAGATGGAACAACTGCTGGAGGTAGTAGTTAGAAGACTTATGCTGTGTTTGGTTAGGGGATTTGGGAAGGGATTTGAAAAGGAAAAAAGAAAAGGGAAAAGGGAAAAGGGAAAAGGGAAAAGGTAAGTGAAATGTGAATAAAATATACTTACATTACACATAGTTTCACACACTTTTCCTTTTCTTTTTCCAAATCTTTTCTCAAATCTCTCAACCAAATACAACATTCGGGTTCAGGGTTTGAAATGTTGGAATGAAACAGATGAGGGTATGTTTGGCATTATGAGAAGTGTAAAGAAAGAGAGCAATTTTTGGGAGCTTCTATTTCTAAACACCATTTCCTCTAATTCTACACATTTAATGATTTTTTTAATTATATTTTTGTCCTAAAATAAAATTACCAAAATACCTCTTTCTTGTTTAACCAACACCCTAACCTTAATTTGCTCTCTCAAGTCAAACCCTAACCTTAAAATTACTAACATCCTTCATCACCACCGTTGCCGTTGCTGCCGCCGTCTCCCCATTTATCCGTTGCTTCTCGTCGCCTTTTCTTTCACTATCGCGACCCATTTCACCTACAAATCTAACAACATGATTAGCGCAACCCCTCTTTTCATTCGCTTCACCCTTCTGTCGCCGCTGTTGTCGCCTCTACCCCTTCTTGACTATCATCGCCTCTACAGCCGCACATTGTCAGCCCTCTTTACTTCCTCATTTTCTTCTTCTTCTTCTTCTTCTTCTTCTTCTCCTCTGTCACGCGATTGCACGATCTTCAATTTCAGGCACGAGTGCCTCTCTCTCTGTCTTTATTTCTGTCGCTCTTTCTCTCTTTTCTCCGGTGACCACCCTCCTTTGCTGCTGCAACCCCTCACCGGCGGAAAGAGTTGCCAGAGATGATGTCGGCGGCAAAAATAGGCTATGGTGAAGATGGGTAGCTGGTTTAGGGTTAGAGTTTGGAGAATGAAAAAAGTAAGGGTATTTTTGGTATAATAGGATGTGTATTAAGTGAAAAATAATAATTCAAATTTATTAGGTGTGTGTTTTAAGAAAAGATGTAGAAAGAGAGGAAGTGGTGTGCGGAAATATAATCTCCTAAATTTTTGGTTATGATATATAAGGAAAATAGGTGTAAGAAGTTTATTAGGTGGTGTAAGTAGAATTTCCCAATAAACAATTGCATGTTCATTGTGATCAATGCGCTTCATTTGTGGAGGGAAATTCCATTTTAGCCACTGTTTGATTTTTCAAGACTCATATGGTTGAATTGATGCTCTCTCTCTCTCTCTTCTTCTTTTTTTTTTTTTTTTTTTTTGGGAGAGTCCAATTTGTCTTTTTTTTATAGACCTACGTCATTGATACGCATGGATACTTGGGTAATCACTATGAATTTGATCATTCCTAAAGACATGGACTTTGAGTAATGTCATAAATGCAGACTTTTATTCAGAATAATTATTTAAAAATTATTTTGAGATTTATATTTATTCTATATATGAATCGTACATTATGCAAATTTAATCCCAATTATATATCATTATTCAGGATAAATTTGAGACAAATAAGTCTGAATTTTTGTACTTATTACTTTCAATTATGGTCTTCTGCTATATAAAAGAACAAAATGGATGGGTTGATCTGCAAAGTCAAAATTTAATGCAAGGCGGTGCAATCACATAACTTTCTACCCTAGTTTTTTTAGGGTTCAAAATGAAAGACAAAATGAAGTGAGTCATAATACACCACTAACTTCATGTATTAAACTTTATGCCAACAAAAAGATGGTGAAAGGAAATAAAAATCATATAATAAGAAATAAATAAAAGGAACTTTTGAGTTTTATATTATTATTATTATTTTGTTTTTATCAAAAAGCATCAATGATCCATTGATGCTCTGCACATTGGACAAGAGTTGGAAAGAGGCTGAATGTGGCACCAAGCAGCCGCTGATAGACACACCACAACTCACTACTTTCTTTTGTTTCCTCAACCCCAAAAAAATATATATATATATATATACGGGCCTGACAGGCCAACAAAGTAAGAATAAAAAGTTTCCAACCTGGTTGGCTTTCACCCGACTGAGCTGGCTGGCCTAGCCCAAATAAGACTTGGGTTCGACTTGCGATTGGGTCTAAATGTTAAAGTTTGTTTGGTCATAGGTTTGTGAGAGGGCGACTCATTGGCCCGGTCCATAAGCCCAACAAAAATAGGAATAATAAGAAAAAATTAAGGAAAAAAACTATAAACTCTCTCTCAAGATAGATTTAAACCATAACCTCACTAAAATCTTATCAAGCGGAAGTCGAGAACTGAGATAGATGAGAATTGTATTGTCTCTCATGAAAATTCAATCAAAGTATTTTATGAGATTCGTTTTAATTTACGGTTAAACCGCTGGACCAATTGGCTCAATCACGTTTCTGTTGAACCGGTCCGGTTATGCTGCTTGTTTCCTTGCATTAAGGATATTTACCAAATGGTTTTGCCAAGGTTTGAAACCAAGACTTACCGTTACACATAAAGCCTCCATTACCACTGCGTCACTTTACTTGTATAGTTAATTGTAATAATAAAATATATTAAGTATTTGTGTCAATGACCTATAATATATAATGTATTATATAGTTATATATTAATTTTTTAAATTTAACAAGTATAAATTTTAATTCGTAATATTTAGCTTAACAAAAATTATTACCAACATTTGTATTTATATATTATTTTTTAAATATTTATAAGATAATTATGACGTCACAATTCGATCCGATTTGATCCGATGACCCGTCATCCAATTTATTTTCCGATTCGCTCACCGGTCCGATTTTCAAAATATTACTCTCACCTACTAAGGGTAATATACACAACCACTACTTAAAAATACTAATTTGGGGCTCTACATGAAGAGAAGTTTTGCATTGTAGCTACTATTTACTTTTGACCACTTTTTCATTTTGGTTTTTAAAATTTATTTTTTTTCACTTTGCCCTTTTATGTTCTAAGTTTTTCTCAGTTTATTCTTAAATTTAATTTTGGTTTAGAAAAATGATTAAGACCCCTTTTCCCCCCACCCCCTTTGACCCCCTCTCTTTCCTGATTGGCCAATTTTTCTTTTTCTTTTTCTTTTTTTCCTTCTCCTCCAATCACCACCCGCCACGTGTGTGTGGTGGGGTGGTGGGGGTTGTGATTGAGGGGGTCTCAATCACAGCCGTTTTGTTTAAAATTAGATAGAAAAAGTCATAATAACTGTTACATAACATAAAATATATATTATTATATTAAAGTTTAAGTTTATGTTAGAAATGTGAGTTATATATATAATAAAATATTTATATATCACGTGACTATTGATGTGCCATTTTCTGTTAAAAATTAGTTTTAGAAAAAAACAGAAAAAAAACTTGAAACATGAAGGGATAAGGTGAGAAAAAATAAACTTTAAGAGTTAAAGTGAGAAGGTGACCAAATATAAAGGAGGTAAAATGTAATTTACCCAACAAATTAGATGGATGTTATATAACACTAAAACGTTTCAAATTTTGTGGCATGATGAGTATTATCATTTTTTAAAATATGATAATCTCATATATACATATAATATTTATTACATCATGAATAAATAAAGGAATAAAATAAACATGGTGATAAATAATATTTCTTATTTATACTTAATGGCACACCAATCTCACATTAAAAGCCTCATTTGACAAAGTTATTGACAACTTCTTTTAACTTAACTTCTTGAAAATTCTTTTGACTTAACTTTTAAAAATATGTAATGATTATTGTTGTATTTTGGAGCATTTGATAAAACTTTCCTTCTTTTCTGATTTTTTAGTTCAAAAAACTCTAAATTGGGTTACTTTTAAAATTGAATTTAAGTTTTACAAAACATGGCACAATTCATTATTCAGGTTTATGGATTCATTGGTAAATTTGTAACAAGAGAGAACCTTAAGGTCAACTAGCTTTTGATTCCCGTCCAAAATTAGTGAATTTATATTTTTTATTAAAGAGAGATAGAGACAAATACTCTTATGTCATCTCTAATTATTTTTAGTGCATGAGTGATCGCAAAAATTACAATATATCGGTCTAACATAGAATCCGAAAATAAATAAGCTTAATATAATTCAACTGCAACGTATATAACAAAATAAATGCAACTTCAATGAATAGAAGACATTAGTTTAATTGAAAGACATATATAGCTTATTTTAGATTTTTTATTTTTTAAATATTATTACAGAATTAGGCCCGCTATTAACATCATCATATTTGTCAGCCACGTTGGATGTATCGCTAAGTTGACATTTATACATATTTTTATTATTCCAAGTCTTTATTCCCTTGATGCATCAAATTATTGGAACCACAATGTTTTTTTTTTTAATATATGTGCTCGCATAATTTTGCCAAATGAAATGCGAGATTCGCAAAACCTTAACAAACGCCCATAAATCGATTAAAATGTGTCATCTAGAAGTGTTTTGGAATTGTTTGAAAGCAAAGATGCATATGTTTCATGTTCACGAAGCATATAAGACTTTAAATTTAAATATTTGATACAACACATACTTTATAGGAGAAATTAAAAAAAAAAAAAAAAAAAAAAAAAAAAAATCTAGAGTTTGATCCTTATAATAAATTAAATCCCAAATTTTTAATTTTATCAATTTAAACTCTAAACTTTTGATTTATTTTCAATTTAAAATATTTTTATTTCCATTAATAAAATTGATAGAAAAAAAAAATGATATTTTAATCATTAAATTCAATAAAAAAGAGTATATTAGACATTTTATGTACACTTAAATTGAGTTTAATAACTACAATACTCTTTTTTTTGTCGGTTTTACTTGATAAAAATAGATGAATAGTTTAAATTGAAAACAAATCAAAAGATTGAGATTTAAATTGATAAAATTAAAAACTTTAAGTTTATTTTGTTATAAGGCTCAAACCTTGAGAATTTTTTTTTTTATAATTGTCCCTATTTTATAATATTTAGGTAATTATGAGAGAAAATTACAGCAATAAAGCATTGAAAGTGAGTAGCATCTTCAAACCATCTAGAGCATTATGATGGAACAATAGTTAGTTGGATTCATAATAGAGGGCAATTAAGATATAAAAAAGCTATGGGGTACAATTACAAAATTTGACTAGATCTTATCTTTTGTTTGTTTGTAATAATTGACTAATATAAAAAGAGCCTCAAACATATGTTTAAGATTTTATTTGTATGACTTATTCTAGGCTGAAAGTGACAATTCATCTGAAAGAATAATCTAAAAGCACCTCATCACCCTGCATATGAATAATCAGTTTTTTTTCTTTTTTCTCCCAAACTATTTTTACCTGATACACAGAAATACAACAGTCTTTCACAATCCAAAACACAGACCACAAACAACTCATTTAAGCTACAAAACATACACGGTGCGAGTTAATGTGACACATGCTTCTTCCAATCTTGGGAATATTTGTGTTCTTTGAAAAATGAAAACAAAAACAGAAAGTGAAAACAGAGTGTGAACTATGTAATTAACCACCTAATAGGACAATCCTACTTGATCACACCACCATGACACTCTTGAATATTGTGTTTAAACAAAAACTCAAACCTTTGACGGTTCTCTATCCTAAGCACATGGAAACAATAGAATCAACAACTGCATTATGTGTGCCGAGCACCTTTTCCAATCTTGGCTTTGAGACAAGTTATCTTGAAGAAGTCCTCGAATGTAGCCCAGAAACTGCATTCACTTCTGAGATAGGGAAACCTTAGTCCTTATAAACCAGCTTTCTCAATGATCACTTCATGAAAACACTGGTTCAATGGAAAACCGAGCTAGGTGCCAAATTGGGTATCAGAGATATCAATACCTGGAACTTGGGCAATCGGGAGTCAAGAAAATGAAGTCCTCCCCATGAAAAATGACCATTTTAATGGGCATCCAATGCTGGAAGGAGCCAAGCACAGCCGGCCTCTCAATTCAAATATGATGGGATGACTAAAAATTCACTTGGGATATATTTATTCCAAATCCCAGGAAGGAAATATTGGTAACAAGTATTTCTTGTGTAATACAGAATAGACCATAATTTCATTCACTCAGTATATAAATAAAACAGAAAGAACCATATAATGCCTTTTTTTTCCCTCATAACTAATACAAGAAAGCACAATCACAACTTTACAAGTTCCAGCAGACATTAAAAATAATAAATAAATAAATAAAATAAATGAAAAGGTCATAACTTTAACTCAAGAGCTGCTACTGAATTTCTTTAGATTTCCACTACGAAATTTTGGCTTTATATGTTTCTTATTTATTTTTGATGAGTACCGTGAATTTCATTTTAAGTGTACAAAAGGGCCAAAACCCAAATACAAAAACACAAGGGTGCAACCTCCAAAAGACTACATAAATAAAAAGGACTATACACTTCAGAACAAAGAGGCCAAAGAGAACTTATAAATCCAAAGAACCTACAAAATATACCAAGCTGTCAAGAGTAGACACTTGGAACTTCATCTGTACAAATGGCCAAAAACAGCTTTTGAGACTATACAAAAGCTCCTCCATGCCTTGGAAAGTTTTCCTGTTCCATTCTATCCAAATAAGCCACATCAAACATAATAGGGCCAGAAATCAGACCTCCTTCTCGGCCATCCCACTCTACCAGCCAACCAGAACTCTTACCCCCACCCACTAGCCAAACAGAACTCCTACCACATCATTTTGGAAAACCCAATTCATGCCAAACAACACCAAAACCAAGCCTTACATATCCCTAGCCACCCTGCAATGAATCAGCAAGTAAGACACCAACTCCCCCATCACACTTACACAAGCCACACCAATTTACATAAATATGGCACCTCCTAATAAAACTGTCAACAGTAAGAATTGTCTCATATGAAAGCGACCTCAGAAGGCTTCAATAGACTAAAGTCCCTCCACGGGAAAAGACTCCTCCTCCTCCCCAACGACCCATAAAAAGAACTGCACATCAAATTTTTCGCTTCCCACCACAACCCAGCACATGCAATCCACTTCCTATATCCTTCCACCCATATAGCAAAGTTAGGAGATTCACTTTCTCAAGCATTAATATACCAAAAAATGTTATCACCGACCCCCAAGCTTGTTCCACCGCTGAAGCATCTTTGTCTAAGACAAGGGGAAAGATAGCAACGGAAACTCTCTAAAGTACCATCACCACACCACTTATTCTGCCAAAATTTCACCTTGTTCCCTCTATCCACCTTGAAGCAAATAAACTTGGAGTACTCCCACACCTGTCGAATGTCCTTCCAAAGTCCCCTGCCATTCTTTAGCATGCACCAATAACCCCAAGAGAATTCATATTTGGCCACGACCATGCTCCTTCAATATCTATCCCTCTTCATTAATTCCCAAGGTTCCAACTATCTCAATGGTTTTTAATCATTTCAATAACAGAATTTTCCGTATTAAACCAAACCAAGCTTTAAGTCCCATCAAATAGAGTCGGCTACATGAATCTTTCTTCTCCATTTGACTCTATCCAAGGCAATATCATTAGTCAAATTAAAGATATTGATATCTCTATTTACTACATTAGTCCACATCAATTTAGGTCTACCCCTTCTCCTAACACTTCCATCTACCGTCACTGTATCGCATCTCTTCACTCCTGCCCCTGTTGGTCTCCGTTATATATGACCAAACCATCTCAATCTATTCTCTCCCAACTAATCTTCTATTGGTACTACTACTACCCATTCTCGAATATACTCATTTCTAACTGTATCTTTTCTAATCTTGTCACACTACCACCTAAGCATTCTCATCTCGAACTCATCTTATTTACATGTCGTTTCTTAATTGCCTAATATTCTGTCTCATACAACATCGTTGGTCTGATAGCCGTTCTATAGAACTCCTCTTTTAATCTAGTGGGTACTCGTTTATTGCACAGTGCCCCAGACACACTCCTTCACTTAAGCCATCCCGCCTTAATTTTATGGACCAAATCCGCTCCAATCTCCTCAGCTGTTGTGATAATCGATCCTAAATAACGAAAATGTTCACTCTTAGGTAGTGTTTGATTCACTTCTCTACTTCCATTGTTACTGGTACTAAAATTACACTCCATGTACTCTGTCTTAGTTTTGCTTATCCTAAATCCTTTAGATTCAAGTGCTTCTCTCCAAGTCTCAAACTTAGTGTTAACTCCTTCTCTAGTCTCATCCACTAACATGATATCATTTGCAAAAGGAATACATCATGGCACATCATCTTGAATATTTCTCATCAACTCATTCATAACTAAAGCCAAAAGATAAGGATTTCAGGTTGATCCTTGGTGTAACCCTACAGTAATTGAAAATTCACTTGTCTCTCCAGTCGAAGATCTAATAGTGGTCACCATGCCTTCATACATATCCCTAATCACATTAATATAACCTTTTGTCATCCCTTTTTTCTCTAACACCAACTAGATTATATCCCGAGACACTCTATCATATGCTTCCTTCAGATCGACAAAAAACATATGAATGTCTCTTTTTTTTTCTCTTCTCTATACTTTTCTATTACTCTTCTCAAAATATAAATCACTTCAATTGTTGTCCTATCAGGTATAAATCCAAATTCATTCTCTGACACCTCTGTTATATCTTGCAATCAACGTTCCATCACTCTCTCCCACACTTTCATTATATGACACATTAGCTTAATTCTTCCATAGTTGTTGCAGTTCTGGACATCTCCTTTATTCTTATAGATTGGTACTAAAATCTTTCTAAATAAAATCTTGCTAAATAACCTAGTCAACCAAGTCAATAAAATCTTCCTCCACTCCTTTAGCATTTTCCTACTCAATAAAATCTTGCTAAATAACCTAGTTAACCAAGCCACCCCTTTCTTACCCAAACATTTCCAAACTTCAATAGGGATATTATCAGGTCCTAAAATTTTATTCGATTTCATCATCATAAGTGCAATCTCCACTTTGAGGTTCCTAATATTATGATAGAACATGTAATCCTGGTTTTCCTTATTACTGCTTACTTCCTCCCCTTTTGACCTATCTCCATGTTCCTCATTTAACTTCTCAAGATAGTTCTTCCATCTCTCCTTAGTCTCTTCATCCTTCACCAACACCTTAGAGTCCTCACTCTTGATGCACTTAACTTAATTAAAGTCTTTTGTTTTCCTCTCTCTTATCTTAGCAAGTTTATATATCATATTCTCTCTCTCCTTACTATCTAGTCTAGTGTATAGGTCATCATAGGCTTTCAACTTAGTCTCTCTCACTACTTTTTTGACTTCTTTCTTATTAGCCAATCTGTAGTTCTTAAGGTTTTTCTTATTTCTATCATTCTGTCACACTTTTTTTTCGTCTTTACTACCGCTTGAATCTCCTCCCTCCACCACCAAGTTTCCCTAGAGTTGGGTCATTTTTCTTTCGACTCTCCAATAACTTCACTTGAGATTCTCCTCATACAATTAGCCATCGAGTTCCACATAGTGTTAGCATCTCTTTCCAAGTCCCAAATACCTTCTTTATCTATTCTATTCTTAAATATTTCTAATTTATCCCCTTATAGGTCCCACCATCTCGTCCTACGACGCCTCACTATCCTTCCTAGCTTGTTATTGTATAAATCTAATACCAAAATCCTATGTTAAGATGTCAAACTCTTTTCAGGAATCACCTTACAGTCGTTGCATTTTAGACGATCCACTTTTCTTATTAGAAAGTAATTTATTTAGCTCCTAATTGACCCACTCTTAAAGGTTATCAAATGCTCATCTCTCTTCTTATACATAGCATTAGCCACTATTAGGTCAGAAGCCAACGCAAAATCTAAAATACTCCATCCAGCCTCATTTCTATCACCAAAACCATACCCACCATGCACCCTCTTATATCCTAGTTTTTAGCTTTAGTCTTGAGAATAATTCCTTGTTTTCTCATTCTTAAGAACACAGACATGCCATCACTGTTCTAACTTTTATTATCAGAATCTTACGATTCGTGATTCAATTCGCAATTTTTGCAAAATTGATACGAATCTATGAGTGAATCTATTTCAGAAGTGCATCTCTAATGAATCGCATGATTCATAATCGATTCACGATTCAATTTACTTTTTACGATTCATGCAATTCTTAAAACTATCATGTCAGGCATATTTTGATTTTTTTTTTCCTCAGTTTTTTCAGTTAAAATGATATAATACAACTTCTAATAGTGTTTAGTATGAAAATAATCAATATATATGATTTTTTTGTTATTTTGGAGATCACGGAGTTTTCAATAAAATCCAATCAGTTTTAGATTCAGATTCAGATTCAATTAGACCCAATGTGTTTTTACCTTTTTGTCTCATTTTTTTTCTTTAAAAAAAATCATAATGAATCTTCTAAAAATGTTTAAAGTTAAGATGTTTGGACTTCAATATTACATGAGTGAGCCTAGGAGTTAAACCTAATGGTTCTATAAGGGGGGTTTTTTTTTTTTTTTTTCTCCCTTGAGAAAATTGGTGAAAAGTCCAAGCTAAAGAGGGTCCAAGGCATTAAGTCTAGGAAATATTTTTTGTTGGTTTTGTTGGTGAGAAGTCCTTTTATTGATTTTGGAGGACATTTTCTTTTCAATTTTAAAAAGTGACAAGAGAGATTAGCCGGCGCTACGGTGGTGTTAGATTGGCTAGGGTTTCTTCGACTGTGAAACACTTGGTGGCTAAGGGTTGGATCAAATCGGAGGGGACTTGGCAGATCAAGAGACGTCGGAGTCATCAAAGTCAACGGTGGAGGATCGTTAAGAGTCGTCCAGTTGTTCTCCACCTCCTCATACGCCTCTACCTCTATGGCTGTAAGGGTGGCTTTAGCTCCTTCCTTCGTGGCACCACCACAAAGGCTAGAGGGGACTTGGCAGATCAAGAGACGTCGGAGTCATCAAAGTCGACGGTGGAGGATCGTTAAGAGTCGTCCAGTTGTTCTCCACCTCCTCATACGCCTCCACCTCCATGGCGGTAAGGGTGGCTTCAGCTCCTTCCTCCGTGGCACCACCACAAAGGCTAGCCACAAGAAGACCAACAACTTCGATGCTTGCAAGGAAATAAGCAGGTGGCAGCTAGGGTTTGGTTTGGCAGAGAAGATAGAGATGAGGCAGTAAGAGAGATAGAGAGAGATAGTTAGGGTTTGGTTTAGAAACAATATATATATATACATGGGTAGTTTGGTCTTTTGCAAGAGTTTATCCTTATGGACAAAATCACTGTTATTAAAGGCGATAGGCGCACTGAGGTGCCAAAGTCTCTTGGGGCCTAGGTACAAGGCGCAAGGCGCAAGGTGATGCGCAGGCTTTACTGAAGTGAGGTACACCTTGTATGTAAAAAATTTTGTAATTTAATATAAGAAAATAATTTAAGACGAAGAAATGTAGAGAAGAGAAGTGGAGAAGACGACAATGTAGGGAAGAAGAGGAGAGAAGAGAAGAGAAGAGAAGAAAAGTGAATGAGAGAGAAATGTAAGAAAAGAAGAAGAATAATAATAAGAAGAAAGCAACGTGAAGAAGAATTTTTGGAGCTGTTGGACTGGATAACGAAAGTAGGCAATAACAAAGTGTTCTTCGAATATTAGGAATTAGGATTAATTTTTCTTCTATCGTTGATTTGTGGCTGAATGCCCAATGTATTGGCATGTGTATTTAAGAGTAGGGATCTTTTATAGTTGCGCCATGTTAAATCAATGGCCAAATTTTAAACAAACCAATCAAAGCAACAATAAAAAATAAAAATAGAAATCCCTCAAGGCGCAGGCCTTGGGCTTTTCTGCGCCTTGGCCCAGTTGCACGCCTTAGGCGCTACTTATCGAAGTTGCTTAGCCCAGAACACTGCAAGGCGCAAACCTTGGGCTTGGATGGGACTTGGGCCTAGGTACATGCCTAGGTGAGCCTTCAATAACACTAGACAATATTTTCTAGTGTGGATCTTTGAATAAAGAAAATTTAAAATTAAATTTATAGACCGAATCCCCCCCCTCCCCCCCTCCTTTTTTTTAAAAAAAAAAAAACACTATCTTGAACATTAAGCATATATACCTTTTAAAATAAAAGATTCTAATTAATTCTTTCTTATTATTGGATCATTGTTACTTATAAATGTATGCATGCTTATGAAATATCAATATCGGTGTTAAGTTATTTTTACTTAGACATTGAGAATTTGTTTTGTTTACTTTCTTGGTTAAAAATGGTTAATAATAATAAGCAATATCTAAAAAAGAAAATAACATAAATCTTACATGAAAACCTGTGTTAACTTCTTACCTATTAGACAATGTGATCATCATTCAAAATAACATTTTTATTAATTTTAGTCTAAATATTTTATATTTATATATTTATCATCTTAGTGTGTAGATATATTTTCTAACTAATTTGGAAAAAGTGACCAAATCTTTACAAATCACAATTCGATTCACAATTCAGTATAAGGCCATTTCGATTTACGATTTGACAACTATGGTTCCAACCATATACCAGTATACAAATGTTTGAGGCATCCGCTATTTGCATTACTTAGAACTCCTATAATTACAACATTTATATGTGCATCTCAACAGTGACACTAATACCATGCCATCATATTAGCAATTATTACTATTATTTACAACAGTGCCTTTTTTCCAGAATACCAATACACTGGACAAACACACAGAATGTACACCTGCTTCACATTCCAATAATGGATGTTTTTGTGAAACTCAAGGGTGTTTTGGGAACTTCCAAAAAAGCTAGCTTTCTGGCTTTTTAGCTTTTTTTACACAAAAAAGCCAACTTTTTTAACACAAAAAGACAAAAAGCCACAAAATTGGAAATATTCATGTATATATATAAAAATGAAGAATAATGCAAGGATTTAAATTTTCTACATTTATGTATATATATGTTAAAAGTAAACTAGCAATACAATGAATTGTTAACAATCATCTCATCTAAAAGCTTAGGTTCCTAGAAGTGTAACTTTAATTATTTAAATTTTCAATCCAGAAGGTAAGCCAATACAGAAACTTTAAACCCTAATTCTCTTGCTTTCCCTCCACGTTTCCAAATCTAACTTATCCGTCGGAGAGTTTTTGACCTACATCACACCAATGCCACTAGAGCTTCACCTTTTCTTCTCCGTTTAAAGCTATTGGAGGTTTGAAGCAATCAAACCAGTTCCAGATTTCATCAATTATATTATGGTTTTTTTATTTATTTATTATAATAATTTTATAGTTGACCCACATCTTTTGTAATGAAGGCCGCAATGGTTTCCCAAATAGACAATTTAAACATGTCCTTATATAAGAACTATTGTTTTCATATATGTCATTGTTTAATATTAATTTTTATAATTTGTACTGAATTTTAACAGTTTAATCACAAAATTAGGATTTCAATTCACAATATGATTACCAATTTGACAACTATGGAGAGGAAATATTTCATTACTTAAATTATCAGCCTAAGAGCATTAGCATCAATATCTTCAAAATAACAAAAAGTTAAAATATAGCTAATAAATCATCAAATTCTCCCTCCCCATCAGTCTCAATAAATTTTTTCTAAATTAATTTTTTGTTAAATTTGCTACAGTAACTCGTCTGATGAAGCGAGTAACTGTTCATCGCTAAAATACGCGATTTGGGTGTAACCGGACATTCGCCCGGAAGTCTGCTCGGTCAACCGGTCAACGGCAAATTTTTTTTTTTTTTTGCATTTCCTCCAGTTTTACCTTTTGTAAAACATAAGAATTGTTTGGTTGATAGCTCATCAATTTTTTTATAAAAAAAAAGAATAACAAATATTTTAATAGGATTAAGTTAAAATAGAGAGTTTGATGCAGTGGGTGACTAGTTAAAATAGAAAAATAATTTTTTAAGTTATAATTTGATTAAAATTTTGAAGAGGCTGATACTGATGCTCTAATAAGGCAAAGTGAGAAAATCATTCATTCATATTAGGGTAACAAAACATAGCTACTATAAAGCTAGATACTAAGAGCATCCGCATCAGCTTCTTCAAATTTTTAGTCAAATTATAGCTAAAAAAGCTACTTCACTATTTTAACTAGTCACCTCTTTAGTACTTACTACATCAAACTCTCTATTCTAACTTAACTATATTAAAATATTATTTTCTTATTATGTTTATTATTCTTTCTTTTTTTATTAAATTGATGAGTTACTAACTTACTAACCAAATAATTCTTAAAAAAATGCAAAAAAAAAAAAAAAGGCCGTTGATCGGTTGACTGGCCGGTTGACTAGCCAGACATCCAGGCAGACATGCGGTAACACTAATCTCCGTGTTGTAGCGATGAACAGTACTTCGTTTGTTTTAGCGAGGTACTGTAGCACTCGTATATTAGCGATAAACAGTAGCGAGACTGATGCAATCCATTTTTGATGAACATTATCACTGATTGAGCTAAAAAATGATTTTAGCTAGTTTGATGCGGATGCTCTAACAGAGAGCAAGACACCTTAGCATCTGAACACATCCTTTATATAAAAAAGACTGAATAAACTAGTCGAGGTCCACAACACACAAAGAAAGAAGTAAAACTAATTAAAGTGCTAAATGGAGAGAACACACACACAAAGGAAACCTAATTACACAGTGCCCACACGATCAACTCACTCTCTTAATGAAACTTACAATTTTAGAAACTAGTATGGCTTAATAACATTGTGCCTACACAATGAGAACCGCTAACTAAAGTTTTAACTATATTATTAAAGTACCATACTGGAGTTTGAGGCAAATTACAAGAGTGTAACCAAACCAAAGTGAGAAAGTCAGTCCTTCCAGCAAAGAAAATAAAGTTGACATACTATAGAATCTCAAAAAATAAATAAATAAATAAATTTATCTTCACTCTCAAGTATCTACATGACCCAACAAATACCCAATTCTGTGAAACATTTTCCATTAACAAGGATTTCAAGTTAAATTGTAACTCCTTTTACACAATTACAGCAAAGCAAGAAAGAAAACACAAGTAACATACAAAAAAGAACACATTGACATGAATTTAGCTATTAATACAACAACAACAATGTTTTCAACATAGAGAACATACCAACATAAAATTCGACCCGCGAAACCCGTCAACCAATCCTTCAAGGCAAGGCCGTAAGCCTCGGATCGAATGCAAATCCCCGGCAAAGCCCATCCCCGCTCCCCGGCACGCCATCGATCCACCTCCACTCCCCCTTCCCAACAATCTCCGAGTAATCCCACAACACCAATCTCCCAACCCTCTTGGCCGAAAAACAAACCCTATTCCCACCTCCAAAAACCTTGAACTTGCTCGATTCCTGGAAGCACCGGAACATCTGGGTGGGCATTCGACCCGCCTCGTCCCACTCCATGGTGTCCAAATCCAACCTCAGGATCAGAATCGTCGAACACGAAGCGTTGAGCGAGAACGAAGACCTCAAACCCCCAATCATCAAAACCCTATTCCCAATCCCTCTCACCAAACGAGGCCGTTTCAGGATATCAAACACATCACCCCACTCGTGCTTTTCGAGCCGAGACCATGGCTGTGAGCTCTGTAGACTCGAGAGTGTACATGAAAACAGCTTCCATTGGCTTCTCCAAGGCGAACCCACATCGCAGAGAGCCAGTACACAAGAGTCTGAGACCAAGATTGGGCTTCGTGGTTTAGACGGTAAATTCGATGAAAAGTTTACCCAATTGTTGGTACTGCCTGAGAAGTAGAGGGCAGCGAGTTCACTCAATACGAGTACTCGGTTGGGCGGCCCAACTAGGACCGAGCCGTGACGCGACCAGGCCGAGCCCAGTTGGGGGAGGACTCGGAACTGGCGAGTTAAAGGGTTGCAAGCGACGAGTGTTTTGGTGGAATCGGGTGAGTCGGCCCAGAGGTAGACGAGTCCGAGTGAGGAAGCCACGGGTTGAGGGGAATGGAAGGGGAGGAAGGTGAGGGGGAATCGGAGCCATTGATTCTGGTCGGGATCGAAGGCGTGGAGGGTGGGATCGGAGGACACGTGGCGGCTATGGTGGTGGTGGTGGTGAGGGGGGCGGAGAGAGAGGAGGCGGAGGGGAGGGGGTTGGGTGGAGATGAGGTGTATGAAGGAAGGTGAGGTGAGGGTTTGATTGAAGAACTTGCAGACTGATCTGCAACGTATGATCTCACGGAGAGGGAGGTTGGAGAAGATCTGATGGAGGGTGTCTTGTGGTAGAAAGTAGATCGGTGACGAGTCCATGGTTTTCCGGTTGTAGGGCGAAGTAGAGAATCTCGGAGAATTTAGAGAGAGATACAGAGAGAGAGAGGAGGCAGAAGGGGGGTTGAAATTGAAATTAGGGAAATTTTAGGGAAGGTTGAAGATGGGGCCCCCTGAAAGCGTGTGCTTGGTTGAGGTCGTTCAGTTGACTCATGGCTTTAGTTGAACTTTGTTACATAACAGCTGTGCACAAATTCAGCAATAAAATAAAATAAATAAATAAAACTTTTCACCCAAAATCTCTCTACCTCTCCTAGGGTATCTCTGAAGGCGCAGCTCGGGGCGGGGAGGGGGGCTCCGGTCTCCGGCAGCCTTTTCCCTCGCTTATGTCCCTCCTCTCCTTTGTTTTTCTTGTCTTTTTTGGCTCTATAATATTTTGAAAGTTTAAGACTGTGTTTGGTTGTGCTTTTAAAATGTGAATCTACATGTTAGTTTCAGCTCCATGTTTGGTAAGAGTTTTAGAATTAATTTTTCAAAAACTCTGCCGAAAGCTCTGTCCATTCTGCGCGTTTTTTGTATTTTTTTTGGCCAGGGGAAGACCATTCGGTCGTCCTTAGGGACTACCACCCGGTCGTCCTTGGGGACATCCACCCGGATGTCCTCTGCTATACAGATTTTTTTTTTTTTTGATTTATATAATTGGGAAAAATATTTTCTAATTTTTTTTTAATTTTTAATGTGATTTAAAATAATTTTGAGTTGTATGTTTAGTTATGAGTTGTAAATTTTTGTATCACATATCAAATATCACATCAACAATTCCCCACTCAAATCAAACCTCTTTTCTAAAATTATTTTCAAAACTCTTTATCAAACAAATTTTCTACACTCAAATCATAATTCTACAACACACAAACTCAAAATACAATTCATACTCTCAAATCACATTTACAAAACACAACCAAACACAACCTAATTTTTTCATTTCTCCCTCCATGTGAGGTTCTTTTCTCCTTCTTGGTGGAACTCTACTCTTTGTCATCACTCTTCTCAGACTTTCCCAACCAGGGTCTCACCGGATCTGTCGATCTCGTCCTCCGTCTTTCGTCAACGCTGCCTCCACCCTACTAGATCTGTCGGATCGTCCATCTCCTAAGTGTGTTGGGTATCAGATCTGCTTCTCCTACCACCTCTCCACCACCAGATTTGCCATGGATCCTGGAATGGAGGTCATTTCTTTTCTGTTTGTTTTTTCGATTTTTGCTTATAGTTTTGGGGTCAACTGTACTTGGATTGTGGCTTTCCAAACTTTATGGTTGAAATATATGATTTATCTCACACAGGCTCTATTGTCGATTTTGATCGGCTCTACTTTTGTAGTATGAGCCCGAGCACATGATGTGCGTCTGAATATTTTCATATTTTTTTCTCCAAAGTGCTTTTTGTAATTTTTTTACTCTGTTTTGGTATAAGCTTGGTTGTTTGATGGCCTTTGTAAATGCCGTTTTTGGCTTCCATTAATGGATTTCTTCTAATAAAAAAAACAAACAAACAAAAAATTTAGCAAAAAATTTTTTTTTTTTTAAAATTTAGAAACACACCTTCTCTTACCTTCCATCCTTAGAGTTTCTAATATCATAATAAATTTATTATTTTATTAATAAATTATTAAATTAATTCATAATATTTAAAGATATTAGAAATAAGCTTTAATTAAAAATTTAAATAATTTTATTATTATATAAGAGAACAGTTAAAAATTTTATTTTTTAATTAATTTTACTAAATAAAAAATTCTGACAATGAGATATTTGTAATTTTTTAAATCACAAGAGAACAATCTATATTTTAAATAAATCTTAAGAAATGTGTTTATAATTTAATCTTAAAAAATAAGCCAATTTATAAGTTTCAATAAAAAAAAAATATCCGTTGTCTTAAAATTTTCATAGTTTAAAAGAAACTATTTTATTATTACAAGAAAAATATAGAGATATTCTTATTTACATTAACAGACAACCTAACAAACCACATAACTAATCACAAAAAAAATTTGTTTCCAGAAATATAAAGTGAAGGCAAACTCTCGTATAAATTGATTCTAATTTATTTATTTTTTAACATTTTTATTTTGACACTAATCACTAGAGCATCTTTGCGCTTAGCTCTTGTAAAAGATGCATAAATGCAATTTTAAAATAATGATAATAATAATCTTAACCTTCTAAAACATGAACCAATACTTAAATGGTTCATAATTGCATTAGACTCAAGGCATAGAATCGTAGAAGTATGAAATTGTGGGTAAGAATCGAGCTTTTGAAATTGAAAGACATTGAGGGCAAAATTCTCACTTTTAAATATGTTTAAGAATGTCTTTGTTGAAATATAAATTTTCATAATCATTTAAAATTGAAGTCTTGAATAACAAACTAAACTTTAGTTTTGACATTGTCTTTTTAACATTGATAGTTGAAGATGTTGTTTCTTGTTTTGAAAATTTAGTTAAAAAGTTTAAAAGTCATTATAAAAAAGTCAACCATTATCTTTATTTTTCTATATATCTTTTTATAAAAAGTTAAAAAGTCAACTAAATTATTAATTCCCAAAACAAAACTGCGGTGATCATAATACAACGGCGGTGGAGTTGGACAACGGTGGCAGGGATGGCATCAACGGCGATGGTGGATTTGAACTTTATTCTGATACAGATCTTCCTTTTTCAAACTACATCTGTGAGAAGATTGATAATTTTTCTAAATTGTAACTTCTTTTTTTCTTTTCCTTTTTCTTTTTCTTTTTTTTGCGGTTTTTTAATTTGTCATTTATCATTCTTGTTAGATTGTTGTGTTGGCACTTTATGATTTTGTTGTTTTTATTTTTCTTGCTCTGTATATAATTTACTTTATTTTAATACAATTGTTTCATAATTTTTCTCAACAAAAATAAAAATTAAAGAATCAAGTATTTTTAATTTAATATGATGTTGAAATGTTGAAAATGACTTACTAATGATCATGCCGACAAAATTAAAATAGTGGTTATAAAAAAATCAGGGTGAGTGATTTTAGTGGGTTAACTTTTTTTTTTTCAGTTTAAAATAATCTTGGGTATTTAAATTTTGGAAATTTTTTTTTAAGGTCTTGATATTAAGATTTTATAAGATAAATGACATATAATATTTTCATAGTCGTTAAGGTCTCTCAATATTTTTACAGAGAAAATTCAACTAAGAGAAATTTTGCACGACTTAGAGAAATTTCAATTTTCACAGAGATTTCAAAATTTCTCTGTGAGAATTAAAATTTCTCTAAGTCAGGCAAAATTTTTCTGAGTTAGACAAAATTTCTTTGAGTCAAATTTTCTTTATGAAAATATTGAGGGACCTCAGCTAATTAAAAAAAATATCTTGAACCTCTCCTACTACACAAAGTTATAGAGGGATATTTCACTAATTTTTCCTGAAATTTTACATTAAATTGTGTTGCTATGTATTTTCAAATTTTCAAGGGTACATTACAAATATATTTCTTGAAATTTACTTAAAATACGAATCGTTCTCTATACTCTGTAAATTACATTCTACCCCTTGAAGGTTTTTTAATTCATAATAAATGACTTATTTTATTAATAAATTATCAAACCAATTAACAATTTTTAATGATGTCAGAAATATATTTCAATTAATAATTTAGATAATTTTATTATTGTATAAGAGAACATTTAGAAATTTTCTTTTTTTTTTAATTAATTTTGTTAAATAAAAAATTCTAACAATTGAATATTTATAATTTTTAAAATTAGAAAAATTAATTTGTATTTTAAATAAATTTTAAGAGTGTATTTATAATTTATCTAATTTTCAATGAGTTTCCTAAATGAAAATTTTGTTTTATATTCGTAGCTATCTAAGCAACTCTAACTACACTTTCTACTTTTCACTAGCTAAAGTACGAAAAAATTACACTCTTTATTTTTTATAATTACTTTAGCTATTGTGTTTTCCAACCACACTCTTTATTTTAGCTAATTATTCAAACTAACTTAATTAATTTTTAAAACAAAAAATACTAATTGCTAATATTTTACTAATGTAAATTTGCAATAATAATAAACTAGCATATCACCCGTGCTATGCACGGATTATGTTTATAATTATCTATATATGTGAATTGTGATTTTTAAATATATATATATATTTTAAATGTCTTCTTTTTTTCTTTTTTTATATTATATTAAAGTTTAATATTTTGATAATAATCATATGTGTTGGACTTTTCAAGGAATTAAATGTCTTATTTTTTATTATATTATATTAAAGTTTAATATTTTGATAATAATTATATGCATTAAAATATTATTATGAGGGATAATAATCATATGTGTTGGGACTTTTCAAAGAATTTTTTTTATGCTTGTTTTAAATGCATTTAAGTGTTATTATGATGGTAAGACTTGAAAGTTGAGAGAAGTTAATAAATACTAAGATTTTTTTTTTAAATCAAAAAATCAAGAAATTTAGATTGGGAGATTGGATCTCCCACAAGGCTTGGGGTTAAAAACCCCTTTTTGCTTAATATATAGTATAGATTTGCCCATACAAGCATACAAAACCTATAGAATGAGGAGAAAAAGAAAATAAAAAAAAAAAACAAAATAAGTTATCTCATAATTCATCAAACAGAATTGAAGGAACATATAAAATTGTTACATACACATATACATATATAAAATATATAAAATTCCAAATTCAAGATATAAATATACAAAAATCCAAGACATATACATATATATTTGTTTGAAGAGCCTATGGAGCTCTTTAATTGTAGCTAGTAAAAAGGCAGTATGATAAAGTAGCTAATCCAATAACCAGCCCATTAGAGCCTAAAATTGGAGTTACATTGATTAAAATGCCTAACAAGTTTTTTTTAACTATTTCCTTAGAGATGCTCTGTGTGAGTGTATTTTTTTTTTTTTTTTTTAACACCTGTGAGTATATTTTATTTTGTTTTTGTTTTGTTTTGTTTTGTTTTTATTTTATTTTATTTTTAATATTCAACAAACGTGTGAGTGTGCTTTTTTTTTTGTTTTGTTTTGGAAACTAGATGTGAGTGTACTTCAATAAATGAATTTTTTTATACATTCCAAGCTATCCAACCGTGCGGGTGTACTTCAATAAATGAATCCTACTGAGACCATCTTTAAGGGTTATTTAAAATTATCACCAAATTTAAATTTGATAAAAGATAATTTTTTATTTTTATTTTAACAATTTTATCAAATACGTATCAAATTTAAAATTTTACTTTTCTTATATCAAACTGAAAATTAATGTGTCTTTCATCAAATCACTGTTCATTACAGTTGGATTTCACCACCGAATGTCCCCCGAATGACCATCTTAAGATAAAAATTTGTAAAAAAATCACACTGGCCGGTCAACCGGTAGTTTGATGAAACTATAAAATCTTCCATTGGAGCACTTGATATTTGAAAAATCTAAAAATTCCCGAGATGTTTATTTGTGATTATGTATTAATTTTAACCAGTAAATAGCAATCTCAATCAATCAATCAAAACAAATCGACACAACGATTTTAGCGTGAAAAAACCACAATTGGAGCGCCTCCAACTGTGATAAAAAACCATAGGCCAAAGCCACAAAACAATCCACTACGAAGACAAAAAAGAATTAGACAAGTATACTCTCAATTACCTAGTGAATCCATACTCAAATTGAATCGATCCCAATGTACCTTTTCCACCATTGTCTTCACCTTGGAATTATCTTGTCCGA
>CM069905.1:116660198-116887495 GCA_036172215.1 Camellia granthamiana
TGAGGTGCATATGTGTGGCAGCATTTCAAGGGATGAGTTGCTGTGTGCCTCAGCAGCTTCTTATCCAAAACACATGGCAGTGGCACATGAAATGATGGTGGCCACCACTACAAAAGCACCCTCTTAATTTGATATTTAAGTCAATAATTAACCTTTTGAATCATCAACTACTTTGTATGCATATATATTGTAAGTATATATAGACCTTAAGACCAATTTGACAAATGACAAGGTAACTTATCAACTAGAAAAACTAGATCACTCCTTTTCCATAAAAAAAAAATTAAAAAAAAACTAAAAGACTAGATCACTCCTTAAGGTCTATATATTGTAAGTATATATAGACCTTAAGACCAATTTGACAAATGACAAGGTAACTTATCAACTAAAAAAAAAAAAGCGAACCTTTAATTAACAATCATATTAATGATCCTCCTCATTGCGCCAGAATCAAGTTGTTGATTCTAAGGTTTAGAAAGCTGTCTCTCCCAATTTGATCATATGCCATGTTTGACGGGTCAAATTGGATAAAATTATTAGTACTTTTAGATTAAATGAGTAGATTAGTAGTGTGGTGATATTAAATTAGAGATGTAAGATAAAGAATATTTATTTGTACACCACCAAATTAGTAATACCATGACAGTAACTCTGCTCTGTTTTGCCATAAATGCCCTTGAATGAGGCAATAGTTAAAGAGCAAAATTGGTATTTCACACACTAAGCCTTGGATTGTTTTTGAGGGCTGCTATTAGTACCTACCTAATTTCTTTGAACCCCTATCTTAAATCCTAAATTTTAATAAGATTTCTTTGAACACTCTATTTAATACCAATTTTATCCATATTCATAATATCATAACACCCAAGTACATACCTACCTAATTTTGCACACCTTCTCTTCTCCTTTTCTGATGAAGGATTGAGAGACGATTGAGAACAACAAACGATTGAGAGACAAATCGACTATGCCTTTCTTTTTCTTCTCACATAAATGATGGTTTCTTTCTCCTTGTCAAAATGAATAATGGTATCTCAGTCGAAAATTTCGTCGAAAATCTCTTCGATAGTCCTCTTTCTTCTTCTCTCAAGTAATCTCCAACTCCCCATTACATATTATTATTTTTGTTTATTTCGGAGTAAAACCCTCGTTACGGGAGGTTTTAGAGGGAAAACCCTTAGAAAAAACAGAAATAAGAGGAAAATCCTACAAAATTGAACTGTTCGGCATTCCAGTGCCGAACAAAATGTTTCCGTTCAACACTATATTACTGAACAAAACCTTAACAATCGGCAAACCAGTTCCAAATCGAAAATGATTTAGAATCGTAAATGCAAAATAAATAAACTTACCAATGCAATGCAATCTCATCGGAGTTGTTGTTATCATCCTCTATTGCTCTATAAATATCAATGAATGGTGAAAACGACCACAAATGTAGAAACTCAGAGTCTGTAATAGGATTGTTTGAAATGTTAATTGATTCGGAATATCAAACACATTTGAAACCACCGAACAAAACGTTAACTGATTAGATGGTTTCAAATGTTTTTCCATTGAAGATGAATAAGTAAATTTAGGATGGTGATGAAAAAGAATATGGTTAGGGTTTAGGTTGGTACACAATACGTATAGATGGGGATGGAGGTAGGTGTACAATATTGTAGAGTACCATTCTAATTGTTTTCATTTGGTGGGTGGGTGTTTCATTAAAAATTGTCCTTTAATGTAATTTTATCTTAAGGTGTAATCGTAATAAAAAAAAGTGCGAAGTGGAGGGTCCGAAGAAATTAGGTATGTGATAATAGCAGCACTATTATTTTTTTTCAATCCTATGCCTTTCTAGGGAAAGCTAAGTTTATTGCCGTACAACATTTATAATCCAATTGGATTAATAGTCCAATGTAGAATAAGGCGACCAAACAAGTTATAAGTGAAGCGCACCTCCCTAGCAATTCAATCCCCTCCTCAGTCAGCGAAACAAACATGCCTACGTGGAGTTTGGGTATGCATGGTTTCTTAACACACGGTTAGTTTTCTACTTTTGGTTGTATACATGTAATCAAACTAGGTTGAAATGTCAAAACTTTTTGTACGAAAAGAAAAGTAAAGAAAAAGAAATGTAAAGTCTTATAGGTCTTGACTTGCTCAATTTGGTGACGCCAAACCAGTTTAAAGCCAACAATCATTTGAACTGGTGAATTTAGATCCTCATCATTTTATATGAAGATTGGCGGGGAAATGGGAAGAAGAATAAAATGAAATAAATTCACATTTTTATTTTGTGAAAAGTCTTGTGTTAGGATCACATGATTACATTACAATTTAACTGATAGTGCAATAAGTTAACTTTTATAATTAAAAAATAAAATCAATGGTGGAATTTCCTATAAATTTCAAGGGTGTAACATTTAAGTTATCCATTGATGTAATTAAAATTACTAGAACAAAATTCATAAAAATTCTGTATAATGTAACTTCTTGTAAATTAAAAATTGATCATTAAAAAATAGAAACTAAAAACATCTCTTCCTCAATTTTCAAATAATTAATTATTTTTTAAAATTTATTTAAACTATTGTAAATTAAAATTACTAGAACAAAATTCATAAAAATTCTGTATAATGTAACTTATTGTAAATTAAAAATTGATCATTAAAAAATAGAAACTAAAAACATCTCTTCCTCAATTTTCAAATAATTAATTATTTTTTAAAATTTATTTAAAATATTTTTACTTAATATTTTAAACAGAAATTACCCTAAAAAAAACTTGATATATGTGGATTGTTTACATCTCCCTCACGTCCAAAGTCTACGCTTTGGCGTAGAAGGACCTGCACAGTCTGCAGCCAACTAGAAGCTAACGTCTGAATAATGGCATCAGTTAGTCAAATGGGAGCCCCGAATTAAAGAATTCTAATGTTCCATATTCCACTGAGGTTGAAATGTGTGAATTGATATGCTTTTCTTACATACACTTTGGGTTGGTGATGATTGTTAAAGGAACCATAATTATTATTGAAAGGTGAAGTAGTGAATTGTGTGCATTAAAATCATTTTAGAGAAAAACATGAATTTACAAATTTATGCATTATATGTATTATTAAATTTCTTTTATGATACAATAATGGCGCGAATAGTGGAAAGTTGAAAGGGGGTAAATTGTCTATGAGTCCGGGTAGTGAGTCGGGTTGTTTTGAGTTGTGTATTATATGTGGTACCCGTGTGGAGAGTCAAGGTGCTCAATTGCCCTGTCTACACATACCGCAAGACGAATGTAGGAAAATGTTTTTGGGTATTCACGAGCCCGCTGTTTCTAGAGTTGGCAAATGTGAAAAAACATGATTTTGGGTGTCTGCATCCCTGTCGTTTCTGGAGTCGGTAAATGTGGGACTATTTTAAGTATACAAAATCTATACCTATGTATGTATTTTTGAATTGCGGCTCGTACTTGGGATGTCATAGTATATTTACCATCCATGAAAAACCATAACTTTGTCATTCCATACTCGTGCATAAATGCATCCATACACATACATAATAAAATTTACCAAATGTTGCATTGCATGGTCATGTGTTTTTCAATTAATGTTATAACTAGTTAAGTGCATTACTTACTGAGTTTTTGCTCACCCCAAAGCTAACCAATTTCAGGAAATGAAGATGAAGTGCCTCCTAAATGAATGTTTTGAGTTGAAGAAAACTTTTGGGATGTGAAAGCTTGTATTTGAAATCATATTATGCATATGCCAGGGACAATTTTTGGGTGACTATGTGTGGACATGTATTTTGATGTAACAAGGATCAAATTTTGAGGAAAAGATGAACGGTAGCTGATTTTGTTGAATCATTCCTTACTTGTTGAACTATTTTATTTTTTGTCTGTAAATGTAATGAAACAATGTTGTAAAGTTTATAAATAGTTCAAAAGAGAAGGAATGTTGTTAATATTATGTCATTACTATTTTTTTTCGTTTTTGTTGTCGATCTTGTATTGGTAATGCCTGGATGAGAAGGGGATTAGGGATGTTCATTTGTCAGGGTGTTACATAATTTTTTTGATAGAATTATGGGAAAATTATTTATAAGTCTTATTTGGAAGACTTATTTAATGTGAAGTCTTATGAATATTCTTTTAGAGTTTGAAATCCTATTTAAATAGGAATGTGTTCCATAAGGTCCTATGAGTTGTAAATGAATAATATTAGTATACTATTATACCCCTAATTTGTTTCCATTTTGTACCTTACTTTCTCATTCATCATATCATATTTGGGAAAGCTTTTGGGAAATGAAAGTCTATAGGTAATAACTGTGCGAGTTGTTTTTGCCTTGATCCTGGGATTCCAGTGCATTTTTAAAATGTTGCTTAAATGGATGTGGATATAGTCTATGATATAATGAAGTTTGAGGGTTGTGTGTTGATTTCTTCGATAGACTTTGACTTCAATCGGTTGAGGGGAAGAGGTATGTTTTTTTTTTTTTTTTTTGGTTGAAGCATGTTGCTGTTTGTTGAAGTATGGATTGTTCATCTTTAATAAGGTATTGACAATCTATTACACTCATTGATAGACACACTTTGGTCAATGTTCTGATTGAATGTGTGTAGTTGACATTGTGATGGTTGATGAGTTTTGATATGTTCGATGTGTGGAGTGGTGTGTATGGGTTCAAGGGTTGGGTTGGGGGTATTTGGGTTTGATTGTTAATTGGATGTCGAATGTGAACCACATCGTAGGATGACAATTATACATTGTGACCTAGATAATTGTGTTATGATGCATGTCACATTTTGTGTGTAACGTTAATCCATATACACCATGTAGTAGATGACATTTGTGTGTTTGTTTGGTTATATATGTGTTTGAATGTGTATCGTGTCTTTGTTGTAATCAGTGTTTACATACATGTCACAGTACGTTGCCAAAATTATTGGGAAATTGAGCTTGTAATTGAATGTGAATTGAATCCCATTGTTCGATGTGGATTGAATGTGGACATTTACGATGTCTTGTTATTCCCTTACAACAGTACATCCATGTCAATACTGTGCTCACATTTGATTGCAAAACACATATGTCGCATGCCAAGTCGCATGTCAATACATTGTGACCCCATGGTACAACCAAGTCACACCTATACTCAATGTGAGCACACAATTACGTTGGGTTGTTTAGTGTTTGATACAAAAAATGCATCGGTTTATGTGACTCTGTCATATTCCATTTTTAAATGTCACATACACATTGTCAACCATTACAAACCCACATTAGTTGACATCACATCACTAACATGTCACAAATGCATTCCAAAGTGTACTTAAATGTACATTGCGCTTCGTAATCTAGCACCAACGATTGGTCTAAATCCGAGCTCACATTAACGTTGGGCTGCTTATTTTGGATCCCAAGATGGTCCCTAATGTGTCGCACCTCCCACGGAGTTCAATTTCATAATGGATTCAATTTATGTGACTCTGTCACATTCCATTTTCAAAAGTCACGTACACATTGTCATCAAGATTTGAGGGTACACATTTGAGGATTCCCATTGTCACATTCCATTTTTCCATATTGGATTCAATGTCCACATCACGTCACATTGACTTCATAAGTGTGTACACTTTTACATTGCGTTTCGTAGTCTAGAACCAACGATTGGTGGACGTTCCGACTGCGTAATTTTCTTATTGCCCAATTGGGCTATGCACATGAGAATGCAACTTTTACATTCAATGTGAGCTCACATTTATGTTAGGGCTATTTATATTTGATATGAAAAATGGATCCGTTTCTCTTTCAAACTATGCCAATAAACTTGACGCACGACTGCTAGCATGTAAATCCATCACATTTCATTTATGTTTCACAATAAATCAGGTTGATGTGATACATAAGATATCACTTATATTTTGTTTCCTAAAATATAGCTTCATCAAAGGTTTGATCACCAAGCAAAACATTAATTTTGAAATTCAAATCCCTAACCATATAGATATGATCACAATCAATGGTAACATTGGATTTCTCATATATGGAACGTCAATTTTGAAATTCAAATTCCTAACCATATAGATATGATAATAATTTATGGTAACATTGGATTTTCCATATATGGCATTGCCATTAATTAGATTATTGAATAATAAAATTAGAGATAAATGTGTCAGCAATCAACCCATAGGACTCATAGGAACATAAGTTTTTTCACAGGATAATACGTTGTATAAGTCTTCTAAATAAGACTTATAAATAATTTTTCCTAGAATTATCATAATTTATGATTCAAAAATAAAATTATATATTTTTATGGCAACATTACTATTTTTGTAGACATAAAAGGTGTAAGATTAATTACTACAAAAATATGTAATATTTTCACAAAATGCCTAATTTTATTTTTAAATTAAAAATTATCATAACATTTAATGAAAAGATTTGCTTATAATATGAAATTAGTAGGCTTTTAATTTGATCATATATACACTAATATCTCTTTTCACAAATTTGATAATTACTGGATTGAATTCTTTTAAAATTTTAATGGTTAGATTACTAGTAGTTATGATTAATCTTTTTCAAGGTTCTAGAAAACGACCATAACCGTTACTCATTATATAATGGTTTCCATGCCTACTATCATTACAATCATTACCTAATCTATATATTATATGAGAAGAATGAGGTTTTTAACTCACAAGTCTTGTGGGAGTTCTAACTTCTCAGTCTAAATTTCATAATTTTTTGATTATTAAAATTAAAAAAAATCTTCTATTAGCTAACTCTTATTCAAGCAAAAATAAATAAATAAATAAATAAATAAAAATTAATATCCCTTGATTTATGATTTTCAAATGGCAAGTATATCAAATTTTTTAAAAAAAAGAAAAATATACTAATCTATTTCAAAATTCAAAATTGAGGGTCACTAACTATGTAAAAGCAATCTATTAATTTAAATTTAAAATTGATATAATATAAATTTAAAATTTTAATGATCTACCCCATGATTTATAAGTTTGAAATACAAATTTAAAATTATCATAATTAGCTCATAATTTTTGAATTTAGGAGCAATAACAGTGACGTTGAGATTATTTATATGTTTTACAAAAGAATACTTTTAAGAAGAGATATTATGAGAGTTTCAAAACGGGAGACTTATTTATAAGTCATTTTTCAGACACTTATGATAGGCTAAGTCCTGTGTAATTCCTTATAGAGTCTGAAGTCCTATTTAGATATGAATGTATTCCACAAGATCCTATATAAACATAACGTGACGTGACACTTACATAAACGTAACGTAACGTGACACCTATATAAACGTAACGTAAGGTGACACTTACATAAATGTAACGTAACGTGTCACGTTACGTTTCACAAACTTAATGAGTTTTTATTTTTTTAAATTGAATGTGAAAATGTTGCTGGTTTATGTTGGTGTCACGTTACGTTTCATATAAATATGATCTATGGTAACATTCAATTTAGGAAATTGAATGTTGCCATAGATCATAGGTGTCACGTTACGTTTATGTAGGTGTCACGTTACGTTACGTTTATGTAGATATGATCTATGGCAACATTCAATTTCCTATATAGGAAATTGAATGTTACCATAGATCATAGGTGTCACGTTACGTTTATGTAGGTGTCACGTTACGCTACGTTTATGTAGATATGATCTATGGTAACATGCAATTTCCTATATAGGAAATTGCATGTTACCATAGATCATAGGTGTCACGTTACGTTTATCTAGGTGTCACGTTACGTTTATGTAGGTGTCACGTTACGTTATGTTACGTTTATATAAATATGATCTATGGTAACATTCAATTTCCTATATATGGTTTTACTATTATTTATGATATTAACAAGTAATATTAAGGGTAAATGTGTCAACAAACTTCCTGCAGGACTTATGGGAACATAAGTTTTTTAGTAGGACCATATGTAGCATAAGCCTCCCTAATAGGACTTATAAATAATTTTCTCGTTTCAAAATCTCATATAACATCTATATACTATTATAATTGAAAAACGTTGTCATCCTATTACCCTATTAGGAAAGGTCTTGGAGGGTTTTGCCGACCAAAAAACCTTTGGTCGCCAACAGCCAATTATATTTATTTAAAATTATACATTTACCTACTAATGTTTTAGTCGCCAATAGTCAAGGAATTGTCGACCAACACCTTTAGTCGCCAAAAGCTTCAAACGTGAAAAAAAAAAATTTTGTTGTAGAACAATTTGATCTACTCTTGCGAAGACTCAAACCTTCAACCTCCTGCACCATAAACCTTCTTATGCATCACACTCTTCCCACTACGCCTCTATAGCACCACATGACTGTATATGTAATATTTATTATTTATATAGTACTGACATAGGTGGGCCCATAGGGGTCTTTGACCCACCACTTAAGGCCCAATCCATGATTCAAATACTAAAGCCCAACGTTCTTGGAACCCAGCGTGACACCAAGAACCAATGACATCTAGACACTTGTCAAAAGAAGAACCAGCCACATAAGCAGACAAAGATGCTGCAGAGTTATTGCATCACACATTAGCCATTAATGAGTTTCCCTGCAGGATTTATTACGATAACCCCTTCACGACAGAACATGACAGCCTCACCATGAACAAGGCAAGTTAGAACATAGACTTTCGGTCAACATGATAGGTCGGAGTGGACAAGGAAATGATGAGCAAAGGATATAAGCAGGCTTCTAAGACAGGGAGAAGGTTAAGTTCTTTATCACCATCCTATCTCTATACACCGTCCATCTCTCCTGTATAACTTGTTCGTCGGAGGGCTCGCTGGGGGACTCCCGTTCCCCGTTGAACTCTTGTGCAGGTTACTCAGCGTACTAGCGATCGGACAACTGTGTGGGAGGCCTGGATCAGCTCGACCCATTTCCCATAAGCAAGTAGTATCATCAGTTGGCGCCGTCTGTGGGAAACTTTCATGTCGTGTGGCAACTGTGCTCATTGTCGCTGGAGACCCATTCCCGATAATCCCTACCTGCCGCCCACCAAGGTGGATGGTCACAACTAGATCCATGGCTTCTCAACACAACGTTGCCGACCCCCAAGTTGACCCTCCTAACCCAAACAACCCACCTCGGTATTTCACAGAACTCACTAACAGCATTAACCGCTTAGCCGAGCAAAACTAAGCCTTGATTAATGCTTTGCTTTAACGAGACCTCCCTGTGCCTCCTCCACTACCTCAAGACATCCCACCCAACCGAGAACAAACCCCGAGCCATCCCTTCCAACACTCCTACCCCTCCAACTTGGAGGGTTTGCGACCCCCGCCCCAAGATATGAACCCGCCACCCCGGGCTCCACATCCACCAGTCCAAGCACCTGCTCTCGAGGGAGAGGCCAGTAGTGTCCAGCCTCCATTCCATTCTGGTGTTGACAACGTTCCTATTTGGGATACCGAACTCTGAGCCATGAAACTCCAGCTTCAAGGAGTCATGCAGAACATGCAGAATAAACCCTCCACCACCACCAACTCACCGTTTGTCGCCTCCATCAGGGACAAACCCCTACATCCTAAGTTCAAAATGCCATCGATCGACTCTTTCGACGGTACAACGGACCCAGTCGACCACTTGGAGACTTATAGGATCCTGATGGTCCTCCATGCATTCTCTAATGAGATCATGTGTCAGGCTTTCCCTGTAACACTTAAGGGGTCGGCCCAACTGTGGTTTAGTCAGCTGCCGACCTACTCTGTCTCTACTTTCCAACACCTGAGTGACTCCTTTCTTAGCTACTTCATTAGTGCCCAATGCCAGCGGTGTCCGGCAACCCAACTCCTTAACATTCGTCAGACAGAGGGGGAGTCGCTGTGCAGCTTCGTCACCCGTTTCAACACCGAAGCCTTGCAGGTGGCAGAAAACGATGACAAGGTCATTCTCACGGCTTTCATGCCCGGTTTACGATCATCCGATTTCCTTTTTTCCCTCTGCAAAAACCCTTCAATCTCCATGGCAACCTTCCTTTCCAAAGCCCAAAAGTACATAAACGCCGAAGATTCTCTAGCCGCCCGACAAGATTCCACAACCGAAAACCCAACCCTCAGAGAAAAGAGAAAGGAATCTGAAATCAGAACCACCCAATACACACAGCAAACACCCCAGTATACCGACTGAACCGCTCGAGCCGACCGATCGGTACCTACCCGACCGCCCGATCGGTACCTACCCGACCGCCCGATCGGTTCGAACGGTACATACCCCTCAACTCCCCCATGGAACAAGTCTTAAACCAGATCCAACGAGATTACAACTTAAAATGGCCACAATCCTCACAGTATCCTTTCACCCGGCGAGACCAATCCAAATACTGCCGTTTTTATCAGGACCACGACCACAACACCGAGGAATGTGTTAACCTTAAAGACCAGGTAGAAAACTTGATACGCCAGGGGCGCCTCATTCAGTTCACGGCAGCCCGTCCCTAACAAAGGTCGAGGATCAAACCTGTTAGGGGAAACCGCCGACACACTCCCCCTTGACAACTCGCACAACCTAACCAAGGCAATGATTGGCCACCGCCGCAACCCCGAGCACAAGGCAACCCTGCTCCCCCAGTTGGAGAGATCAGAGTCATTGCTGGCGGACTTGTGTGCGGAGGACCATCCCGTTCGGCCCACCCAGTCAAACTCAGAAAAATCAAATAGGGCTCCGACAAAGAGGTCGCAACTTTGGAGCGCCCTCTCAAACATCCCAGACAGTGGATGAAACCCATCACCTTTACGGAGGCCAATTGCACAGGCATTTGTTACCCTCACGACGACCCCCTCGTCATCCCTGCTCTCCTGTCCAATTACAAGGTCAGACGGGTGCTTGTTGACAACGACAATTCTTCAGATATCATCTTCCTCAATGCCTATCGCCAGCTCAAGGTCAGGAAAAAAGTTTGTCCCCTCTCCAAACCTCATTGGTCGGCTTCACCGGGGATCGAGTGACCTCCATAGGCTCCATCGATCTTCCCATCACCATCGGAGAGTATCCGCGGCAGACCACCAAGTTGCTTACTTTCCTCGTCGTCGATTGTCCCTCTACTTATAACATCATCCTCGGCCGCACTGCCTTTAATGCTTTTCTAGTTGTCACATCCACATACCATTTGGCCATAAAATTCCCTACCGACCTCAGGGTCGGCACCGTGAGGGGAGAGCAGACCGTGGCCAAAGAATGCTACGTCGCTTCTCTCAAAGAGGTCAAGTTGAAGGAGACTATGATCATCGAAGGCCTCGACGTTAGAGACGAAGACGAGTTAGTCAGAGGGGAACCGGTGGAAGAATTTGTTAAGATCCCCATCGACCCCACCAACCCAACAAAAACAGCCAAAATCGACAGCCAACTATCCTCCCAAGCCAAGGCCGACCTTACAGCCCTCCTAATCGAGCACAATGATGTGTTTGCCTGAACCTATTCCGACATACCGGGTATTGATCCTTCCTTCATCACTCATCGTCTCAGTATTGAGCCCCATTTCCGACCTTTCCGCCAGAAGCAATGTATCTTTCACCCGGAACGTAATGCTCTTATTGCTTCCGAGGTAGGCAAACTGTTGGAGGCATGATTTGTCAAGAACGTAGACTACCATAGATGGCTGTCAAATGTGGTCCTGGTCCGTAAAAAACAACGGCAAATGGCGATTCTGCGTCGATTACTCCGACCTCAACCGGGCTTGCCCAAAGATAGTTATCCCCTCCCCCGCATAGATCTGCTCGTCGACACCACGGCCGGACATCAGATGCTCAGTTTCATGGACGTCTTCTCTGGCTACAATCAAATTCTAACGCACCCGGCTGACCAGGAACACACCTCCTTCATCACAGACAGAGGAACTTACCACTATCGTGTCATGCCTTTCGGATTGAAAAATGCCGGAGCCACTTACCAACGGTTGGTTAATGCCGTCTTTCACCATCAGATAGGTCGGAACATGGAAGTCTATGTTGATGACATGCTTGTCAAAAGCAAACTCTCCTCCGATCATCTTGCGAACTTGCGAGAGACTTTTGAAACCTTACATAAGTATCAAATGAAGCTGAATCCGGAGAAATGCGCCTTCGGTGTAGGCTCTGGGAAGTTCTTGGGTTTTATGGTTAGTCAGTGGGGTATAGAGGCCAACCCCGAAAAGATTAAGGCCCTAATAGAAATGCAATCACCCAGGACGGTTAAAGAGGTTCAACAGCTTACTGGTAGAGTTGCTACCCTCAACTGTTTTATCTCCCGTGCAACAGACAAGTGCCTTCCTTTTTTCAAAGTCCTTCGGCAGGCCTTTGAGTGGACCACCGAATCCGAAGAGGCTTTTCAACAATTGAAGTAGTGCATGGCCAACCCCCCTCACTCTCTCAGGCACTCTCGGGCAAGACCCTCTTTCTCTACTTAGCCGTATTGAACACCGCAATCAGTGCGACCCTTATCACGGAGGACGGTTCAGTATAGCGTCCGGTTTATTACATTAGCCGAACTCTCAGGGGGGCAGAATGGAACTACCCTCTGCTGGAAAAAATGGCCCTTGCTTTGGTCATAGCCTCACGACGACTCCGACCTTATTTCCAAGCTCACTTTATAGTGGTCCTCACTGACCAACCTTTGAAGAAGGTAATGCAGCAAACAGAGTCGTCCGGCAGACTTATGAAATGGTCAGTTGAGCTCAGCCAATTTGAAATCTCCTACCGACCTCGAACGGTGATCCAAGGACAGGCTGTCGCCAATTTCATCTTGGAATTCACCAATCCCACTTCAACCACACCCTCTTAGCCCAGGCAATTCAACACTGAGACAGAAGATCCACACTCCTGGACCCTCAATGTCGATGGATCATCCCGTAAAGAGGGCAGTGGGGCTGGTCTCATCCTCACCGCCCCTGAGGGCGGTCATTTCAAGTGTGCTCTCTGCTTTCTATTCGACGCGAGTAATAATGAGGCCGAGTATGAGGCCTTGATCGCAGGACTCCACCTAGCCAGAGACATTGGTGTGAGCCATATCCAAGTGTTCAGTGATTCTCAACTGATCATCGGACAGATTACGGGGAATTCGACGCCAAGGAAGACACAATGTGAGCCTACAGGGATATTGCACTCCCCCTTGTTCGCCTTTTCAACACTTTCCACATCAAACATATCCCTCGATTAGAAAACTCCAAGGCGGATGAAATGGCCCAATTAGCCTCGGCTGACCAGTCAGACCTCAGCTATGGCGTCCGTCTTGAATACCTGGCCCACCCGGCTACTTCGCTGACCCAGCAGGAAGTCCACTTCCTCCAAAATGAACCTATCCCATAGGCGGCGGACATCCTTCTGTTTTTGACAAATGGTGAGTTACCAGACGACAAATAGTAGGCCGCCAAAATTTGAGCCCGGTCGTCCAATTATATCCTCATCAGCGGTCTACTGTACAAACGCAGATTTTTACGCCCATACCTCAGGTGCCTCAGTCCCGCTCAAGCGACCTATGTGATGAGGGAAGTTCACGAGGGTATATGTGGTAATCATTCAGGTGCCAGGTCGCTGGCTCATAAAATACTTCGCACTGGGTACTTCTGGCCTACTCTCAACCAAGATGCTATTGACTTTGTACTTAAGTGTGATAAATGCCAGCGCTTCGCCAACATCCCCCATGCTCCACCTACAGTACTGATTACACTCAGCAATCCCTACCCGTTCTCCAAGTAGGGCATCGACTTAGTTGGTCCGTTGCCCACCGGTAAGGGCCAAACCAAGTTCGCTGTGGTCGCCATTGATTACTTCACCAAATGAGTGGAAGCGGAACCCCTCGCCACAATCACTGAACGGAACATGACCAGATTTATTTGGTAGTTGGTCGTATGCCGATTTGGAATCCCTCAAGCTATCGTCTCAGACAACGGCAAATAGTTCAACAATGCCAAGTTCAGGAAATTCTATGCAGAGCTCCACATTCAACCATGTTTCTCTTCCCCAGGCCATCCCCAAGCCAATGGGCAAGTCAAGGTCACCAACCGCTCTCTTGAAGATCATCAAAACTAAGTTGGAAGCCGCTAAGGGACTCTGGGCAGAGGAATTACCAAACATACTTTAGGCCTATCGTACTACCACCCGAACCCCTACTGGGGAGACCCCCTTTCGCTTGACATACGGCGCTGAGGCGGTCATCCCAGTGGAGATCGGCCTGCCAACCCCGAGGGTTTTATATCTGAATCCAGAACTAACCGAAGAATTGCGTCGGGCTGACTTAGACCTGATTGAAGAGCTTTGAGAGACCACTGCTGTCAGACGGGCCTCATATTAATAGAAAATGAGAACACATTATAACCGCAAAGTTTGACCGAGGGAGTTCACAGTTGGGGACCTAGTTTTGCGTGAAGCAACTCTTGCCACCAAAAGCCTACTGCGGGCAAGTTGGCAGCCAAGTGGGAACGTCGAACACTTGGGAGTTCACAGTTGGGGACCTAGTTTTACGTTGTTAAGGCCAGACCTCGCCCAGGCACTTACCGACTCCAGGATATGAAAGGCAGAGATCTCCCCTACCCATGGAACGTCGAACACTTGAGGCATTTTTTCCAATAAAGTACCACATCCTATTTTTGTATTGATCAATTGCTGTATGTTCTTTTTGCCGATCCATACACTTGGTTGTTTTTGTCCTTTCCATACTTGGTGTAAATTTGTGATCAATAGGCTACGCCTTAAATGACAATGACTTTATATCTCCATTATCTGCGTTGTGTTTCAATAACGACTTGTTAGACTGAGTTAATCAAAGCCTCAGCCAGATTGAGCATGAAAAGCTCAGCCAGACTGAGTTCATTAAAGCCTCAGCCAGACTGAGCATGAAGAGCTCAGCCAGACCGAGTTAATTAAAGCCTCAGCCAGACTGAGCATGAAGAGCTCAGCCAGACTGAGTTAATCAAAGCCTCAGCCTGACTTAGCACGAAGAACTTAGCCGGATTGAGTTAATTAAAGCCTCAGCCTGACTGAGCACGAACAGCTCAGCCAGACTGAGTTAATTGAAGCCTCAGCCAGTCTTAGTCAGAACTCGAATGAAGAATTTGGCCGGTTCATTTTCATAATTTGATATTACGGCACGGTTGCCATACTTATAAAATAATTCAAGTCCATATTACAACATTTTTTAACATTTCTTACACTCTTAACATTTTCAGTAGACGTACAAGCCAAACTTTCATTCTTAACATTCTTTACATTTTTGCGTCTGTCCATTTTTAACATTTTTTACATAATCCTTTGGTTGCCCATTTTGACCATTTTACATCCTTTGGTTGCCCACTTCACTCGAGCGGTCTCACTTGTTGTGTCTGGTCGCTTGAGCGACCATTCCTGCGCTCAAGCGGTCTGCGTATATATCAGTTTGTAACAACCACAATTATAGTCACTTTTTCATATCTCCATCTCTTTAAAACATTTCAAAGTCCTAAATCTAGACATTCTCTCTCTAAAACTCATCTCTAACCTCCACATACTCTCTATCTATATTGATCTCTACACCCTAGTCCCTTTGTTAAAAAAGTAGAGCTTGCCGAGAGCTTCCATTTGATCAGAACAAAACTCGTTTTTGGCTTTGTCAAGTTTCAACCCTTGTTCTTCTTGGTCCTTGTCTTTGAGGTAGAAATTTCTCCACACTTTTATATGGATTTTAACTTAGTTATTTGATTTTCTAAACAATATTGTGATTTGTGAATTTTTGGATAAACCTAGGGTTTGGTTTTGAAATAAAAAAGAAGGGTTTTTAAATGGATTCTTGAAAATGATTGTGAGGTTGTAAATAAGGATGAGTTGTGATCAGATGGTGGATTTTTATCCTTGGAATTGATTTCTAAAGAAAGGAAATTTTTGCCCTAAAATTTGAATATTTGATTTTGTAAAGAGGAAATGGAAATGATGTTCAGTTTTATGGAATTGGAGTGATGATGATGATGTTGGTGGAGTTGGATATGCATTATCACTCATAACTTGAAATTTTGGAAAGTTTATCTTTATTGAAAATTATCTGTCAGTTTGGAAATATCTATTTTGGGCTATCGATGGAGGATAACTATGATTATTGTAGAAATTACATGAGAATTAGGAGAATTGAAACTAATTTCTCATCCATTTGCATTGAGCATTGTTGCATAATTAACACATTGAAAATGTATATTGTTTTGAGAAAAATGGGTGAATACTTTGGTGAATCTGGGTAGGGAGTGTGGTTGTGGTATTATTGTTGGCTGTGTGTCCTTGGTGAAAGTTCAGAAACCCATGCGGTTAGGTGCTGAACCTTCTGGTTAGTACCAGTAAAAATGACAATTGGTAGTGCTTGTATAGCCTACTTGCAGACACGTACTTAGGGATTCCTAGAGTTGTATCCATTGCTCTGTTTTCTGTTGTAAAGGAAATAATTTCATGAAATGTGATATAAGCTGGCATTGCATGGTTTTGGAATGAGATATAAAATGTTTTGGCACAAGTATTGCATATGTATTCACCTTATAACTTTGTTAAGATTCATACACTATATTAGAGTATCTCTATTGAGTTTTGGATCACCCTATATGGAAACTTATTTTCAAGTATTGATGATATACCTCCGCCAAGGCCACTGCTTGGGAGGACTTGGATCCAAAACCTTCTTTTGTTATTGTAATTATTTTTGTATAAGCCTAGGGCCTTATTTGTACTGAGTTTCAAACTCACTTTTGTTGTAATTAAGTATCGTCTTGGAAAGTTATAACCAATAGGGCATTATGTTATTTGATTAGGTTTTATTTCATATCTTTTGCTCATGATACATGCTATAGATTCAAGGTTAGGACTTATGAATATATTACTGCATGTGTTATCCCTTTTGTAAAATGGAATTATATGAATGAAAGATAATTACTTCATCTCATGTTGTTATTTAATTAATATTGTGAGTTGGTTTTGTTACTATATTTGCGGGGCCTTACATAATATATTATTAAAAACATGTATTCAAATTATTAATCACAATTAAAAGTTTATATATATAAATTTTTTTGTTATTTTTGGTTTTAAATTTTATAAAAAAAAATTTAGATCCTTCTAAACTCCAAGGACTTAAACAATAATTTTTTTTATTACAAGTATTTTTTTTAATAAAATATAAAAATATTAAGAAAATAAATGACTTTTTAACAATTGCCAAACATAATGGATTCTTTTTTCTTTTTTTTTAAAAATCTCAATTGTCAATTATACAAATTAAAATAAAAAGAAATTTTTTTTTGGCTTAAATAGTTAAGGAGTGACTTTTGCTAAAATCAAATAGAAATAAACATTTTTTTTTCTTATTAAAAGTGATAGTTGGTGAAACTTATTTTTTTTATAAAATAAAAAGGAAAATGGAAGTTACATGTGATAATTTATTGTTCCGGCAATGCTACAGACCCACACTTTCACCTATAATGATATGACAAGGGAGTTGGGTCCCATGTCATTGAGTGTATAACAAATCAAGAGTTGACACACATGATACCACATCATTGTGGATACAATTGTGATTGTTTTCTTGTGGGTCTCAAACATTGTTCTTATTGTTCACATAGACTTTTTTAGAACTTGCGAAACATTGTGGATCTTGTTAAATTTTTTTTTTTTTTAATATTAGTTGTCAATTAAACAAACTAAAGTAAAAAATGAAAAAAATTTGGCTCAAATTGCTAAAAAGTGAGTTTTGCTAAAACAAATAGACATAAATGTTATTTTTCTAATTAAAGCGATGGTTTGTTAAATGACTTTTTTTATTTTTAAAAAAAGAAGGGATATAGGTGATAATTTATTAGTCATTTATAATTATTTTCAGATCAAATGAGAATATCATTCTAAATTTTCTTCTTACATTTTTTTTTATACAAATACTTTTATTTTGTAGAAATTTAATTTTATTATATTTAAATATTTTATTGTAATTTTTAAATTAAAAATAATTTTTAAAAAAATCATATTTAAATTATTTTATGCCATTATAATTTTTTTTTAATATCAACTTATTTGATGATTCCTTTCCAAAAGGTGTATTTGCATATGTTCATTAATATTAAATTTTTAATTAATCTTATTTATTATTAAAAAATAAATTACCAAATAATTTTATATATTTATATAAACGATTTTGTTTCAATTGCTTAGGTTATTTGGTATCTCCATCCTAATCCATTCAAATTGATTTGAATTTTTGAATTTTACATAGGTTCTCACCGAATTAAAAATTATGTTGCACAATCTTTGAAATTTCCGGGTTTGACTCGAGTTGCTCGGGTTCAACTTGCCCAAATTTACAACTTTAGCAAGGGAATTGAAAGCTACATTATTGAGGTTGTGACAAATTAAAAATTGATACATAAATTATGATAAAATTGTAAAACTTAAACGGTAAGTTTGGTTTCAATTTTATTTTCATAATTTACATGCAAAAATCTAACTATTTATATTATTACATATAAACATATTTTATTAATTTTTTCAAATCTCTTGCATAACACGGGTTTTTACTAGTTTATAATATTTAAAACAATTCTCTCTCTCTCTTTCGCTCGCTCTCTTTCATGTATTCTCTAATCATCTATTTTGCACATCACTGGGTCTAGAAATTACAAAAATTATGGTTTAGACCCGACCCGTTTTCTTGCTTTTGAATCCGAGAACTCCTGTACTTAATTGTTGTTTATCTCATTTCCATCTTATCACTAGTTGATATTGACTATTAGGAGTTTTGGTTGTCTTTGAAACATGTTGGAAAGTTAGTTTGTCCATGTGTTGTTGCCCAAATTTTTGCTTCTTCGCTCGAGTGATCTTTCTTATGCTCGAGCGGTCTTTTACAGTCTGTAAAATTGCTGGAAGTGTGATATCGGCACTCGGGCGATGCTTCTTAAGCTCGAGCGGTCTTTTGCAGTCTGCAAAACTACTAGAAGGGGGTCATTGTGCTCTCGAGCGGTGTCAACTTTTTGTGTTTGTTCGCTTGAGCAATGTTTTGGTCGCTCGAGCAGTCTGTGTTTATATCAGTCTGAGAGAGGGCCATTTTGAGTCACTTTTATATATATATATCTCTCTCTCTAAACATTTCAAAACCCTAAAATCTTTACGTTCTTTCTCTAGTTCTTGTACTCTAGCTCTAAATACTCTCAATTCATTGGTTTCCTCACCTTAGTCCTTTGGAGAAAAGTGTTGAGCGTATCAAGGGTTTCGTTTCATTTGGAGAAGTTAGTGTTTTCGACTCCGTCAAGTTCTACCCTTTGTTTTCTCTTGTCTTCTACTTTGAGGTAGGGATTTCTTTGACTCTTTTATATGATTTTTAACTTAGTTATTTGCTCTTTGAAAAGGGTATTGATTTGGAAAATTTTGGGAAAAATCTAGGGTTTGAGCTTGAAATCAAAAGAGGGGTTTTTTAAATGGATTATTGAAAATGGATGTTGGGATGTGTTTATGGTTGAAATATGTTAAAATGGTGGACATCCTTTCTTGAAATTGATTTTCTAAAATAAAGAGGGTTTGCTCTAAATTTCTAATGTTTGGAACTGTGTAAGGAAATAGAAAATGTTGTGGGTTTTTGTAAGATTGGAACGATGATTATGTTGAAGATGGTGGTGGAGTTGGATATGTAATATCACTCCCATTGTGAAAGAATGGAATTGTATATTTTGATTGGAAACTATCTGTGTATAGAAATATCTGTTTTGGGCTATCGATGGAGGATAGTCTTAATTGTTATAGACATTGCATGAGGATTAGGTGGAATTGAAACTAATTTCTCGTATATTGTGCATTGAGCATAATTTCATATTGAACATTGTAAATGTTTTGATTTTGAGAAAAATGGGTGAATATCTTGGTAAATCTAGTTAGGGAGTGTGGTTGTAGTTATTATGTTGGCTTATGTGTCCTTGGTGAAAGTCCAAAAACTTGCGAGGTTAGGTGTCGATCCTTCTGGTTAGTATCGATAAAATGGCTTTGGTAGTGCTATGTAACCTACTGGCAGACACGTACCTAGAGATTCCTAGTGTGTTGTATCCAATGCCATATTTTCTATTATAAAAGGATTATTTTCATAAATTAATTTATAATCTGGCATTACATTATTTTGAGATGGAAAACGAGGAATGTTTGACAAACGGCATGCATATGCATTCACATTATAATTTTGCTAAGATTTATATACTGTGTTAGAGTATCTCTACTAGGCTGTGGCTCACCCTATGTAGAAAATAACTTTCAGGTGCTGATGATATGCCTCCACCAAGGACGTAGCTTGGGAGAACTTGGAGCTAAAGGCTTGTTTATCGATGTAATTATTTTTGTTTAAGCCTCGGGCTTTACGTGTATTGAGTTAAACTCATTTTGTTATACCCAAGCATTGACTTGGAAAGTTGTAGCCATTAGGGCATATAATTATTTGGTTTTACTTTAACTTTATTTCATGTATCCATGACATATGCTATAGATTCATAATATAGGATTTTATGAATGTATATTGCATATGTCATCTTTTGTAGTGATCAAAATTATGAATAGAATAGAAGATATGATATTATTGATCATTTGTAAGAAATGTTATGAGTTGGATTATTGTTATTTATTTTGGGGCGTTATAACTTGGTATTAGAGCAACCGAGTTAGAATACTTTGCGATCATGGGATGTGGTTGTTACCACAACGGGTTTTCTTGTTTGATGATAGTAGAAATAGACTTGGTATGCTATGTAATAACATACTTATGTGACTACATGGGTATGAGACTTAATTTTTTAGATATTGATTGGGTCTACGAGTTTCTAGAAGTCTTGCTAGAAGAGCATTTGATCACTGCTATTTTTAATTGGAACTCTAGCAATGTTGCAGGACAGTCACTATCTAGAAAGGAAATTCGTTTGTGTTTATTTGATTAAGTGCTTATGTGGAGTGAATTATTTATTGTCCACTGCATTAGAATGTGAGTGAATTAGCTTCCATATATTTGTGAATGTGCTAATCTATTGTGTTACCTTTATTAGGATGTCAGGACGTGGATGTGGTGGTGGTAGGTGTGGTAGGCCTTGACAGTAGGAGGTGCCGCTACCGGATGAAATTTCGGCGCAAGAGGAGGGAGTTGGCTAGGCCAACGTGGCTGAGCCAATAGGTCAGCAAGCTATGGACACTCCGGTCGAATCAGAATGAGTTTTTGAGCGACCCGAAAGAACCACTCAAGGCAGATGAGTGGCTTGAGCAGATGCTAAAGACGTTCGAGATGCTTGGTATCAAGGATGATGGTTTGAGGGTGACCTTGGCATCCTTGCAGCTTTACGGAGATGCGGGTCAGTGGTGGAAGTATGCGTGTGGGCGCATTGGGGTGACTTGGAAGGCCTTTGTCAACACTTTCTTGGACAAGTTTTTACCTCCCACTGCTAAAGAGAAGTTGAGGGATCAGTTCTCGAAGCTCAAGCAGCTGAACACACTTTTAGTAGAGTTTGAGACCGCTTGTACTAGCCTCTCTAGATTTGCACCAGAGCTTGTGGCGACGAAGGAACGTCGTTGTGTTGAGTTCAAGAAACGACTGAGGACCGGACTCCTTTTCAAGGTGACTGTGTCTATGATTAGGGATTATGGTCGTCTTGTGGAGGCGGTGGCTCATTTAGAGACCGTGATTCAGACAGAGGAGGAGATGATGAAGGACTCTAGATAGAGGAGTCAGGAGGTTCAAGGGGAGACTCGGGACAACAAGAGGTAGAGGGGTTCTACCCCACAACACCTTTCCTGTATTGAGTTCTGGTTCAGGGAGGAGTAGTCAAGGTGGGATCACTTGTTTTAAGTGTGGTTAGCTGGGCCACAAGTCTCCAGTTTGCTTGCAGAGAGGAGGAGGGCAACAGTTTATGTCGTCTATGGCTCATTCACAAAGCTAGAGTCAGGGGAGAGGGTAACCGCATACATGTTATTAGTGTGCCCAGTCGGGACACTTGAGGAGATTTTGCCTTCAGACAGGTGGCACACTTGGTGTGTCTAGTTCGAGATAGATACAAAGCCATCAGCCTACCTAATCAGTACAAGCCTCAAGGGCCGTTCAAGGAGCCGCTTTGGCTCAATCAGTTTACCAGTCTTATGCTCTGAGGAGTGAGTAGGTGGAGTAGAGATTTACGAGGCATGTGTATGCTGTTACCATGTCAGATCAGTTGTCAGCACCCTCTGTTTTGAGAGGTAACTTCTTTTTGTTTAATTCCATTTCCAATGTGTTGATTGATACTAGTGCATCTCATTCCTTCATTTCATCTGCATTCATATCAGTTTTGGGGTTAAAAGTGACTTAATTAGCATCTTCACTCAAGGTAGAGTCTCTAGTTGGGGGTAAGGTTGACTTGCATTGGGGATGCCACGGTTGTGAGATTGAGGTTGCTGGTTGTTGACTTTTTTTTGCTTTTGTATTGCTAGACATGTCAAGTTTCGATGTCATTTTAGGTATGGATTGGTTGTCTTCGTATCTGGCTGTTATAGATTGTTACCGTTAGAAGGTTACAGTGTGCACCTCAAGTAGTGATTGTTTTTATTTTCTAGGGGACCGAGCTGATAAGGTCTTGCCGCCAGTATGTGACTCGCATGGTCGGAGCGAGCTTAGTTGTCTTCTTATAGCTTTCTTGGGTAGTGAGGGTGATGTGGTTCGAGTTGAGTTGCCGATGGTAGTTTGCAAAAACCCAGATGTCTTTCTTGAGGATTTACTAGTTTGCCACCCCACTGAGAGATTGAGTTCTCCATTAACTTAGTGCTTGGTACGACACTGATTTCCATGGCACCGTATAAATTTGCACCCGCTGAGTTGTATGAGTTGGAGATTCAACTCCAAGAGCTGTTAGATAAGGGCTTTATTCGTCCTAGTACATCGTCTTAGGGAGCATAGACTCTATTTGCTAAGAAGAAAGATGGCACTTTGCGATTGTGTATAGATTACCATAAGCTGAATCGAGTAAATGTTAAGAACAAGTACCCATTACCTCGTATAGATGATCTGTGTGACTAGTTGAAGGAGTCTTGTTGCTTTTCTAAGATTGACTTGAGATCGGGTTATCACCAGTTAAGGGTGAAAGAGGAGGATATTTAGAAAATGGCATTTCGTAAACGGTATGGCCATTATGAGTTCTTAGTGATGCCTTTTGGGCTAACTAATGCACCGGCCTCATTTATGGATTTGATAAATCGAGTTTTTCATAAGTTCTTAGACCATTTCATGGTTGTCTTTGTTGATGACATCTTGATCTACTCACCCTTTAAGGAAGAACACGAGGAACACTTGCTGGTCGTACTTGAGTTGCTTAGAGCGTACCGTTTATATGCTAAGTTTGGGAAGTGTGAGTTCTAGTTGAAAGAAGTTAAGTTCTTAGGCCATGTGGTATCTAGGGAAGGGGTAACGGTAGACTCTTCTAAGATAGAGGCAGTGCAGGATTGGGAACAACCTAAGAATGCCTTTGAGATCTGGACTTTTTTGGGCTTAGCCGGATATTATCGACATTTTACGAAAGACTTCTATAGATTGGTCTCACCATTAACTAGATTGATGATAAAGGGAGTGAAGTTTATGTGGAGTGAGACTTGTCAAAAGTTGTTCCAAATGCTTAAGGTTAGACTCACCATTGCTCCAGTGTTGATTATTCTGGAGAGGGGTTTGGGTTATTTAGTTTATTGTGATGCATCTCGAGAAGGGTTGGGTTGTACATTGATGCAAGAAGGGAAAATGGTAGCATATAGTTCATGGTAGTTGAAAACTCATGAGAGAAATTATCCAACTCACGACTTAGAGCTAGTGGCGGTGATGGTGAGAGATTCGAGATGTTTTCCGATCATAAGAATTTAAAATATCTGTTTTCATCAAAAGATTTAAATTTGAGGCAAAGGAGATGGATGGATTTTATGGAGGATTATGATTTCGAGTTGCACTATCATCCAGGGAAGGGCAATGTAATGGTCGATGCTTTGAGTAGGAAGTCTGTAAGCAGTAAAGCTAGTATTGTCATCCGGGAATGAGAGATGTTGGGTGCTGTTGGCAAGTTCGACTTGCATCTTAGTGAGTCCGTTGAGTAGGCCGTTTTGTTCATTGTAGTTGCACAATCTATGCTAGTGAGCCAAGTTATAGAAACACAGCGAGGTGATCTCAAAGTAGAGGCTATCCGAGGAAAGATAAGTAGTGAAAAAGTAAAGAAGGGCTTGAATGTGTATTCTGACTCTAATGTGAAAATCGCCTTTATGTGCCAGAATCTTGTAGAGAGGAGGTACTCTGAAAGTTCTACCATTTAAGCCTTGCGGTACACCCGGGAGGCACAAAGATGTACCACGACCTTAGCTTCCAGTTTTGGTAAAGGGGGATGGAGAGAGATGTAGCCTTATTTGTTTCGAAGTTCCTTACTTGTCAACAAGTGAAGGTCGAACACCAGCGGCCGTTTATTGTAACCCTTACTTATAACTGAGTGGAAATAAGAGCATGTCACGATGGATTTTTTTGTGGGTCTTCCAAGGACTCAACGGGGTAATGATACCGTGTGGGTGATAGTCGACCGGTTAACTAAATCAACACATTTTGTACCTATATGCACGAGTGGCTCAGTAGATTATCTTGCCAACCTTTATGTTAGGGACATTGTTCGACTTCATGGGGTCCCTGTGACTATCGTTTTGGATAGAGATCGTCATTTCACGGCTCAGTTATGGCAGAGCCTACAGAATGCCTTGGACACTAGATTGACATTTAGCAATGCCTATCATCCTCAAACTAACGGACAATCCAAGTGAACCATTCAGATCTTAGAGGACATGCTTTGGGATTGTATTCTTAATTTTAAGAGATTGTGGGAGAGACTTATCTTTAGTGGAGTGTGTCTATAATAATAGCTTTCAAGCGAGTATTGGTATGGCACTATTTGAGGCATTGTATGGCCGACCGTGTAGATCTCCAGTGTGTTGGGCCAAGATAGGTGACGCACTTATGATAGGTCTTGAATTAGTCCGAGAAATGACGGAGAAAGTCACACTTATTCGTAAGAGATTAGTGATCACATGTTCTTGAAGATATCACCTGGACGAGGTTTAATGAAATTTAGGAAGAGCAGAAAGTGTCCCTAGATTTATTGGGCCTTTTGAAATTCTAGAGCGGATCGGGGATGTAGCTTATCATTTGGCCTTGTCGCCCCAATTTTTCGGGGTTTACGATGTCGGATCCTTTATACGTGTTAGATTAGACTGAGTTAGAGGTAGATGAGGATGCCTCGTATGAGGAGAGACCGGTACGAGTTTTAGACTCTCGAGACCAAGTCTTGCGAGACAAGACTATTCTTTTGGTTAAGGTGTTGTGGTGACACCACAGAGTTGAAGAGACGACTTAGGAGTGTGAGGCAGAAGTTCGTAAGAAGTATTCGGATTTATTTGTTGATATTTGAGACTTGTATTGAAACTTTTATGTATGTTGTAATATATATATATAAACATTGTATACGCTTTAGAGAATTGAATGGTAATTGTTAATGTTGAAAAACTCGGTGTATCCTTGTTAAAGTCTGGATGACGTATGATTCATTTTACTTTCGATGAATGTTGTTGATTTTAAATTTCTGAGACGAAATTCCTTAAGTGGGGGAGATTATAACGATTCTAGTTTAGACCCGATCCATTTTCTTACTTTTGAATATGAGAACCATGTACTTAATTGTTGTTTATCTCATTTCCATCGTATTGCTTGTTGAGATTGTCTATTGAGAGTTTTGGTTATGTTTGGAACAGGTTGGAAAGTTAGTTTTTCTGTCACGCCCCAAATTTTAATTACTCGGAAATATTATCAAGAGCCTGAAATTCAGGTCCATTTTTTAAAATTAAAAATATCTATTACCCTTGAGTAATAGAAACATAATAGTACATGTTCTCTCTCATGATGAATACAACAATAATAATAATACATGCCAAGCTTCCGCTACGGAGTTACAAATAAATAATTACAAACATCCAAGTACAAAGAGATTACACACAAGATATACATGAATTTCCTAATCTTTCAGCCAATCAATCTGATTTCTTTTCCTGTAAAAAAATGAAACAACAAGGAGTGAGCACAATTGCCCAGTAGGAATCTCATAATTCTAAAACAATAACTATCCTATAGATAGAAATGATCATGCATGTAGGGTGATACAATATAGTAATGTTTTGTAATTTCAAAATATCATACGTAGAGTACCTTTTTCTCAAATTTTATTTGAACATTGTAAAGAAAACCTTCAACCATCAAAACTATCCATTTTTATCAGAAAACCATAAAATCCTTTTTGAAAACAAATATATTTAAGGAACAACATCATGTTAAATTTATTAACCCATTCCAAAATATTCCCCATTTAATTTCCATCTTAATATTCCTCTTTTTATTCCCATTATCCCATTTTTCTAGTTATTTATTAAAACTCCATAACCTCAAGCTTATGTTCCCTTAATACTCAAAACAACCCTCATACACTCCATTTCCACCTGTCAATCTTTTATTGCTATAACTCTTTAACGTAGAAATCCAAGAATAATTACATCACATCCACATTTGCATTATCAATTATAACTTAACACATCACAAGGATAATAAACCCTTTTTAATTCAATTTCTCAATTAATCACAAAGTAAAACTCTTACATTTTCTTATAGATACAAACAACCCGGTGAGTTTTTTTTATCACTAACCCCTTATCCAATTACCATTTCATTATCCATTCTTTTCAAACAATTTCCATATACATTCCCCTTTCATATCAAATTACACATCAAATGGTAATTTCACAAATTCATCACAAGTCACACATATCATACCGACCTCAACACACATCACAACACATTCCACCTTTTGTCGACTTGATACGGCGGCATAGCGGACACCACACATTCCACCTTTTGCCGGCTATTATACGGCGGGAAGTGAACTCCTAAAAATCATTTTCCCAAAAACCATGTCTTTTTTCAAAAATCATTTTCAACTTTTTAAAACCATTCCCCACATTTGCCGGCTATTATACGAGAGGACGTGGGCACCCAAAACATTTTCGAAAACCATCAATTTTTCCACTTTTGCCGGCTCTAATACGGTAGGATTGTGTGGACACCCAAAAATCATTTTTCCACTTTCGCCGGCTACAATACGGCAAGACTGTGTGGACACCCAAAAATATTTTTCCTACATTCATCTAGCGATAAGCCTAAATAGGGCAATTGGGCACCTTGAATTCAAACCACCCCCACATTTATCGGCTATTATACGGACAGTCGTGGGCACCGAAAAATCAATTTTCAACTCCCTGCGCGAGTACCAACGACAACACAACCCAACATAACTCAACTCAACCCAACACAACTCAACTTCACACAACACAACTCAACCAACTCAACATAACATAACCCAATACAATTCACATAACACACAACAAAATTCAACACAATCATTTCAACACAAAGCTCATATCATCCATACCATTAGTAATTTCTTTTCCCCCAAATTTGGTTTCATATTATAACATAATTCAAAATATCAACATTATGAGTTTAATCACAACTTTTACATAAATTTCTCAAATTCTTTAGAATTTCAATTAAACTTGTACATGTGTAATTTAACACCTCAATTTTGTGATTCTACTATTAATTGAAGCAAAACTATTAACCATCTTCATGAGCCAAACTAGGGTTTTTAAGAGAAATTAAGGCTTTTCACAAAAACACATTTTATTTCAACCTTTCTATTACTTTTACACTCAAACTTATGACCTAAGATCATAACCCAACAAGTGAACCCAACTCTCTTCAAACCCTAACCCCCAATCTTATGATTCATCACAATATGCATAAAAATATAAACTTTTGTATTTATATAAAGAAAATATCACAAATCTATCCATAAATGAGGGTATTGAAAGAGAACTAGAAACCCCTACCTCTTGAAGCCAAGAGATGACGACCCAAAAATCAATGGTGACAAAACCACGAACTAATCAGACCAAAAGGAAGCCCTTGATGAGATCTGCAAGCTATCTCAAAGGATCAAGGTGAGAAAACACCTTCAAGAGAGTAAATCTAAGGATTGAAGTGGAAAAAGTGAGTTTTTGAGAGAAAGAGAGAGAGACTCTCGATTTTGAGAGGAAAAAGAGGAGAAAATTATGAGAGAGGTGTAGTTTGGGTCTATTTATAGTAGTAGAGAATAGCCCTAAGGTCAATGAAAAAGAATAAGTCCAAAACCCCCAAAAGTAGGGCCCATTCGAACCTTAAAATTTTGAAAAAAACACGCATGAGTCGACCCTTCGGGCAGAGGTGTCGACCCTTCAGGTAGAAAAGACAATCTGGCAGCAAGCAAGGGGTTGACCCTTAGACAGGAAGGGTCGACACTAATTTGTAGTAACTAACACACAGATTCTGCAATATACAAGGGTCGACCTTTCCCAGACTAGTGTCGACCCTTGAGACCAACAACAAAAAAAAGGTATCGACACCACCAAGGCTGGTGTCAACCCTAAATTCCAGTAAAACCTCCAGAAACATTACAACATGCAAGGGTCGACCCTTAGGAAGGCTAGTGTAACCCTAAAACAGAATTTCTAAGTTTCCAAGGAACTTTTTGACAAGAACAAGCGCAAACAGACAAACCCAACGAGTTTAAATCAGATTATACTCCTCAAAAACCGACATTTAACAACCCCAAAGACTCCAAAAAATGAAAATAAGAGAACTAAATACATGCTCCAATGGATTAAAGGATGCGGGGTTACATTTTCCATGAGTTATTGCCCCAGATTTTTGCTTTTGTGCTCGAGTGATCTTTCTTGAGCTCGAGCGATTTTTTACAGTCTGTAAAACTATTGGAAGTGTGATATCTGCGCTCGACTGATGCTTTTTACGCTCAAGCGGTCTTTTGCACTCTGCAAAACTACTGGGATAGGGTCATTGTGCGCTCGAGCGGTTGTTTGGTCGCTCGAGCGGTGTCAATTTTTTGTGTCTTTTCGCTCGAGCGGTGCTTTGGTCGTTTGAGTAGTCTGTGCGTATATCAGTCCAAGAGAGTGCCATTTTGAGTCACTTTTTCATATCTCTCTCTTTAAACACTTCAAAACCCTAAAATCTTTACCTTCTCTCTTTAGTTTTTGTACTCTAGCTATAAATATTCTCAATCCATTGGTTTCCTTACCCTAGTCCTTTGGAGAAATACATTGAGCGCGTTAAGGGCTTTGTTTCAATTGAAAAAGTTAGTGTTTTTGACTTCATCAAGTTCTACTTTTTGTTTCCTCTTGTCTTCTACTTTGAGATAGGGATTTCTTTGACTTTTTTTATATGGTTTTTAGCTTAGTTATTTGCTATTTGAAAAGTGGTATTGTTTGGAAAATTTTGGGAAAAATCTAGGGTTTGAGTTTGAAATCAAAAGAGGGGTTTTCTAAATGGATTCTTGAAAATGGATGTAGGGATGTGTTTATGGTAGAAATATGATAAAATGGTGGACATCCCTTCTTGAAATTGATTTTGTAAAATAAAGGACGTTTTGTCCTAAATTTTGGATATTTGGAACTGTGTAAGGAAATAGAAAATGGTGTGGGTTTTTTTAAGATTGGAACGATGATTATGTTGAAGATGATTGTGGAGTTGGATATGTAATATCACTCCCATTGTGAAAGGATGGAATTGTATAGTTTGATTGGAAACTATTTGTGTATAGAAATATCTGTTTTGGCTATCGGTGCAGGATAGTCTTAATTGTTGTAGACATCGCATGTGAATTAAGTGGAATTGAAACTAATTTCTCCTATATTTTGCATTGAGCATCATTTCACATTGAACATTGTAGATGTTTTAATTTTGAGGAAAAAAGGGTGAATACCTTGGCGAATTTGGCTAGGCGGTGTGTTTGTGGTTATTATGTTGGCCTGTGTGTTCTTGGTAAAAGTTCAGAAATCTGTGCGGTTAGGTACCGATCCTTCCGGTTAGTACCGGTAAAATGGCTTTGGTAGTACTTATATAGCCTACTAGCAGATATGGTTGCAAATGAACCGAGCCGAGTTTTAGCATGTTTGGGCTTATTTATTAAGATTTTAACAAACTCGAGCTCGAGCTCGAGCTCAATAAAAATTTAACGAACCAAGCTCGAGCTGAGTTGGCTTAGGCTTGACTCGAGCTTAAGCCTGTTCACTAGCCTTAACGAGTCGAAAAATTTATAAATTCATATTTGCGTATGAGACTAAAGTTACAATTAAAACTTTGATTATACAATTATATATACAATATATATAAACATTCTAAATTTTTTTCAATATTTTATCAAAATAATAATATCTACTATCACTATTATATAAATGTACTATTTATAGTTAACTATTATTTACATTTATATTTTTTAAATATATAAATAATATATTTATCTTATTTTTTATACATATTTTTACATTATTTAATATATAAATAATAAATATTAAACTAGTCAGCTAATGAACCGAGTTTTAAAATGTTTGGGCTTATTTATTAAAAATTTAACAAGCTCAAGCTCGAAGTCGAACACAAAAAAAATTTAACGAATCAAGTTCGAACGAGCTCTTACTGAGCCGAGCTCGAGCCTGTTAATGAAAATGTTTGGACTTATTTATTAAAAATTTAACAAGCTCGAGCTCGAAGTCAAACACAAAAAAAAATTAACGAACCAAGTTCGAACGAGCTCTTACTGAGCCGAGCTCGAGCCTGTTCACGAACAGTTCTATTCATTGGCAGCCTTAGTAGACACGTACCTAGAGATTCCCAGTGTGCTGTATCCATTGCCCAGCTTTCTGTTATAAAAGGATTATTTTCATGAATTGATTTATAATCTGGTATTACGTTGTTTTGAGATGGAAAACGAAGAATGTTTGACAAACGACATGCATATGCATTCACTTTATAATTTTACTAAGATTCATATACTGTGTTAGAGTTTCTCTACTGGGTTGTGGCTCACCCTATGTAGAAAACAATTTTTAGGTGCTGATGATATGTCTCCACCAATGATGTAGCTCGGGAGGACTTGGAGCTAAAGGTTTCATTTTGTTTGTTGATATAATTATTTTTGTTTAAGTCTCAGACTTTACCTGTATTGAATTAAACTCATTTTGTTGTACCCAAGTATCGACTTGAAAAGTTGTAGCTATAGGGTATATAATTATTTGGTTTTACTTTCACTTTATTTCATGTATCCATATTATATGCTATAGATTCATAATCTAGGGATTTATGAATGTATATTGCATATGTCATCTTTTGTAGTGATCAAAATTATGAATGGAATAGAAGATATGATATTGTTGATCATTTGTAAGAAATGTTATGAGTTGGATTATTATTATTTATTTTGGGGCGTTACAAGAAAGTAGACTTATATATCATTTTTTTATAAATAAAAGTTTTAAAATAAGTTATACAAATAAGAATAAATCCTTTCAGCACATACCATATAATAAAAATTAGTGAAATTAATTATAGTCTCACAAATTAGTGAAACTATGATTATGGAGAAGTTACTTAATTAGACTGTTTAAGACTATCATTTGTTCATAACAAATTAATATATATTAAATTTCTATCATCACTAATTTTATCTATGATATGATTAATGCGCATAAATTAATCAGAATACTTTCACTGCAAAAAAAAAAAAAAAAAAAAAAAAGAAAAAAAAAAGAAGAAGAATAAATTGGTTATTTATACCATGCTACCCATTTTCAATATTTTGATGTCTTGCTTTTCAAGCTAGGAATCACTCATTTTTTCTATGGGAAGTGGATAAACCATTTTTATTTTATTTTTTTTGAATACCAAGGCAATAGCATCAAGCAAGTCATTAATCACTTGTAGTCTTTGTATTGTCACCACATTAAGCTAGGTCTTCTATTAGCACACTTCAAATCGAGTAAAAATTTTGCCATAGAAACAAACCAACCCATCTAATATGGAGAAGGTGAAAAACATTTTAATTACAAACATTTTCAAACATTTTCAAACCCTGTGGGCTTACTAATACCATACATGACTCATTTTATTTATTTTAGTTTTGGTTCATGAGCAAAACATTTTAATTGGAAAGAATACCACAACATATTTAAAAAAAAAAAAAAAAAATGACATTCAGTTCATAAACCCAATTATGGATGAAAAATGATTTGTGGTACTAATTTTCCTGGCACTAATGGCACTAATTTTCTATTTTGGTAACTTTATTTATTATTATTTTTTTTTTACCTGATATAGAAATTAGTGCCATTAATATCAGGAAATTTAGTGCCACAAATCACAACTGATTATGAATTTTCTTCACGTAAATTCACCCTCTAAAAAACTCTAAAAAACTTTGTCGGTAAAGACAAACTTCTATAAAATGATCAAACTGTCCATTGATAGATATATATATATATACATATTTTATAACTGGTGAAAATTGAAAACCAAACCAATCCTCTCTTTCTCTCTCTCCCCTCTCTTTGTCTCTGACACTGCCGCTTTCTCCCACACTTCCTATATCATCGCTTTCGCCTCCTCCTCTTCCACCGCCACCGTGATTGTCGCGGCCGCCACTACCGCCGCCACCACTTGGTCTTCATCAGAGCAACACTCGATATTCCTCTTATGTTTGAAACCCACAACGGAGATCAAGATCTTCGCCTATCTAGCTTCGGTGATCCAGATTCGCTGACTCGCGAAGATCGGCAGTGCGAGATCGAGAAAGCGAGCTAGAGAAGCCCTAGATCTATGGTTTGCGATTTCGAAATCTCCTCTTCCATCTCCAGATCTAGGGTTTCAAAATCTCCAGATCTTGGCGAAGGGTTTTGCCATTCCCGCCACCATCGTCTCAGATCGCAGTGCTGCCACTTGTTCCACCTTACTTCGACCCCTCTTTCTTCAAGCTCTCGTGATTCTTGACCAACATCATTCTCAAAAAGGAAAGAATATTTTTTTTCTTCTTAGTGATTGATTTTCAAAGAGGGCTCGAATGTCATCGGCAGTGCTCGCCCATGAGACATTTTGGGTAAACACTCTGGTCTGAGAGGCTTCATCATATTCTTGTTGTTGTTCTTCTTCTTCTGCAACATGCTGTTTTTCAACACTAGTCTCTGAGTCCTCCTCAACTCGGTAGCTTGGGCTTGGGTTGAAGATGAGGTGATGAAAATGAAAGTGTTAGGTTTGTGGGTTTTGATAGAAAGTGTGTGGGAGAGAGAAAAAGAGAGAAAAGATGATGGAAAAGAGCATAGTTAAATTAGAAAGGTTTAGGGGGAAGAATTGTCACTACCCGAACCCGTTTCTACAGGTTTAGTATCGCATCCGGCTAGTAATTCTTGGATTACCCAAGGCCTCATGACAGATTAATATATAGATAGGAGTTGCGGAAGCAAATGTACAAAATAAACAAGATCTAATGAGCTGTGATGACATACATGGATCATAAAAGCTTGAAACTTTTATAAAATGCGAGCGAAGTTAACACACATAATATATACACAACGCACTAAGGCGTACATGACAAAAATCTTGTCCACAACTTAATAACAAGCATAGTCTAATACAGATTACAAAAACAGTCACAAAACCGAACTTCATCGGGAACCTCCTCGGGAGGCGCAAGGGTTGGCTGACAAAACTGAAACGTGGGTCGTCAACTTTGGCCCTGATCATGTACCGGCTCACCTACATACATAATGGGGTGTTTTGGGAAGTTGATAAAAAGCTGGCTTTTGGCTTTTTACCAAGCTTTTTGACTTTTTTGGAAGTGATTTGGGAAGTTAGTAAAAAGTTGACTTTTTTGATTTTTGATTTAATATTTTTTAAAAGTGTCACATTAGTCTAAAATGACCAAAATATCTTTACTTTTTAATTAAAAACACTTTTTTAAATTAATTAATTATAATGTCCCAAAGGGTAATTTGGTATATTTTTAAGTGGCTTTTTTTTGTCTTCCCAAATGGGAATATCAGCGTTTTGGGAATGTACTGAAAAACGCTGGCTTTTTGTTTACTTGCCAAAACGGCACAATATAAACAGTGAGCAGAAGCCCAGTGAATAATAACGGAGTAAAGGATTTTAATGAATGAAGTCCATACAGATTCAGAAATCATAAATCAGATTCAAGTTCATAATCATGTTCAGATCATATACAGAAATCGTAAGTTATGCTTAATCATACGTGGTACATCCATTAGCGCTAACAGAGTAGATACAGAACAGATGTAGAACATGTGGTGGTTATGAATAACCAGTTCCATAAAGGAACCTCTAGATCCGGGTAACAGATGATAAACATGCTGAGCCCTATGATGGAGCTTCCGGTACGGGTAACAGATGACAGACATAATAAGTTCCAATAGAACCTCCGATACTGGGTAACAGCTAACAGATATCACACGGTGCTAAAGATGCCACGAATACATGTTAGAAATTGGACAATCATTCATTGTATAGAACATAGCATTTTAGAAAACAGCTCTTAATTCTTCGTACATAAAATAGATAAAGTTGAATATAACTTTACTAAGTTATTACTCACAGTTGGCTTTAAGTGCAGACAGACAGAGCAGACTAATCAACGGTTTATGGCACGTGACCTACATGAACATATAACAAACGCACACTTGAAACACACGTTCAAAACGCACACAACTTACTTTATTTGTTCTTAGTGTGTTTCTAGCCTTTAATCTCATTATGGTGTCTTAATCATGGCTTAGGAATGCCTAGGATGGAAAGAGGATACAAAATGCACTTGGAAACTTTTCTCAAATTTTGCTGAAAATAGGGTCCACGCTCCGCTCGAGCGGACATGCAGGATGTGAAAGCTCACTCGAGCGTGTATTTCCTCGCTTGAGCGAATTGCAAATTTTAACAAAAGTACTGGATGCATGAATTTCACCCTTGACGGACGCTCGACCTTCGCTCGAGCTTGAGACTCGGACCTTCACTCGAGCGTAAAGTTCGTCGCTCGAGCGGACTGTAAAACATATAAACTTCTGGGTATATGCATTTCACGCTCGAGCGTGACTCTCGTCGCTCGAGCAGAAGTGCATGTACTCAGAGTGCTCGCTCGAGCGTGAAATCCCCCGTTCGAGCGTGGATCAAATTTCTGGAATTTCCAGATTTGATCTTCAAGTTCAAACTCAAGCATTAAAGCATCAAACTTCATTTTTCTGGGCCAAAACTTAAGGAAACACTTAGATACTTATAAAGCAACATGTTTAAAGGATCATTTCAAGGAATCATGGCCTAATGACATGCCAATTGTACAAAATTCAACTTAAATTCAAGAATAATCCAAGAACATGACATAGATGAAATTCTTTGAACCAAAGCTTCTCAAAACATGATTAAATGCCATAAAACAATTTGAAACTTGATGTTCTCCTTAAATTGAAGTGAATTTTAAACATGCATGGAAGAATTTCCTAGCAACATGTTCTCAATGCATTGAAATGTACATGCATGCATGAATTCATCCTTAACTCCATCGTTTAGCCCAATTCTCATGCTAATTCACCTATCACAATTGATTTCATGCATCAATCAACTAATTACAAAGCTAGAGACTAACATTCATACCTAAGGTTCTCAACGCCTTATGGTCAAAGACATTCTTGAGTAATTCTTCAAGGTCTCCTAGCAATTTCTTCTACCTTCAAGCTTGATCTCAATTTCCACCCCCTCTCTCTCTCTCTCCCCCACGTTTCTGTATGTGTGGAGGCTCAAAATGTGATGACTATTCAAGAAAAAAGGGTGAGTGGAGCATGTAGGGAGCTTATAAGAGCTCACTTGGTAGCTATTAATTAAAACAAACTAAATGTGCATTAAATTAATCTAATTCAATCGTTCTAAATCGAATTTCAATTAAATTTACCATAAAATTTTATAAATCCCACATAACACACATATCAAATTAATTTCCCAGTCAGATGCCATTAAGGCCTTCAATTTCACAAACCAAAACTGAAACATGAACAGATCTTTCTATAGCAAACAGATGTAACACAATAACGCAAAGCACACTTGCAAATTAATTCAGAATTCCTCTTTAATTATTGATTAAACATACTTAAGCACCGATTTACGTTAATCAGGGATCGGGGTTGTTACAAGAATATAGTAATTGTTGTTGGGTAGAGAATTGAGAGGTCAAAGGAAAATCGAGAAGGCGAACAAAAGCCATTGAATATTGAACCAAACACACACACACAAAATGTTCACTGAATCACTTCTCTATTTGTTTAGAGCTCCATGATTGAAGATCGCAAAACCACTGCGATGAGTGTTCTTGTTGAGGGAGAGAGGGATAGAAGGTCAATTCATAACGGGATAAAGGAGCTTGGAGATTTTCTTTTGGCCAAACAAAACGCTGACAAAAATGATGACATTCAAACATGTATATTGATGTTGTTGAGCTATTTATGTAGTCAATCTAATAAGATTGTATTGAGTTAGGGTTTGGTTTTTACATCAGATTATATATTTTTGTATGCTTGTTTAATCGTCTCCTATATATGATGAGAATTTGAGAAAAAAACCAATTGCTTCTGTTTGATCTTGAATTTTAATTTATTGCTTTCCAAGTTATTAGTTGAATGCAACTCAGTAGGCAACCTCAGAACCATTTCCCTTTCTACTCTGGTCATCTCCTCCGTCGTCACCGTCCTTTACTCTCTTTCACTTTCTCTTTTTCTCCTTCTCTCATCTACTTCAGATCTAGATTGTTGTTTAGATTGTTGAAAATATTGTTGAATATGCGTTTAGTGAGAAAGAGGCTCAAATCTATGTTTTTAGTACAATTTTTTATTTTATTTTTGGGTTTTATGTTCTTCAATCAATGGACAAATGAAAAGATTTGAGAGTGAACATATAGAAATAAGCACTCTTTTTTCCTCTCTATATGTGTGTTTGAGACTCTCAATGGCAACCTAAATGAACAGATAGAAAAAAAAATTTGAACAGATAAAAAGAAACAGATTATATCTTCAACAAATAGAAAAAATGATTTCAACATATGGGAATTTTGAACAGATAATTTTCATAGATAGGAATTTTGAACATATAGGGTCTGATTGAAAATTGTTTGTTAGAAAAATCTGCATATAGATTTGAACAGATAATGGAAAAATTGAACAAATCATAAAATTTGGACAGATATTTGAACAGATAAGGGAAAAAAATTTCAACAAATAGATATAAAATTGAAAAGATAGGGAAAACAATTTGAACAGATAGAAAAAAATTTGAACAAGTAGGGAAAAAAATTTGAACAAATAGATATAAATTTGAATAGATAGTAAAAAAAAAGTCAATAAATAAAAAAAAAGTCAACAGATAAATTAAAGGATAAAATTGAAAACAAAATGCCCTCGAAAATCAACAACAAGACTTCTCACTAAACTATTTTACAAATGATGAATTTCTCACCGACGAAAAATATCTATTGGACCTAATACCTTAGACAATTGTTAGAGTGGACTTTTCAACAATTTTCTCTAAAGAAAAATATAATGAATTATGTTATTTGCACATAAATAAAATACGTAAAATTCATACCAAAATATAATGCGAATGTTCACAGTTTACAACTAATATATAACTAGTCTTAAAAAAATTATATTCCATATATCTATCTTAATGTGAACATTTACATTGTCAAAGTATATAAAATATCACTGGCCATTTCATGTCTATATCTATCTTAGTGTGAACGTTTACATTGTTGAACAATAAACACACAAGTAATATGACAATCCTAAGCATCACTATCAAATGTTCACATATCTCAATATTGCACATTCAAATCCAGCCATCACCTTATCAACACAACAATGTATCAGTTCTAAACATAGAATTTGAAAACAAACAGAATCAAACGAATGTAAAGTATTCATCACAAATGTAACCCAACATACAATTAAATAATAATCAAAACAACTAACCTTCCTCATATGCAACTCTTCTGCGATTCAAAACAACAAAATCATATGAACACCAAACATATAACTTCGCTTGGATTGTAGAAACTTTGATTGTAATGGAACCTCCACTTCATTAAAAGCCAAAATTGTATAAACACTAACCTTAGATAGCGGTGCAACTTGGGCGGGCTCAACCCTAGCAACCTGAACCCAGTCTGAATTTTTTTAGGGCTTGGATAAGATATTTTCAAATCCAGTACGGGCTTGGGCAAAAATTTAGAAACCTGAATTAAATTTGGGCGGGCTTGGGCAAAGATGTCAAACAACTCGAGCAACCCGAAATCTGAATTATACATATACAGATATATAAAAATATTAAATATACATATAAATTATTAGCCATTACATGATATTAAAGTAATTTAGATTATTAAATCATATTGAATATATATTCTATATACAAATAACATAAAATCTTACTTTTTTTTTATTTTTATTTTCACTTATAAATTGTAAAGACTACTATAGCGACATCTCTTTTCATTATATAAAATATTTGTTTTGATGGTATTAATGATTTTCTATAAAAAAAAAAAAATGTAAATAGAGTCAAATTTTAATAATTTAATAATGTAGCAAAAAAAAAAAAAACTGAAATTCATTTACAATTCAGGTAATTCGGGCAACTCAAGCAATTCTGGTTTAACTCGGGTCGGGCTTGGGTAGGCAACCTCGGGTTATAATTTGGGTCTGGGTAGATCTCAGCACAACTTGGATTGGGCTTGGACAACCTTCCACCCCGATCAAACTTGCCCGAGTTACACCCCTAACCTTAGACCAAATGATTTCAAACACATGAATCCTATCCCAGGGATCTTGTTTCCAAACATGTATCAAGGAACTACCAAACCAGATTAGAGGGAAAATGAAATTAGAATATATTGTGTATTTGTATGTGAGATAATGACTCCAATGGTAAAATAATTCACATAATATTTTGATTATAGAAAAAGCAACCTATTAGAATAGGGTCTAGTTAGCATGTGCACCTTACTTGATAACCATTAGATCTTTACAAACTAATCTAGGCCATTGAATAATTTAAGAAGGATAACCTAGAACCTTTTCAACCGGTTAACCAATTTAGGAGACTTCCTCTCTAACTTTGTAGAAAAAAGCCTCACGTTTTTACTCCCCAGCCCTCTAGGAGAACCCTCCCTTACATTTTTGTCCGACACCACTCTGACGATCTTCTCCTTGCCTTTTGTATTTCATTCCCTCCTATAGTGACCCTGGTTTGAATCCGATGCATTGATGTTTTGGATCCAAGTTTCATTACTTTTTTGGTTGTTTATGTCTTGCATCAACTCATTGTTCGTTGGGTTTGGTTATTGGAATGCCTTGGTTGCATTGGGAACGTGTTGATGACTCGTTTCTCGAACGTTGTTGCCCAGAAATTTTTCTTCTGCACTCGAACAGTACTTCCTATGCTCGAGCAGTCATTGTAAACTTCTAGCACTTTTACAGGTCTGCAGAGATATTGGGAGTTGTCATTATGCGCTCGAGCGGCCATTATTGTGCTCGAGCGGTGGTCATCTATTTGTAAAACTTCTGAGAGTTTATATTATACGCTTGAGCGACACTTCATGCGCTCGAGCGGTCACACTTTTTGTGTCTGGACGCTCAAGCTTCACTTCTTGCGCTCGAGCGGACTGTGCGTCTATATAAGGCCGCAGCACGCTGAAAAAGTCACTTTTGCTTTTCTCTCTCTCTTCTCTCTCTTTTTCGCCATTTTTAGGGTTTCTTGGACCTAGAAGCTTGGGTTGCATCTAGTTACACCCATTTCCTACCCTTAGTCCCATAGATCAAAATGTAGAGGGTCGCGAGGGCTTCCTTTTGATCTAAGCGGATCGTGTTTTTGTCGTTCATGGATTTTTGACTCTTCTCCTCTTTGCTTCAAGAGGTAGGGATTATTGAGCTTCTCTTCAATACCTCTTTATAGGTAGACTTGTGGTATTTTCACTACATTTAAAAGCATAGTTTGTGGTTGATTTTGTTAAAAAGCATACGGGAGGATTTGGGTTTATATTGGTGAGTTCGGGGGTTGTACATATTGGTTGTGGGTTGTAAATCATGTGTAGAGTATGAATTGGAAAGGTTGGGTGTTTAGTTTATTGATTTGGTATGTTAAAGAGAAGTTTAATGTTAATTGGAAATTGGGGTTATGTTTTGGTTGTTTAACAAATTGGGATTTTGGTTAATGATAATGGATTTGGTTATTGTTGCTTGTGTTGTGAATTGGAGTAGAGGAGTTCTATCTTCATAAACAAATTGGAATTAACTATCTTTTTACAGGACATGAGGGTTTGCAATGAACGGGAATTTGGGACTACCTAAGGGTGTATTTATTATTTTGGATTTTGTGAGTGGTGTCTAGAGTCTTGTCCTTGGCTATCGGTGGATGATGGTATTGCTTGTTGCCAGATATGGACTATGAGTACTACGACTAGATGTTAATATGATATTGGATGGTATGTTGTTGATAATAAATAAATATTGTGAATAGGCAATTCCATGGTTGAGTTATAGACTATGTTGTTAAATTTTGTAGCCAAACAACTCCAATTACCAAATATCTCACCTTGTTTGGTTTCAATTTTTTGAATTCAATTTTCAGAAGATTAAATTTTTTATTTTTTATTTTTAGTGAATTTTTAAAAACATTTTAAGTAATCTTTTTTTAAAAATTTTTTAGATGCACTTAATATAAATACAATTAACAAGTATAATTATGTGAAAAAAATCATTAAAAAATTTTAAAAATACCAAAAATACAAAAAAAAAAAGAGTATATTTTTGTATTCTTGTGTATTTATTGATTTTTTAAATTTTTTTTTACAAATATTTTACTTTTTAAATATATCTAGGTTAGGTGCATCTAAAGAGTAAAAAAAAAATTTGCTTAAAATATCAAAACAATTCACTAAAAATAAAAAAACACAAAAAACAAAAAAACTTAACTTTTAGAAAATTGAATTCAGAAAATTAGAACCAAACAAAGTATATACTATTATTAAAAGTGAACACCTCTGATAGTGTCCATAAATTTCCTTCTCTCCTTTTGCCAAGTGATCTTCTTTTCTTGCACTAAGTGTTAATTTCTCCATCCAAAAGGAAATAAATAAAAAATAGTAGTTAAAGACTTGAACCTAAGACCATTCACTTAACTTACTACAGAACACTTTCATTACTTAAACAACATAGAAAATATGTTGTCAATTTAAAATTAAACTTTATATTTTAAGAACACCCATTGGTGGGCTCACACTCCTAATATCTCATATATGTGCTCTGCATTCTCTCACTTTTCTTGACAGATGCGTCTTAATTCTAGTGCATGTATGCCTGCTAAGAAGCACGGATACAGACACGTGACGCCACATGGATATGCAAAATTTTAAAAATATAGGACATAACACGTTAGGGATACGTGCAAAAAACATAATTTTATAAATTTATTATGTGTCATATTTTTAAATGTTTAATATTTATTTTAAGTCAAATATTTAATTTTATGAAATTTACCAACCTTTGGTATATTATTATAGTAAACAAAATTTCAATTTTAATTTTTAAAAAATTATTCTTAGCATGTCCTTAGCATGTTTGACACGTGTCCAGAGTGTATTCATGTTTGACACGTGTTCGACACCTATACGTCACCTCCGGAGAGGTGTTCGTGCTTTTCAATATTGTCTCTAACCAATTCCTCCTTGATTAAGTTTCCAATTTTTATTTTTCCTGTTTTCTTTGCTGTTTGATTGGGCAAATGCCTTTTATATCCTTCCATTTTCCCTTGCTTCTTTGATTTCCTTCAATGTATGTGATGCAAATAGTGCCAGCAAAACAAGAAACTCTTACAAAAGGTAGCAAATAGGTAAACGCACACAACAAACAAGAAACTTTTATAGAAGATACTGAATTTGATAGTCTTCTAGATTTGAACAACAAGGAAAATAGTGGCTTAAGTGCTAGCCTCTTCATGCATACTGAAATGACGGAGGAACTGGTATGTGCCACGGGGTCAAATCCTCAAACCCTAGCCTCTAAATCTTTAAAACCCTGGCTGGTTTGAGAGCTCTTAGCTTATATCTATATTTTTCTTCAACAATAAATCCCCTTTGTCTGCATATCACTCTCCTTTTATAGAAAGACAAGAGGTTTCTTCAAATAGGCAACTCAAAACTTGTGTTACATGCCTTGCTGGTTTCGGCTGGAGCCCGTGTCAACACGACACGACACGACACGACACGACACGACACGACATGGGTATGGCTACGGGTACAAATGCGGGACTTGAGTCAGACACAACACCTTTGTAATAGATGCGGCTGACCACAAATGACCATCGATGATGAATATGAGTTTGCTATGGTGAACCGATGAAGACAAAAACAAAGACGAAGACAAAGAAGAAGGAAGAAAACATGTTCAATAAAGAAAAATGTTGAGCCCTCATAAAAAGTAAAAACACAGCCCAATAAAAAAAATTTAAAACCTAGGAATAAACTTGCTTAAGCCTATTAATAGAAAACATGTTCAATCCTGTCATATTTTTAAATATTTAATATTTATTTTAAGTCAAATATTTAATTTTATCAAATTTATCAACATTTGGTATACTATTAGAGTAAACAAAATTTCAATTTTAATATTTTTTTTAAATGCTCTCAACGTGTCCCTAACGTGTCCTTAGTGTGTCTCCAGCATGTCCGACACGTGTCTGGAGCTTGTCCGTGTCCAACACGTGTCTAACACCCATACGTCACCTCCGGAGAGGTGTTCATGCTTTATAGTATTGCCTTATTGATTAACCAATTCCTTCTTAAATAAGTTTCCAAATTTTATTTTTCTTGCTTGTTTTGCTGTTCAATCTGGCAAATGCTTTTTATATCCTTCCATTTTTCCTTGCCTCTTTGATTTCCTTCAATGCATATGATGCAAATAGGGCCAGCAAAATAGAAAGCTCTTACAGAAGGCAGCAAATAGGCAAACATACACAACAAACAAGAAACTCTTACAGAAGATACTGAATTTGACAGTCTTCTAGATCTGGACAGCAGGAAAAATAGTGGCTTAAGTGCTAGCCTTTTCACGCATATAGAAAGGCATTGGTTTAGGCACCAAGTGGTATATGTCCGATGCCCTTTTTTGTTTAGTTGGGATTCCCAGAGGGCTTGCTGGTGAATTACTATCAATAGGGATAGTGCATTGGATGCTCGTTGAGAGTTGTTACCCTAATTGGGGTTACGTTGAAAGATTAATGGATTTTCTTTCATGTAGACTCAATGACGATGCTTTGCTGCTAACTGAACAACTTGAGCTCCATTGGTGGGTTCACTCACGGGGTCAAATCCTCAAACCCTAGCCTCTAAATCCTTAAAACCCTAGTTGGTTTGAGAGCTCTCATATCTATATTTTTCTTTAGCAAAAAATCCCATTTGTTTGCATATCACTCTCCTTTTATAGAAAGACAAAAGGATTTTTCAAATAGCCAAATCAAAACTTGTGTCACATGGACTTACCGGTTGTCAACACAACACAACATGACATGGGTACAGGTACGAGTACGAGTACAGATGCGGGACTTGAGTCAGACACAACACCTTTGTAATGGATGCGATTGACCACAAATGACCACCGATGATGAATATGAGTCTGCTATGGTGAACTGATGAAGACGAAAACGAAGACAAAGAAGAAGGAACAAAATGTGTTCAATAAAAAAATATATTAAGCCCTCATAAAAAGTAAAAACATAGCCCAATAAAAAAAAAATAATTTAAAACCTAGGAATAAACTTACTTAAGCCTATTAAGAGAAAACATGTTCAATCCAATATATTTGAAAAAAATAAAACCTAGGCTCTATTAAATAATAAACTTACTTAATTGTTTTGAAAAACATGGTCCTCATCATGTCCTTTGCTGTCCTCAGCGTGTCTGGTGCGTGTCCAACAAGTGTCAAACACGTGTACGTCATGTATGTATTGATATACATATGATCTTAGTAAGTTACTCACTTTTATATGAGGTTTTTGTTTGTTTGTTTGTTTGTTTGTTTTTTTTTTTTTTTTGGATTAATAGGTCAAACATTGTGATCAAATAATGCATTCTATAACTTTTTGTTGATAGATGTTTCTTAAAATTGTAATATGTATGCTGGTCTAAATTGATATACAAGGATAACTTCAATAGTTTACTCAATAAGGAGTAATCTAGGGAAGAAAGTAATAAGTTGCATAGACATCTCAATTCAGATAAAAATATAATCGTTGTTATACTAGTCCAATTTTTATGCCTTAAATTGTTGCATAATCAACCTCAGCTAATTAAATTACCATATTTTCTTATTAGAAATAATTAATATCATTTGAAACAATAAGTTATACGTATGTTAATTAAGCTGTAGTTTAATAACCTTTTCAATCAAAATATTAATCATGAATCAAAGTAATCTTCTCCCCCTCCCTTCCTTCTCATTGCTCCAAATTAAAGTTTTCCTACAATTTAACAACTTCAACATCAAGGGCAAGCAAATCATAATACAAATAGGAACCCTAAATTAATTCATTATAATTGTGACATTGCTAATACTGAATATAAAGTAGTTAGAAAAGGAAAATCACTGTAATTACAAACAGAATCAAATAATCCTACACCAATGATACATTAATCATAAAATGGCCGTCGAAAAGGAAAATTAAACATAAATGTTCCTATGGATCAAAGCAATCTTTTTTTGTTCCCCTTTTATTGCTCCAAATTAAAGTTTTCCTACAAGTGAACAAATTGAACATCAAGTGCAAATAAATCATAATACAAATAGGAACCCTAAATTAATTGATTATAATTGTGACATATCTAATGTTGAATATTGAGTAGTTAGAAAAGGAAAATCACTGCAATCATAAACATGATCAAAAAATCCTACACCAGTGATACAATATTCATAAAATGCCCTTAGAAATGAAAATGAAACACAAATAATCCTACAAACAAGGTATATCTAAATTTTATAACGAAACAAATTCTTTGGCATTGTAAATCAAAGGACACATACCTGAACATTGCTTCTATTAGCCTTTCGGCCACGAGACTGGTTACAATTTGATCTTTTGCAAGACAAAGATTTGTGATTAACCAATTCCTCATTGATTAAGTTTCTAATTTTTTTTCCTGCTTTCTTTGCTATTCGATCATGGAAATGCCTATTGTATCCTTGAATTTTGCCTTGCCTCTTTGTTTTTCCTCAATGCATGTGTGACGCCTCGATTCTACACTATTGGTTGCAGTCAAGGGAGAGTCACTAATGAGTCCTATGGTCAATAACCAAGTAAGATCCCAGATCGCCGGAGGAGTCAAAATAGCCTCCCTTCTAAGTCCAGATTTATTAGGCAGCGCACTACCCTTTTGACAGATCTTAAAAGGTATTGACACAAGGTCTCATGAGCAATGATAAGCTTCATACATATACGTAGAATACAAATACATATCAACCACAATATACTTAATTCAAAAGATGGTTCCATTATATTACATCCTAAAAGAAAGCTTAAATCTTCACATGAGTCTTACAAAATATCCAAAAAGAAACTTCTAATTTTTCTAGGATAGCCAAAAGTCTTCGAAGGTTTCAGGTTCGTCGTCTCTAGCTATGAGTTCCTCTTCGTCACCTGGCATGATACGCCGTGAGCTTTGAATGCCCAGTAAACACACACACACATCCCTCATCCCTTTTTCCCAATCCAATACGCAATCACAATTATAACATCAAGTAGTAAAGCATGATACTCAAATAAATAAATAAAGGGTTAAGTTAGATGTTAGTAAACTAGAAATCCCTCAAAGAGATTTCGTCCTCCCAACCACAAGAATTGGACGCGGATTATTCGGTATGCCCCCTCTTTTGCTGTTTTGTTGCAGAACTAACCTCAGATGCCTACCAACGGTTATGTGTCGTGTAGCGCCAACCGCAGGGCCTCAAAAGAGACGGTAAAATAGGGCCTTGCCCAAATCCCTCCTTACAGCAAACCACCTAGGGTCCGAATACAATCGCTCCGTTCAAGGGTCCCGAAAACCACTTGCGCAAGACTTTAACTTCCAAATAGGGAACGCATCCCAACAAATCATACATCACATATTATCATCTTTTCATTACTCAAGTGTTCGAAAACCCAATACCCTCCCAATTAGGTTTCCTGTTGAGTTGAATGTTTTACATCAAGGTTAGTCCAACTTACAAGACAATAATATTCACATAAGCATGCATCCTTAAGATGAGGAAGATAAATAACATAACCATAACACATATAATATCATGCCAAAATATGCTCATAAGCTAATAAACATTTTCATGAATACGAGGGCATAAAACATCCATGCATAATGAAATTTCCAGATTTAATATCACATAAAGATTAAAATGAAAGGACTATTCTAGATTTTTCACCGGACTCAGCCTTCCTATGGTTCGTAGAGAATTTGATCTAGTTTCTAGAACATATTTCGGAAATGGGATTGCTTTTCTAGATTTCAAGTTATTTAGAAAACATTCCAGCGCTATCCAGATTCTGTCCAGATCCGTTGACCGTTACGAAAATTTGATTTTCTTGCAAACCGCTTAATGTTTTTCGATGAAACCAATTTTAGTTGAAAGCTAACTCCTCAAGGAAGATTTTGACATAAAATAGAGGTCCAGAATAATTTTATACATTTTTTTGGAATTTTTGGAAGTGGGCTGCGAAAAATAGATTCTAAGGTACCATGCCCAAAACAAGAAGATTTATGAGAAAAGGGGTCCACCAAGGGAAAATTTTCGTTTCTTTTGTGATGAAAACATGCCTAATAACGTACCTTAAACTCAGAAATTTTACTTGGAAGTGTGCCTTTGGAAAGTTTGAGAAATTTGTATGAAAAATGATGGTTTTGTGCCAAAATGGGAAAAATACAAGAGAGGTAGAGTCAATACTCAACTCTTAGCACCTTTAACACAAGTAACTCATCAAAAACATATCTGAAAACATTATTTAGAACCATTAGAAATATGTATTTGAAAAAGGAAAATGAAAGAAAAGGTTGTGTTGTGGCTTACTTGTTAAGCTTTGAACAAGAAGGCTCTCTTCTTCCTCCCTCTTCCTCTCTAGACTTCTCTCTCTTGCTCTCCTTTATCTCCTCTAGCCGAATGTGTGTGTGGGTGTGTTGTTTGTGCTTGTCAAGCTAGGGGATGTTGGTATTTATAAACAATTTTTGATGTAAAATGTCCTAAAAGCCCTTTAGTTGGAAGTGAATGGAAATGTTAGGATTTGTTGGAAGTTTAAAGGAATAGGAGTGATTTGGGAGGCTTACTCAAGGATTAGGCAACATCTAGTTGAAATGAAACTAGTTTTGGAATTAGCATCCTAGGCCTAGGGTACTAGGTTTGTGGTTTTTCTAGAATTTCATGATGATAAATTTTGAAAATTGTCTCCTCACTTTCTCCTAGAGTGGCCGGCCCTAGGGAAGGGTGAAGGGGCTATTTTTTAATCAATTTAGGTTCTAGGGCATACTCCTCAAGGCGTATATATATATATCTCACTTGATTGATGGTACTGATGGTACAAGGGTACGTGTACTAGTTTTTTGGATAAATTTTGAATTTAAATAAAGAGTGAGGGTTTGGAGTTAAATACATGTATTGGAACCCTACTTATGTAGAATTTAATTAAATTAGGTTAGGTAACCTAATCCGGCTAGGATAATTCCTGTTTTGATAAAAAAAAAAGAAAAAGAAAAAAGTAATGCTAACCGACAATATTCGAATTAATTTAAGTAACCAAGGGGCTTTAAGAAAATAATTCAAACATTAGGATCTTTAAAGTGAATACATATTTCAAGGGCTTCACAGCATGTGATGCAAATAGGGGCATCAAAACAGGAAACTTTTATAGAAGGAAGGAAATAGGTGAACATACATAACAAACAAGAAACTCTTACAGAAGATACCTGAATTTGGTAGTCTTTCAGATTTGGAAGTAAGGAAAATAATAGCTTAATTGTGAGCCATCAAGTTTAATATCAACAAAGAGTTTTTGTTATAATAGGTTTATTCAGATTTGGGGGTGTTGTTGTGCCTTCAAAGCACAACATCTTGCTATGCCCTTTTGTGGGAGTTCGTCTCGAATGTTTTTCGATTATTTGAACCGTTCATATTGTAGGGTTCGTCAACAATATTATTCATGTTAAAAATCAAGTTAATCGAATATTCATAACCCCATGATTAGATCTTAATTGTTTTTAAAAATTTATGAAAGTTATGTTACCGTTAATTTTTATAAAAACAAATGTGTTTTGGTTATAAGGCTGCAGATATCCAATCAACTTGATTTTTTGCATAGATGATCTACTCGACAAACCCCACAATATGAACGGTTTAGATTATCGAAAGAGGCTCGGGACGACACTCCATAAGAGAGCACAGCAGCCTACTCCCCAGTTCTTGTTTATTCCCATTAATTCTTACTTTCTTTCGAGAATTCGATAGCTCAGTGATGATCAGGAGAATAGTTTTAAACCTAAAAAAACAATAACCCTCTTTGTAACCGAAATTACAATTGGCCTATAGGCTGCCCGAAAACATGTCAAGACATTTATAAGGCTTTTCTTGTTCACTTAAATTTTTATTGTAAGGGGTTTATACCTAAAATGCATGGACACGGACAAGACATGAATACGATACGGACATGTCAACATACTAATTTTGAAAAAATGCACATGACACATAGCGGACATGCATAAAAAAATATAATTTTATATATTTATTATATGTTATATACATATATTATTTAGTGAATAAAAAAAAATGTAATATAATACTTATTTTTATAAATCTGTATTGCTTTCTTTTATTTGGATATTAAGTTATTTTGTTCAAACTCATAATTGGATTCATATTTGTCTAATTGATGGACATAAGTGTTTAAGCGATAGGCACGCGTATTCTCTAAATGTCCTAAGAGTGTCAAACTCTATTTTATAATTTTTAAATAAAAAATGTTTTGACAAGTATCGGTATTCATATATTCTTAAAAATGTCCATATTTTTTAGATTTCCACCCATTAAATCATACTTTCTTCCAAAAATTTGACAGCTCAATAATGATTTAGAGAATCATTTTAAACACAAAGAAAGTCAAAATTACAATTGACCCACATACTACCGAAAGCATGTCAGGCTTTTCTTGTAAGTATGAATTGGATTTGGTGAGCAAATCCATTATGCTGTGTTTGATTGAGGGATTTAGGGAGAGATTTGGAAAGGAAAAGGGAAAGGTGTGTGAAACTAGGTGAAATGTAAATATATTTTATTCACATTTCACTTAACTTTTCCCTTTCCCTTTGCAAATCCCTCCTTAAATCTCCCAACCAAACACAGCGTTAGAGAATTTGGTTTGGCTAATTTGATTCAAAATAAGATGAATAACTTAAAGAGTTAATACTGCCTCGATCTGCCATATATTGGATAACTCCATCTATTGGAAAATTTGGTTTTTTATAGGCTTATTTTGGGCCAACTTTGAGCCCAAAATTGTGTGGGGTCCACATGTCTTTTGGGGTGGGTCCAAATAAGTGACGTGTTCCTTGCCGCATAGTAAGTCACACGGTGAAGACGGTTCGTCAAAACCATTTATGAGTGATTGGGAAGTTGACGTCATTTTCGGGTTCGTAGAATGGACAATTGAAGAAGTAAATGTGGGTTTCCTTGAAATGGATTGTCCCACATTGAAATTTTAAGAGAGTTTTTGTGAGTATATAAGCTCTTGGTGTACTAACTTGGGTTAGGCCCCAAGGGGCATCCCAAGTTTGTAGAAGGGAGGAGTTATAGACAAAGTAAACCTTAGCCCAAACCACCACACACGCGCCGCCGCCATCCGTGTCGGGTGCGGTTATGGGTCGGGTCGATTCTAACATTAATTTTTTGGACAAAATTTATTTGAATTTTCCAAAAATTCTTGCAGGAAATTATTTGTATTTCAAATTAAATTTGAATTCAAATTTTGTGTTAAAAAATTGTGCCTCTTTCAGATCAATTCCACAACAGATTAAACAGTCCAAATAGGTCTTAAATCTGTTGCACCCGAACAGATACAATTTCGGACATATTCAAATTCAAAACTGCCCAGAGAGTTTCAGCAGTTTCTGGATAGATTCAATTTCTGTCCAGTTTGAATCCAGCACCTGTTCACTTCAAATCTTTACCTGTTCGGGCAGTTTGAAAGGTCACCTTGTTTCATATAAATTCAAATTCATTTCCAGCATTTGGGAGATCCGAAATTCTTCATTGTCCTTCTCGTTTTGCTCTCTTGCATGATATAATCTTCATATTATTTTAGGAAAAATTTAGAGAGTAAGAACATAGGTTTTTGTTCGCTGTACAAATTGTTTGGAATGTTACTACAATTTGTGAAGATCATTATATCCTGGGAGATAGACGCCATTTGTTCGTAAGCACCGCAGCGGGGCGAATTTATCTTAAGAACAGAGTATCACACACTCGACTTGATCTTTTAATTATTTACTTGGTTTGGTAAAATAAATTCGGTAAGTAATTTATTTTTATTTATTTGATTTAGTATCAATTTATTTATTGTACATAGAAGATTGTTCCAACACCATCTCCCCTATGGTGTGATTTTCCTTCACATAACAAGTGTATGGTAAAGGTTATTTTTTAGACTAAAATTTATAAAAAATATAAAATAGGTTTAAATAGTTAATAAAACAAAATATCACATTAAATCCATAATCATTTTATTTTTTTCTCACAAATATAACATCCAACTACAAAAAAAAATTAACTATCTTTTCAAATATAAAATTTTAGTCTATTAAAATAGCCAAAAATTAAAATAGCCTACTAGAATAACAATTTCTCAAACACCCACAATATTATTATTTTTGAATATGTAGACAAAAGTGACAAATAATATATAAACAAAATTCAACAACATTTAACCACAAATATATAACATGCTCGACAAATAATCACAACTTCATCAATCCTTACAACAAGTTAAACTCTTAACTTCAACAATCAAAATAGTTGTCAATTGCATGCCACTAAAAAAAATATTCAATATGAAAAGTATACATTTTTTTCTCAAAAAATTTATAAATGAATGACATGGCACAATCAATTTCAATAATGTAAATATAAATAATTTTACTGTGTAAACTAATAATAATAGGATAAATTAGCACATCATTCATAAGGATAATGCTCTCTCTAATGTATAATAACTATTCATTTTTATGAAAAGAACTTAGAGCTCATTTGAAAATTAACTATTTTAATTGATTTTTTTTTTTCTTTTTTAAATTTACGAAAAGACATACAAAAAAAAAAAAGAAGAGGATGATTTGATTGGATGTTTTGACTTTTTAACTATTTTAGCTAAAAAGCCAATATGCCAAACACCCTTGGTACAAAATATTCTTATGTTATATGCATACAAATTTTCTGGTAATAAACTTGAAAAAAAAGCTCTTTTATTATTACTCATAGATTAATTAATAAATTACCTATTTATTTAATTTTTTAGAAGTTTTATTAATGTACTCATTAAGAGTAGGAACAATTAGTGAAAAGTCCATCCAAATAGGGTGTAATGAATTAAATTTAAGGTAAAATCTTATTTGGTGATAAGGACATGTTGGAGAAGGTTACTAGCGCCGGCGACAGTATGTGGTAATAAGCTAAATAAATGTATGATATTCAATAGATAGGTTGTTGAATGAGTGACATGTGTCACATTTCAAAAGATTTGGTGAATTCAACAGATAGACAGATAAGTTGATTTCAACATATAGTTGTCCTTTTGAATAAATTATGTCATTTTGGCCTAAAGAGGATAGAGCTTAGGGCGAATGATTCAAAAGATTTGAAAATGGACTTATGATCCAAGTGCCCTTAAGGGTATTGATTAATAAAAAAATTTAATTTTTTTTGTTTTTTGGTAATACAAACTTTTATAAAGTAATGTATATGGGTTGTTTTGGGAGGTACTAAAAAAGGATAATTTTTTTTATTTATTATGAAAACACGGGTATAAAAATAGAGAGCTTATGTAACTTGAATAAGTTAAAAAAAAAGTAAATAAACTACTTTTATTTTTTTGTTTATTTTTTATACTTCCAAAAGAGATCATAAAATTATTTAAAAGTTTTTGTCTCTAAAATATTTAAAAAATTATTTATAAGGTGGCCCAATCAAGTTGGAAGGACATGTCTTTCAAAAGAATATAGGATAAACTAGGGCCTTGTTTGACAAGTTAACATTTTAATCAAAAAATCAAAAAGTTATTAAAAAAGTCAAAAAGCCTATAACCTATATTAAAAAGTCAAATATTTCATTTTCTTTCTACTTTTTACATATCTTTTCACAAAAAAGTCAAAAAATCACCCCAAATATACTAGTTTTTTTTACCTCATATTTTAGCCAAAAAGTCAAAAAATTATTAAAATAGTCTGTCCTCAAACGAGGCCGTAGATGAAAGAAAGATAAAAAAATTATTAACACATTATAGTCTTTCATTTATATCCTGTCACAGATACATTTACACCCTTCATATATTAGTATTTTTTTTTTCTCATTCTTCCACCTCAAAAATATGAAATAATTAGTGTACTTTTAGTTTCAGTTTTTTGAAAATTAAGTTTTTTTTTTATTTTTCATGTTTTTTCATTTTTAGTAACTATTTTTAAAATTTTCAGTAATTTTTAAATTTTTTTAAATATACCTTATTTAGGTATTATCTAAATAATAAAATATTTGTAAAAAAATATTTTAAAAATTAATAAATACACAAAAATATGAAAAATATATTAAATTTTTGTATTTTTTTTAATATTTTTGATATTTAGTGAATTTTTTTTTACAAATATTATACTTTTTAAGTATATTTATATTAGGTAAGTTTAAAAATTAAAAAAATTCATTAAAAATAAAAATATATAAAAAATAAAAAAAATTAAATTTTTTAAAAAATATTTTCTTACAATCAAAACCAAACTGAATGGTATTCCATACCCAACAGAATTAGTTGGTTTTGGGGGTCGCCTTTGGAAAAAACAAAGACGGATAAAGCCAATGAACATAGACTTGTATAAAGAGACGGATTAGCAATGATTCATATCACTAAGGACTCGTTTGGGAACAGACTATTTTAGTAATTTTTTGATTTTTTATGAAAAGATGTTCAGAAAAGTAGAGAGGTGATGTGACAAGTTTTAGTTGACTTTTTGACTTTTTGGTTAAAATAGCCACTTCCCAAACGAGGCCTAATTTTGGTATTTTAATGGAGCATTAATAATATAGTAATGAATAAAAAAAATAAAATAAAAACAAACCAAGACTAAAATATCATATCACTGTGGGTAGAGCCTACCTTCAACTCATTAGAGCTACCTATAGAATTCAAAAATTAGAGGTGTAAAACATTTTTCAGAGACGTATAAAGGCGGGTAATGGGTTTAGTGACACGTGTAAGACCAAAAACAGTTGGTTTGACTTTTAGAAATTGCAGATTGGTAAATGTTAGTAGGGGCGAAGTACAATTATAGGAATCTTGAGGACTTTCTTCAATTATTTTTTTCAATTATAATTTTACTTGACTTCTGAAAGAAATGACTGTGCCCAAGGGGCGAGGAAAATTTTCAAACAAGGCAAAAGGATTTATCGATTTGCCCAAGAAATAGCTATTTTCTTGGGCAAAAGATTTGGAGGGTCCATGTTGCTCCCAAAAAATGGAGTTTTTTTTTTTTTTTTTTTGAACTGAAAAAATGGAGTTGTTTTATGCTTTAATTGGAAAAATAATAATTTTCTCTCCAATTCAAGTTTTAAAGTGCAAATTACACTATTTTGAGACATAAATAGCATTGTTGGTGTTGAAAATAAAATAAATGAAAATTTTTGATTAAAAATTACATTTATCACGATTGTAAAAGATCAAATTGTACAAAAAAAAGAACTTGAGTTACGTAAGTTGAAACATATGTTGTCAGAGAGAGATATGATTTGATAAAAAAGAAAATAAGATTGAAAAGAGAGAAAAAGTAATCTCGTATTCATATAAAACCAAATAAAAGTATAAAAGAAAAACAACTATTATAATTAGAATAATATTATATGCATCAATTAGTGTACTAATTGATAATGTGGACATAATTTAAAAAAAAATTGATATTTGTAATATAATTAATGAATAGGGTCAATAATAATTATCATGGGTAAACTATCAATAGGTCCTAATAGTTGAACTTAATTCTCATCAAGTCTTATTGAAAATAAATTTTGATAAAATTGTTACTAAAAATATTTTTTGTATGACAATTTTTTACACATGTCACTAAAAATTGACAATTAGTGACTTTTTGTCATAATTTTTATAAATTGTTGCTAAAACTTACAATTAGTGACATTTTTTATGACAAATTTTTCTCATAGGACCTATTAGACAATAAATTCACTTATTAGGATCTACACGTAAGTACTCCTAATATTATAATTATTGTTAATATACTAATTAGTATACTAATTGGTGTATGTAGTACTACCATTATAATTATCGAATAGAAGCTTTATACTTTGATCTATAGCTAAACATGAGACTCAACCCTATCGGGGTAAAATTCAACAGCCAATTGATGGCTTTGAATAACTAGCCCAACAAAATGTTGGAAATTCTTTTTCAGAGATACCATAGACATTTTGAATAATCAATTTTCTTAAGAACTAATTGTAAAGAGCCCATTGATAGCTTTCTAAAATTCTATTAATTTAAAGTAAAATTCTTACTACGCTTAGGATTCATTTATTTTGTTTTCCAATTCAAAATGCTAGAAAATAATCTATATTCATCATGTACACTATACATACATTCCAGGATTACACATAATAATGTATAAAAAAATTTATACATTCATTATATAATCATTTAAGATTTATAGACCAATCATTTACAATATATATATAAATTTAAAAATTTCATGAGATAAAGTTAGGGACGGCTAGGCTTCAAATTTCATAGTAGTGTATGGATTAAAAATTCCATAAACATGAGCATCATTCCAAGCTAATCTCTCTATAAAAAAAAAAAAAAAAAAAAAAGTAAAAATTGCATGCACAAAGCAAATGTATATTATCTAAGGTGTAATTTACAATTTGCAATTAAAAATTTAAGCTCTAAGAAATAACGAGTAGATTCTCTCTAAGTAATAACGATCCCATATTTCTCAATGCATATGAGATAAGTGGGTACAGTGAGATGTTAGGTGAATGTAAAATATACTCTCCTCATAAATTGAAACTTTTAAAAGGGGAAAACCGTTATTTGAATTTTTTTTTGAGGCCTCACTAAATATAGCAAAAAATTTGAGGGGGTTCATGTAATTAACAAAAATATTTAAAAATAAAAAAAGAAGCCAACCGCCACATGGTGGTTGCGTACGTAGACTATGGTAATGGCCCCACTCAATCCATTAATTACAATATTACCCTTATCCGTACAAATTCCTTTCAATAATGCCCTTCCTTTTACCAAACACCCCTCTCTCTCTCTCTCTCTTCTCTCTCTCATTTCAGAAGTAATAATTTCAGCTCAGACAATCCATTAGCATTAGCAACACCACCACTCAAGCAAAACAAAGATGGACCCAAAGTTCGCCGGAAAGGCCATCGCTGCCCCGTATTCGGGGCGGACCGACATCGACCAGATGCCGGACACACCAAACCGAGGGGCCCACCACAGGCGGGCCCAGTCCGAAACCTTCTTCCGATTCCCGGATGACATCCTCCTCGATGATGTCGTTGCCGACTTCAACCTCGCTTCCCTCGATATCCCCTCTCTCTCCTCCGACACCGAAGCCAACGCCCCCATGGCCCTTGATTCCTCCAAATCGGACTCATCCAACGGCGGAGACAAGTCCAAGCCCACCAGGTCCACTGGCCCCACTCCCCACTTCCGCAGCTTGTCCGTCGGCGCCGACTTCTTTGAGGGCTTAGAATTCACCTCCGGCGATGGCGCCGCCGCCGCCGCCGAATCCGAGAGATTTGGCGGGAAGCCGCCGGCGGCGAGCCATTATCGTCACAGGCACAGTAACTCGATGGACGGCTCGATGTCGTCGTTTGAGGCCGATTCATCGGTGATGATCGATGGAGTTAAGAAGACCATGGCTCCTGATCGGCTCGCTGAGCTCGCTCTCCTTGATCCCAAGCGAGCTAAAAGGTTTTTTGCTCTGTGTGTGTGTGTGTGTGTGTTGTGTAATTGGGTTGAATAAACTAGGAATATTATTACCTTCCTTTGTATCCATTTCTTTCTGTGATTTAAGTGTTTTTTTTTATTTTTATTTTTTATATAATTGATTTTTTGGGGGGTAATTTTTAATAGGTTGAGTTGATTGAGTGGTATGTAGAACAATTTTCTTTTCTGAATCTTCAAATTTTCTATTCTTCGTTTGATCACTGAGAAAACCAAGGGAAAGAGAAAGAAAAAAGAAAAAAGAAAAAAAAAAGAAGAAAGGCTGAACTTTAAGTCCCATATCTTCTGCTATATATTTTTTCCCCGGAAAATGGGAAAACAAAGTTTTAAATGCCTAGAAACTACAACAAATAACATAGGATTCAGCGGTTTGATTTCTTAGTATTTTTTTACTCTCGATTTTTTTAGTAATCATATTAGGTTGGTTGAGAAGAACCTAAATGTAACTGTCAATGGGTAATGAAAACAATTGTGCTACTTCGAAATAGACAAGTTGATTTTTTTATTTTTTTTATTTTTTTGAGCTTACATGTTTGTTTGTTTGTGTTATTTGAAGAATTCTTGCGAATCGACAATCTGCGGCACGTTCAAAGGAGCGAAAAATACGATATACAAACGAGCTGGAGAGGAAAGTACAGACCCTTCAGACAGAAGCTACCACCCTCTCTGCACAGGTCACAATGCTCCAGGTATTTTGACTCTCTCTGCTTTACTTTTTACAATAGAGTACACAGAAAAGCCGCTGCTATATAATCAGACTGATGGTTTGAAGCAAGATCATATGCAAATTAATGGTGAGCTTTGTGGTTATGTATGTTGACTATGAGCTTTGGAAACTTGTGTTTCCTATGTTATTGCGGCTGCAATTCGGGTGGTTCTATTGGGTTAGAGGCCCTAGCGAAATGCACAAAGGTTTTCCCTGCTCCACCCAACCATAAACTGAACCCCTTGCCCAAAGTACTTTGGCCAAACCCGAGCCTAAGCCTGACCAACTAAATTTGGGTTTAACTCGGGTTGTGTGACTAACGTATTCCGCTCATTCATCATATTAATGTTCTAGCCCACTGATACATCATATTAAAGAAGAAAGACGGGTGTGGATTAATAACATTCTATAAGAGTATATATACATACATGGATACATAATAAATATTAAAGACAGAAAGAGAAATTTTGGAAAAAAGAATTCATCAAATTAGAAGCTCCATAAAAACAAAGAAGAAAAGAGAGGAATAAAGCAAGAGCAGCTTGGTTTAATATAAATAGAGAAAAAAGAAAGTAAACAAAAAAAGTTTCATGCATTGATTGATTGATGACATATAGATACATATGCATGTATGTACACAACAAATATTTCCATATACCACTATATATGAGAAAAAGAGAGAAGGTGAATAAAAACCAATGTCAAGCTGTGGGTGCCAAAGGGTTTGTGAAGGAGTGCTGGTGATGAGATGACATTGTGATAGCAAGAATTGGTGGGGGTTGCTTAATTGTTAGATTATCATTGGTCCCAAAAACTTGAGTAGTTGGAAAAGGGTCCAACAATATATATCATGCTCTCAACATCTTCTCTCATGTGTAACCCTATCTTGCATGTAGAGATGCAAACATCCAAATATGTATAGAAACTGAATGCAAATGACAAATAAATGCAAACGGAGATTCTTGATCCTTTGATCTCGTAACTTTACCTTTGACATCATTTTATAGCACCACTAATCTCAAAATCTTAAGTTGTTAGGAAATGAATTCAACAATATCTATGAAGCACAAATACTTCAAATAGGGTGACGTATCCGTATCATATCCGTATTGGATACCGATACTTCTTGGATATTCGCGGATACGTATCGGATACTTATCAAAAGTATCGGATACTTCTTAATTATTTTTTTTATTAATTTTGAAGTATCGGATACTCCAAATCATGTTTACTTGTTTTATGAAATTAGAATTGTAACATTTTTTGTATAGTAATATAATATAATATAATATAATTGCAAGTATAAATATAAGAATATTTTTTTAATACTTTGTTAAGTTTTTCGATAAGAAGAGTATAGTGAGTTAAATAATAGAATTTATCAAATTGATATATCCTAATTATTTCATGCATGTCCCTTATAACTACATAGAAAGTAAAAATCAATAAGAGAATATAACAATAGTAAAATTAATATTAATAAATAAATAAGCAAGTAAATTTGAATACAATATTTTTCACTAGTTTCAAAGGAAAAAGTATAGGGACAAGTTGTAAATTGTTCTATTATTGTAATATAAATATATTAAACTTGATATTGAAATGAAATATTTGCAAGACCTATTAAAAATTTAAAAAGTTAACAAGCTACTAGCTTAAATTAATACAAAATTCTTAAAGGTTAGTATTTTGCATTATAAAATTACATTGTGGTTTCTCAACGTTCTTTAGTTTATGTGTAACTCACTATTAATAATTTTAAAAAATATATTTTTTACAAACGTATCCTAACCGTACCGGTATCCTATTTTTTTAAGTTTTGTCGTATCGCTATATTCGTATCGTGTCATATCCGTATCTCGTATCCGTATCTATGCTTCCTAGAACAATACATATCAATCTATCTAACATCCTCCCTCACAATTTTCATCTTGCATGTGGACATGCAAACAAACATATATAAAGAGAAGCAACATGCAAACGGGAACAAATGCAAACTGAAAGATTCGAACCTAAGACCTTCACTAACTTGAACTCCTATATATTATGTTAGATCACTAATTGCCGTGTGAGGGAGGGTGTTGAATAACTTGATATACATTGTTGGCCTTATTTCCTAACAATTTTAATTTTTGGGACTTAGTGATGATCTAGCAATAATGAGATGTAGTAAGCGATGCTGTTTTTGTGTGCTGAATCATCAGTTGTGCTGAGTGTTGCTGCTTGTTGTGATGGTTTACTAACTAGGATCTACAAAATGGTAAACTGCAAGTCTGTGAGAAGGGGGAGAAAGACATATTACTTGGATACTTCGTGTTTATATGATATTTGAAGAAGATCACGCTCACATTTGTGCAAAAAAACATTTCTACTTTCTCACACAAATGGGAGATAAATTTCATTTTTTTTTCTCTAAATCTCATTTAATTTGAAGTATATTTCTAAATAATTCATTACATCTTATCTAAGAATATTATATGATAGACAATATATATATATTAGTGTTTGAGACGTGTCCCCTGTATCTATATGGGCATACCTAACTTTTGGATACATATCTGAAGCCTCGTTTGGCATGCAATACTTTTAGCTTAAAAGCCAAAAAGTTATTAAAAAAATTAAAAAGCCTATAACTTATATAAAAAAGTCAAAGATTCCTTTTTCTTTCTACTTTTTACATATCTTTTCGTAAAAAATTAGAAAGTCATTCCAAACATACTAATTTTTTTTACCTTATATTTTAGCCAAAAAATCAAAAAATTACTAAAATAGCCTGTTTCCAAACAAGGCCTCAATATCCAAAAATTTAGGTTTAGAAAAATCTGACACTCGGACACACAACCACACTCAATATTTTTATCCGAGTCCATGTAACATAGGTTGCACCCCTAATCTTATATGCATGGGTGGCCTGCACTTGATAATTTGGTGGATTTTGTTAGATTTTTTGAACTTGCAGAGTGGATAGGCCTTCTTTTGTTTTTAATGTATAGGTCTCTTGTTTTATTTTTATTTTTTGTATTGTGATTACACTTCTGTAACCCTCGCCTCCTTTTGTACTTAGGTATAATCCCTCTTACTTGGTACTCGCGTCATCCCATTTTGTTAGTTCCTTTTGGGAGTTCTAACTTTTTAAGGGAACGTGCAATTATTGCACTTTAATTCAATTTCAAAGCACTAATACTATAAATATCCTTTAATTGTCATTTTTAAATATATTTAAAGCCACTTTTAAGCGATAGTTTTGGAAAACTACACGTTTTTTTACTTTGTTTTCAGATAGGATAGGACTAACATTTTGGAACATCCCAAAATGGGAAGATGGACTAACAAAATGGGACGGAGTGGTTATAATAGAAGGGAAAGGTGTTGTGTTTGGGGGGGGGGGGGGGGGGGGGAGGGGATTTGACATCCTTTCATAGATAGATTTCAATTAGACATCTTTTGAGTGACATGATAGGTCACATTGCGTGTTGGGCATTGTCCAAGTTACTTGCACCTATAAGAGATCTAGTGGACGTCAGTTGGAACTCGATAAGGCACAGTGAGGTAGTGGATTATGTTTCCTTAAAGGTAGATATGTTGGTTGATGAGGCACTCGTATCATATGGTAATTTGACTTTCCTTTTCTTGTGACAAGTTTCTCCTACATTTGTATTTTGTTATGCTACGGTGCTTGTTATAGAGTTGCATGTTCTGTCTTCAGATTCTATTCTGCATGGTCTAAACTCACTGTTGTTTAGGTTACCCGTTTTGGCAAGTTGGGTTGGGGCTAAAATAGCCAATAAGCCAAAACACCTAATCACATCACTCTCTACTTTTCTGCACATCTTTTCATAAAAAGTCAAAAAACCAACTAAAATGGCCTATTCCCAAAGACCATTGGGGCAACAGAATTTGATATTCACATCTAAATTCATCTTATATCTGTTAAATATTCTTCTTCTATTGGAAAAGACTAACCTTCTTTGTTCATCAATTTGGAAGTTCAACTTCTTGTCAAATTGTGAAACTCATTGCATGACCTTCTTGTGTAAGCATCAATGGTCTTGAGAAACAGCGAGGCTGTGAGAAATCCTTACTTCCAATGTTGCCCACAAAAAGTCAGAGTCGAGGTTTAAGCTGCTATTGATCGCAACTGTGATTGGAAAAAAGCTCAATTTGTATTGCAATGGAAAGCTTTGCATAGAAATGAAATCAAATTTTTTTTTTCAAAAAAAAAAAAAAAAAAAAAAAAACTTCGTAGGTTTAATGGTTTAACCAAACTTGGTGAGATGTCCTGTATGTGTGCAATTCTTGCTTACATGGGGTCTTTTTCTTTTTCTCTCATCATCTATATGCATCATAATTTCAAGTTGCATTTTCCATTGGTACTTGCATTTGTTTCTTTTTGGTAAGTTATCATATAGGAAAGTATTTTGATGGCCAAGTAGGGGTAGTAAGATTTGAGTGATGGTGCAACAAGAAGAAGGGAAAAGCGAGAAAGGTTGTTCAACATTATAGAGAAACCAAGATTGCTAAAACTAAGTTTGATCATTTATGTCGAATCTCAAGTAGTTGGAATTGAAGACCCTGTTTGCTTGAGTTTAACCTGTAAGTGGATGTCTATACACAAAATACTCTCATCATGTACTGTGTATAAGCTGGTGTTCATTCAGCCCCTTATCTTTTGCTTTGTTCATCTTTTCATCTTATGCTTTGAAGTATCATACTACATGCCTTGGTTACTGACTAATTTCATGCTTGACCTAGTCAACAAAATAATATTATATAATATTTAGGCCAAGTTTGGCATAACTTAAATAATACAAAAAGTTAAAAAGTTACTATCCTATTTAAGTCACATCATCTTATTTAAATCACATCACCTCTCTAACACATCACATCAAACCCAACCCAAACCCAACCCATATAAGCCAATAAGTCAAAAAGTGCACTTTTTTAAAACATCCCAAACCAACACCTTTGAATAAATCTTCTCCCCCTGCACCGCCTCCTCCCAATTTAATGTTGTGCATAAAAACATTTGAAACATTATTAATTTTTGGAATTCACGTGGTATTTCCTTTTAAATTATGCAAATTTAGCAGTGTTATTCTCATCACAGGATAATCGTCTTATTTTGTAGCCCCTTCTCATTTCTTTTGGGTATATAAGCCATTAATTGGTAACATGCATGATATTGCTCTTGGCACCGACTTGCTTTCCAAGGGAGATAATTGAATCACTTCATTGGTGAAATCATTAGTATTTTAATCCTTTGATAAACGATTGATATTTAATTAATCCAATTTTATGATATTTACCTCTTTTACTTGGTCTATCTTTGAGGGTATTCCCAAATTTATTTCCTCTTTTCCCACTTGATGTTTTCTTAGTTTACAAATAGCTGAAATGTCCTGTCAGAGCTTCATTGAGCGTATATATGATTCACTACCTAACCAGAGTTTAAAAATATATGATATACTAGCTGATCACCTGGATGGTAATGCCATGTTGATCCACCAAAGAGGTAAAGAAAAATATGAAAAAACATCAACTTATGTTTAGCATTTCTTGTACGCAGAGAGACACAACTGGATTGACTACTGAGAACAAGGAACTCAAACTGCGGTTACAGGCGATGGAACAACAAGCACATCTTCGAGATGGTAGGCATTGTTTTAATAATATGAATGCTACTTCCATAGGCATTTGGGAACCACATGGAAATGATATTTTCATCTTTTCAATAATATGAATGATATTTTCGCTTATTGGTTTATGATAGAATCCACGGGAGGTGAGGAGTTATAATTTTTACTTGTTGCTATTGGATGCAGCTTTGAATGAAGCACTGAGGGAAGAAGTACAACGGCTTAAGATAGCAACGGGTCAAATCCCAGCTGCCAATGGAAACCCCTTCAACAGAGCTCTACCTCCACAATTCTCTTCCCACCCACAGATGTTTCAGCAATTCGGTACCAATCAAACTCAGCAGCCCCGACAGCAACATCAGACGCCAAATGCTCAGCCCCAGCAGAGCTTCTCAGACTTCAATCAGAGAGTTCCGTAATATCCCAGAAATTTGTTAGCAATTATAATTCGGTGTTTGTGGGGAATTAGATAGCTCGTTGGAAGGTCGCATTCTGTATATATGAATGTGTTACAGATAAAAGTTGTGAAGGGTGTGATCAGTGCTTTGTATGAGTTATACAGATGGTGGGTATGTATGTACTCTCTCAGGATAGAAATCATGCTTATAGAGTTATTAGATACTAGTGGAACATGTCATGAGTTATGGCTATTTGTACTTTTAAGAGAAAAATAATTTGTTTTATTTGAAATTCTGGTAAGAAGGTTGTTTGCTGGAGTTAGAATGATCTTCGTTGATCAAATGTACTAAATAGGTGATGGGCACTGTACAGAGAATTCTAATACGGGAAGTAAGCCCTATTTTGCCAACCAATGATTTAAAACCTGGACTGGACTGGCCAATCGGACCGGTGGAACTGGGACTCCGGCCTAGTTTCGGTCCGGAGGAAATCCAAAACTCAGACTAGGTTGAAAACCGACTTAGATTGTTAAAACTAGAAGAACTATTGGTTCAACTAGGAAAACCAGTTATGAAAAGACCTGGTGGTTGGAAAATTTTTAATTTTTTTTTTCTTTTCTTTTTTCTTTCTTTCTTATATATATATATAGATATATGGTTTTTCAAAATACTTAACTTGAAAACGAATTTGAAAATATAAAGTTACAGAGATAGTTATTTTTTTTTGAGAATAAGCACCCAATTTTTTTCTGACCCTACCTTATTCTTGTCTGAAGAGGCTCTTTTATAGATGAAAAGAGTTACTGTGAGCCTTGTGAAGAGTTACTGTAAGCCTTGAGAAGGAATCTGACTTTGAAAGAAGCACATGGGAGTTGTCTGTAACTTTCGGTGAGTGACTAAAGTTGATGGCTGCTTTTGACTGTGTTTAATTTGTCGGTTGAATGAATTATGATGAATGATGAATAGTAATGTTGACTTTCTTGATGAATAGTGAACAGTAAATTTGACTTTTTTCACTATTCATTGCTTTTGGTGGAGACATGTGACTAAAGGAATCAATATAGATATATATATCAGCAGCTTTTCTCAAAAGAAGAATATTGATTGAAGCTAATAATTATGTCTATATAGAATCCAATGGCTATGTCAGGCATATGGGTCCTGAGCATCTTGAAATTGGGATCTATAGGGGTCATGATTAGTTGAGTCTTCAGAAGAGTCTGAACTATTTGAATCTTCTTTTGAACTTTCTTCATCGGATGACTTAGCTTTAGCCATGAGTAGACAGGCTATTTGGAGAAATTCATCTCTAGAGGACTTGGACTTGGACTTGACTTTGGGCTTATCCTTTGATTGATCAGTTTTGAGCTGTGCTGACTTGGATTTAACCTTTGACTTGGAAAAAGTTGATCCATTGAATTTGCTTCTAAATTTCCTAATGAAATCTTAGATAAAACTCAGTTACGAAGATTCTTAGAATCCTTTAATTATATTGCTGAATTATACAAAGACCTTAGGAAAACCTGTCAACCACTCTTTGATCGGTTAAAAGATAATCCTCTTCCTTGATCTTCTACTTATATTGATATTGTTAAACAAGTCAAAAAATATGTCAAGTCTCTACTATGCCTTGGTATTCCTACTGAAAATTCCTTTAAAATTATTCAAACTGATACTTCTGATATTGGTTATGGTGGTATTCTTCTTTAGAAAATCACTCCTCAGTCATCTGAACAAATTGTTCGTTTTCATTCTGGTGTCTGGAATAAAGCACAAAAAAATTATAGTACTATTAAGTAAGAAATTTTATCTACTATTTTATGTATTAGTAAATTTCAAGATGATATTTTAAATCAAAATTTTTTACTCCATATTGATTGCAAATCTGCTAAATATGTTTTAGAAAAAGATGTTTAAAATCTTGCTAGTAAGCAAAGCCAAGTTGCCATTGATTCGTGTTACTGCTTGAAGTGTTGTTTTATTTAATCAACTTTGTTCCTTTTCTCTACAATTGTTTGCAGTTCTCTTAATCTGTCAAAAACTTTATCTGTGTCTTTCCACTTTGTCACTAGCCACCCATTTTTCGTCCCAGGTCTTAGGTAAGTCCTTTGGTTAGGTAGTATTGGGTACATAGGGGGTCTCCGAATGGGTATGTGTTAACACATCGTATGTGAAAACATTATAAGTTTAGACAATGTATTAAGCTCACTGTTAAAAAAAAAAAAAAAAGAGGAAAAAATGAGTCGATTATTTAGAAGCAACTCTTCTGCCAGCTCTAGGTCAATAACACTACCCTCTATAGCTAATCAAGGTCTAGTAATTAATGAAGAAGATATAGAAATACAAAATGATAAAATTGATGTAAGTTGGAATATACCACAATTACCAATTAAAGAAATATATAAAACTACTTTTATGCAGTCTACATTTCATGTAAATCTTCATGTCAAAACCTTAGAACAAGTTTATATTTTAAAATTTTGATTAAAAACTCTTATTTCAAGAGTTTCCTCTCATGAGGAGGAGTCTCATTGAAGTTTAAGGAGATTATGAAAGTCTATTGCTATTTATAGGAAAAGATTTTCAGAGACAACTTACAAAATTTTATGTAGAATTTAATCAAATTATTTAAATCATATTGATTGGAGGGAGAGTTGAAAATTTCATTTCCTTCCAAAATTAAATCTAGCATTAAATCAATTTGTTTGGAGGGAATGTTTTAATTTCTTTAAACCAAGTGATTTTTTCTTATCAATTATGACTTTATTAAATTTTATTAATAAATATTATGCAACAATTTTTATTTTTATTTGAGTATTTATATATATATATTTATTTATAATTTATTATTATATAATATTAATTATAACGTCACGGTTCCATCGCTTTGACCCGACAGTTGAACCAATGACCCGTCTATCCAGTCCTTTTTCATGTTTGCTCACCGGTATGATTTTCAAAACATTATTGGCAACTTATTGTTTTAGTTGAAGATATAAAAAAAGTTTATTCTCTCTATTTTTTTCTGTACATTTTTTTTTTCTTTTTTTTTTGTGTGAAAATACTAAAGTCTTTAAAAAGTCAATTTCTAAAACAACCCTCCTAAATCTTAACCAGGGAATAAAATATATTTTCACAGAAACGTGAAAAGCCCAAACCCTAACCCTCGCCATTAATTATCTCATTTTCTCATTTTCTCAGTTTGTCATCTTCTCATCGAACTCTCAGCAACCAGTGCTCTACGTTTTAGTTGAGTTCTTGTAACTTTTAATTTGTGTAATACTTACATTCCGTTTTAGTAGTCATTCATTAGTTATATAAATGAAAGAATAATGTTTTAATATATTTTATTTTGGTTGTCATTAAATTCTTATATCATTTACATTATTAAAAAGGATATCAATATAATTATATTAAAACTATAAAGAGTTATTATATTTTTGTTACAAGTCATTATAATTTACCAAACATAAAATAAAAATAAAAAATATATTGGGGGTTGTTTAGGGGTGAACAAACATTAGACTGAGCCAGTACTATACAGTATCGAGCCTAATCTAGCCGTCCTAAGTCTAATCCTAAAGAATGTTAAAATTCAAAGTTTGGCTACTTCACCCAATATATAAGAATAGAAGATAGATACTGGCGGCGAATTTGAAAACTGATTGAAGTTATTGTGGCATGTTTATTCATTCAGTTAGCAATTGTATGGTCATTTTTAGAAATCAAAATTATCTGATAAAGCTTTTAAAAGCTGTTCTAAGTAAGGAAATTGGTCACCTCTGCATAACTTTTGCTGCACTACTTGGTTGCTTTATTTTGGCAATACAACTCTAAAGGTTGGTTCACTTTCAATGCATGATTATTGTATCACTGTTTGCTCACCTTGTATTTGAACATTCTCAATGATTAAGCAAAGTTATCTTTGTAGTTCCTGCTTCCTGGATATCCATTGACAATTATACAAATGATAGAACAGTGGAACATAAATATGGTTTTTCATCGGTAGAGCCTCACATGTAACTTGCATTTTTTTTTTTTTTTTAATCTGTTCCTTTGTGACTGTTTGAAATAGCTTTATGTCACTTTATTGACACCATTTATCAATATTTCATTGCAGTACCCTGATCCATACTTGAAGTATTGTTATGGAGAATTTCCACGCCTTCCATTTAAAAGCTTTATGTCATTCTTATCCTCTCCTGAAAAGCTTTGATGATTTATGGCAAGCAACTTCCATTTAAAAGTATATCCCTATGACATAACATACATATTCCTATGCGAAGGAGGATGTAGTAATCAGCGATTATAGCAGAATTAACTGAAAAAATTCTGTGTTCATCCAATGACGATACATATCGAAGAATAATTTTGTTATGCATTTTTGTAAGACGAATTTTTTGAATGGGAAAATTTGGTCACTTGAATATTTTATCACCCGCCCCGCGTCATAACAAGGCAAAATCCGGTTGTATACTAGTAATGGGCAAATGAGATCAAAAATGAACACAAACTAAATGATACAATTTGCAAATAATTCCAGTAACACAAATCAATTGCAGCCCAGAGATGTGTCATCTATTGAACATCAATCAACAAGAAGATGATGTATGTCAGAAATTTAAACCAGTAATTTGTTATATTATATCAGATTTTTTTTCCTTTTTCCTTTTTTTATTTTATTTTAAAGAACATTAGTTATATTTTCTTCTATTGTAAAGAAGAATTTCATTGAAAACACCCAACAAATTGCAAAGATAACTAGATTCGCATATTGAGAAAAATGCATATCAAATTGAAGAGATCACTGGTGAACTTTATTGTTCTGCTACAGAAACAATAGTAGAACCAACAAATAGCAGTTGCACTAAACCCTAAACCCCAATAGATATCACTTATGAAGAGCACAAACACAATTCTCACTCCCTATATCAGCTGCAAGACAAGGAGGTCTAACTTTCTCATCTCCATACCAAATCGAGCGCTTCTGAACTAATTCATTCAAGAATTCATCCAGCTTCTCAATGGTGACATTAGGCATCACAATAACATGAGCCATATTACCCTCGCATGCAAGTTGCCACCGCCGAACAAACTCCTCATCTAGAGGTCGCTCAAACACAACCGTGCTACTAAGCTCATTCAACATGGCACTAATACCTGCTTCCCTAAGGCGGTCTTTCAAATAGTGAGCATTTCTGAGGCACTTCTGGACTTCTTTCTGGAACCCCTTGTAACCTTTTCTGTTCAGGGTGTACCACAAAAAGATTGGAGCGTGGCCGTTCCGGCTTCCCATGATTGTGGCATCCCTTGAAGCAAGGTACTCGACATTCCTCGATAGGGCATTAATGTGCTCAATCCTTGTCAACTGGACACCGCATGGCATTGGACATCCCACGAACTTGTGGCCAGAAAACACTCACACTTCCAATGGGCTTCTTGAAGCTTACCTTGGGAGCCTGTTCATCAGTCCATCAACAAAGTGTAAGCAGCTAGAGAAGGAAACTAAGAACCAACATAATCCTATAATGTGGTGTATTAAATTGTGTATAAGATTAGATTGATTACAAGAAGACTCAAAAGAGGGACAGTTGGGAGATAAACCGATTACGAAGAGACAGCTAATTAAATACATGTTCCCATCCTCAATAAGCAAGCCATGGATTAGGACCACAACCTTTTTTTTTTGAACTACTAATCAAATGATCTGGCAAGCTAGGAAGAAACAAATGAGGATCAAAATAAAATTACCAGGAAGGTTCTCAGTGAAGTTCATACAATTGGGTTCACCAGTTTTCTAAATCACCATTAGTAAGATTTAGTGTGCGGGATATACTTGGACATTCCTCGACCTTTCTTGGTAATGGCTATAAAAAGATATGACTAGAAACTTCTCTACTCTACTTTGTAATGTGATACATTGTGATTTTGGGGAAAGTATAATATAGCCTATAGAAGCTATGTGCCCAGAGATTCCAGATAGATCTCCTTGAAAACTCAAAAATTCATGGGCCCAAAAGCCTTTCACATGAACAGGATATGAGAAGCGGAAACAAAAGCAAATAACTTACACGTTTGACAAATGGCATCATGAGTCCAAATAGAGCTCCATCACAATGGATGTAGAATCGATCATGTGAGAATCCACATTCTTCAAGGGTCTGTATAACAAGATCAAGATCATCAACCGCTCCTTTGACAGTAGTACCTGCAACACAACGAGATGTGAATCAATTTATGGAGAAGTTTTTTTTTTTTTTGGATCAGCAAAAGTCAATTGTTAATTGTTAGATTAGTACCTATGGGAGTTAGCCTTCCCACCCCTTTACAAAGCACCAAATGCTTGCCCCCTTAATTCAACTCCCCTAAGGAGAGTTAAACCCATGGACTTTAGGAAAGTCTTGGTAGCCAACTAGGCTAGGCCTAATTGATTAATTTACGGAGATGTTAATGGTGTAGACATGGGCTTCAATAGCCATGAATGTGCATGTCTTCATGTATCCGTTTGTGTGTGTGTGTGTGTGTGAGAGAGAGAGAGAGAGAGAGCGATAGAGTAGCTACCTATGTTCACATTAATTATGGCTGGTTTGTCCTTGTTAGAGAGTAGCTTTGCTTTGAAATCTGCACAATTAATCTCCCCAGTGACAAAAGTGCCAACCTTAACGCATTCCATTCTGTACATCCGTGCTGCTTTGAAGACAGAGTAATGTGATTCTCGCGATGCATACAAAATTCCATCTGGAAACACTTCTCTCCTGCACAATCAAATTATGCATATGTTATAACAATTCTTAAACAGGCAGACAGTTCTCCAAAAATGAGAAACAAAGCTAGGATATACTAACCCAACCAGGATTCCATGAAGATTGCCTTCTGTGCCACAGTTTGTAATGTATCCCCAGTATTCGCTCTTCTCTATTTCCCATAGACGGGCAAACCAATCCAAAACACCCACTTCAAATTGTCTTGAATGAACACCATAGTTGCTTTCAATAAATGGATCGCCAAGGTTGTTTATGGAGAAATGCTGCAACTGTGCTAGAGCACCATAATCGAAGTCCAGATTATATGGGTAACCTGTAACATAATTTATCAACAAAAAGCCATAAGAAACCAATATATTTCAGGTAGGAATTGAGAAAGGACTCCAGAAGTACTGACCAGTTGTACAAATCTACAAGGCCATGGACTACACAACGTGTAACTTCTAATAAACTTATACAGGTATATAAAAGCAACAAAATGTATCTACAATATGTATCTAAAAAGCAGAACTAATATTAGAGAAGACCAAGGTTAATATGTGGAAGCTTTATATAGTAACTAGAGCAATGCTATATATCACCTTTATTTATTTATTTATTTATTTTTATACTGTTCATATCATTTCCAAACAAGAACCACGATGAGTATCCAAATAGGCTTCCTGTGATACAAAACAATGACAAAAAAAATACCTTTTTTTGGAAGGTAAGCATGTGAAAATCAAATGGTAACATACAAACAAGAAGGGGATAAAAAAGGTGACATATAGGCTATAGCATTTATGTAGTGAATATAAGAATAAACAATGCTTGATATTGAGGATCTCATATAGCTAGTGCAATCCACTCCGTAACAAACGACAACAGGATATCGGAACTGCAATTCCTCAAACTCAAATGCTGTAAACTGACCAGTGTTCCTGGCACCAATAAGGGTTTAGTTAGAGGTGTGGGCTGCACTCATACTCAAACTCATGTTCTCATGGCCCATGCCTCAGCTTTCGCAATTACATCAAGCAATAGCCCCCAAATTTGTACAAGTGTAGATCAGAGGCGTGAACAGAAAAATTGGATACGAGTTTCTGAACATGTGTCTCATAAATACTTTTTATTAATTGTATCTACAAAAAATGTGCTGAGTACATATGAATGTTCCTAGTTCTAATGTCTTGCCTTACATTGAGATTGAATATTATGATGCAGTTTATTGGACAAAAATTTGGATATACACCGGCATCTGATCCTTGACAAGCTGTGAATTTGGTGATACATTTACACCAATGAAAAAACTAAACAGGAGATTCATATGCCCCATGTTGCAATTATGACTAAAAAATTGTTAATAATAATAATCATAAAAAGCAGTGTTACTATTTTTTGCTACAGTTCAGTAGAAAATGTTAAAATAAGTTGAAAAAACAAATAAGCTGAAAATTCCAAAAGTTCTAACCAACAACAAACATACAACATTTAAAATAAAAACACATTAACATCAAGCTTACAAATCTGCAAAAGGGTTTTTTTTTACCTAACGTGGGTGACTAAATTCAGATAAACATAACCAACCTAATTCACATAAAATCAAAATCCAGTCTTTTGGCACTATTGATTCATAATCTATTGTATTACATAAAGTTTACATTCTATATCGTGTGAACAATGTCGCATTTTTAAATTTTCCAATAATGCACTTCACATCCAATTAACTGCTAAAAGGTTTTTCGAGTTTAAACGGTTTCCTCGTTCATCAAGTAGTCCAAAAAAGTAAATTCATAATCACAAAAGAAACCCAAGAAATAATAGAAGTAGGTTGTTCAAACTGTCTAGAACAAAATGTCCGGCAATAAATAAATAAAAATCAATGCAAATGTTCAATTTCACAAATGAGAGATCTATCCTCCATTGCGCTTATGGATTGAATAGTCCCAATTATGATATTTTAGCCAACTCTAGCTTAGGTGAGGCAACTATTACTGAAAATAACACGGTTCATATCTTTTTCCTATACCTATTTCTGAAGTTTGCCTCCATTTTCTCGCCAACCAAACAGAGCATTATGAAAAAAAAAAGAAGAAAAAGAAACCAGTTGATGGCTTACCTAAATGATATTTGGTCCTCTCAATGAGGGTTTTGCGATACCTAGCCAAGATACTGGCCATGAAGGCCTCCATATCGCCGGTGGACTCATCGTCCGCATCAGGCTCCGTGATGGTGAGGCACGTAGTGTGCACGTTCCTCCCTAGAACAATCTCTCTCTCCTCCTTCTTCTTCTCTCCGTTGGAAGCCACAACCGGAGGGCAACGGTTCCGCAGGGACGGCCGTGGGATCGAAGCCCTTCGACAACAGCTCGATCTTTCCGGCGTTGGATAGCACCGACACTGATTCAGCTTCTACTGTCCCTACCATGACGATCCTTCTAGATGAGCAAATTTCACAGATCTGAAATTAGATATTAGATCTTGTGGTTTGGAGAAGTAGAGAGGAGAGCAGAGTCGAAGCGTTTGAGAAAAAGAGATGGGAAAGAGGAGCGTGTGAAATGGTGTTGTTTTATAGACGACCACCGCGAATGTTGGAGGTGTCCGGGTATTTTCCCTACGACTACGAATCAAGAAGCTTCCCTCCCACTTCACCTTTTCATCTAAAATCGTTTAATTTATATCAAATTATTTTGCGGTCCTAAAATAATAGTTTATTTTTAAAAAAATTAACTTTTTTTTAATAGTATATTATATTTTAAAAATATTATTTTTTTAAAATTACTTTTTGATAATATATTTTTTAAAAGTATTAATTATCATAATTATACTTTTTGTATTATTAATAAATTTAAAAGGATGGTAAAATAATAAATTTATATTATTTTATTCATTAATTTTTGAACAAATGACTAATATTTTGACATAATGAAAAGTAGAATCAGAGACTAATATTTTAGAACAGAGGAAGTATCAAATATTAATATATTTATTAACAATATTAGTAATATACTCACAAATTTGAATATGATGAACCACATCAATTTATGAGTGTTTTAATAAGATTGTTAGTATCCTTAGCATTATTCATTATTTATACACAAAAAGCCAAAAAAAAAAAAAAAAAAAAAATCTGGATTATATGCACTTTGGTTATGATAATGTGAGGTTAGTTATTACTCATTCTAATATTACTTATAACATTATTTTGATTATAAATAATTCAATAGCTCTTTTAAATTATGATATTTATATATTTTTAGTATTGTGAGATTATTTATTTGGAAAATGCTATGATATGTAATTTATGATATTTGTAGGTTTGATTCCTACAAATGTCATAATTTGCATACCATAGTATTCAATGGGCATGGCCCACATGACCCAAGATAGCCCAACTCATAACTGCCTTGGACGGCCCAAGTAGGCATTTAGTTACAGTCTAATGTGTGAAACTTAACAATAGGCCCACCAAGGAAACCACGTTGGTCCAGGCCCTATGACACTTACACTTGGTAGGTAAGGAGCTAGCCACATGGTAGACAAAGATCCGACAGAGTTATTGAGCCCAGGCATCGGGCATTAAATGCAACAAGATCTCTCGTTCCTGGGTATGGTGAAACTGTTATGGCCGACGACAAGTAGATCCTAGACTTTCGGCTAATAAGACAACTTGAATGGATAAGGAAATAATAGAGAAAAAGATATAAGGAAACTCGGAAGAACGTTAACAAGTAAAGAATACTCTCTCTCTCTCTCTCTCTCTAACTACTCTCTCGATCACTTTCAATCTAACTTGATCATCGGAGGGTTTACGGAGAGAAACCACCCTAATCTCGGTGCTTCCCCATTGGACCTTTTGCAGGAACATAGTAAAAAGATGAAGGCTAGCAGACTCGTGAAATGCGTGGATCAGTTCGACCCATCCTCCATTGACTATATTGCATTATCAATTGGCACTGTATGTCGGAATTGCCCCTGGTTAACAATTGTGTTCATTGTCACCAAAGGAAGTTCTGCTATCACCTATTATAACGACCCTCGTACTGATTACCGAATAACCGCTGAATTATATACTGATTGCTGCTAATTGGAATGGATGATGATTGATAATCGAATTGATTGAAGTGCTGGATAGACCGATTGAAATCGAAACTGAAATTGAATAGGTCATCTACTGAATTGCATATTGTATCTGTTGATTTATGTGATTATCTGTTTGAGTTTATATGTTTAAATTGCTAATTGAAGGCCTTATCGGCGGCCGATTGAGAAACCGTTTGATGTTTTGTAGTCAGCATAATTTATGTGATTTAATGGTATTTTTATCTGAAAATTGATTAGGAATGATTAAATTAGATTAAACGAGTTAATTACGAACTTAGACGTATTTACCGAATTGCCATCCATAGTGGACATTTTGTTTAATATCATTATTGTGCCTTATACACTTTGATGAACGTCTTCATCAGCCCCTTTATTCTTGTTTCAGCCGACCAAACTTAGAGAAATAGAGGGAGAGTGAGAGAATTAAGCTCATTTGTTGAAATTGCTCAAGAGTTTGAAGATTTGTAGCATAATTGCTAAATTAAGCTTGCTAGACTTGTGATTGACACTCTAGGTAGGACATTCATCCTCTTATTGTTGTCATTAAGATTAATCTTGCATGTTCCATGCATTATTGTAGAGCTAAACCATGTTTAAGTTCAAGAATGTTGAATTGAAGCTTGGTTGTTGCATGCATGACCATCTTGGTGTATTTTGAAGTTAAATTCATGGTAGATTATACATGCATGTCCATATTTTTACCATAGACCATGTTTTCATTTGGTTTTCAAAGATTGGAGCTCATTAGAGCAAGAATTGAACATTGAATTTGGTTTAAAACTCATGCATTGCATGTGTTCATATTATTCTTGAAATTGGGTTTGAATTGGAATTTAATTGACTCACCTTTGGGGCTTGAATTCTGAAATTGGCTTTTGAAACTTGTTATTCTTTGAGTTGGGATGTATTCCCCAGAATTTGGGCCCAAGAGGTCGAGTTTTGATGTATAGAATGCTTGGTTTGAGCTTGGAAGGCAAATCTGGAAATTCCAGATTTGGCTTCTTCGCTCGAGCGAAGGATTCCTCGCTCGAGCGAGCCCTTTGATTTTGCAATCTCGCTCGAGCGAGCATCGAGCGACCATCGCGCGTAAAATTCCAGCAACCAGTACTTTTACTGTTCATGCAGATCGCTCGAGCGAAGGATTTCTCGCTCGAGCGAAGCCTTTGATTTTGGAAGCTCGCTCGAGCGAAGGAAGGCTCGCTCGAGCGAAGCTCTTATTTTCAGCAACTTTTGAAAAATGCCTTCCAAGTGTATTTTTGCATCCTCATCCCATCCTAGGCATTCTTAGGCCTAGTTTAAGGCATCTTAATGAGGATTTAGACATAGAACCACACCGAGGAAATTTAGGGATTTAATTAACATCCTTTCCAACTGTAAACTTAGTGTGTGTTCTATTCTGTTAATTGTTTAGGGTTGGCTCTCGGGGACACGCTCTAGCTGCTAATAGCCCAATCTCTGTGAGTAACAGACTGTGTAAAGATATGTTCAAAATGGTTATCTTTTGAATACTGAACTGAAATGTTTATTGAACTGATATTGTTTATTGAATGAATGTATGTCCTGTATTTCGAACTGTATTGTGGCATCCTTAGCACCCATTGTTATTGATTGATACAGAGCTCTGTCGGTTTCCTCGTGGAACCATATTGTTATTGATTGATGGCCATCACTATTGTTGGGTCTGTTAAGGCCCGGTCCTTTTGGACTTATTGTTTATAGGCTAATGGATGTACCACATATGACCGATTGATTGAAATACTGATTGATCGAAATACTGATTGATTGAAATATTGAAAGATTGAAATACTGCTAAATGAATTGATTTCATTACTGTAAGGACATTCATTCATAACCTCTTTACACTTTATGTTATTCACTGGGCTTTAGCTCACTGTTTATATATATATGTAGGTTCTCAGCAGCCAGACCGGAGCTAGGAGCGTGGGATTGGTCCCCAGTTTTGTCAAGCCAGCCTATGTGCCTCACTGCGAGGTTCCGTGTTGCCATGCTATGGCTTTGGGGTCTTTTGTACTTCCCCTGTCTGTCTCACTGTTTTGTACTGTTGTGGGACCATTGTATAGACTGTTACTATTTACTGTACTATCCAAGGGGTTAAGTCCCTGTTTTCACCGACTGTTATGGATGTGTATATATATGTATGCCGTATTGTACTGTACTGTTCTATGTACATGTGAATGAAAAAATTTTTGGCATACAGATTGTCACAGCTCATTGGACACTATTCATTTATTGTTTTGGCTTCCGCCAGGCCCTGAACTCTGTTATATTGTATGATTGTTAAGCAGGCCTTTGGTAATCACGGATTACTGGCCAGTTACGGTGCTAAACCCATAGGGCCGGGTTTGGGTCGTGACAGAGTGGTATCAGAGCGATACTTAACCACGAGTTATACCGCACACACGTGTTCAAATGAGCTATAGGGTGTCCTAGAAAAGTGATTAGGACATTGCATTAACATGAAAAATGTGTGCTTATGATTGACTGGATATATGTGAAAATGTTAAACTGTCCAATTGTACAACTGTTTATAATGATAACTGTCATAACTGCTTTATAGTGAAATGGATAATGCAAATGAAACTGAAGCATCATCCTCTGAGGCCAGAATGGCCAGACTTGAACAAATGATGGGACTGGTAATCGAAAGACTGGATCAACAACAGAACCAACAGCCACCTCCTCCTCCTCCGGTTCAGCCGGAACAGAATGCACCAAATGTACAGAATGTGAATGCTAATGAGGTGGACATTATTGCGTTGACTCATAAGTTCAGCAAGATGAAACCGCCGTCCTTTCAGGGAGGCTTAGAACCGCTAAAGGCCGAAGCATGGGTCCTTGAAACAGAAAAGTTATTTGAGGTGTTTCCGTGCTCAGAAGCACACAAGGTATTGTTAGCCACCTTTACACTACAGGAAGAAGCTAGAAGGTGGTGGATGTTGACCCGTGATGCAAACACCGTAGTGACTTGGGCTCAGTTCAAGGAGTCCTTCTTTGAAAAATATTTTCCCCAGTGCATCAGGGACAGAAAAGTAACTGAGTTTGAACAGTTGAGACAGGGCAAAACGTCTGTTGCCGAGTATGAGAAGCAATTTACCGAACTTGCTAGGTATGCACCACATATGGTGGACACCGATTATAAGAAGGCCAGGAGATTTGAAGGTGGCCTTAGTGTTGCTATACAGGATCGCATAAATGTTTTGAAAATGCCAACTTATGTGGGTGTTCTCGACCGGGCATTAATGGCCGAGTCAAATATTGCAGCAGTGAAACAATCTGAAACACCAACGACTGAGTGGCAAGGAAAAAGACAGGGTTTCAAGTTTAAGAAAGGCAAGCACAACTTATCAAATAAGAAGCAGAATACGGGGTCAATGACTAGCCCCAGCCAAGGGAGTGGGTTCACTCCACCCTGTTCTATATGTGGCAATAAGCACAAAGGGGTTTGCTATCAGATTTCTGGAGCTTGTTTCAAGTGTGGCAAGGTGGGCCACAGGATTAAAGACTGCCCCTCTAACCCGCAATCAAGTAGTAAAGCTGCACCAAGCGCAGCAGCATCAACTGCAACACCAAAACCAAATCCCAAAGCTACCGGGAAAGAGCCTATGAGGCAGGGCCGAGTGTTCGCCCTAGTACCGGGAGACGTGCAAAACACTGAGACTGTCGTGTCAGGTATCCTCTCTATCTGTGCTCAGAATGCATATGTATTGATTGATTCGGGGTCTACACATTCTTATGTGTCGCATGCTTTTTCGCGTAAATTGAATAGACCCTTAGAACCTATGAACTACTTGTTAGCTGTATCATCACCTGTTGGGGGATCCATGACATGTGCATATATGTATCCTGCTTGTGAGATCATTGTTGGGGATATGCATCTGTTTATTGATTTGCTACCGTTGAACATAGATCATTTTGATGTAATATTGGGGATGGATTGGTTACAAAAATATCATGCCACTATCGATTGTGTGACCAAACAAGTTGTTTTCCGACCACCGGGTTTACCCGAATTTGTGTTTAGTGGAGTTGGAGTAGTACCTCCTCCGTATTTGATCTCTTCTGTAAAGGCTGTCAAACTGATTAGAAAGGGGTGTAAGGGATATCTATGTTCTGTACTGACTGTATCTGCTACTGATAATGTTAAAACTGATGTGAATTGCATTCCTATAGTTAGAGAATTCCCAGATGTATTTCCAGATGATCTACCAGGCGATTTGATTGACAGGGAGATTGAGTTTACTGTTGATGTGGTACCGGGTACACAGCCGTTATCTAAAGCTCCCTACAGAATGGCTCCAACCGAACTGAAAGAGCTGAAAATACAATTGCAGGAACTGCTGGACAAGAAGTTTATCAGGCCTAGTACTTCACCGTGGGGTGCACCTGTTTTATTTGTGAAGAAGAAAGATGGCTCACTGAGACTGTGCATTGATTATCGCGAACTGAACAAGGTAACTGTGAAAAATAAATATCCATTACCGCGTATTGATGATTTATTTGACCAGTTACAGGGTGCACAAGTGTTTTCCAAGATTGATCTTAGATCGGGGTATCATCAATTGAAAGTAAAACCGGAAGACATTGATAAAACTGCTTTTAGAACGAGGTATGGCCACTATGAATTTTTAGTTATGCCGTTCGGAGTCACGAATGCCCCAGCTGCATTTATGGACCTCATGAACAGAATTTTTAAACCATACCTTGACGATTTCATTGTGGTATTTATTGATGACATATTGATATATTCTAAGACTGTAGAAGAACATGAACAGCATCTGAGACTTGCCCTGCAAACCTTAAGAGAACAGAAACTATATGCTAAACTGTCTAAATGTGAATTTTGGCTTGATCATGTGATGTTTTTGGGACATGTTGTTAGCAAAGATGGAATTTCTGTTGATCCGCAGAAAATTGAAGCTGTAGTAAACTGGCCTAGACCAACCAATGTGACTGAAGTCCGAAGCTTTTTGGGACTAGCCGGGTATTACAGAAGGTTTGTCAAAGATTTCTCCAAAATTGCCTTACCATTGACTCAGTTGACACAGAAGGGGGTATCATTTGACTGGACTGACCAAAGGGAATCAGCATTCCAGGAGTTGAAAACTAGACTCGTGACTGCACCAATTCTGACTCTACCTACAGGTACGGATGGTTATACTATATTTAGTGATGCTTCTCATAAGGGTTTGGGATGTGTTTTAATGCAGAATGGGAGAGTTATTGCTTATGCTTCCCGACAGTTGAGACCACATGAAAAGAATTACCCAACCCATGATCTTGAACTTGCTGCAGTAGTGTTTGCATTGAAAATCTGGCGTCACTATTTGTATGGAGCAACATGTGAAGTTTACACCGACCACAAGAGCCTGAAGTACTTTTTCACTCAGAAAGAACTGAATATGAGACAGCGGAGATGGCTTGAACTGATCAAAGATTATGACTTACAGATTTTATACCATCCGGGAAAAGCCAACACCGTTGCCGACGCATTAAGCCGAAAGTCAATTGCCAACTTAGCCTGTTTGCTCACCGGGCAGAAAGAACTGCTTCATGACCTGGAAAAGTTTGAAATTGAAATTGTCTTGAAAGAACAAGGTGGAACCTTAGCGGCTATTTCTGCTCAACTAGCCTTGATTGAAGAAATTAAAGAAAAACAGCAACTGGATGATTACTTGAAGAAAATCATTGAAGAAAGGGATTCAAAACCGAAACCGGGATTTAAATTTGACAACAATGTACTGAAATTTCAAGACAGACTGTGTGTACCAAATGATTCTGAATTGAAAAGAAGAGTTCTGCAAGAAGGCCACAGTTCGAAGTTTTCGATTCACCCGGGGAATACGAAAATGTATCAAGACTTGAAACAGAATTTTTGGTGGCCAGGAATGAAGAAGGAAATTGCCGACTTTGTGTCCAAATGTCTTCATTGCCAACAAGTCAAAGTTGAACATCAACGACCTGCTGGATTACTGCAACCTTTATCCATACCAGAATGGAAATGGGAGCATATCACGATGGATTTCATTGTTGGATTACCTCGCTCCAGGAAAGGTATGGACTCTATTTGGGTTATTGTTGATAGACTGACTAAATCTGCACACTTCCTACCTGTCAAGACAATTTATAATGCGGACAGATTGGCTGTTATCTATATTGATGAAATTGTTAGACTGCATGGAGTGCCTGTATCTATTGTTTCTGACAGGGATTCGAAGTTTACATCGAGGTTCTGGCAGAGCCTACAGACTGCATTGGGTACTGAATTGAGGCTGAGTAGTGCCTATCATCCTCAGACAGATGGACAGTCAGAAAGGACCATCCAAACTCTAGAGGATCTACTGAGAATGTGTGTCCTTGATTTTCAGGGAAATTGGGAAAGTCATTTGCCATTGGCTGAATTCGCCTACAACAACAGCTATCATTCGAGTATTGGAATGGCGCCTTTCGAGGCATTGTATGGCAGAAAGTGTAGATCTCCAATTTGCTGGGCAGAAGTTGGAGATGGGCCGTTACTTGGGCCCGAGATTGTATATGAAACGACTGAGAAAGTGAAACTGATACAGCAGAGACTGAAAACTGCACAGAGTAGACAGAAAAGTTATGCAGATGTCAGAAGACGAGACCGAGAACATGAAGTGGGTGATCACGTTTTTGTGAAAGTGACACCAATGAAAGGCCAGACTCGTTTTGGAGTCAAAGGCAAGTTAGCGCCACGGTATGTCGGACCGTATGAGATTATTGAGAAAATCAATCCGGTGGCGTATCAAGTTGCACTTCCTCCTGAAATGGAGCATATGCATAATGTCTTCCACATTTCGATGTTGAGAGACTATCTTCGAGATCCGTTCCATGTGATTGAGCCTACTCGGATAGTGTTGAGTGATGACTACACCTACGAGGAACGGCCTATACAGATTGTAAACAGACGGATCAAGAAATTGAGGAACAAGGAAATTCCGTTAGTGAAAGTTGACTGGCAGAACCACGGTGGTGTGTATGCCACGTGGGAAAGGGAAGATGACATGGCAAGAAGATATCCTGATTTGTTTCCACTGGATCCTGTTTTCTTCCAGACTGAAGGTAACTCGAGTTTAGAGGACTAAACTCCTTATAAGGAAGGGAGACTGTAACGACCCTCGTACTGATTACCGAATAACCGCTGAATTATATACTGATTGCTGCTAATTGGAATGGATGATGATTGATAATCGAATTGATTGAAGTGCTGGATAGACCGATTGAAATCGAAACTGAAATTGAATAGGTCATCTACTGAATTGCATATTGTATCTGTTGATTTATGTGATTATCTGTTTGAGTTTATATGTTTAAATTGCTAATTGAAGACCTTATCGGCGGCCGATTGAGAAACCGTTTGATGTTTTGTAGTCAGCATAATTTATGTGATTTAATGGTATTTTTATCTGAAAATTGATTAGGAATGATTAAATTAGATTAAACGAGTTAATTACGAACTTAGACGTATTTACCGAATTGCCATCCATAGTGGACATTTTGTTTAATATCATTATTGTGCCTTATACACTTTGATGAACATCTTCATCAGCCCCTTTATTCTTGTTTCAGCCGACCAAACTTAGAGAAATAGAGGGAGAGTGAGAGAATTAAGCTCATTTGTTGAAATTGCTCAAGAGTTTGAAGATTTGTAGCATAATTGCTAAATTAAGCTTGCTAGACTTGTGATTGACACTCTAGGTAGGACATTCATCCTCTTATTGTTGTCATTAAGATTAATCTTGCATGTTCCATGCATTATTGTAGAGCTAAACCATGTTTAAGTTCAAGAATGTTGAATTGAAGCTTGGTTGTTGCATGCATGACCATCTTGGTGTATTTTGAAGTTAAATTCATGGTAGATTATACATGCATGTCCATATTTTTACCATAGACCATGTTTTCATTTGGTTTTCAAAGATTGGAGCTCATTAGAGCAAGAATTGAACATTGAATTTGGTTTAAAACTCATGCATTGCATGTGTTCATATTATTCTTGAAATTGGGTTTGAATTGGAATTTAATTGACTCACCTTTGGGGCTTGAATTCTGAAATTGGCTTTTGAAACTTGTTATTCTTTGAGTTGGGATGTATTCCCCAGAATTTGGGCCCAAGAGGTCGAGTTTTGATGTATAGAATGCTTGGTTTGAGCTTGGAAGGCAAATCTGGAAATTCCAGATTTGGCTTCTTCGCTCGAGCGAAGGATTCCTCGCTCGAGCGAGCCCTTTGATTTTGCAATCTCGCTCGAGCGAGCATCGAGCGACCATCGTGCGTAAAATTCCAGCAACCAGTACTTTTACTGTTCATGCAGATCGCTCGAGCGAAGGATTTCTCGCTCGAGCGAAGCCTTTGATTTTGGAAGCTCGCTCGAGCGAAGGAAGGCTCGCTCGAGCGAAGCTCTTATTTTCAGCAACTTTTGAAAAATGCCTTCCAAGTGTATTTTTGCATCCTCATCCCATCCTAGGCATTCTTAGGCCTAGTTTAAGGCATCTTAATGAGGATTTAGACATAGAACCACACCGAGGAAATTTAGGGATTTAATTAACATCCTTTCCAACTGTAAACTTAGTGTGTGTTCTATTCTGTTAATTGTTTAGGGTTGGCTCTCGGGGACACGCTCTAGCTGCTAATAGCCCAATCTCTGTGAGTAACAGACTGTGTAAAGATATGTTCAAAATGGTTATCTTTTGAATACTGAACTGAAATGTTTATTGAACTGATATTGTTTATTGAATGAATGTATGTCCTGTATTTCGAACTGTATTGTGGCATCCTTAGCACCCATTGTTATTGATTGATACAGAGCTCTGTCGGTTTCCTCGTGGAACCATATTGTTATTGATTGATGGCCATCACTATTGTTGGGTCTGTTAAGGCCCGGTCCTTTTGGACTTATTGTTTATAGGCTAATGGATGTACCACATATGACCGATTGATTGAAATACTGATTGATCGAAATACTGATTGATTGAAATATTGAAAGATTGAAATACTGCTAAATGAATTGATTTCATTACTGTAAGGACATTCATTCATAACCTCTTTACACTTTATGTTATTCACTGGGCTTTAGCTCACTGTTTATATATATATGTAGGTTCTCAGCAGCCAGACCGGAGCTAGGAGCGTGGGATTGGTCCCCAGTTTTGTCAAGCCAGCCTATGTGCCTCACTGCGAGGTTCCGTGTTGCCATGCTATGGCTTTGGGGTCTTTTGTACTTCCCCTGTCTGTCTCACTGTTTTGTACTGTTGTGGGACCATTGTATAGACTGTTACTGTTTACTGTACTATCCAAGGGGTTAAGTCCCTGTTTTCACCGACTGTTATGGATGTGTATATATATATGTATGCCGTATTGTACTGTACTGTTCTATGTACATGTGAATGAAAAACTTTTTGGCATACAGATTGTCACCGCTCATTGGACACTATTCATTTATTGTTTTGGCTTCCGCCAGGTCCTGAACTCTGTTATATTGTATGATTGTTAAGCAGGCCTTTGGTAATCACGGATTACTGGCCAGTTACGGTGCTAAACCCATAGGGCCGGGTTTGGGTCGTGACACCTATCTTCTACGTCAGGGTGGATGGTTACGACGAGATCCATGGCTTCATAACACACTACTAGTAACCTCGAAGTTGAGTCCTCCAACCCAAACAACCCACCTTTGTATTTCGCAAAACTCACTAACAGCATCAACCGCTTAGCCGAACAAAACCAAGCCCTGATTAATGCTTTGCTCCAGCGTGACTTACCTATCCCTCCTCCACCACCCCGAAACAAGCCCACCATTATCATACCTTCCCTCCATATGTGTCCCAAGGTTCGTTTCCGCTCTTCGTCCTATAACCTCCACCGTCGAATCTTAAAGGTCTACACACCTCTCCTCCAAGCTTACAACTTCACCAAGATGGACCACCGTTCTTCCACAATCACCCTCCATAACACCATGCTGCTACCCATGAGGGAGAAGCTAGCAGTGTTCAACCTCCGCTTCATGCTAAAGGAGACAATGCCCCCGTTTGGGACGAAGAACAACGGGCCATGAAAGTCTAGACTGAGCATAAAGAGCTCAGGCAGACTGAGTCTTCCAAGCCTCAAGTCTCAGCCAGACTAAGCATGAAGAGTTCAGCCAAACTAAGTCTTCCAAGCTTTAGCCAGACTGAGCATAAAGAGTTTAGCCAGACTGAGTCCTCCAAGCCTTAGCCAAACTGAGCATGAGAAGTTGAGCCAGACTGAACATGACGAGCTTAGCCAGACCGAATGTGTAATTTGACTGAGTAAACTTATAATCCACCAATTCACCTTTTGTTTTTGGAAAAACCCAGTTTTTATGACATCAGCAGTTTATCACTCCACGATTTAGAAGAACAGTTTTTGTACTTCAACACAAATTTCTTACAAGCTGTAAAACTCTTTACAAACACAAATCTCCTTACAAAGACAAATTACAACAAAACAAAGAAAGCAACAGATCAACTGCCCCGCCTTCAACCCCCCTCTTCCCCATTGGACAATACATCTTCTTCTTCAATGCCCTTATCCACTGGGGTCTGGGCGATTTCTCCCTCTCTTGGCCTTATGCGTTTGATGTCGATGTTTGGGAAGAGCTCTGCTAGCTTTTGCTGGCAGCTCACCCATTCACTGTTCTAGTAGATGCTCAGTTGGTGCTTATAGCGGTCAGACTATTGGAAATTTTCTATTATTTTTGTCTTGGTCTGCCCTTCCACCAGTTTGGCCGCCGCCACATTTGAGGGACCAGCCTCACCTCTTTCTCCTCTGGCCAAACTTGCGGCTACTGCAGCGTCTAGGGCTATTTGGAATTCTCTTGATTGTTTATACTACTTAACAGTTGCGCCGTAGAGGTCAGGATAGGCCGCCCTCTCTGATGTCAAGGTCCTAGACAGCTCTGCTAATTTGTCCCTCTCCTTCTCTAAGGCCCTCTATAATTCTGTGATTCGCGCCTCTAACTCTTCATTCTTCTTCAGGGACGCATTGCGTAATTCCTCATTGTTGCTTAAAAACACCTCCAGTCAATCCTTGGTAGTCTAACAAGCCTGTTCAACCTCTGCAGTCTTCTTTTGCTCTACCCTGATTTCAAACTTCAACGCGATTATTCTACGATTGGTGGTCTCCAGGTCCTTCGAAGACCTGTTTGCTTATGTATAGATAACTGCCAGCTTGGTTTCAGCCTCTGCCATCTCCAGTTTCACCTGCTCAGCTATATGACTCTACACTAGGGCTAGCACTTCAAGTTTTTTACAATTAACAGCGTGTAACATCCCTTTTGCGTAGGCACTCCGAGCTATCTTGCACAGACTTTTAGCCTCAGCTTTGGCCAGTTGCACTTCCATAGCTGTCTGCTCCGCTCGAGCTAACATTTTCTGCAGTTCCATCGGCGCTATTACACATTTTCTCGAGCAAAGCAACAGTCAAGGTTAAGGACTCCATCTGGGTAGCACCTATCGCCCTCAGTAAGTCTGCGTCTCCAAATTGCAAGACATCTATAGCGATCCCGGTTTCTCTTCCTTTGATTGTTGTATTCCGGACTTAGGTTCTGTGGAGTTGGTAGTTGTATATCTTGTTGTTATCCTTTAATTCCGTGTGGTTGAATTTTAGGATGTATTGGGCGGGTTTCGAATAGGTTAGTTGAGCTTTAGTCCCATTCCTTGTTGCCCAGAATTTTGGTGGTACGCTCGAGCGGGTCCCTTTGCGCTCGAGCAGAGTTTGATTTTTGGTTGTCCGCTCGAGCGGGTCTTCTTGCGCTCGAGGGTTTATACACTCTCAGCATTTCGTGCCTCTGCAAAACTTCTGCAGGTGTGTTTTTCACGCTCGAGCGGATTTTCTTACGCTCGAGCGGGTCGCGCTCGAGCGGGTATCTTGGCGCTCGAGTGGGTAGTTCATTTTCTGTAAAAGTACCGGAAGGGGGAAATCTACGCTCGAGCAGCTTTCCCTTTGCGCTCGAGCGGGTGTGTTTTACAGTTGTGTCTTGGTGCTCGAGCGGACACCCTTGCGCTCGAGCGGGTCCAGTTTTTTGTGCTTGACGCTCGAACGTCCTATGCTTCGCTTGAGCGGGTCATACGTATATCAGATATCAGCTGGGTCTTTTTAGATCACTTTTCAACTTCCACTTTCTCTCTTACTTTTCCAAAAACCCATTTTTTGAGAGCCTCTCTCTCTATATTTCACTTTCTCTCTAGGGATTGATCTATCTTGAGTGATCTACTCTCTTAGTGTCTTTACAAAAAGTGTAGAGCTTGGTTTGGGCTTCCTTTTGATCCGAAATTTTCTTGGTTTGAAGCACTTCGAGATTTCTCCATCATCTCCATTGAGTTTCATCTCTTGAGGTAGGGATTCTTACTCATTCTTATGTGCTTTAACATAGATGTTGAGCTTTTTGTATAAATGGTTTGATTTGGATAATTTTGGGTGTTAGGGTTTTAAAGGTATGAAAAAGGGATTTTGTTATTTTGACTCATAAATATGTAATTTGGGTCTCAAAATGATGGTATTGTTGTTGGTTGTTGATATTTGTGCCTTTGGGCCAAAGTTGAGAAAGAGGGAAGAAAACCCTAATTTTTGTTATAAATTAATTTATACAATTAATTTGGGAATGTTATGGAAATATGAAATTGAGTTGAAGAATATGAAATTGACTAATTATGGGATAGAATGGTGAAGTTGGAATAATTAACCACTCACCTTGAAAATTGTTGATAATTTATCTGTTGGATGAAATTATTATCTGTTTAGAAATAATTACTTTGGGCTACCGGTGGAGGGTAGTCTTGATTGTTGTAGACAATGCATGATAATTAAGCAAACTAAAACTAATCAATTGAGTATGCCATCGAATATGGCGGTTGATATAATACATGAATTTTATGTATTGATTTGATTATGTATATGATATGTGTTTATATACATTGTGTTATGTGGGAGGAGATAGGGGATGCACTCCACGGTTTAGGGGAAGATAGGGGATGGACCTCTAAACCGGATATTGTTTGGAAGGAGATAGGGGATGGACTCCATTGATACAGCACTAAAATGTGTATCATTTGTGAAGTATGGAAGTGTTTTTGTTGACATTGATACATCACTAAAATGTGTATCATTTGTGAAGTATGGAAGTGTTGTTACGGGTTATTGATACAACACCAAAATGTGTATCTGTTATGAAGTGTGAAATGTTTAATATGAGTTATTGTCTCATCTGAAATAGAAATACTGTTGATATGAGATGTGATCTCAATCAAATTGTTTGGCCAGGTTCTAAGCCATAATTATGCATTGAGAATTGGATAAGAAATGGAAAATGGAATGAAACATGGTCACTTTTGTCATGTAATTGAATCGAATTATGAATTGATTCGTGTGAGTTAAACATTTATCAACTGCCAATATTTTAGTTATTGCTCATGTTATGTTTAGCATATCTCTACTGGGCGTTGGCTCACCCTATATGGGACATCATTTTCAGGTACAGGTAGCATGCCACCTCCAAGGACGTAGCTTGAGAGGCTTAGTGGCTGGGACATCTTTTGTGATTACATTTTTGTATTACATGTATATCAAGCCAAGGGCTTACTTTGTGTTTCGAGTAGTACTCCTTTTTGTAACCAAGTGTTGACTTGGAAAGTTGTAAGCCTATAGAGCATTTACTTTTGTTGTCAACATGTAATGCATTTTGTAATGAATACTATGATGGAATGTAATTATGCTTTATTCTCTTATGTCTAAGCATGTCAATATTGTATGATTTATGGGTTTTTTTTGAGGGCGTTACAATATCTCTCACTACCCTATCATCAATTATCCCTAACATCTGCTCATATGCTGTCTTGGTGTCGTCTAATAGGTTGGATATTTTGGCAGTATCAGTTAGTGCCATACTGACCACCACGCTCAGATACCAAGCGGTGGTACTCATTTTTTCCACTGACGCGCTCATCCCAGCTGCACTTGACTCTGCTCCCAACGGGTGCTCAGTCTCTGCCTCTGATGAAGGGAATTCAGCAGTCTGTTCATTTCTTTGTTCTTCTCATATTACTGGCAAATCCATCATTTCTACGATCGAGGGGTTAGATTCGCCTCCTTCTACGACTATCCCAGGCCTGACTTCTCCCACTTTAATTCCCACTAAGGAGGCCTCCATTGTTTCACCTGACCCTACTAGTGCATTCTTTACCTTTTTTGCTATAGACCTTTCCTCTTTGCCCTCAACCACCACCTACTTTTTTTTCTTCTTCTACCTCTACTCTACTATACTCTTCTCCTTCAATGGGTCGATTGGGGCCTTCAAGGGCATGAAAATAGTTAAGTCTTTCTCTCCCAAGGGTCTGGGTTGTGGACGGACATATTTCTTTACAATTGGCTTCGGCGTTGGCCCCAACTCTTTCTCCTTGTATTTTTTCGCCATTATGAAGACTCGCCAGTCTTCATTTTCCTGTATTTTTCTCGCCGACTCTACTTCCTCCAGCGTGGGATTCCCCTTTGTGGGCTCAGGGCCCAGTTTCAATGCATAAAGGGCAGACGGTGTCACAAGGTTATCCCACCTTAGCCCTTTTTCTCCCTCCAGTGTTTTACTTACTTTACTCTCCGTTCCACTGTCGCAGTTAGCTTGGGCTCGATCGATTTAGCTAGGACTTTCCAAATAGTCTGTACTCCTCTCCCACAGTTCTCGAACACATAGAACCACCTAGGACGCCATCCCTTGATTAATGAAGGCAGCCCCGCCACTACTCTTCTCTCTGACACTACTTGCAGGGTCACCTATGTCTCCTGCTGGCTTGACGCCTTATAGTAGGAGAAAAACTCATCAACCGACATCTCTCTTCCGCCGGTCACCTGCGGCCAAGAAACTGTGCACGTTAACAAAATTTTCCACACATTTGGCATTAATTGCCCTAGGGCCACCTCTAACCGGTTTAACACATCAATGACAAGTTGGGGTAACTCCAATCTCAGGCCCCCTCAAAATGCCTCTTCGTACAGTGTGAACTCTGATGGCCTGGCATTTGACGCCCTATCCTCCGCCATTGGTAACCTCAAGTTCACGTTTGTCAGAACTTGGTACTTCCTTCGGATCTCCTTCAAGTCCGTTGTCGTCAACAACGACTTGTCGGCCTTAGTATGCTAATGGCCGGGGGCCATCTGGCTAATCGGTTAGACGACCGACATCATCGTCGTGGGGATAGGTCGCGGTAGTCTGTCCGTCCTTCCTTTCACTAGCCTTTTCAGCCGGTATTTCTCAACTAAGGCCAATTTATCGTTCTCTCCTAGGGTATCAGGCCTCATGGCAGGGGCTCTTTCTTGTGCCATATATGTTACGTTTCTGTATATTGCTTTGGTTGCGGGGGTGAGGAAGTTCGAAATATGAAAGAGGGGAGAATCAAATAAGACGAAAGAGGTAAAGTTTGGAATGTGTTGGTTTTTCGCAATAAGGTAAGAAAATCGCATAAGTCCAATTGCCCAGGGTTTGCCTGTCTTCTAAGGATCGCAGTTAAAATTCGCCAATTCAAAAATCCAAAAACAAGTTAAAGCCCCCTCTTTTCGACATCTCTCGCTATAAAAACCTCTGCACTTCCTGCAAATGATACAAAATCCCTACCAGTGGCCTAGATCTCCCCACGTGTACGGCCATGCTTCCTTTTCCCTTCCACTAATGCTTTTTCCTCTCACTCGTCTATTCTACTTCACATCATCACTTGCGTTTCTGTACCTCGAGCCTTGTGCACCATTAAAGCCATCAAGCCTTCCTCAATGGTCGACCACCTTGCCGGTCGACCACCTCAACAATAGGCCACCTCGATGACCGGTCACCTTGATGGTCGACCACCTCAGCGGTTGGTCCCTTCGACGGTCGGTTACCTTGACGGTTGACCACCTCAGCGGTTGGCTCCTTGACGGTTGGTCACCTTGATAGTTGATCACCTCAGTAGTCGGCCACCTTGATGGTCAACCACCTCAATGGTCGGTCACCTCAATGATTGGCTACATTGACAATTGACCACTTCAGCGGTCGGCCACCTTAACAATCAATCATCGCAATGATCAGCCACCTCGATGGTCGACCACCTGCCCCGACGGCTGATCCTCTCGACGACCGGCCACCCTGACGGTTGCCCACATCCGCACTCGGCTCTCTCGATGGTCGGTTACCAAAACAACCATCTACCCTCTCCCTCCTTACCCACCCACTCACCCACCCTCTTACTCGCTCGGTTATATCTTTAGCGACTTGGGGGATTGCCATCAACTTCATTATTCCCTTTGTTGGTCTAAAGCTGCGCTCGAGAATGGGAGACTACTGATGGGTATAGCCCACATGGCCTAAGATAGCCCAATCCACAATTGCCTTGGACAGCCCAAGCAGGCATTTAGTTATAGTTTAGTGGGTGAAACTCAACAGCAGGCCCACCAAAGAACCCACGTTGATCCAGACCCTGTGATACTTAGACACCTAGTAGGCAGGGAGCTAGCCACGTGGCAGACAAAGATCCTGCAAAGTTATTGAGCCCAGGCATCGGACGTTAAATGAGGATTTCATGGCATTAAATGCAACAAGATCTCTCGCTCCCGGGTATGGTGAAATTGCCACGGCCGACGACAAGTAGACCTTAGACTTTTGACCAATAAGATAGCTTGAATTGATAAGGAAATGATAGAGAAAAAAACATAAGGAAGCTCAGAAGAACATTAACAAGTAAGGAATACTCTCTCTCTCTTTCTCTTTCTAACTACTCTCTCGATCACTTCCAATCTAACTTGATCATCAGAGGGTCTACAGGGAGAAACCACCCCAATCTCAGTGCCTCCTTACTGGACCTTTTACAGGCACGTAGTAAGAAGACAAAGGCTAGCAGACCTATGGAAAGGGTGGATAAGTCTGACCCATCCTCTATTGACCATATTGCATTATCAATATTACCTAAATAAATAATATCACAATACCAGATACATAATCTATTTGTATTTGTATATATATATACGGCTTTAGTTGGTAGCTCGAAAATTAGTGGCCCTAATGGCCCTAATTTCCATATAAGGTAAGAAAAAAAAAAAAACAAGGTAAAAAAGAAAAAGAAAAAGAAAAAAAAAACAAACTTATCCAAACAGGAAATTAGGGCCATTAGGGCCACTGTTTTTAGGGCCACAAAACATTTTTCATATATATATATTTTAATAAAACTTGATGCACCTCAAAAAGAATGTGTTTGGTATGCCCCTTTACATGTCATAATTTTCATCACTAAAGTCATAACTTTTATTATAATTTATTTTTTTTGGGATGTGCATCTTGTAGGAATGAACATTGTAGTATTTTTCTTCATGTTTTTGAAGGGAAATGTAATTTGATCAAGTTATTTTTTTTATTTTTTTATTTTTTTGTATGAATGATTTGTTTCACATGCCTTATAAGTTGAATAATTTAAATTATCAAAATAAATTTAGAGTGGGCTTGTAATTGTATAACTGGACTTTTCGATAAAAGAGTGGATTGAACATAAATTTGATTCTTTGTCAATAATTTTGTGTGATGTGTTTATCTTTAAACACTAACAAAGTGACAAAATTATTAAGTAATTATAGAGTACGATATTATTTTCTTCACGTAATCTTTTTTGACAAATAATGAATCACAAAATGTATTATGTCGATTGTTTTCTTATTTTTCAGATGTTTAATAGATAAAGATAATTTCTCTTATATTGCAATAATAAAAATAAAATAAAAACATTACTTGTCCAAATACAAATAAATAAATAAAAAACAAATTTTCTTATCAGAATGTCCAACAAAATAGATGTGCAAAAATAATGAATTTTAAATAAAATGGCTACAAATAAAAAATATTATTTAAATATAGAAGAACCCTTCTCAAATTTTATATAATATTGAGCTACCTTGTCGGCCACTTCGAACAAAGGACACGTGGGGAATATCACGACATTTTTGTAAATAAAGTGGGATCTGTATGAATAAGTTAATTAATGAAAAATATTTAAAAAGAAAAGAAAAAGACAAGTCGATTAGCCATTGTCTTTCAACAATTGTCTCTGTCACGTTAATTTGCATTGCAAAGAAGATATTTCTTTTAGAAAGGTAAAGAAGATATTTTTAAAAAGAATAAATTACATTTCATCCTTTTTATATTTGGTTATTTTTTTATTGTGGCTTTGGAAATCTTTTTTCTCATTTTGATGTTTTATATTTCAAATTTTTCTTCAGTTTACTTTTAAAACTAATTTTTACTCAAAATTAAATTAAAAAATGTCACTTTATTACATTAGAATTTGAATTTATCTATAATATGAGTTATATATGATAAAATATTTTTATAACACATAACTATTAATGTATTATTTTCTATTTAATTTAAAAATAAATTAATTTTAAAAATAAATTAAAAAAACTTGAAAGATGAAGTGAATTTTTTAAAAATCAAAACAGTTCCGATTCGTAGCTCGAATTTGGAGAAGAAGAAGAAGAGAAGGAGGAAGAAGAAGAAGAAGGAGAAGAAGGAGAAGAAGAACTGGACTGGAGGGGCCAACAAAATCGGGTGGATGCGGAGGCGGAGGCGGGGCTGCGATGCGACGATCGGCCGACGAGCGACGAGCGACGAGCTACGACGACGACGACTCTGTTTCTCTCTCGCCTCTGCTCTTCTCCTGTGTTCAACGAAGAAGAAGAAAAGAAAGAAAGAAAAGGAAGAGAAAGAAAAGGAAGAAAAAGAAAAGAAAAACAAAAAAATTCGAAACCTAAAACGACGTCGTTTTGGGTTTCGAGCCGAATTCGGGCCACCGAATTCGAGTTACGAGTCATTTTTCAAATCAAAATAATAAAAGGACAGAGCGTGACCCTCTTAAAAAACATTCTGACTAAAGAGAGCTACGCGGAACCTCCTCGGATAAAGTTGAGCTTTCACTATCGTCACAATAATATGTTTTTTTTTTTTATGGAAAGGTTTTTCATAATTTTTTTTTTACCTACTTATATTTTATTTAGTTTACATTATTTTTTTATATTTCATTAAGTTTTATAAGTGACATAATTACTAAAATGCCCCTAATAATATTCACATTTACAGTATAAATGTTTCGTGATATGAATATTTACACCGTCAATATGAATGTTCACATTATCAATGTGAATGTTCACACATCAATGTGAATATTTACATTGTAAAATATGAATGTTTACATTACTAAATTACTAACCGTTTGAAAAATATTTGTAAGGGTAGAAATGTGCATAAAAAACTTTAAATATGAGAATTAGAATTTAGTAGATCAAATGTTCAAAAAATAGGACTTATTGAAATATAATAATATCTTATGGACTAATTAGGATATAAATCTTTGAAAAATGATTTTCTAATAAATCTTCCTATTATATTTATAATGAAAAAAACTAAAAATATAATTTTTGTGTAACATTATTGAACGAGAGACGAGTTTGCAAAAAACTATAAATAAAATGTTAATTACCACTACAATAAATTAAGGATTATAGGTAAAAATTTAGAAGCCAAATCACTTTTTAAGGATAAAATATCTTAATTGTCACAAATATAATTGTACTTATTACTGGTGAAATTAGACATTTAATAATGAATTATTATGATTTTGTGATCAAAATTTTTGTCTAAAAAAATAATCTTTTGAGCACAAATTGATTACATTTATTAACGACATTTAAAATTTTGTAGATGTCTTTGTATTAACTTTTTCGAATGATTTTTTCATGAAGATTAGAGTTGGTCTTCTATTTTTTTTTGAAATACTTTTTTCTTTTTTTTAAATTTATGGAAAAGCAAAAGGTTTAATATATTGCATATCTGACAATAAATCGTCCAATAAAGTACATCAAAATACAAAATAAATTCCAAAAGAGATAAAAAGAACATCCACACATGGAGGATACGAGTTCCACATAGAGAGGGGGAAAAAAAAAAAGAATCCATCGCTTAGGGAGAAAAAAACCTCCATAAAAGGAGGAAACCTCTACATAGAGAAAATATTATTGAAACACAAAATATTAGTAATAATAATAATAATCACCACCAAACAAACAATATCAATCACCTTCACGATCCGTTCATCATCACAATTGGTAGCTGTGATACCTTATTTCTCCCTTATACATTACAAAATAAAATATTCTGGATCTGAAATGGTTGGTTGACGTATAATAACGTGTTTAACCGTAACAGATCTCGGTTGTAAATCAAATTTGAATCTAGATTTGAAAACTTCCTCAGTGGCAAGTCGATGACAGATACAAGAGGAGTGGTAGTGACTAATATAGTGATAGAAACTGCAGGAGAAGAAACGGAGAAAAGAGGAGAGGAAGGTTAAATACATCACTCTCTCCCCACTATAGAGTGAAAAAAGAGAAAGCGGTTAAGGTTATAGGATTTCTTAGAGAGGGATGATATTGTTTGGTTTTTTATAATACATTTTTATGTTGTAATCTATAAATGATTGTCATTAATATCAATTAATATGTATTACGGATGATAATAGATAAAGAATAATGTTAAAAATCTCAAAAATTCTATTAAATGTCTCATATGAATGTGGGTCGCATGTGCGTCTCACACCCATGTGAGACATTTGATAGAATTTTTAAAAACTTTAACATTTTTGATAGATAAAATATGATAAGAGAAGATAAACATTTTAACATTCGTACTTTCAATTATTACTATTGCTATTTTTTTACACTCACATTATGTCTTAGATACAAGTATTGCTTTTTAATTAAGTGGATATATAAGAGGTTTGAGCAACTCTAATAGAACTTCAACCTTATTTTTTAGATATTTTAAAGGATCTCATATCGTTATAATGACGCCAACAGATCTGTAAAGGCACCTCTTATTTAAGGAGGTGCTATAGTTGCTCCCTAATTGTAGGGAGGTATTGTAGACTCTCAAAACATAATTTTTTTTTTTTTTTGGGTGTAACAATTGGGTTAGAGTTCCACCTTCTTCACTCTTCGTCCAACTACATAAAAAATATGACAGTTTTACTATTAAAAAGAAATATAAACATTTATTTTTTTCCAAAAACAAATTTACTGTTGTGAAATTCAGTCCGACCACTATGGTGTTTGAAGTCTCATATTCAAGAATAAAATAATAAAAAAATAAATATCTAAATAAAATAGAGAAAGAATAGGGAGTATTGTTGGACAAATTAGTTAGAAAAGGGAACCCTGTAATAGAGAACTCACCTTTTTACCTCATTTTGAAGAAAAAATAGGGAGCCTCCCTGGAGTTGCTCTTATGAAAATCTACTTTACATATTACAAATAATTATAGAGCTTAGTTAACATCATGTAAAGTTCTGTTTAGATCTTAAATATATTACAACATAAATGTGATACATTTAGATTGTATTTGAATTATAAATTTAAGTAGAAATTTAAAAAATAAATAAATAAAAAGATGAGTTAATTAATGTGAATTTAAATTTTATCTCCATTTTCATCACCTTTTTATTTTCCTTTCGAAACTCATATTTATAAATTTATGATTCAAATATAGTACTAATCGACCTTTGGAGAATTTTGAGATCAATACTTAAAGTACTAATTAATATAATATTTTATAATGATAAAACTTATTTTCTTAAGTATCTATATAAGGTTTCGTTTGAAAATTAATTTTAATAATTTTTTAATTTATTATAAAAATATATATAAAAAATAAAAGATAAATTAACCTTTTGTAATAAAAATTTGATTTTATGACTAAAATATTGTCTCCTCTCCAAGACGAGGCATGGTTAAAAGAAGAGACATGATGAAGTGAATTGAGACAAGTCTAAATTAACAACTATATCATAACTTAGAAAAGAAGATTCAAGATTCTCAAATTCGAGATTCTTTGACGAGCCACTTTGTATGACTTTTAGTGAAACTGAAAGTGACTACATCGAATTAGTTCTCTATATTTATCTGTTTCAATACCAAAATCATGTGGTTTTGATTTGATTTTTAAAATTTATTTTAAAAAATATATATATATATATAAATATGTTTGAGACACTTTAATTTATCACCCTTAGAGCATCTTCAATAGCCTATTTATTTCACCAAAAACTCTACAATAGCAAGCTAAAGGCTTAAATTTCTTCTCCTTAGCTAATGTGAAGCTAAATTAACATTTTGCTATGGTACCTCGCTAGGAAAGACAAGGTAGTGTGCACTAGCTTTTAATTTTTTTTTTAATCCTTTTTTATTTCAAATTTTTGTTTCTAAGAATATTTTAATAGAAGATATCTAAAGTATAAGAATATTTTAATAGAAGATAGCTAAAGTAGATAGTCTTGTTGGAGTGTATATTAAAAAAATTATTAGTTAAAATAGTAAAGTGAAATTTTGAATAGCTATTTCGACTATCCTCGTTGGAGATGCTCTAAGAACTATTCAAAAAATCTTGGTCTACCAAAATAGAGGGCACCGGGTTTCACTCGAATGACGTGACTGGACGACTGGTCAGATGATCGGCGTCATTCTTGTTGATCGATGTGTCAACCGGCATCCGTCCAGATGACCAACATCATTTTGGACAATTGGCTAGACGACCTCCTAGATGACTGACATGCACAAATTCGGATAATTCGGATGAGATCAAATTCGGTAGATGTAGTATTACTGAAACCACTCCTAATGATGACAAGTATCAAATTTTAATTTGTCAAACATTCTATCATGTAGAGTCTAACCTTAATATCATATCATTAGGGATCATTTATAGGTGATAAATTAGGAGATATAGTATTGTTGATATATATATATAGAAGTTTGTTGATCATTTAAAATAAAAAATACTTATTATTTTTATTTAATTTTATAATTTTGGAGGGGAAATAAATTTTAAAATTTTAAAACTGTCTTCTTGATGTTTCTTTTTGTCAAATTAATTTATTTTTATAAAATAAAATTCAGAAAATAGTCTTAGAAATTCAAACCAAACATGACTTGGTTAACAAAAAATTTATTTGATAGAAATTTTTAGTGCCATCGCTGTGTATAACAATCTGAAAATTTAATTACCCTTTAAATTCTGCATCAGTATTATTTAATTATAAATAGAAACAATAAAATTTTCTATAATTTTCTATGTGATTTTATAACTAGAATAAAATTAAATAATTTTGTGAAAAAGAGTGTAATTAATATAATTATTTTAAGTATTTGAGCAAAAGTGAAATAAGAATAAAAAAGAAGTGGACACTTGTCCGTGAATGCATGAATAGATTATGTGTTGGCTTCCTATCAAAAGAAAATGAAGTGAGTCATGTGCTGAGTAATCAAAAAAATAAAAAATAAAAGGGACACCTGTTTAATAGTTTTGTATATGAGTCTTGGTGGTGTATATATTATCTGTGAAATGAGTTCTATAAAGGGAAAACGTGTGTGAAAAAGGGAAAGGAAAAGGTGTGTGAAATTATTTGAAATGTAGGTATATTTTATTTATTTTTTACTTAACTTTTTTATTTTTCTTTCTAAATCCCTACTCAAATTCTCAATCAAACAAGTGAATGGAAAAACGAAAGAAAGTGGGAAAGAAAAGGGTGGGAGAGTGAGGGTCGGGCACATGGTTGGTTGGAAGTTTGAGGGGATGATGAGATACTCAATTGATCTAATTTGTATTCGGTTTTCATTTCAAAAAAAAAATTCAGAATCATGATCAATTTGTATTCAGTTTTCATTTCAAAAAATATTCAGAATCATGATTCGGTATAAAGCGGAGTTTTGTTATGCCTTGAGCTGTAAAAAGGTGGTGAGTTATATTATACTTCAAACTATCTCAAATTGTTTTATTTTAAGTTGTGTTTACAAACTCTGTTATTATTTCAAATATATTATTTGTGTTATGAATCCTATTTGTATAAAAAGAGAAATACATATATATAATTGTTTATTAAATATGAATTTGATAATGATATGATAAATGATCATCTGTGCAAATATCTTTGTAAATACCACCACGTCCCATGGCTCAGGGGATTTTAATAACTATTGTCTCTTTAATTGTCACTTTGGTGGTTCTCGATTTGTCATAGATCCATTGATCCATTAATCAACTAGTATGACTTTGCCTGTGGGTATTGTTATATGTTTCGTATAATATTATATATATATAATTTCCGAAATAAAATTTTATTATTTATAATCTATCTGTTTTGACTAAAATGTTTATTAACTAATCAGTTTTAACATAAATGTTTATCATATGTTTATAAGTTGTTTACAAATTTTCAAGAAATAATGATTAAAGAGAGAGTTGTATGACTCATTTTGGAAATACTATGGACTAGGCACGCAATGCACTTTTATAATATTTACAAATTCGTTTGTAAAACTCGGCCTAACGACATTTTTATTATAAATAAATAGAATTTCTGATGTATATTTTAGTATCTTTATTTAAATAATTATTTAAAGTTGGGTTTGTTAATCTATTTAGTTTTAGAATCAACCTTAGGTAACCATGGTTATTGGCCGGTCGCAACACTTAATCCTTTGTGATGTCGAGAGCGGGTTGTTGACACTCTGTTTGGTTTTGAATTTTTAAAAATAATTATTTAAATTTTGAATTCATATTTTTTAGGTTTTAGTGACTTTATATATATATATATTAATTATTTTTATTTTTAGATATATTAATCTAGACACTTAAAAAAGTTAAAAAAAAATAAATTAAAAATCTTTAAAAAATTCACTAAATACAAAAAAATAATACATTTTCTTATATTTTATTTTGTATTTATTGATTTTTTTTAATAGAATTTTTCACAAATTTTTTACTTTTTAAGTATATCTAAAAAGTAAAAAACAAAAAAAAACTAAATTATTTTTAAAAAATCACAAAAAACTAAAAAATACAAATTCAAAATTTTAAAAACTGTTTTTGAAAACTCAAAATTAAGGGAAACAATCTCACTTTTAGAACTATAACAAAAATCTAATTAAATTTTTAAAAAAAGTTTACCAAATATTTATGAAACTCTAATATGCTATTAAAAACATTGCCAAAAACTTTTGAAAATACAACTATCGCTTTTGATTTAGGAAATATGTAATATTATTTTGTGATATGAAATTGTAAGTTCAATTCTTATAGCAGAGTTTGATATCACCCATGTTTGGTTTGTGTGGGGAGGTATTTTGTGAGTGACAACACGTTACTAAGGTGACATCGAAGTGTTAGCCAATGTGCCACATGGTCTGGTCATGCTTGCCGAGGTGATCTTGGCTAGGCCGAGGTTATTTGCGGAGATACCAGAACCTGAGATAAGCGAATAAGTGATAAGAGTCCTAGAACAGGGGATGATCTTAGTCAGGATAAGGATAAAACTCATGAAGAGTTTATCCCTATCTAGCTGAGAGTCTAGGATAAGTATTAAGCCTGAGTTTACAGAAGTGAGCCTTCTAGGTGATCAGGTCACTGCCGGATATAAAAGTAAGGCACCCTCGTGGGTCAGAGGTAAGTTCTTTCTTGTGAGTTTAAGAATTATTTGCTATCTGTGAGAGATATTGTTTTATTGACTTGATCATCGGAGTGCCCCCAAGTAGATGAACCACCGCCGAATTCTCATTTTCTTGTTACAGGTTGTTAGGCTCAATCTATTCTGCCAGTGCTCTCTAGCTGAGTTTTCTTTTTGGTTGTATGGTCGGAAATCAACACCCACAATTTGGCGCCGTCTGTGGGAAGTTAAGGAGAATAGATGGCCAACAACAAACAAGAAGAGAAGATAGGGGACGACATCCATAGTGAGAGTGAAGAGCATGTAGATCCTAATGCTAGGGAAGAAAACCATAACGAGGGAGTACAGGAACCGAACCTCAGGGAAAAGGATGCCGACAAAGAGTATAACGTCCTGAAGAAGGGAGGCTGAGATAAGTATTACAACGAAAGCGAGCTCCAGGTATGGAAAGATAGATATCTGAGGAGGGATGGGGAGATGAAGGAAATTGTAAGCAAGTTAGCAGACCTGCAGTTAGTGGTCAACTTTATGATGCAAAACAATGTGATGCAACCACCATTCCCATTGCAGGACATGCCGGTACCAGCGGCCAAGACTAATGCCCAGAAAGGAGAACAAAAAATGATCCTAGTAGTCCCACAGCATGGCAAGGGACAAGAGCACTCACGTCGATGGTCACGAGAAGTTGGACGAACAGAGTCAGTACGAGGTGAGTCGTAGAAGACACCACGAACCATGGGGACCTATGTCAAAGAGTCTCAGCACATCTAGGGGAAGGGCCTTTGTTTTGACACAGTGGATGAGGAGAAGTCCAAGAGGACGCACAACTTCACCTGGAGCAGCATGCTAAAAAGATTAAAGCCTATTGATAACCGAGCTCTCGATAGAACGAAGGAGGATCTGAGGGACTACCTTTAGAGAAACTGATTGAACATCGAGATCACGTCCACTGTCAAGCCGAGGACATCATTCTTGGTGGAGTTGGACACATTTGAGGCCCCGAAAAGATTCAACATGCCGAGGTTTCAGATCTACGACGGTAAGTCCGATCCAAACTTTCATGTTGGTTTGTCTTTAAATTCAATGGTTTTGTGGAGCGGGAATGAGCAGTTACTATGCAAAGTATTCCCCTTGTCCTTTGAGGAGATAGCATCGGATTGTTTTCATAAGTTACCGAAAGAAACTATGAAGAGTTGGGAAAGCCTGGTTGAGATGTTTATGAATAGGTTTGTTACGAACAAATCGCAGCCACTAAGGGTAGATTCCTTATTGGCTTTGAAGATCAATGATGGTAAAGGCCTCAGGGCTTACGCCAAGAGATACTACTAGGTGTACAACCGGATTTCGGGTTGTAACTAGGAGCTAGCTGTCGTGTCCTTAAAAAATAGCCTGAATGATAAATGCTTGCTTTGGAAGTCACTTGTAAAGACCTTATCGAAGAACATGGAAAAGCTCATGACACGGATTGAGAAGTATGCTAGAGCGGAAAAAGACACACGAGGAGCGGGGACATCAAAGCAAGAAAGGAGGAATGGCTCGCTGAAGCGAGGCCGAGGAAATGCCAGTGTTAACAGGTAGGAAATAGGAGCGAGGGCTATGTAGACAGTCAACACAGTATTCAGGATCCTGATCTATAAAGTGTTGGAGAGGATCAGGAACCAGCCATATTACAGGCCACCGGAGAAGATCCTTGGAGAGTTTATGGGAAGGAGCATTGGGAAGCATTGTGCTTACCATAATGAGGATGGGCACTTGACTCAAGGGTGCAGGACTCTGAAGTCACACTTGGAAGATCTGGTCAGACAGGGTCATCTGAGAGACCTAGTAGATGAGGCTAGGACAAAGGAAGAGCATGCAAGGCTTCCCCAGGCACCGACAACACCGTTTCCACCACCACTACCGCAGCAAGCAGATGGATCTCAGGTAATTAATGTGATTTACTCGAACGTCAATGAGAATGAAGTACGAGAGGTGACCCAAAGAGTAAGGCACCTGCAACATGTGTATTAGGTCCAGTGTAAGAAGCCAAGGACAGATGAATACTAGGGACTAATGGTTTCTTTTACTGAGGTAGACCTGGAAATGGTCCAACATCCGCACAACGATGCCCTGGTGGTAACTCTGAAGATTGGAGAGTGCCAGGTAAGGCGCATACTGATTTACTAAGGCAGCTCTTGTGACATTATGTATGTCAGATATTACAAGGAGGTTGGCTTTCACCCAAATGATTCAGAGCAGTCTGATAGCCCCATGGTAGGGTTCAATGGGACGCCGACCTGGCCTCTGGGAGCCACGAACCTGGAAGTGCAAGCAGGAAGCAAAAAGGTAACAACTGAGTTCATTGTGATAAATACTCTCTCCCCGTACAATATCATTTTGGGACGACCTTGGTTGCATGCAATGAGGGCTGTTCCCTCTACACGGCACCAGCTGTTGCAATTTTTGACTGATCAGGGGATTGAAAAAGTAAGGAGAGACCAAGTACAGGCGAAGAATTGCTCTATGGCAGCAATGAAGTACACCTGTATATAAGGGAAGCAAAAAGTGCGGAAATTGAAAGCGAAGACCATGAGGTCTTGGATGATGTCAGCAAAGAACTTGCCGAGAAGAGTGAGGAACCATTGAAGAAGGCTTTGGTGCAAGAAGAGGATGATGAGCGCTTCTTTCTTCTCGGCTTTGGCTTAGTCGAGGAAGAAGAAAGAGAGCTAGAGGCTTTCCTCAAAAAGAACATCGAGGTGTTTGCTTGGACACCTTATGAGATGCTGGGGATCAGCCCCGAGGTCACCTGTCACAGACTTAACGTGGACAGGTCGGCAAAACCAGTCATACAGAGAGCTAAAAGTCTAACATTAATACACCAGTTGAGGAAGAAGTAGACAAGCTACTAGAGACACAGGCCATCAGAGAGGTACATTATCCCACCTGGTTGTCTAATACAGTAGTGGTGAAGAAGAAGAATAAGAAGTGGAGGGTTAACGCGGACTTCATGAGCTTGAATAAGGCTTGCCCCAAGGACAGTTTCCCACTACTCAAGATTAATCAACTAATAGATACCACTTCAGGGCATGGGAGGATGAGTTTTCTAGACACATATAAAGGCTACTACCAGATAGCAATGTATGCTCCAAATGAAGAGAAGACGACATTCATCACCCTTAAAGGACTCTATTGTTACAGAGTAATGCCTTTCGGGTTGAAGAATGCATGAGCAACTTACTAGAGACTGGTCACCAAGATGTTCAAACAGATGATTACGAAAAAGTAGAGGTTTACATAGATGATATGGTTGTGAAAACCTAGGAACCTAAGAATCATTTGGCCGACTTAAAGGCATTCTTTGACATCCTGAGATCATATCAGCTTCGACTCAATGCCTCAAAATGTGCATTTGGAGTTGGATTTAAAAAGTTCTTGGGATATTTGGTCACAAGGAGGGGCATTGAAGCAAGCCTAGACTAGATCAAGGCCATCATTGACTTGAAGAGCCCGATAACAGCCAAGAAAGTATAGATGTTGACTGGAAGAGCATTGGACTTGAACAGGTTCATTATCCAAAGTTCAGATAAGTGCAAACCATTTTTTAGTTTACTGAAGAAGGCTACAGATTTTCTGTGGACAGAAGAATGCAAAGTTGCTTTGACTGACTTGAAGAAGTACTTGACAACCCTATCAATACTGTCAAACCTGATACCAGGAAAAGAATTGTTTCTATACCTGGCAGTTTCAGACCACGCCGTGAGTGCTGTGGTAATCCGAGAAGAAGAAGGAGAGCAAAAGGCAGTGTACTATGTCAACAAGACCCTAGCAAGTGCAGAAACCGGGTACCTGCCTTTGGCGAAATTGACATTGGCCTTGGTAATGGCCTCAAAAAAGTTGAACCACTACTTTCAAGCCCACAAAATTATGGTGCTAATTGAACATCTGCTAAAGTCCCTATTGTAGCACAGAGATCTGACAGGCAGAGTAGCCAGATGGGCAGTAGTGATGGGCCAGTACGACTTGGAATTTAGGCCTACAATGGCAATCAAGGGCCAAGTTCTAGCCGACTTTGTGGCCGAGTTCACTCTAGGAGCAATCCCCAGGCGAGCTCCGGTGAGCCACAGCTTGGGATGTCCAGGAGAATAAGAAGAAAACCTACTAGGGCCCAAGAACTTTGGACTAGCCACGTAGAAGGAGGAAGAAAAACCAAAACCCTGCGATAGCTACATCGGAGACTTGGCATGGCATGGTTTTGCGAAAGAGTTGTAAATGATTTTGTCACAGGCATTGTATATACACTTCATATTTATATCTTTGTTAAGATTCATATATTGTGTTAGAATGTCTTTACTGGGTTTTGGCTCACCCTACTTGGGAAAAACCATTCCAGGTGCTGGTGATATGCCTATGCCAAGGACTTAGCTTGAGAAGACTGTGGGGCTAAAGCTCACTTTTGTTCATTTTGTATATACTTTCTTTTCAAGCCTAGGGCTTTATGTGTATTGAGCTTCTAACTCATTTTGTTGTAACCAAGCAAAGTCTTGGAAAGATGTAAGCCTTGAGGGCATATAAATACCTGTTTAGCTTTAATCATTTATTACCATTTGTAATACATACTGTAGATTCAGGATGAACTGTTTATGAATGTACACTACATGTGTCACGTTTTGTATATCAAACTCTGATGAATGAAAACATATTGTTTAAGTTATATTTTCGCTTATGAGATGGGTTTGTCGTATTTATTTTGGGGCGTTACAACTTGGTATCAGAGCGTACCGAGTTTAAATACACGTGGGAAGTGGTTCTTACCATAACGAGTTTATCTCGCTTGACAGAGATGTTTATATGTTTGTAATGTTATGTGATAACATGCTTATGTGATTATATGGGTATGAGATTTAATTTCTAGGATGTTGATTGAGCCTACGGGTTTCTAGAAGTCCTATTAGAAGAGCAATTGATCACTGCTGTTTCTAATTAGAACTTTGGCAACGCCGCGGGACGGTCATTATCCAGGAATGAAATTCGTATATGTTTATGTGACTACATGCTTATGTAGAGTGAATTACCGTTGTCCACCACATTAGGACATACATGAATTTGCTTCGACACATTTGTGAATGTGCTAATTTCTTTTGTTACCTTCATTAGGGTGTCAGGGCGTGGACGTGGTAGGCCTAGACGCAGGAGATGCCGATACCAGATGATATTCTGGCACAGGAGAAACGTGTTGGTCATACCAATATAGCCGAACCAGTTGGTCAACAGGCCATGGACGCTTTAGCACGTGAAATGGCCGGAACATTGAGGGAATCCATAGACATTCTCAAGGCTGAGAATCAAGTCCAGGCCCAAGTAGCTGAGGCGAGGCCATCTTTTTTGAAGCGGGAGTTCTTCCGATCGAATCCGGATAAGTTTTTGGGTGATCCCAAGGAGCCACTAAAAGCGGATAAGTGGCTAGCGCAGATGGTGAAGACATTTGAGATGCTCAGCATCGAAAATGGGGGTTTGAGGGTGACCTTGGCATCCTTCTAGCTGAAGGGAGATGCAGGTCAATGGTGGAAGTATGCGCGTGGGTGCATTGGAGTGACTTGGGAGGCTTTCGTTGACGCCTTCCAAGACAAGTTCTTGCCTCCCACTGTTAGGGAGAAATTGAGAGATTAGTTTTCTCAGCTCAAGTAATTGAACACACCGGTGGTCGAGTTTGAGGCCGCATTCACTAGCCTCTCCAGGTTTGCACCAGAGTTAGTGGCGACTGAAGAGAGCCGTTGTCTAGAGTTTGAGAAGAGGTTAAGGACTGGACTCGTGTTTAAAGTGGCCGAGTCGATGATTAGGGATTATGGATGCCTTGTGGAGGCAGCGGCTCATCTGGAGACCGTAATACAAATAGAGGAGGAGAGGATAAGGGGCTTTAAGAGGAGTCAGCATGTGTAGGGGGATAGTAAGAGGCATAGGGGTTCTAATCCACAACCGTCCCAGGGAGCTCAAAGTTCGGGTTCAGGGAGAGGTGGCCAGGGAGATTTCACTTGTTACAAGTGTGGCCAGTTGGGCCACAAGTCTCCGGCTTGCTCGCAAAGAGGAGGTGGACAGCGGTTTGCATTGTCTTCGACTCGTTCTCAAAGCCAGAGTCAAGGGAGAGAGCAATCGCTCACTTGTTATCAGTGTGGGCAGGCGGGGCATATGAAGAGATTTTGTCCTCGGTTGGGTAGCACACCCAATGCATCTGGTTCGAGGCAAACACAGAGCCACCAACCGGCACAGTCAGCACAGGCCTCAAGGGCCAATCAGAGAGCCTTTTCGGCTCAGTCAGTGCATCAGGCTTATGCTCTGAGGGGTGGGCAAGTTGAGCAGAGGCTTACAGGGCGTGTGTATGCTGTTACCGCACTGGATCTAGTGCCAACGCCTTTGGTAGTGAGATGTATCTTCTTGTTTTGCAATTCGGTTGCTAATGTGTTGATTGATACGGGGTGCATCCCATTTATTTATCTTGTTTGTATTTGCATCGGTTTTGGGGTTAGAGTTGGCTCAGTTAGCATCCCCTATCTGTATAGAGTCACATATTGGTGGTGAGGTTGTCTTGAAACGGGGGTGTCGGGATTGTGATATAGAGGTTGCCGATCACCGACTTCTATTTGCATTTGTATTGATTGATATGTCTAGCTTTGACGTTATATTGGGTATGGACTGGTTGTATTCATATCGGGCTATTATAGATTGCTATCATCAGAGGGTTACTGTATGTACTTTGAGCAGTGATTGTTTTTGCTTATTGGGGGATCGGGTGGATAGAGTCTTATCACCAGTATATGATCCATGTGGTCGAAGTGAGCTTAGTTGCCTCCTTGCCAACTTACTGAGTACTGAGTGTGATGAAGTCCGAGTTGAGTTTCCAAAGGTAGTTTGTGAATACCTGTAGCCACCCCATTTTTGACCGTCCTCAAGACTTGGACGTCATCGTTTGAACACTCGATGATCATCCATGCTCGCGTTCGTTTCGAGTTCCCGGAGGTCTTGGCCGTGCGCCTTGCCTTAGGATCTCTCAACTTGTCTGTTTTGTGCTTGGTTGTGGACCAAACACTTGTGTTTTTGCTTCTGAGGGAAGAGGATGGCTTGTTGGCCATCCCCTCAACCCATCGGCCTTGTGTTCTTGCCATCAGCCAAAAATTTTGGCCGATCGGCACCCTTTTTGGTCGGTCAGCACTTATGTTGGTTGATCGGCCATATTTTTGAGCCGAGACCTTTCCATCTGCTTTTTGCAGATATTTTCTGCCAGCTGTGACAGCTGGTATCCACAATTCACATCCTCCATACACGTGTATAGAGAGATTTGTTTCAAGACTCAAGCTTGTTCAACAAGCTTGAGAATTGAAATTCTATAAGAAGGGAGCCTCCCCTCCCTTTCCAGAGGTTCTGGAATTTTGAGATAGAAGTTCTATATCTATCTCTCTCTATATTTCCTCTCTTTCTACATTTGTGTGTGTGTTTGTGCCTAAAAGTGTCTTTTTATCTCACTATTGCACACAAACACCTAGTAGAACACCATCCTTTGGTTGCTGAGGTCCTTAGGAGTTGTTTTTAGTGTTCTTGGGCTGGTTTTGGCCAGAGGAGGCTGCTGGAGTAGTGTTCTTGAAGGTGTTCTTCAAGGGTGAGCTTTTTGCTTTTAAATCCCCATTCTTGCTTAAGCTTTTAGACCTATTTGCTTATTGTTTTAAGCTTAACTCTTAACTGATAAAAGTTCTAATTTTTGGTGCTTAAGACCTTTGTTTAAGGTCACTTTTGTGTTTGGGGTTGTTTACCCTCTCTCAGGCCTTGTTTAGCCTTGCTTTTGTGCCTTCTTTGTGAGCTTCGGGATCACCTTGTTTTGGCCTTCTCACCACTGAAATCCAGAGGGATTTTAGTGGTGGGGATGGTGTTTTAAGGTCCCAAAAAGAAGAGGGTCATCCCCTCTCCTTGTGTCTTCAATACTTGCCTTGAATGCCTCATGTGTGAGCATGTTTGTTAGGCTTATTTTAGCTTGTATGTTAGCATGTATTTGTGGTTATTTTGCTGAGGCTCACCACTGTTTTTGCTTGGATTGATCACTCCATGCATGATTTATACACTTGTAGTGTAAATCACACACACTAGCTTTGTATGTTTCATGAAGTAGCATATATTTCTAGCTTGCTTGGAGTCCTTTTCAGCATGTTTTTGGTGTTGTCTTACCATGTCATACCTCTGTTTAGGTTTGGTTTGGTTAGCCTTTGCATGCCTCATGCACTTGTAGTGTATTTCCATGAAATTGCCTTAACATGCTTTGTGCTTTAAGCCATATTTTTAGCATGGTTTTGGCTTGACACAAAGGAGCTTTTAGCTTTGTTTTACCATGTTTAAGCTCTGATTTTGGTTGTCTTGGTCATGCATGACTTGCTTTGTATAGCCTTGGTTCAATCTAGCTTGTTAGCTTTGAGTATTGAGTCCTCTAGCATGCATTACTTGGACCATTTTCATGATTTGGCATCATTTCATATGTGTTTTCAGTCCATGTTTCACGCTCAAATGCTTGCACTTATCACTCCTTTAATGCTTTAAAGAGTTGATGTTTTATGCCTCATGAATGGATCATTATGAATGCCTCCATGCTTAGGTCTTTGGGATGCCATCTAAGTGGGTTTTTGGTCTTGTCTTACCATGCCATAACTCTGTTTTTCATTGGTTGAGTCATGCCATGTGTGGTTGTGATAGGTGTAGTGTAACACCCCTTTTGTAGCCTTGCATGCCTCATGCTTTTGGACTTTTGTTCTAGCTTGTGTTGGCTAGGTTTAAGCTTGTTTTTGGCCCTATCTTGACCTGCCTTGGGACTGTTTTGGGTGCCCTTGGCCCTTTGGGGCTTGCCTTGCATAGCCATGGTTTGAGTCCCTTGGCTAGCCTTAAGCTTTAGGCTTTCTTGCATGCTATACTTGCTTTGTTTGGTTGATTTGGCATCATTCCTCACATATTTTCAAAGCTTATTGCATTGCCACATTCTCATGTTTGTCACACCTTGCTCATGTTTGAGAGTTGTGTCTTGTTGCCTAGCTTATGGGCCAATTAGCATACTTGTTTGTTTTGTATTTTGGTACCATCATTTTAGCACTTTTGGCCACTGATTTGGGTATGTTTGAGAGCTGTCCATTTTAGTTTAAGTCCATCTTCGCATGTTGTTGCATGCTTGCCTTACATGTTGTCGCATGCTTGTTGCATACTTGGTACATTGCATGTTGTTACATGCTGATTCCATTACATGTTGTTGCATGCTAATTTCATTGCATCATGCTTGCATATTTACATAGCATTGTGTGTGCATGCCTTGCCTCTTGATCAAACATGAAAGAGGTTGAGGTCTCTTATGTGATTTTGTGCATTCCTTCCATATTGAATTGCACACTTGGCTCCTTTGGCCATCATGCATTGGAATGCGTGATTGGTGGTCTGAGGGTCGAGAACTACACACCTTTGAACCTTAAACATGATAAGGGGTGTAGTTGCAAACATTGTCTTGCAAATATATTGCCATACCTCTGTTTATCCTCTGCTGCAGCAAAACAGCATTTTGCAGGAAAAGATGGCCGATCGGCTATCTGGTGTGCCGATCGGCTAAAAGTGTTTGGCTGATGACCTCATAAATGGTCGATGACACCTTTCCTTTGGCCGATGGCTTCACCATTTGGCGGATGGCCTCTCAGCATGCCCATGAAGTGGTTCTAGAGCATCATAGGACTTTTCACAGTTTTCAGAGGTGCAAAACAGTGCAAACAGAGGCAACATGAGGCATGGCAATGGATTTCCGAGCGAAGCCAATCGAGCATGCACTTGTCCCTCTTATCGAGGCCACTTTACTATTTTTGTAGCTTAATTAATTTGTTTAATTAGTTAAGAGTTGTGTAATAATTAATTAGCTTGTTAGTTGATTAATTAGTTGATTTGTATTATTCTTTTGGACTCTCTGTCGAGAGGGCACAATTTTGTAATAAGTGTGCGTGTATGTGATGCATGTCTTCCAACCCCACATCTTTCTCCCTTTTATGTTTTTCCGGATGATCTTACTAGTTTACCACCTCATCGAGAGATCGAGTTCTCTATTGATTTAGTGCCTGGCACGACACCGATTTCTATGGCACCGTATAGGTTCTCACCTACCGAGTTGAGTGAGTTGAAGATTCAACTCTAGGAATTGTTAGATAAGGGTTTCATCCACTCTAGTACTTCGTCGTGGGGTCGGCTATGGCGACTGTCTTGCTTTTAGTGGGTTTGGGAACAGTGCTACCGCCAGTATTGGTACTCCCAGAAAAAACCCTCCTTACTGGTTCCCTTGTTCTGGGAATAATCTCTCTGTTGAATGCATTCTCGACCTGAACCCCTAATTCATGCAAACTTTTGAAAGTAAATAGTGGAGCGACTATTAACTTTTGCAACTTATCAGGCTCAAGGTTCTACACCACGATCCGTACTTGATCCATCTTAAAAGGCCGATCTGTCATCTGTGCTGCCTTTGCTCTCTACCTTGCAACAAATTCCACAAAAGGTTCTGTTGGGTTCTGGCGGGTTGCTTCAAGCTCTTGCATGGTCATTTCAACTCGGGAATTGCAAGAATAGTGATCGACAAAGGCTTCAGCCAACTTTTCCCAGTTTTGTTTCACTGTATCCTCCACCTCGGTGTACCAAGTGGCTGCTGCACCCAATAGGGTTCTTCTATACAGAGAGAGTTTTTGCAGCTTAGTTAGACCTGTCGGTTTCAAGACATCCACGAAAAGCCGAACATGTACCATAGGATCCCCAGACCTGTCGAAACAGTCAATATGTGGCATTTTGAATTTGTCTGTGAGTTGTACGGCAGCTTCGGTGTACCCATCCTCAATGTCGACTTGTTTTTCAAGTTTAGTAATTTTCATCGAGCTCAATTCGAGATCATTAGTACTAAAGGGATAAAGCCCCTCATTAGGCTGCATCAGGGGTCCAAAAACTCGGGTTTAAGCCAACCCTTCTCGGGGATTCGGGCCATGCAAATCTTCAGCTAGCAGAAGTGGGTCAAAGTTCGGCTGGGGTCCTGAGACTGGATGTGTGGTAAATGCCCCAGATGGGCGTTGTACTTCGGCATTGGTCTTATCCTGCATGGCGAGTCCCTGATTTAATGCCGCTGTCACGGCAACAACTTCTTCTTGATTCTGTGCCATCACGATCTGTTGAGTTTGAACAAAGGTGATGCGACTGGTGACTGTCGGATCAGTTGAACCGGTGAGCCCTGACTGGCCTTTCTTTGCCTTACTACTGGCAAAGGAAACACTGGTTGCTCTGTTACACTGAATCTCTGACCTGACAAAGTCTATCAACACAAGTCGAATGTACTTGGGGGATATTGGAGCCTTCTGAAGCTATGGTTCCAGGACTACCTTGCAAAAGAGAAAACAGACAGCATCTCAGCCTGATTTCATCAGAACGGATATGAGCATAACTGAATAACTGTGCTCTCTACTGAGTTCTACCCCAAAATAGATACCCTTAAACACTGATGCCCTCAGACTAATACCCAGACTTGCAAACTGATACATGCATTCCTGTAGAGACACACCCTAAAAGCACATATCAAGCAAGTAAGAGCCAAAAGACCCCTATAAAGGGGGTAGGGTTACCCTGTCCTAGTTTCGTCAGGAGATAGGGTTTCACTACGCACGCATGCGGTTTTAAACAACCTACATTCGGGTAAACAACCTATCCTAGTTTGGAATGGTCACTATGGCTTCCGATATGCAACTAGGTCGAATGGTCAAATAGGGTGCCTCGGTAAAAACCGAGGTTTGTGTTTCCATCATGGCAGGGCCCGTAACCGGTCAGCCTTATGGCACACTTTTCCATGCAAGCCTCCAGCAAACCGTTCAGGAATAGCAGATGGCAAACACTGTGACTTAAGCGCACCAATGCAAATGCAATGCAAAGAAACACATAAGTGTAGATAAAACAACATATCATGATGTTCGAGTCAAGTTCTCTAAGTCCCCAGCAGAGTCGCCAGAAACTGTAGACCGCCCGAACTTCCTCCGCGCGCCCCCCTTTTCGGAGAGGGCGCGGATTTGGGTTCATAGCTACTATAGTTCGAACTCCTATCACGGTTCTGAATCTAATCTCACAAAGTGCAATGTAAGAATGATAAATTACCAAAGAGTCAAAATCCGGCAAATCGTTTTGGAAAACTGATTTCAATCAAAAAGCGCCAAACATGGACTACTTTGCCAGATTACAGAGTCGCCACCTAAATATTTTATTTTGGAAAAATTTAGGAAACCCTGACTCATGCCAAAGGCCACGTGTCCATCATCACCAAAGTTGCCTCGGCTCGGGAACTTGGGTACGAGAGGGGAAGGTCCTGAAATGTGCACCCCCGCTCGCCCGATCAAAGGATCGGCCTCTACTAACATGATAAGTTGTTTTTGAAAACACGTGTTCTTATTCTGATTTATTAGCTAACTTACTATGTGATGCGCACAACATACAAGTATGGACTAAATCACTCAATTTGGAACAAAACATCTCATGTTTGTTTTTCGAAAATGAAGTTGCTACCCTCAAGTAGGCTAAAGTGCGGATTTGCCACCCTCAAGTGGGCTTAAAACAAGATGATTTGCCACTTCAAGTGGGCTTAAAACTCACATTTTGATGAATTGTTCCAATTCCAGTAATGAAACCTTCATCCATAGGCATTCATGTAGTTAAGCAATTAAGCAAATAGCCTCATGGCAAGCATACTAACATGGCAACACTCACACTTATGCAGTATGCTAAAGTGAAAACACTTATAGTGTACTCCGAGCCAAAACAGAAAAGTAGTTAGAAATCAATGCGTGATTCTAGCTTATGTTAAGATGCCTAATGGAACACATGCAAAATGCAACTAAGTAGGCTCGGCTATCTAAGATGGCACATGAATGCAACACTTGATAACATGCTTTGAAACACGTATTCAAGTAAGTATTGAAATACAATGCAGTTTGAATGATGCGCCGAGCCCGGTGCATGCAAGACAAATGAATGATGCGCGCATGCATAGCATAAGGTATGCTAATCGAAAATGACCTTAAACTAACCATCGTAAGCGGTTAAGTAAAAGGGAGAAAGAAGTGGGGTTGGAAGACATTCACACAAGCACGCACACTTATTACAACATTTGCCCTCTCGTAGGAGGGTCCGAATGAATAAGCTAAGCTAAGCTACTTATTACAAAACAACTAATTAACTAACTTAGCTAATTAATTACAAGCCGAATTGAAAACTAGCTATGCTAAGCTAATTTAGAATATTACAGCCCAAATTGAATAATTAGCTAATCTAAGCTAATTAGAATATTACAAAGATGAATTGAATTAGCTAAACACATTGACTAATTAATTACAGAAAACCGGCAAATTAACTAACTAAGTAAAGCAGTCAAAATGGCCTCGAGGGGAGGGAAACAGGCATGCTTGGTTTGCTTCACCTGGAAATGCATTGCTTTGCCATGAGTTGTCTCTGTTTGCACTCGCGGTGACCTCAGAGCATTGAACACGCTTTCAGGTTGCATCTGCTTCAAAACAAGAGCATTTTGGAAAATTTTGCTGCAAGTGGCCGGTCGGCCACTTCAACTGGTCGGCAGGCTACCTCAACTAGTCGGCCGGCCACTACAAGTGGTCGGCAGGCTAGTGCAAGTGGCCGGCCGACCACTTTTCCTTCCAGAATCCCAACTTTGCTGCAACAGAGATCAACAAAGGCACAACAATGCATTTACAAGGAAATGTGTGTGCAACTACTCTCCTTATCATTTCTCAAGCTTAAAGAAGCATAGTACTCGACTCTCAAGCCACCAATCACGCATCTCAATGCACGATGGCCAAAGAGCCAAGCTCGCACAATGTTAGTGAATGCACAAACAACACATAAGAGCCTCCACCTCTATCATGCATGATCAAGAGGGTTGGTGACCAAGAAATGCAACATGTTTTATCACTTTGAGTATGAAACGTGCCACATTCCTCATGTTTGGATTAACGTCCGATCCAAACACAAGGCAATGCAATCAACATGCTTATCTTTCAATGCTAAAGTGGCATGCACAAGGCTTTATCATGTAACGCAATGCAAGCAAGACATGTTAAGGGGCCAAGAGCATTAAAGCTAGTAAAGAGTATTACACATGAGGCATGCACTATCAATCTCAAATGGTCAAACCAGCTATGGACAGACCTTATGCAGGCCAAAACAGTGGCCAAAATGCTCTAAAATGATAGCATGGAAGGCAAGAAAATGATGTGCATGCATAGGCTCATCAACAAGGCATGAAGCACAACTCTTAAACACAATTAAAGAGTGATAAATATGAGAGCATGATAGAGGTATAAGCACTGAAATTACATGTCAAATGATGACATATCATGCGAACATCACAAGTATAGCATGCTAGAGGGCTTAAAGCATTAAAGCTAGCGAAGTACACAACACTAGGGCTATGCAATACAATGCTCAATGGACTAAACCAGCCCTAAAAAGACCTCATGCATGCCAAGACAAAGGCTAAAACATGCTGAAACGATAGCCCAAAAGCTTAGAAAAGCAGGCATACGTATTGGCTCATAAGCAAGGCATTAGGCGCGACTCTCAAAAGCTATGAAAGGGTCAAACATGCAAGAGTATGACTACACCATATACACTGAAATCATGTGAGAAATGAGTTTAAAGCTTGCAAACAACCCAAGTAAAGCATGCTAGAGACTTGACACACAAAGCTAGTCAAAACCACTTATACTGCAACTATACAAGGCAAGCCTCGCATGGCCAAGACCACCCAAAACAGAGCTAAGGCATGCTAAAATAATGGAAAATAAATGCTGAGATGGAGTTAACACAAGCTAGGATGGGAGGCATAAAGCAAGATACATGTTAGGCCAATAAGTAGGATTGCACTACAAGTGCAAAAACCAAGCAAGAGGTGACCCCACCAACCAAAATCAGAGTTAAAGAATGTTAAATAAAGGCCAAAAACATGTTGGAGTGGAGCATACACATGCTAGAATGAGATGCATGAAGCATGAAGCATGTTAGGCCAACAAATAGGATTGCACTACAAGTATAAGATACAAGAAACCAATGACCAAACCAAACAAAAGCAGAGTTATGGCAGGTCCAAAAAGTCACAAAAATATGCTTGGAATAAGCTTCAAAAAGGGAGAAACACATGCTCATGTATTAGGCCACCAATACTAGCAAACAAGAATACAAGGAGAGGGGATCACCCTCTCCTATTTTGGACCACAAGAGCAACTTTTTACCACTGAAATTCCTCTGAGTTTCAGTGGTTAAAAGCCCAAGCAAAGGTCAACACAAAAGCTTAGAGAGTTGGCTCAAGAGGCTTAACAAGCCAAAGAGCAAAAGAGGGGGACCACCCCCTAACCCCACAAGGTTCAAACCACTACTTTAAAGCCTTAAAAAAAGAGTTTGTGAGAGGCTAAAATCAGCCTCAAAGTAGCATGCAAAGGTGACAAAGCTCTTAATCAAAACAAAGCTTAAAAGGGACAAGTGTCTTACCCTTGAAGAACAACAACAAGATAGCAACTTCAGCAACAATTCTGAGCCAAAACCAGTGCTAGGACCTCAAAACAAGCTCCAATGGACTTCAGCTCCAAAGTGAAGGTGCTTAACTAGGTGTCTTGGTGCAAAAGTGTGAAGAAAACTCACTTTTAGACTCAATATAGCACAAATATAGAGAGAGAGGGAGAATTCTAGATAGAGAGGAATATTTTTAGCTCTAAAATGCTGAACCCTCAATTAGGGGGAGGAAGCTCCCCTTATATAGAGCAAACAAGCCAAAAGGCTTGCTCCATCCCTCCATACACATGTATGGAGGATGAGTTCAGTGAGCCACAGCTGGCTCAAAAGATCTGAAAATATCTAAAAAAGAGAAAAAGTAGCTGCCGGCCAGTTAAGGTGGCCGGCCAGCCACTTCCATTAGCCGGCCGGCCACTTTAAGTGGTCTACAAGGGAGAAAAGTGGCCGGCAAGGCCCTTTCTCCCCCTAGGTAAGAGGCAACAAGGTTGGGCCCAAAAAACAAGGCCAAAACACAAAGGGTTAAAAGGCTCAAAGACAAGGCACCCAGCCGAGACTTTCGGGCGCTCAAAACAAGCATAAACATGCGTAATCATCGCGTGCACAAACGATGACGTCTAAGTCTTAAGGTCGGTCAAAAATAGGGTGTCTACACGTGGTATCCGAGGATAGGATGATTGTAGATTCATCTAAGATAAAGGCAGTGCAAGACTGGGAACAACCTAAGAACGCTTTTGAGATTCGTAGTTTCTTGGGGTTGGCTGGGCATTACCATCGATTTGTGAAGGATTTCTCTAGATTGGCCTCACCGTTGACTACATTGACGAGGAAGAGAGTTAAGTTTGTGTGAAATTAGACTTGTGAGAAGTCTTTCCACGAGTTTAAGGTTAGACTTACCACTACTCCAGTTTTGATTATTCTTGAGAGGGGTTTGGGTTATTCGGTGTATTGTGATGCCTCACAAGAAAATTTGGGTTGGGTTGTGTTCTGATGCAAGAGGGAAAGGTAGTAGTTTATGGCTCGCGACATTGAAAATACATGAGAGGAACTATCCTATTCATGACCTAGAGTTAGCGGCAATGATTTTTGCCCTAAAGATTTCAAGACATTATCTATATGGTGAGAAGTTTGAGGTGTTTTTGGATCACAAGAGTCTAAAGTATCTGTTTACACAGAAGGACTTGAATTTGAGGCAGAAGAGGTGGATGGAGTTCATAGAAGATTATGACTTCGAGTTGCATTATCATCCGGGAAAGGGCAATATGGTGGCCGATGCCTTGAGTAGGAAATCCATGGGTAGTGTGGCTAGTGTTGCCATCTAGGAATGGGAGATGTTAGGTGTTATTGGGGAGTTCGACTTGTATCTTGGCGAGTCTGTTGAGTCTGTAGCCTTGTTTTCTATAGTCGCACAACCTACACTTATAAACCGAGTGATAAAAACACAGAAGGGTGATCTTAAACTAGAATCCCTCTAGGAGAAGATCTCTAGTGGGAAGGTGGAGAAAGGCTTGAATGTGTATCTTGACCTAAGTGTGAGATACTGTAACTGTTTGTTCGTGTCAGAGTCTTGTCGAGAGGAAGTAATCCGAGAGTTTCACCATTCATGCCTTGCAGTGCATCCGAGAGGCACAAAAATATATCACGATCTTATTTTCCAGTTTTGGTGGAGAGATATGACGAAAGTTGTAGCCATGTTCGTATCGAGGTGCCTTACTTGTCAACAAGTAAAGGCCGAACATCAGAGGCTAGCGGGTTTGTTACAACCCTTGCCTATAGCCGAGTGGAAGTGGGACCATGTCACGATAGATTTTGTTGTGGGCCTTCCGAGGACTCAATGGGTAGTGATTCCATTTGGGTGGTGGTTGACCGATTGACTAAGTCAGCGTACTTTATACCTATGCGCGTAAGTGACTCAGTAAATTATCTTGCTGACCTTTACATTAGGGACATAGCGAGGTTGCACTGGGTCCCAGTGACGATTGTTTCGGATAGAGATCCGCGCTTTACGGCCCCGTTGTGGCAGAGCCTATGGGGTGCCTTGGGTACGAAATTGACTTTTAGCACAACATATCATCCTCAGACTGAAGGTCAGTCAGAGCGCACCATTCAAATTTTAGAAGATATGCTTCGGGGTTGTGTTCTTGACTCTAAGAGTTCATGGGAGAGGCACTTGCCCTTAGTGGAGTTTGCCTATAATAATTCCTTCCAATCGAGTATTGGCATGGTACCGTTCGAGGCCTTATATGGCCGATCGTGTAGATCTCCTATGTGTTAGGCCAAGGTGGGTGATGCACCAATGTTAGGCCCAGAGTTAGCCTGAGAAACGACGGAGCAGGTTACAGTTATCCATAAGAGGTTGGCTATAGCCTAGAGTCGCCAGAAGAGTTATGCTGACCATAGGAGGAGACCCTTGTCTTTTGAGGTGGGAAATCATGTCTTTTTGAAGATATCACCTAGGAGGGGTTTGATGAGGTTTGGAAAGAGTGGGAAGTTGTCTCCTTGATTTGTTGGGTCTTTTGAGATCCTTGAGCGGATTGGGCCGGTAGTTTATCATTTGGCCTTGCCGCCACAGGTTTTCAGGATTCATGATGTGTTTCATATTAGCATGCTTCAAAAGTATGAGCCGGATCCATCGCACATGTTGGATTGGACCGACTTAGAAGTAGATGAGGATGCCTCGTATGAAAAGAGATCGGTGAGAGTCTTGGATACACGGGACCAAGTCTTGCGGGGCAAGACAATTCTCTTGGTTAATGTATTGTGGAAACATCATGGGATTGAGTCAGCAACTTGGGAATGCGAGTTAGAAGTCCGTGAGAAATATCCAGACTTATTTGTTGATGTTTTGAGAATGTAATGGAAATTTGTTATGTTGTGTATATTTTGGATATAAGAGAACATTGTATATGTTGTGTATGTTTTGGGAAATGTAGGTTTTACTTTCAATATTGGAACTTGTGTATCAAGTTGATGAAAAGGAATGACCGGAGAATGGATCTTGGTATTGGAATTGATTATCTATCGTTATTGAAATTGGTTTCAACTTAGTTTTAAAACTTGATTTAAATTTCGGGGATGAAATTCCTTAAGGGGAGAGATTATAGTGGTTTTGGTTTTGACCAACCCTTATTGTATTCTGGACTCGGGTTTCTTGGTTGCGTACTGTTGAATATGTCTTGCTTATCTTGTTTTCCCTTAAACTTGCCTATTAGGTTGTTGTAGTTGTGTTTGGGACAAGTTGATTGTTCGGTTTCCCAACTCTTGCTGCCCAGAATTTTGCTCTTTCACTCGAGCGGCACTTCTTGCTCTCAAGCGGGCTTTGCAAACTCTCAGTACTTTTGTAGGTCTGCAAACTACTGGGAGAGTGTATTCTACGCTTAAGCGGCGTTTCCTACGCTCAAGCGGGTGTGCACTTGAGCAGCCATTTTTGCGCTCGAGTGAAGTTCTTCTGTCTACAAAACTACCAAATGTGTGTATTCTGCACTCTAGCGGTCATTTCTTGCGCTCGAGCGGAACAACTTATTTTGTCTGACGCTTGAGCATCAACTTTTGCGCTCGAGCAGACTGTGCATATATCAGTTTGCAGCAACCTTTTTTTACATCACTTTTTCAACTCTTTTTCTCTCATAACCCTAGATCTAGAGCTCCTCTCTCTAAAACTCACTCTTTCTCTACTTTTTCACCTAGATTTAGTGGTTTCTACACTCTTTGTTAAAAAGATAGAGCATCTCAAGAGCTTTATTCTCATCCGAGTAGAGTTGGATTTCGGTGTGTTTGAAGTGTCTCCATTCTCTCTCTCGACTTCTAGACTTGAGGTAGGGATTTTTCTACACTCTCATATGGTTTTTAACTTGGTTTTTCATTGATGTGTAAGAAATATTGAAACTTGAGGTGATTTTGAACAAACCTTGGGTTTTGGTTCAAAATCAAAAGAAGGGTTTTCAAGTGTACGTGTTGAGAATGATTATGAGTGTAGATATGAGGTTGTGTGGTTTTGAGATTGTTGATTTTGGCACATAGGTTGAGTTTTGGACGAAAATAGGGTTTTGCCCTAAAACTTCTTAAAGGATTATTTTGTATAAATAATGAAATTGGTAATGGAAACACGAAATTGGATGTGTGTTTAGATAAACGGTGGAGTTAGGTATGTATTACCTCTCACCTATGAAAATTTGAATAATTTATCTATTTTAGAGATTGTATATCTGTTTAGAAATATTTGTTTTGGGCTATTGGTGGAAGATAGCGATGATTGTTGTAGACATTGCATGAGGATTATGGGAATTGAAACTAATCTTTTATTGATTGTCATTGAATATGACTGTGTTTAATACATTGTATATGTATGATGTTTGGGAGGAGAAAGGAGATGTACTCCATGTTTGGGAGAAGAAAGGGATGGACTCCATTGAATTGAGTTGGCCTGTGCGTCCAGGGTGAAAGTCCCGAAAACATTGTGTATATATGGGTGCCGATTCCCGCGGACGAAATTTTCGTAAAATGGAAAATGGAAGTGTTTGTGTGATGACTATATTGATTTGAGAACCTTTAAAGTGTATCCTTAGTTTGGTTATCAGTAATAAATGGAGGTAACTCATGGATTAAGATAAAATGAATTGAGTTAGAAAGGGGTTAAGATAACTTGGATAGTGTTATAAAACTTCGCATGGCATGGTTTTGCGAAAGAGTTGTAAATGATTTTGTCATAGGCATTGTATATACACTTCATATTTATATCTTTGTTAAGATTCATATATTGTATTAGAATGCCTTTACTGGACTTTGGCTCACCTTACTTGGGAAAAACCATTTCAAGTGCTAGTGATATGCCTCCGCCAAGGACTTAGCCTGGGAGGACTGCGGGGCTGAAGCTCACTTTTGTTCATTTTGTATTTACTTTCTTTTCAAGCCTAGGGCTTTATGTGTATTGAGCTTCTAACCCATTTTGTTATAACCAAGCAAAGTCTTGGAAAGATGTAAGCCTTTGGGGCATATAAATACCTGTTTAGCTTTCATCCTTTATTACCACTTGTAACACGTGCTATAGATTCAGGATGAACTGTTTATGAATGTATACTGCATGTGTCACCTTTTGTATATCAAACTCTGATGAATGAAAACATGTTGTTTAAATTATATTTCTACTTATGAGATGGGTTTGTTGTATTTGTTTTGGGGCACTACAATTCACAATGTCTAGAGCATGAAAGTAGCAAGCAAATCAGGGAATGAATGTGAAAATTGATACACAGAACAGTGGGAGTGATCGAACGGTTCACAACAATAACACATTCAAGAACAGTATAAAACGACAATGAAAAAGAGGAAATCAAAGACTTATAGTGTGAAACCGAGGAAACAAACATCGGGATGAGGATCGTCGGAGTTAGACGACGTGAGTGATTGGAATTAGATGATGATAAGTTCTCTGGCGGTGACAGATGGAGCAGTTGCAGAGCTTGAAAATGGTGGTTTGACAGAGAGAGTTTAGAGAGAGAAAATTCGAGAAGAGAGAGAAATGAAATTTGCAGAAGTGAAGAGATGAAGGGAAAGAGAATGAATTTTGTCAAAAACATGAAAAGGTGGCAAAACATAATAAGGTACTTTGGGCGACGTGCCTGTCAGGCGGCGTGGATAGAAATGACACGACCTGATAGCACGTGTCCGGTACAAACCAATAAGAATGGAACACGTGGAAGAAACGATTGGAATCGGGAAGCGTGATAGCTTATGCGCACTAAGAATACGTGCTTAATTCTTGAAATTCTTAAGTAATGTGGTTGTGACCTCGGACAGAGGTGTGATCTCGGTCGAGATGTGTAAAAACTTGAGAATTGATTCTTGATTCTTGATAAAGTGGGCAATTGAATCTTAGTTACTTGAAGCCGACGAGTCGTGATCTCGGTCAGAGTAGTATCTGAATTTTAAGCTGACGTGTTGGTTAGACAAATGATGTAGGTTTCATCACCTCATATTGCCAAGGTAATAGAACCTAGGGGCCAATTGTAAGGAGGTGTTTTGTGAGTGACAGCACGTGGCTAAAGTGACACCAAAGTGTTAGCCGAGGTGCCACGTGGCCTGGTCATGTTTGCCAAGGTGATCTCGACTAAGCCGAGGTTATCTGCGGAGATGCCGGAATTCGAGATAAGTGGATAAAGGAAAAGAATCCTAGAACAGGGGAGGATCTCAGTCAGGATAAGGATAAGGCTCATGAAGAGTTTATCCCTATCCAGCTGAGAATTCAGGATGAGTATTGAGCCAGAGTCCAATGAAGTGAGCCTTCTAGGTGATCAGGTCGCTGCTGGATATAAAAGTTAGGTTCGTTCTTGTGAGTTTAAGCATTATTTGCTATCTGTGAGAGATATTGTTTTACTGACTTGATCGTCGGAGTGCTCCAAGGTGGACAAACCACCACCGAATTCTCATATTATTGTTACAAGTTGTTGGACTCAATCTATTCTGTCGGTGCTCTTCAATTGAGTTCCGCTTTTGATTGTATGGTCGAAAATCAACACCCACAGTTTGATTTTGTGGGATTAGTTTTAGAATTTTTTTTTGAAAAGACTTAACCTTCTTTGTTTATCAATTTGGAAGTTCAACTTGCGAAACTCATTGTGTGACCATGTGTAAGCATTAATGGTCTTGAAAAACAACAAGGCTGTGAGAAATCCTTACTTCCAATGTAGCCCACAAAAAGGAGGATTTGGGGTCACTGCTGTGGCACTAGCACAGCAGTGACTGTTGTGCTCCATTTTGTAGTGTATTATGAATTTATTTTTATAATCTGAACCGTTCATATTGTAGGGTTTGTTGAGTACTACATGCCCACCAAAAATCATATTAATCGGATATCAATAACTATATGATTGATAACCAAAAAAATAAACAAGAAGTTTTTCTTTTGAAAAATAGTATGACAATATGCAATTCGATCATATAGTTATTGATATCCGATTAATATGATTTTTGGTGGGCATATAGTACTCAACAAACCCTACAATATGAACGGTTCAGATTATAAAAATAAATTCATAATACACTACAAAATGGAGCACAACAGTTACTGCTGTGCTAGCGCCACAGCAGTGACCCCAAATCCCAAAAAGGAGTCAAGGTTTAAGTTGCTATTTAATGTTTGATCATAACTTTTATTGGAAAAAGGCTCAATTTGTATTGAAATATAATTTTTTTGATGATCACACGTCATATGTGGGATTCTTGCTTACAATCAAGAATTTTAACCTAACTTGGTGATGTGTCCTGCATAGAAATAAAATAAAAAAATTTAAAAATACTTCCCAAGTTTAATATTTTAACTCAACTTTGTGATGTGTCATGCATATTAGTGTGTGGGATTTTGGCTTATATGAGATCTTTTTCTTTTTCTCTCATTATCCATATGGATCATAACTTCAAGTTGTATTTCCCATTGGTACTTGCATTTGTCACCTTTTGGTAAGTTATCATATAAGTATTTTGATGTCCAAGTAGGAGTAGTAAGATTAAGTGACGGTGCAAAAAATTATAAAGATATCAAGATTTCTAAAAACTGTTAGTTTTGAAAAGTTATCTTTTTAGTCAAAAAATTTAAAAGTTACTATATAAAAAAAAAGAGTTAATTATTCTGTTTATTTTTTTATACATCTTTTTGTATAAAGTCAAAAAATTACTAAAAAATCAATTTCCAAAATGAACCTAAGTTTGATAATTTATGTTGAATTTTCAAGTAATTGGAATTTAAGACCTTGTTTGCTTGAGTTTAACTTGTTATTCTCATCACAGAATAATCATCTTATTTTGTAGCCCCTTCTCATTTATTTTGGGTATGTAAGCCATTAATTGGTAAAATGCATGATATTGCTCTTGGCACTGACTTGATTTCCAAAAGAGGTCACTGAATCACTTCATCGGTGAAATCATTAGTAATTTAATCCTTTGACAAACAATTGATATTTAATTAATCCAATGTTCTGATTTTTACCTCTTTAAGGGTATTCCCCACATTTATTTACAAATATCTAAAATGTCCTTTCAGAGCTTCATTGAGTAAATAGATAATTCACTACCTAACCAGAGTACACAAATATATGATATACTAGCTGATCACCTGGATGGTAATGCTCACTTTGTTTTTTCCTAGCATTTGGGGCTTAGCCCCCCTTTGTACCTCCATCCTTTCCAAAAAAAAAAAATGGAAATGATTTGGAGCTTAGCCTTAACAGAGGTTCTTAGAATTCAATCAGAGAGTTCAGTAATCTAATATCCCAGAAATTCGTTAGCAATTATAATTTGGTGTTTGTGGGGAAATTATATAACTCGCTAAAAGGTCGCATTCTGTATATATGAATGCGTAGTTACACGTAAAAGTTGTGAAGAGTGTGATCAGTGCTGTGTATGAATTATACATTTGGTGGGTATATGCTCTTTTATGATAGAAATCATGGTTATAGAGTTATAAAAGAATGAAAAAAATTATTTGGTTTATCCATGAATGAGGTTTATAATACAATTTAGGAAACGATATAAATAAAGAAACAATACTAAATCAGTAATTGACACAATCACAGATTATATACATAATACTAAAAATAAAAATAAAAAATTCTATATACTCTAATGTCCATATTCAACACTCCTCAAACTGGTGTGAAGATATTCAACAATCACAGCTTACCAATGGATGGTTGGAAGAAGCCGAAAAAAACTCAACGGCTAGTTCAAATAAATGCTACCGAACAAATATGGTAGTCCACTAAATAAAAAATGCCAAAAAGTGCTTAATACATCAATACTACACCCTAAAAATAGGGGAAAAAAAAAAAAGGGACTGAACTGCCCAAGAAGAGCTGCCGAAGCATCTATAGCCAGGAAACACCTTGTGTCACAACCCAAATCTGCCCTTATGAGTTTAGCGCCGTAACTAGCCAATAATTCTGGGATTACCAAAGGCCTCTGAACGGATTAACATATATTAAAGGACTGCAGAAGCAAACATACAATACACAACGTCTATTGAGCCTTGCAGACAAACATGGGACAAATAATTTAAACTTTTATATACATACATGTGACGTCATAATGCAACAATCTTATGTCACCAGCCGATACAGATAGGACAAAAGTAGGACTTAGCCCATTATACAGAAAGTCAGAAATTGTACAAGAGTCACGAAAAGAAAACAAAACACGAGTTGAAAACATCGTTCCAAAACACATGACCACTTGCCTTAATCTGGAACCTCCTCGGGAGGCACAAAAGGGTGGTCAACAAAACAAAACTCTCTAAGCAGTAGCTTAGGCCTGTTCACGCGCCTGCTCACCTACATACATAATATAAATAGTGAGCGAAAGCCCAGCGAATAATAACAGAGTAAAGGTTTTACTGAATGATGCCATATAGAAACAGAGTCTTGTACAGATGTCAAATTAGAAACAGATTCATATACATAATCATATTCACTATGTTTGGTTCCATTTTTTTGGAAACAATTTCTAAAAAGTGATTTGAAAACTCTATTTTGAAAAAAAAGTCATTATTTGTTTTTCAAAAAAATACATCATTGCAATTTTAAACTTCCATTCAATTTAAAGAGAGACGCAATTTAAAAAACAAAATTGTCACATCAAAAAATATTGTCATCTTTGTTGTATATATATATGTCCATGCTATATATGTATTAGTAAAATATAATTTGGTATGGGTACATATCCTACCATAACTGTGTCACTTTATTGTAAAATTTCTACGTATTTCAACCACAGAAAATGTAAATTATTTTTCTAAATTGGCATTAAAAAAATCACAATTTTTGCAAATTTATTTACAAATTTGTAGAAAAAGTATATATTTACAAATTCCGAAAAACGTGAATTTATATACAAAAATTTGAAAAACAGAATTTTGCAAAAAATACCCAATTTTTACAAAGTTGCATTAAAAAAATTGTGAATATATATTTAAATTTATTTACATATTTACAAAATTGTAAATTTATGTTTAAATTTATTTTTTTTAAATCATAAATTTATGCTTAAATTTACGATTTACAAAATTTGCTTCATAACATTTATAAAAAATTAATTCTACGAAAGAAATTTTTTAATACAAATTTGGAATTTTTTTTATATATTTTTTTTTACGTTTTCTGTGGTTAAAATGAGTGTAAATTTTATAATAAAGTCACACATTTAATGATATGATATGTACCCATAAATTACTACATACCAAATTATATTTTTATACATATGTAATATGTATATATATATAACAAACTAAGAGGCTATGAGGAGTACATAACAAGCTGTACTTATGCCTATGCCTCTTCACGTGATGTGTGAAGAACAAAATCCTTAAAATATGTATTTTGAAAAATGAACTCACTTTTTGAAATAACTAAACAAGTATCCAAAAATTTTCAAAAAACTGTGTTTAAAAAACCATAACCAAATACAATGATTCGTATTCAAAGTTCATACATTTCACATGATAGTATGTGGTACATCCATTAGCGTTAACAAATTCGATGACCCATGAAATGACGGCCGTGAAGGCATACCGATGACCCATAAAAGGACATCCATAAGGCATTCTGATGACTCATGTGCACAGAGACGTTTCCAATGACCCATAAAAAGATAGTCATAAAGGCATTTCAATGACCCATAAAGGGACGCATATCATATGATGCTAAGGATGCCACAAATACATTTCAGAAACTTGGACAATCATTCATTCATATAAAGCATATCATTTCAGAAAACTGATCATTTATATCATCAGAACATAATTAAAGTTAAACATAACTTTACAAAGTTATTACTCACAGGTGGCTTCAATAGCAAAATAGAGAAAGCGGCGATTTAGATAGTTTATGGCGTGTGACCTACACAAACACATAGCAGATACAAATTGAAACACACGCTCGGAATATACTAAACTCATTACGTTTCGTTCTTAGTGTGTTTCTAAGTCTTATCCTCATTATTATGTCTTAACTAAGGCTTAAGAATGCCTAGCATGCAATGAAGATGCTAAAATACACTTGAAAATACTTATCAAATATGTTGGAAATAGAGGTCTCGCTCGAGCGTAATTTCCTTCGCTCGAGCGGTCAATAAACTTTGCAAAAGTACTGGTTGCTGGATTTTTCCGCTTGATGCACGCTCAACGGTCGCTCAAGCGTAAGACTGAGGTCTTCGCTCGAGTGGTCTGCAAAAATGGTAAACTTCTAGGAGCATGCATTTTACGCTCGAGCCAACTTTTGGTCGCTCGAGCGGGAGTGCCAAAGAAAGAGTTTGTTGCTCGAGCACAAGTTCTGTCGCTCGAGCGGAGAGTAGAATTCTGGAATTTTCAGATTGCACTCCCAGATTCAAAACTCAAATTCAAAGCTTCAAAATGCAACCCTTGGGCCCAAAACTCAAGAAAACATGTCTAAACTTGTAAAACATAGAGAATTAAAGATCATTTCATGAAATCAATGCCCATAAGCATGTCAATTGTACAAACTCAAGCTTAAAATGTGAAAACATAACATGAACATGACATGCATGAAATGATTTGAGCTCCAAGTTTCCAAATCATGAGCAAATGAGATGATTAGGTCAAAAGCATGTTGAATTCCTTGAACAAAACCAATTCTTGAGAATCAACTTATAAATCTTAATGAGTTATGCATGCATGTATGGAACTCAATTCTTTTCTTAGTATGGAATTTCTTTTGAACTCATGTGTTAGCTAACTTAATTACATCATCAAAAGCTTGAATTCTCACCTAAACTTCCCAATTGAGCTTCAAGTAGTCCAATTCTTGAGTGATCAAGGTAATTCTCCTTAGTTCCCTTCAATTCTCTAGCAAGTCACTTTGGTTGAACTCAATTCTTCCTTCCTCTCTCTCACTCTCACATTTAGTCTTCAAAGATGAGGGATTGAGAGTGTAAAGTGTATAAAAGGTGTTGGGAGTGGCCTTAAATAGGTTCATTAATTAGTCTTAATTAAACTTGGCTTAAGCTAATCAAATGGGCATTATTTATTCTAATTATTTTGTTTCAAATTGAATTTCAATTGGACCTACCATAAATTCCTAAAAATTTCAAGTAACACATAAATCAAGTTAATTCCACGTTCTTTGACCGATCAAACCTTCAATTTGCATAGCAAAACAAAAACACAAATAGATATTTCTACGATAGACAAATAGAAACACAAATAATGCAACACATATGCATGTAATTCAAAATTCCATCTTAATTACTGATTAGGTACTCTTAATCAAGGTTTAACAGTTAATCATAGGTCGGGGTTGCTACAGTCTCCCCCCTTAAAGAGTTTGGTTCTCCAAACTCGAATTACGTTTGTTTTAGTAAAATATCGGATCCAAAGGAAACAAATTAGGATATCTCCTCATCATATCTTCTTCCGTCTCCCAAGTTGCATAGGTCCCTCTGTGGTTTTGCCAATCAACTTTCACCAATAGTATTTTCTTGTTCCTCAATCTCTTGATTCTTCAGTTGACGATTTGAATTGGCCGTTCTTCATACATGTAGTCATCTTTGAAGAGCACATAAGTTGGTTCAATCACGTGGAATGGATCTCTCAAATATCCTCCCAGCATTGAGACATGAAAAACATTATGCATATGTTCCATGACCGGCGGTAAGGCTACCTGATACGTCACCGTGTTGATTTTCTCAAGAATTTCATATGGCCCAACATATCTTGGTGCCAACTTGCCTTTTACTCCAAATTGTGTTTGCCCTTTCATAGGAGTCACTTTGATGAATATATGATCCCCGACTTCATGTTCTCGATCTCTTTTTCTAACATCTGCATAACTCTTTTGGCAGCTTTGTGCAGTTTTTAACATTTGCTGAATAAATTTCATATTTTCTGTTGTTTCTTGCATAAGTTCTGGTCCTAACAAAGGTCTATCACCTACTTCGGCCTAGCAAATCGGAGATCAGCATTTCCTACCATACAACACTTCATAAGGAGCCATACCGATACTTAAATGATAACTGTTATTGTACATAAACTCAGCCAATGGAAAGTAGGTCTCCCAATTGCCTTGGAAATCTAGGGCACACATTCTGAGCATATCCTCTAAAGTCTGTATCGTTTTTTCTGATTGGTCGTCTGTTTATGGATGATAATCACTGCTCAGTCTTAACTCAGTTCCCAAAGCTTGCTGTAGACTCTGCCAGAATCATGAAGTGAACTTAGGATCTCTATCAGACACAATAGATACTGGCACACCGTGTAATCTTACTATCTCATTCACATAAATGTTAGCCAATTTATTCGCATTATACAAAGATTTGACAGGCAAAAAGTGGGTAGATTTAGTTAAACGATCTACAATGATCCAAATAAAATCCATACCTCAGGAGGAGCAAGGCAATCCCACAATGAAGTCCATGGTAATACGTGCCCATTTCCATTCCAGTATTGGAATCGGTTGAAGCAATCCAACGGATCGTTGATGTTCAGGTTTAATTTGTTGGCCATGCAAACATTTAGCCGCAAAATTAGCAATGCTTTTCTTCATTCTAGGCCACCTGAAATTCTATTTCAAATCCTTGTACATTTTCGTGTTTCCTAGGTGCATAGCAAACTTTGAATTGTGAGTTTCAGTCATAATATGTTTTCTTAATTCTAAACAATCTGACACATAAAGTCAATTTTGAAATTTCAACACATTGTTCTCAAACACAAATCCTGGCCTTGGTTTTGAGTCAATTTTATCAACAATCTTCTTCAAAAATTCATCCTGCAATTGTCTTTCTTTAATTTCTTCAAGTATGGCAGGTTGGGCAGAAATGGTGCCTAAGACTCCACTTTGTTCTCGCAACACAATTTCAATCTCATTTCTTTCCAAATCACATAACAATTCTTTCTGACCGGTGAGTAAACATGACAAATTCCCAATTGATTTCCAACTTAGAGCATTGGCAACGGTATTTGCCTTTCCCGGATGATACAGGATTTGTAAGTCATAATCTTGGATCAATTCGAGCCTTCGTCTTTGTCTCATATTTAATTCTTTCTAAGTAAAGAAATATTTCAAGCTTTTATGATCAGTATATACTTCACATGATACTCCGTACAAATAATGGCGCTAGATTTTCAATGCAAAAACCACGGCTGCAAGTTCAAGGTCATGAGTTGAATAGTTCTTTTCATGAGGTGGAGTTGCCGAGAAGCATAAGCAATCACCTTCCCATTTTGCATTAGCACACATCCAAACCCTTTATATGAAGCATCACTGTAAATTTGAAATCCATCAGTACCATTGGACAATGTCAAAATAGGTGCAGTTACTAACCTAGTTTTCAACTCTTGGAAAGCGGATTCTCTTTGATCATTCCAATCAAACGACACATTTTCTGTGTTAACTGCGTCAATGACATAGCAAGTTTGGAGAAGTCTTTCAAAAATCTTCTATGATAGCCAGCAAGCCCCAGAAAACTTCTAATTTCAGATACATTCATCGGTCTTGGGTAGTCTACAATAACTTCAATCTTTTGTGGGTCGACTGATATGCCGTTTTTATTGATCACATGGCCTAGAAAAGTCACACAATCAAGCCAGAATTCGCATTTGGAAAATTTTGCATAAAGTTTCCTTTCTCTCAGGATCTGTAGCACAATTCTCAAATGATTTTCATGTTCTTCCCTACTTTTGGAATTAATCAAAATATAATCAATAAACACAACAACAAACTCATTAAGAAATTGTTTGAACACCCAATTCATTAGGTCCATAAAAGCTGCAGGTACATTAGTTACCCTAAACGATGTCACCAGAAACTCATAGTGTCCATATCTAGTCCGGAAGGCGGTTTTCTCTATGTCTTCTACTTTGACTTTCAATTGGTCGTATCTGGATCTAAGGTCAATTTTTGAAAAGACTTGAGCTCCTTAGAGTTGGTCAAACAAATCATTTATTCGGGGCAATAGATATTTGTTCTTGATAGTTACTCTATTCAATGCCCGATAATCTATATATAGCCTCAAGGACCCATTTTTCTTTTTAACAAACAAAACTGGAGCACCCCAAAGTGAAGTGCTAAGCGAATAAAGTTCTTATCTAACAGTTCCTGAAATTGAGTTTTCAATTCTTGCAGTTCAAAAATCGACATTCTATATGGAGTTTTGGAAATCGATTGTGTTTCGGGTACAACATCAATAGTAAACTCAATTTTCCTATCAATTAAATCTCTGGGCAATTCATTTGGAAATACATCAGGAAATTCATTTACTACAGAGATGTTCTCTACAGTAGGACTATTAGAAGTCACAGTCAACACGCAACATAAGTAACCTTGGCACCCTTTTCTTAATAACTTTATGACTTTCACAAAAGAAATCAAATACGGTAGAGGAATTACCTCATTCCCAACAAATACAAACTCAGGCATACTAGGTGGTCAAAACACAACAGTTTTATCCACACAATCAATAGTTGCACAATACTTCGTCAACCAATCCATGCCCAATATACAATAAAAAATGGTCAATGCTCAAAAGTAGCAAATCAACATACAATGTCATATCACCAATCATAATATCACATGCCGAATAAACATAGAACCTCCAGGTGGTGTAGACACGGATAGTAAACAGTTCATAGGTTCCAATGGTCTAATTAATTTTCGAGAAAAAGCATGTGATACAAATGAGTGTGTGGAACCAGAATCTATCAACACATAGGCATTATGAGCACAGATAAAGATTATACCTAACACCACTGATTCAGTATTCTGTACATCCCCAGGCACTAGTGCGAACACTCTCCCTTGTCTTAGTGTTTCATTTCTGGTGTTACTCTTGGCATTAGTTCTAGTATTTGCCCTTGTTACGGAAATAGATCCGACTGAACTTGCTGTGGGGCAATTGGCATTCTTGGACCAGACTGGACAATCTCTCATCATGTGGCCGGTTTTACCACATTTGAAACAGGCACCCGTTGCTCGATAACAAACGCCCTTATGTTTCCTTTCACAATCCAGACAAACTGGTATAGACCCACTACTCTGACTAAAGCTACTGAAGGATCCCATGTTTTACTTGTTGGTTCCAAAAGAGTTGCCCTTTTTAAACTTATTTCCCGACCTCTTACCTCTCCATTCTGTTGTTGTTGGGGCCTTGCTTTGCTTTATAGTTGCTAAAGTAGCTTCTGCCATCAATACTCTGTCTAATACTTCTACGTAGGTAGGCAACTTCAAGACGCCAACTCGGTCAAACACTTCCAAAGTCAAGCCTCCTTCAAATTTTCGTGCCTTTTTATAATTGGTATCTACCATGTGTGGAGCAAACTTGGCCAATTTGGTGAACTTAGCTTCATATTCAGCAATTGACATGTTTATTGACATGTTTCCTTGCTTGAGTTCTTAAAATTCAGAAACTTTTCGGTCCTGAAAACATTGAGGGAAATACTTATTGTAGAAGATTTCCTTGAATTGAGTCCATGTCATGTTCCCATTATTGTTTCTGATTAACAACCACTACCTTCGAACTTCATCCTTTAAAGTATAGGTAGCCAAGAGCACCTTCTGAATCTCAGAATAGGGAAAGACTTCATATAGTTTTTCTATTTCGAGTAACCATGTCTCAGCCTTCAATGGTTCAATCTCACCCAAGAACGTTGGCGGTTTCATCTTCATAAACTTATGGGTCAGGTTGTTATCTGGTTCATTTTGTACTGGTGGAGGCAGAGGAGGCATGGGTTGTTGCCTTAGAGATTCCGTTAAGGCTGCAAGCATTTGTTCCATGCGATCATGTGAGCCTCAGACGATTCAGCTGTACTGTCACTTCTTGTATTTTCCATTGCTATAGGCAAACAGAACACTTATAAACATGGGCTAATAATTCTTTTCACAATATTCGAGACATTCAATCTCAATTCATTAGCTTCAAATTCGTGAGTTCATGTTCAGATTCAGTTTTTCCATGTACAGAAATTAACACACACACTCTCACATGCAGATGCAATGTCCATAATTCTTTTCTAGGACATCCTATAGCTCATATAGACTCGTATGTGCGGTATAACTCATGCTCTGATACCACTGTGTCACGACCCAAACCCATCTCTATAGTTTTAGCACCGTAACCGGCCAGTATTCTTGGGATTACCGAAGGCCTCTGAATAGATTAACATATATTAAGGGGCTGTGGAAGCAAATATAAAATATACAACGTCTATTAAGCTGTGTGGACAAACATGGGATAGATAATTTAAACTTTTAGATACATACACGTGACGTCATAATGCAACAATCTTATGTCACCCACTGATACAGATAGGAGAAAAGTGGGACTTAGCCCATTATACAGAAAGTTAGAAATTGTACGAGAGTCACGAACAGAAAACAAAACAAGAGTTGAAAACATCGTTCCCAAAACATGACCACTTGACTTAATTTGAAACCTCCTTGGGATGCACAAAAGGGTGGTTAACAAAACAAAACTCTCTAGGCAGTAATTTAGGCCTGGTCACGCTCCTGCTCACCTATATACATAATATAAATAGTGAGTGGAAACCCAGTAAATAATAACAGATTAAAGGTTTTACTGAATGATGCCTATACAGAAACAAAGTCTCGTACAGATGTCAAAGCAAAAAGAGATTCATATACATAATCATATTCGTATTCAAAGTTCATACATTTCACATGATAGTATGTGGTACATCCATTAACGTTAACAAATCCGATGACTCATGAAGGAACGGCCGTGAAGGCATACCGATGACCCATAAAAGGACAGTCGTAAGGCATTCCAATGACTCATGTGCACAAAAAATGTTTCCAATGACCCATAAAGAGACGGCCATAAAGCCATTCCGATGACCCATAAAGGGACGCATATCATATGATGCTAAGGATGTCATGAATACATTTTAGAAACTTAGACAATCATTCATTCATATAAAACATAACATTTCATAAAACTGATCATTTATATTATCAGAACATAATTAAAGTTAAACATAACTTTATAGAGTTATTACTCACAGATGGCTTCAATAGCAAAATAGAGAAAGCAACGATTCGGATAGTCTATGGCGCATGACATACAAATACATAGCAGATACACATTGAAACACACACTCGGAATATATTAAACCTATTACATTTTGTTCTTAGTGTGTTTCTAAGTCTTATCCTCATTATTATATCTTAACTAAGGCTTAAGAATGCCTAAGATGCAATGAGAATGCTAAAATGCACTTGAAAACACTTAGTCAAATATGTTAGAAACAAGGGGCCTCGCTCGAGCGCAACTTCCTTCGCTCGAGCGGTTTGTAAACTTTGCAAAAGTACTGGTTGCTTGATTTTTCCGCTCGACGGTCGCTTGAGCGTAAGACTGAGGTCTTTGCTCGAGTGCAACTCTTGTCGCTCGAGCGGTCTACAAAAATGGTAAACTTCTAGGAGCATGCATTTTACGCTCGAGCCAACTTTTGGTCACTCGAACGGGAGTGCCAAAGAAAGAGTGGTCACTCGAGTGCAGGTTCTGTTGCTCGAGTAAAGAGTAGAATTCTAGAATTTCCAGATTGCACTCTCAGGTTCAAAACTCGAATTCAAAGCTTTAAAATGCAACGCTTTGGCTCAAAAACTCGAGAAAACATGTCTAAACTTGTAAAACATAGAGAATTAAAGATCATTTCATGAAATCCAAGCCCGTAAGCATGTCAATTGTACAAACTCAAGCTTGAAATGTGAAAACATAACATGAACATGACATGCATGAAATGATTTGAGCTCCAAGTTTCCAAATCATGAGCAAAGGAGATGGTTAGGTCAAAAACATGTTGAATTCCTTGAACAAAACTAAGATATGGACATGCATGTAGAAATTCTTGAGAATCAACTTACAAATCTTAATGAATTATGCATGCATGTATGGAATTCATCTATTTAAGCTCAATTCTTTTCTTATTATGGAATTTCTTTTGAACTCATGTGTTAGCTAACTTAATTACATCATCAAAAGCTTGAATTCTCACCTAAACTTCCCAATTGAGCTTCAAGTAGTCCAATTCTTAAGTGACCAAGCTAATTCTCCTTAGTTCCCTTCAATTCTCTAGCAATTCACTTTGGTTGAACTCAATTCTTCCTTCCTCCCTCTCGCTCTCACGTTTAGTCTTCAAGGATGAGGGATTGAGAGTGTAAAGTGTATAAAAGGTGTTGGGAGTGGCCTTATATAGGTTCATTAATGAGTCTTAATTAAACTTGGCTTAAGCTAATCAAATGGGCATTATTTATTCTAATTATTTCGTTCTGAATTGAATTTCAATTGGACCTACCATAAATTCCTAAAAATTCCAAGTAACACATAAATCAAGTTAATTCCACATTTTGCAGCCGATCAAGCCTTCAATTCACATAACAAAACAAAAAAACAAACATATATTTCTACGATAGACAAATAAAAATACAAATAATGCAACACATATGCAAGTAATTCAAAATTCCATCTTAATTACTGATTAGGTACTCTTAATCATGGTTTAACAGTTAATCATGGGTTGGGGTTGTTACACTGTGGCCGGCAGCCAGCAAAACCCTGGTCGGCATCAAAGGCCGGAGCTAATGGTCATACCAGACTGTTGTAGAAACTGGTTTGAACTAATGTCATGACAATTTAAGGTCATGCTGGACCATTATAAGAACTAACCGAAATCAATGTCGGGATAGTTTACGGAGTCGTGTTAGACCATTGTAAGAACTAACCGGAATCAATGTTGGGATAGTTTAAGGGGTCACGTTGGACCATTGTAGGAACTAATCTAAATCAATGTTGGGACAGTTCAAGAGGTCATGTTGAACCGTTATAAAGGCTAATCGGAATCAATGTCGAGACAGTTTAAAGGGATCGTGCCAGACAGATGTAGAGAACTGGATGTTGAATCAGCAAGCGTGGTACACACATAACTTATGACGTGGTGCTAAACGATAATGGCAACAGATGATTGAGCGTGCCAAAGGGCGATGTATTAGAAAGTGCACCGAGAGGGCGACTTAGGTGATGCACAAGGGGGCGACTTGGGTTGTGTGCTAGATGGGGAGGCTTAGGTGATTCACATGGTATATTACTATGCTCACCATGATATAGGTATAATACCCTCCTCAAAGTCAAATAAGTTTGAAGATAGAAATCTATTTGAGATTGAAATAGAGGGAAAGACAAAGTGGAATAGAAACACACAAAAAAATAGATTGCGAGTATAAAATAAAAATATATATATATATATATGATAGAGATATTTGGGATAGAAATAAACTAGTGGATAGAGGAAGAGATCATCACGAAGTGATACTGAAAGAAAATATGGCAGTGAAATAATTTGAGGTACGATGGGTGGCCAATGCAAGGTTGCCGCCCGTCGGTAAGGCGAAGAACATCAAGAGCTTAACTTATAGCTTTGATACCAAAAAGAATTAAAAGAATTATTTGGCTTACTCATGAATAAGGTAGATCTCATGTATATATAATAGATTCATGATACAATTTAGGAAACGATATAAATAAGAAAACAATACTAAATCAGTGATTGATACAATCACAGATTATATACATAATACAAAAAATAAAAAAAATTTATTTACTATAATTTCTATATTCAACAATTATTAGATACTAGTGGAACATCTAATTAGTTATGACTATTTGTACTTTAATAATAATAATAATAATAATAATAATAATAATTAAGTCTAGTAACATCTAAACCTTAATGATGCAATTTGCAAATAATAAGTCGAGTAAGAGAAATGTTTTTTAGCACTAAAAATTTTAGCACTAATGCCCCTAAATTTCCAATTTTGGTAATTCTATTTTTTTTTTTTTTTTTCTTTGCCTTGTGTTTTTTTTTTTTTTTGCCTTTTTTGGATTTTCGGGGCATTAGTGCCCCCAAATTCGGGGCACCAATCAAGTTTGGTCTAGTAATACATAAATCAATTGCAGCACAAAGATGCATCAACTATTCCACACCAATCAACAAGAAGATGTTGAATGCCAGAAATTTGAACTCGTAATTTACTAAATTTTATCAGATGTTTTTTTCTTTTTTTTTTTGAAGAACATTAGTAAGATTTTCTTCTGTTGTAAAGAAGAAATTCATTGATAACACTCCACAAATTGCAGAAGATAATTAAATTCTGCATAACAAGAAAAATACATATCAAATTGAGGAGATCACTGGTGAACTTTATTGTTTTGGCACACACAAACAATAGTAGAACCAACAGATAGCAGTTGCAGTAAATCCTAAGGGGGCGTTTGCTTGGACAGATTAGATAAGAGGGATTGTAATGCAATGGACTGTTAATCCTCAGAAAAATAGTTCCTGCACTATTTATTTCCCATTAAACAAACGCCCCCATATAGATATCATTTATGAAGATCACAATCACAATTCTCGCTTCCTATATCTGGTGCAAGACAAGGAGGTCCAGCTTTCCCATCTTTGTACCAATTCGCGCGCTTTTGAACTAATTCATTCAAGAATTCATCCAGCTTCTCAATGGTGACATTAGGCATCACAATAACATGTGCCATATTTCCCTCGCATGCAAGTTGCCAACGCCGAACAAACTCCTCATCTAGCGGTCGCTCAAACACAACCGTGCTACTAAGCTCATTTAGCATGGCACTAATACCTGCTTCCCTAAGGCGGTCTTTCAAATAGTGAGCATTTCTGAGGCACTTTTGGACTTCTTTCTGGAACCCCTTGTAACCTTTTCTGTTCAGCGCGTACCACAGAAAGATTGGAGAGTGACCGTTCCGGCTTCCTGTGATTGTGGCATCCCTTGAAGCAAGGTACTCGACATTCCTTGATAAGGCATTAATGTGCTCAAGCCTTGTTATCTGGACGCCGCACGGCGTTGGACATCCCACAAACTTGTGGCCAGAAACACTCACACTTCCAATGGGCTTCTTGAAGGTTATTTTCGGTCCCTGTCCATCAGTCCATCAACAAAGTGTAAGCAGCTCGAATTAGATTGAAAACAAGAAGACTCAAGAAAGGGAGAGTTGGGAGATTAAAACTATTATGAAGAGACATCTAATTAAGCACATATTCCCATCCTCGATCAGCAGGCCATGAATTAGGACCATAACCATTTTTTATTTTTTTTTTGTAAAACTAATTCAATGGTCTGGCAAGCTAGGAAGAAACAAGTAATGGTCAAGATGAAATTACCAAGAGGGTTCTCAGTGAAGTTCCTGCAATTGGGTTCACCGGCCTTCTAAATCACCATGTCTAACAAGATTTTATAGTGTGGAATAAACTTGGACATTCCTCAATTTTTCTTGGTAATGACTATAGAAGATATGAGTAGAAACTCTTCTACTCTATTGTGTAATGTGACACATCGTGATTTGTTGTAAACAATATATTATAACCTGTAGAAGATATGTGCCTAGAGATTCCAGATAGATCTCCTTGAAAATTCAAAAATTCATAGGCCCAAAAGCCTTTCACGTGAACAGGACATGAGACGTGGAGACAAAAGCAAATAACTCACACGTTTGAGAAATGGCATCATGAATCCAAACAGAGCCCCATCACAGTGGATGTAGAATCGATCATGCGAGAATCCACATTCTTCAAGGGATTGTATAACAAGATCAATATCATCAACCGCTCCTTTGACAGTAGTACCTGCAATACAACAAGATGTGAACCAATTTATGGAGATATAATGGTATAGATGTGGGCTTCTACAACCATGTACATGCATGGCTTCAAGTAGACAGAGAGAGAGAGACAGCAGATACCTATGTTCAAATTAATTATGGCTGGTTTGTCCTTGTTAGGAAGTAGCTTTGCTTTGAAATCTGCACAATCAATCTCCCCATTGATTAAAGTGCCGACCTTAACGCATTCCATTCTGTACATCCGTGCTGCTTTGAAGATAGAGTAATGTGATTCTCGCGACGTATAAAAAATTCCATCTGGAAACACTTCTCTTCTGCACAATCAAATTATGCATATCTTGTAACAATTCTTAAACAGACAGACATATCTCCAAAAATGAGAAACAAAGCTAGAATATACTAACCCAACCAGGATTCCATGAAGATTGCCTTCTGTTCCACCATTTGTAATGTATCCCCAGTATTCATTCTGCTCTATTTCCCATAGACGGGCAAACCAATCCAAAACACCCACTTCAAATTGTCTTGAATGAACACCATAGTTGCTTTCAATAAATGGATCACCAAGGTTGTTTATGGCGAAATGCTGCAATTCCACTAGAGGACCATAATCCAAGTCCAGATTAAATGGATAACCTGCAACAACATTTCGCAACAAAAATCCATAAGAAACCAATATATTTTAGGTGAGAATTGAGAAAGGTCTCCAGAAGTTTTAGTACCGACCAGTTGTACATACCTACAAGGTCATGAACTACACAATGTGTAACTTCTAAGAAACTTATACGGAGCAGAACTAATATTAGAGAAGACCAAGTTAATATGTGGAAGCCTTATATAGTGACTAGAGCAACTCTATATATCATGGTTATTTTACCATTCATATCATTTCCAAAACGATGACTATCCTAGTTCTAATAAAGGAGTTTATGAACATGTGTCTCATAAAATGTAGTAATTAAAATAAAATCCAGTCTTTTGGCATAATCTATTCTATTACATAAAGTTTACATTCTATTTGGTATTGTCACATTTTTTGTTTTTCCAATTATGCCCTTCACATCCAATTAACTGCTAAAAGGTTTTTTGCATTTAAACGGTGTCCTCATTCATCAAATAGTCAAAAAATTTAAATGTAAAATTACAAAAGAAACCCAAAAAATAATAGAAGTAAGCTGTTCAAACTGTCTAGAACATACTCCAGCAAAATAAATAAATAAATAAAAATTAACGCAAATATGGATTGAATTGTCCCTATTATGACATTTTAGCCAACTCTGGCTTAGGTAAGGTAACCATTACTGAAAATAACATGGTTCATTTCTTTTTCCTATACCTATTTCTGAAGTTTGCCTCCAGTTTCTCGACAACCAAACAGATTAGAGTATTATGAGAAGAGAAAAACAGCAAAAAAATAAATAAATAAATAAATAAAAGAAAAAGAAACCACCTGATTGCTTACCTAAATGATACTTGGTCTTCTCAATGAGAGTTTTGCGATACCCAACCAAGACACCGGCCATGAAGGCCTCCATGTTGCTGGAGGAGTCATCGTCCATATCAGGCTCCGTGATGGTGAGGCATGTAGTGTGCACGTTCTTCCCCAGAACAATATCTCTCTCCTTCATCTTCTTCGTCTCTCCGCCAGCAACTAGTCCGATTAATTAGTAGTAAAACATTAATTCTATGAGTACTAACTTACTTTTAAAAAATTAAAAAATACAAAAAGCTAAAAAATCTTTCATTTTAGTTTTAACTTGAAAATAAATTTTCAGTAAGAATCACATTTTAAAAAAAAATTAAATACTTTTTCATGTTAGGAAACCTAGTACATCTCTTTAACTATATAATTTAGTGAAGTCATTTTGAATAAACTAAAAAATATCACTTAATTTTTTAATTTATTCCTTGAGAATACAAATCATTATTAGTTAAAATATTGAATAAATTCCAATTATAATGTAGCTACGCCGATGCTCATAACCGATCTCACCTCCGTTGGAAGCCACAACCGGAGGCAAGGGTTCCACAGGGATGGTAATCAGATCGAAGCACTTCGACAACAGCTCCACCTTGCTCCCATTCGATAGCACTGACACTGTCCCTACCATGATGATCTGTGATTCACATTTGCAGATTAGCTAACACAAAAACATTGGATAATGTCTAGCACACACCTTTCAAAAACTGTATACCATATCCACTCTTAATATATATTTTTGTGAAAGATTATGTTTTTTATTATGATAATTTGTAACTCAGAAATGAAATCAAGCATTTTTTTAATAATATTATACATTTTTTTGTTAGGAAATATTTGGATAAAGTAACATTACTATAAGATGCGTATTTTTTTTTTTAAATTATAAATTATCATAACTCTATAAAAAATAATACGTAACATTTATTATAAAAATATATAACAAAATATATAGATACATAACAGAATACATTGATATATAATTTTTGAGAGGTATATACTATAGAATTTCTCGAAAAAACGAAGACATAGTAATGAAAATGGAGAGGAGACACCTCGTTGTTTGGTGGAGTCGGTGGGTCACAGTGGTAAGGTTTGAGAATCCGAGGAGAAGAGGGTTTGAGAGATGGGAAAGAGGAGTGTGTCATGGTGTTCATTTATAGGGTCGAATGTCGGTCCCTACAAATCAAACGAAACTTCCCTCCATTTTACCACCTATTCACGGTATAACCGACTTTACTTAACTAATCTATAACATCCTTTATTTATCCAATCTATAACAACCTTTATTTATCCATAGCCAGGTGTACCTAACTCTCTAACTGACATAGCTGTATTATTACAAGTGGGGTCACTCATTCCTCTGTACCCCTTGATGTGAGTGCAGCTGAGGTGTTATCTGCTGTGACTTGATTAGTTGCAGAGGTGTGATCTCGTGTCTTGATTGTATAAAAAAGAGACGGGCTTCCCTCCAATTTCAGATCGGATTGGAGGGTACTGTTGGACTCGTGCGGGCTCATTACAGGTTTTTTTTTTAATAATTCGAACCGTTCAATATGTAGAACTCGTTGAGTACTATATACCTATAAAAAATCACGTTGATCGGATATCGATAGTTATTTTATCGAATAAGATTTCTGTCAACAGTTTATTTTTTCACCATTCATTTTTTTTTATATAAAATTGATTGATCACGTAGCTATTGATATCCGATCAACGTGATTTTTTATATACATTTAGTACTCAACGAGTTCTACACATTGAACGGTTTGGATTATCGAAACGGGATCCATGGTTGACCTCCACGGCCCAATAGTACTCTCTAGTTTTATCTGGGACTAGAGGGAAGCCAAACCCTATAAAAAAAATTAAGAGTAAGTTATGAACGGACCTTTGAAATTTATTTAAAATACAAATTATTTTTTGAATAAATTATATTTTGCCTCCTTTATGTTTAGTTATTTTTTCACTTTAACTCTTGAAATTTTTTTTTTTTTTTCTACTTTGGCCATTTATGTTTCATGTTTTTTTTTTTCTTTTTTAATTTACTCATAAAGCAAACTTCTATTCAAAATTAGAAAGACAATGTCATAATAATTATCACATAACATAAAAATATATTATTATATTAGGGTTTAAGTTTATGTAAGAGATGTGAGTTATATAAAATAAAATATTTTTATGTCACGTAATTGTCAATGTGTCATTTTTTATTTAATTTTTAACAGAAATTAACTTTAGGAGCAAATTGAAAAAAATTTGAAACATAAAAGGTCAGTGAGAAAAAACAAATATTAAGAGCCAAAGTGGGAAAGTGGCCAAACATAAAAGGGACAAAGTGTAATTTACCTTATTTTTTATGGTTCAAAAAATTACAAATGCCTCCTAATTAGAATTTTTTATTTAACAAAATTAACTGAAAAAATAAAATTTCTAATTGTTCTCCCTATACAATAATAAAATTACCTAAATTATTAATTAAAATAAATTTTGACATTATTAAAAATTGTTCATTAATTTGATAATTTATTAATAAAAATGGATTATTTGTTATGAAATTAAAAATTTCAATGGACGGGATATAATTTCTAAAATTATAAGAATAATTCGTATTTTAAGCAAATCTCATATAATATATTTGTAATTTATCCTTTTTTTTTTTTTTTTTTGAAATTATACCTACGTGCATCCTTAAAAAAATGCAGCCTTCACACAAAAAAATATATAACTTCTACTAGAAAATTTATAATTTATATTACAAAAAAATAAGACTTTGCTAATTATAAAATAACTTTTTACTTCTCACAAAAAATATAATTTTGTTACTCATAACTTTCACTATAAAAATTATATATATATATATATTTACAATGTGCCCCATGTAAGGAGTAAATATTGTAATATTTTTGTTCATTTAAAAAATATATATATATAATTCAATCAAGTTAATTTTTTATATGAATAATTTTTTTAACAAACTTTATAAGTTCAACTGCTTAGACCATCAAAATCAATTCAGAGTGAACATGTAGCCATATAAATTGGACTCCTTGATAAGATAAAATATAATAATAATAATAATAACAATAATAATAATAAATAAATAAATAAATAAATAAAAATTGGATTGGAATTTGGAAGGAAGCTTGATTTAGTTTGTCAGTAAATCGTATCTTCTCCAATAATGCTACACATTATTGTAAATGCCAACAACTTTGTCGAGGTTCCGCGTAGCCGTCTTTATTGGCCATAGACAAAAACATCTTTTTTTTTTTAAAGGAAAAATAACATAACAGTTAACTTTTCATTAAAAAAAAAATCAAATCAATAAAAAAATTTATATATACTAATAATTAAATTTGTTAACCTTTCAATCAATTTGTGCTTTTTTTTACTTGACTTCACTGAGACATGTAATAACTCCTTTTTCAAGGGGTACATTGTAAGTTTGCGCTTTTATGTTTGATTTTTCTTTTTTTTTTGGTTTTTGATTTTCTTGATTTTGGTCTTTTTTATTTTAAATTTTTCTTAATTTACTTCAAAGGCTAACTCACCTCCAAAATTAGACAAAAAATGACATATTGGCAACCACTTAATATAAAAATATTTTATTATCTATAACTTATACCTATGACATAAACCCCAACCTTTGACATAGACCCAAATTATAATATAATAATATACTTTTTATGTTATGTGGTAGTTAACGTGATATTTTTTATTTATTTTTTTTGTGTCTAATTTTGAATAGAAGTTAACTTTAGGAATAAATAGCAAAAAACTTGAAACATGAAAAGTCAAAGTTGAAAAAAAAATTTCAAGGATCAAAATAAAAAAATGACCAAATATAAAGGGAGCAAAGTATAATTTTGTCGACAATTTGCAGATGTGTTTCTCTGGAAACACTAGAAAATGACAAATTTATTAAGTAATTTTGGAGTATAGTATTATTTTCTTCACGTAATATTTTTGATAAATAATAAATCACAAAATATATAAAGTAGATTGTTTCTTATTTCTCAATTATCTAATAAAGGAAGATCATTTTTTTTTAACATTGAAATAATAAAAATAAAATGAAAACAGTACTTATCATAATACAAATAATAAAAAAAACACAACAATTTTTTTTTACCTAAATGTCCAACAAAATAGATATGCAAAAATAATAAATTTTAAATAAAATTGCTAAAATAAAACCAATAAACATTATTTAAATATATAAAGACTGAAAAATCTAAAATCCTCCAAATATTGATTTGTGATATGTTTCAATTTTAAATAACGAATAATAATCTCAATCAAACAATTAAAGACAAATCAACACACCAATTTAACGTGAAAAAAATTACAATAGGAGCGCCACCAATTGTGCCAAAAAAATCATGGGCCAAAACTACAAAACAATCCACTAAAAAGAAAAAAAAGGAATTACATATGTGTACCCTCAATTATCTAATGAATCCACACCCGAATTGAACCGATCCCGATATGCCTCTTCTACCTCCGTCTTCACCTTAGAATTGTCTTACCCAACGTTAAATTTACAATGCTGATATCAAATTCATGACAATGAGCCACTTCAGAATCCACCAAAGCTTTAGGTCCAAGTTTCTCGGAATCTACCGAAGAACAACTCTCTATTTTGTGAATAAAAGAAAATAAACAAACCGCTTAATGATGTTGATACAAAGTTTATGGATTTGTTGATCACTCTTAAATCATTAAGGAAACACTTATAAAACGCCCTCCAATATAAAGCACTTTGTTTTTTTTTTTCTTACTCTTTGAAAATCTAGACGACTCAAACCTTAAAATGAGCAAACAGTGCACTTTATAGTAAACTGAATTGTGAAGACCACTTGAGTGCACACTTCACCGCTTGAGCGCATACTTCACCACTTGAGCGGTGTGAGTAAACCTACTCTTTATTTTGCAGCCCCTTCAAAAGAGCTAGTGATTAACTGAATTCATCACTAGTACCATTTCAATTATTAAAGTTCTCATCGACTTAAAAGCACATCTGGCCATTTTCTATTTTCGATCACAAAGTCAAAGCTGATAGGTGACGATTGAGAAGTGCAATTGATATACTGCCCTACCTTCACTAGCTTGGCTTTATTGCCTCTTGTCAGCATATACTTCACCACCAGGTCTTTATGGGCTATCACGTACTGTATAGTTGTTGTGGTAAAAAGTAGGGCCTAAGTTTCATAAATAGAAATAGGTTCCTTATGCATGCGCTCGAGCAGTAAAACTTGCTTATCAAAAGTTTAGACGCTCTGAAAAATAATGAATGATTATTTTCTTCGCTTGAGCACACAAATGACTGCTCGGGTAGTAAAACAATTTCGATTGCATTTTTGCTTTTTGCCTTAGGGGCGTTGATCCCCGTACATAGTCAGCGAAGTGACAAACAAAAGTACAATTCGGATTGGATTCGCATCTAAACACTCACATCCTCACTGAAACATAAGAGCGAATGAAATTACAATTGAAATTTTTTTTTGTCAAACAAGATTATCAATTATAAAAACCTAACAAAGACTCCTTCTCAAAATTTAGCCAAAGATACCAAAAATATTGACCTGCCTTGTCGACCATTTAGAGCAAAGAACACGTGGAGGATGTCACGATATTATTTATAAATAAAAAGTGGAATATGTATAAAAAGTAAAAAAGAACAAAAAAGAAAAAAAAGGAAAGTGCAACACCCCAAAATAATTAACATTAACCCATTACATAACAATATCACATTTGATTAATAATCTCATACCTTCCATTCATTATCTCTTTGATGATTGCAAAAAAGGTAACATATGCAAAATATATATTCACAAATCCTAGATTTTGAATCTATAGCATATGACATTGCCACAAGAGTAAAAAGGAAAATAAAACCAAACAAGGAAATGCCCTATTGGCTACAACTTTCCAAGACAGTGATTGGTTATAACAAAATGAGTTTAATCTCAATACAAATAAAGCTCGAGGCTTAAACAAAATAATTATGTGATTACCGGTTTCCTTGCGTGTTGTTTCTTTTCTGTCCTCTTTGAGTTGTGGTGTTCGAGAGCTCTTTCTCTCAAATTCCGGTTCTTGTCTAAACTCCAGGTTGAGCGTCACTTGCTTCGGAGGGTGCACGGCCGAGTCTGGAGTGCCTGGGAGCGAACCAAAAGATTTTGGGCTGTTGGGCCAAGGTCGCACGTGCGGGAGATGAGACCGCATGTATGGAGAGGGTGAGCCTTGGAGGGTTACACACTGCCTAATAGGTAGGTGCGGAGTGAGGTGCGGGAAGGGACCACCGCACTTGCGGGGGTGAAGGCCACACGTACGGGGGAGGCGCTCCGCACGTGTGGGAGAGGGTGCCGCACGTGCGGGATTCTGGGCAGTCCGAAAACTCTATTTTTTTTTTCTTTGGGCTAAATGTATATCATTTTTAACATTTCTTTCTCACTCTAAAAACACTTTTGCTCCTCCTTCTCTCTAAAAACCCTCACCAAATACTAAAAATCTTTGATTTCTTGCAATCCATTGGGTCTAGATCCATCATCTCTCACAAGTCTTGAAGATCAAAGCTAGAACTTCACATTATGTGGTGGAAATCGAAAATCCCTCATGTTTGGCTCTAGGGTTTCATCAACTTCTTCATCAAACTCGAGATAGGGACTTCTTGAGTTATATATATATATATGTTTTGCAAGGATTGATGAGGATTTTGGGGTTTGTTTTGGGTATAATGTGAGGGTTTGATTTTGGCTCATGAATGTAGGTTTCTTTCAAAAAGGGGATTTTAAAATCTCAAATCTTTCTAAGATAATATCTTGAGGGTTGAAACCATCTTGGGCAAGGAAATGGTGTCTTCATTAGTATCTCTTTCAAATGCTTAGGGTGTGTGTGTGTTTTGTAAAGAAGAAAACCTAGAAATTTTGGGGATTTTCTTGAATAAAGGAAGATGAGGGTTTATGGGTGATACTATATATATACATAAATTCATAGTTGTGGGTCATGTTAAGTAGAGAAAGTGGAGAGTTTCCTTATTTTATTACAAATGTGTATGTATATATATATATATATATTTTGATGATGGGTTTCTCTACACATGAGAATTTTCAAGATTGGAGATTGTTGTCCAAATTTTGTTATAACTTTGAAATGATGAAAATGATGGAAGTGCATGAATTGGGGACATGTTATTATGTTATTGATAAATGGTAGCAAGCTTTGGCTATTTGCGGACTGACATTGAAAGGAGAAAAAGGAAGTTTTGATCATCATATAATACTTGTTGAAATTATGTTGAAAATGGAGAAATGTCATAAGGCATTAATTATTGTGCTGCATACTCATTCGATTTATTATTATTATTATTATCATGCATCTTAAATTGAGTTTGGGAATGCTTACATCGAGAAAAGAATATTTTGAATGAGAACTATGGAAATGTCTATGGGGTAAACACGTTGGTAAATCCGAATAGGAGGTGTAGATGAAATTGATAAGTTGGCCTGAGTGTCCAGGGTGAAAGACCGAAAACACGCGCGGAGGAGGTATCACTTCCCTTCCAGTTAGCAACCGGTAAAGTGGGGTTTTTGGAAGTGCTTGTTGAGCCTACTTGCGGACACCAACCTAGAGATTACCTGAGTTGTATTTACCGCCCCTATTGATTAAAATTGGAAGTTTCAGAATTATTGAGATTTCAAACTGTTGTTGAAACATGGTGACTTTCAAGAAGAGCATGTAATGAAATTCTCTTTAAAATAGCATTGCATGGCATTTGCATTTAACATTGGAAATTTTGCATAACTGTATATACTTTGTAAGGATTTTCTATTAGACTTTATACTCACCCCTATGGGATTTGGTGTAGGAAAAGATGTGGTGATCTTGCCGAGTTGAGGGCGTGGATATATTTTGTGAAGAGTAGATGACTCTATTTTGTTGTAATTTACTTTGTTAGCAAAGGGCTATTCATGTAGAGGTCCGAAAGGCCATTTTTGTGTAACCGGGCTTAAATCTTGGAAATTGTAAGCCCATGAGGGCATTTTATTATTTTTGGGACATGATGCTCTACATGCTATATATTCATGTATTCCTATATCTTTGAATGTATAATTGGCATGTGGGACTTTTGCATAAACCTTGTTGATTAATGGTGTAAAGATTGGAGTATTGTTATTATTGTTTAGTGGACTTGGGTTGATGTATTAAATTTATGTTGAATTATTTCGGGGCGTTACAACTTGGTATCAGAGCTACCGGGTTTGAATACTTGGGGCTCGCGGGAAGTGGTTGTTTTTCCACAATGGGTTTATTTCACATGATTAGGAAATGTTTTGTATTTCGTGATTACGTGATAACATGCTTATGTGACTATATAGGTATGGGATTGGACTTTTGAGATGTTAATTGTGCCTATTAAATTCCTTGAGGTCTTATTAGAAGGGTACCTGATCAATACTCGTTCTAATAAGAATTCTTGGTTTTTCGTGGGACGAATCTCATCACAAAACAGTAATCCGTATGTGCTTACGTGACTAAGTGCTTATGTGGAGTGAATTGAATTGTTTGTGTGGTAGAATATATATAATTGTTGTAGTTTGACGTGTGAGGCAAGTTGCGAGCACATTTGGAATTATGTGCTAAATTATCTATCTTGTTCCTTAATTAGGATGTCAGGAAGGGGTCAAACTCGTGGTGGTAGAGGTGGAAGGCATGGTAGAGGTCGTCGGGGTGTGCATAAAGTACCGGTTCAAGGGGTTCCAGTGCAAGATGAGGGATTGGGCCAAGCTAATATGGCCGAGTAAGTGTGGCAAGCGGAAGTTTCGGGACAAACGGGTTAAGCCGCAATGGGGGCCTTAGCCCGAGAAATGGCGGGGGCCTTGAGGGAGTCTATGAATATACTAAGGGCAAAAAACCAAGCTAGAGAGAATGCCGTAGAGACAAGGGCGAGTTTCCTCACAAGGGAGTTTTTGCGAGCCAAGCCGGATGAGTTTCATGGTGGTCCCGAGCCTAAGAAAGCGGATGAATGGCTCGAACAAATAGTGAAGACATTTGAGATGCTTCACATCAAAGACAGTGAGCTTAGATTGACTCTTGCGAGTTGCTACCTCAAAGGGGACGCGGGCCAATGATGGAAGTACGCCAAGGGCCAAATAGAATCAACATGGGAAGCATTTGTGGTGGCTTTCCAAGACAAGTACCTACCTCCCACTGCTAGGGAGAGGTTGAGGCAGGAATTCCAAGACCTTAAACAGCTCAACATGTCCGTGGCCGAGTTCGAAGCGACCTTCTCTAGTTTGTCTCGGTTTGCACCAGAGTTGGTAACGACGGAAGAGCGCTGTTGCATTGAGTTTGAGAAGAAACTTAGAACCAAGATCTTATTCAAGGTTGCCGGAAACATGATTCAAAATTATGACCGTCTTATGGAGGCGGCCGCGCATGTGGAGATTACCGCAGAGGCCGAGAAAGGGAGACTTCGGAGTTTGAGGTCTAGGGGTCAAGGGTAACAAAGGGACTACAGGCCCAACAAGAAGAGTATAAACACCTTTTCATTGCAGTCTCAATCACAACAGTCTAGATCTACCTTTCCCTTACCTAGTGTGGGCTCGAGGAAGAGTGCACCAAGTGGGTTTTCTTGCTTCAAATGTGGCCAACCGGGTCACAAGGCCTTTGCATGTCCACAGAAGGGAGGAGGACAGCAGATGTTGCCACCATTACCGCCTAACCGATCTCAAAGTCAATCGCAGAGTAGGAGACAGGGACCTACTTGCTATCAGTGCGGTTAGTCAGGGCACATGAAAAGAGCTTGCTCACAGTTGGGAGGCGCATCTGGCGCATCAGGGTCAAGGCAGACTCAGAGCCACCAGCAAGCTCACTCAGTACAGACTTCGTAAACTAATCAGGGAGCCGCTTTGGCTCAGTCAGTGCAGCAGGCCTATGCTCTGAGAGACAAGCAGGTTGATCAAAGGCCACAGGGATGCGTGTATGCTGTTGCTGGGATCCCCGGTTGTGAGAGGTATTTTCATTGTGTATAATTCTTTGGCTAATGTGTTGATAGATATGGGTGCGTCTCATTCATTCATATCTACTGCATTTATGTCTGCATTGGGATTAGAGGTGGCACGGTTAACATCTCCGCTCAGAGTTAAGTCACCGGTTGGGGGTACAGTTGACTTAGATCAGGGGTGTCATGGTTGTGAGATAAAGGTTTCCGGGTGTCGACTCTCGTTTGCTTTTGTGTTGCTAGACATGTCGAGTTTTGATGTTATTCTAGGCATGGATTGGTTGTCTTCGTATCGAGCAGTGATTAATTGTTTCAGTCAAAAGGTCACAGTGTGCACCTCAGGTGGTGATTGTTTTTACTTTCTAGGGGACCAAGTTGATCGGGTCTTTTCGCCAGTATTTGACCCTCGTAGTAGAAAAGAGCGTAGCAGTCTTCTTGCTACTCTCTTGGATAGTAAGAGTGACGAGACTCATGTTGAGTTGCCAAGGATAGTTCGTGAATACCCGGACGTATTTCCCAAGGATCTTACTAGTTTGCCACCCCACCGGGAGATCGAGTTCACCATCGACTTAGTGCCTGGAACGGCACCAATTTCCATGGCGCCGTATAGATTTGCACCCACGGAGTTGCATGAGTTGAAGATTCAACTCCAAGAACTTTTAGACAAGGGTTTCATTTGCCCTAGTACATCGCCTTGGGAAGCGTCAGCTCTCTTTGCGAAGAAGAAGGATAGGTCGTTGCGATTGTGTATCGACTACCGCAAGTTGAATCGAGTTACCATCAAGAACAAATACCCCTTTCTCCAAATTGATGACTTATTTGACCAACTTAGAGGGTCCTTCTGCTTTTCGAAGATAGATTTGAGGTCGGGGTACCATCAATTGAGAGTCCGGGAGGAGGACATCCAGAAAATAGCCTTTCGTACGCGTTATGGCCACTATGAGTTCCTTGTAATGCCATTTGGGTTAACAAATGCACCGGCTTCCTTTATGGATTTGATGAACCAAATTTTTAGGGAATACTTAGACCATTTTGTGGTCGTCTTTGTGGACGACATCCTAATTTATTCGACTTCCGAGGAGGAACCCAAGGCTCACTTGAGGGTAGTGCTTGATTTGCTTAGGAAGCATCAATTGTATGCCAAATTTGAGAAATGCGAGTTTTGGCTCACCGAGGTGAAGTTTTTAGGTCATGTGGTGTCAAGAGAGAGAGTAACTGTAGATTCTTCAAAGATAGATTCTATATAAGATTGGGAGTAACCTAAAAATATTTTTGAGATCTGGAGTTTCTTGGGATTGGCGAGGTACTATCGGCGTTTGTGAGGGATTTCTCTAGACTAGCCGCGCCTTTGACTAGATTGACTAAAAAGGGGGTTAAGTTTGTGTGGAGTGAGGCTTGTGAAAAGTCTTTCCAAGAGCTTAAAACTAGGCTGACTACCGCACCGGTGTTGATAATTCCAGAAAGAGGTTTGGGCTATACCGTCTATTATGATGCGTCTCGGGATAGGCTTGGTTGTGTATTGATGCAAGGGGGAAAGGTAGTAGCTTACGATTCATGGCAATTGAAAACTCACGAGAAGAATTACCCTACCCATGACTTGGAGTTAGCAGCAGTAGTGTTTGGCTTGAAAATTTTGAGGCATTATTTGTATGGCGAGAAGTTTGAAGTTTTCTCCAATCATAAGAGTCTAAAATATTTGTTTTCCCAAATAGACTTGAATTTACGTCAACGGAGGTGAATGGAGTTTTTGGAGGATTTTGACTTTGAGTTACGCTATCATCCGGGGAAAGCCAATGTAGTGGCCGACGCCTTAAGTCGAAAATCCGTGAGTAGTTTGGTGAGTGTGGCCATTCAGGAATGGGTTATGTTGGGAGACATCGGCAAGTTTGAATTGCACTTTGGTGAGTCCGAAGAAGGTGCAACATTGTTTACCTTGAGTGCTCAACCTACCTTGATTAGCAAAGTTGTAGAGGCACAACAAGGAGACCGTGAAGTAGAGTCAATTCGTGGTAGAATCTCCAACGTGAAGGAAGAGAAGGGTTTGAACATCCACTCGAATCAGAGCGTACATTACCTAGACCATTTGTTTGTACCTGAATCTTGTAGGGAGGAAAGTACTTCGAAAGTTCCATCACTCATACCTTACGGTACATCCGGGAGGCACCAAAATGTATTGTGACCTTAGCCGTCAGTTTTTGTGGAGGGGTATGAAGCGGGATGTCGCATCCTTTGTGTCGAAGTGCCTTGCTTGTCAACAAGTGAAGGCTGAACACCAAAGACCAGCGGGTTTGTTACAACCCTTACCAATAGCCGAGTGAAAATGGGAGCACGTTACCATGGATTTTGTAGTTGGGTTTCCTAGAACACAGTGGGGCAATGATGTCATTTGGGTGATTGTTGATAGGTTGACTAAGTCTACACATTTCATTCTGATGCGTACTGGCGACTCAGTTGGGCACTTAGCAGAGTTGTACGTTAGAGAGATAGTTCAACTTCATGGGGTTCCTGTAACCATTGTATCGGATAGGGATCCTCGCTTTACAGCCCGGTTGTGGTAGAGCCTTCAAGAGGCATTGGGAACTAAGTTGACTTTTAGCACCGCTTATCACCCTAAAACCGATGGGTAGTCGAAGCGTACCATTCAGATTTTGGAGGACATGCTTAGAGCTTGTGTCCTAGGTTTCAAGGGGTCTTGGGAGAGGCATTTTCCGTTGATTGAATTTGCCTACAACAATAGTTACTAAGCTAGTATCGAGATGGCACCGTTTGAGGCCTTGTATGGACGACCTTGTAGATCACCAGTTTGTTGGGCCGAGGTGGGAGATGCACTGTTGTTGAGTTCAGAAATCGTTAGAGAAATGACCGAGAAAGTTGCTCTCATTCGGAAAAGGTTAACTACGGCCCAAAGCCGACAAAAAAGTTATGCCGATAAGAGGAGACGACATTTATCTTTCGAAATGGGTGACCATGTTTTCCTTAAGATCTCACCTAGGCGGGGTTTGATGAGGTTCCGTAAGAGTGGAAAGTTGTCTCCAAGGTTTATTGGGCCTTTCAAGATATTGGAGAGAATCGGGGAAGTGGCGTACCGGTTAGCCTTACCGCCACAACTTTCGGGGGTTCACGATGTGTTTCACGTGTCAATGCTTAGGAAATACAAACCCGACCCTTTCTCATGTGCTAGATTAGGTTGATTTGGAGGTGGATGAAGATGCCTCTTACGAAGAGCGACCGGTCCAGATATTAGATACTCGAGAGCAAGTACTACGGGGCAAAACCATACTGTTAGTAAAGGTATTGTGGAGACACCACGGAATTGAGGAGGCAACTTGGGAACGGGAAGCGGAGGTCCACTCCAAGTATCCGGATTTATTTGAAAATGCTTAGTTATTTTGATTTGTAATGTTCCCTAGTGTCGAAAGGGATAATGTTAAAATTGTTAATCGCATGTTGTTGTATGTATTGTTAATCTAAGTGTGAGATTGTGCGGGAAGAAATTTTTGTTAAAAATGTTTTATTTCAAATGCCTAGTACAAGCAATTGTTGTTTTGATCGAATGATGACGATGAGGATGGTAAATGTTGGTTGAACATTGATGTTGCGAGTTGAAAATGTTGTTAGAATGGTCATAATTGCTAGAGCCCTTTAGTTTGGTTGCTTTGTTTAAATTTCGGGGATGAAATTTCCTATGGTGGGGAGGTTGTGATGACCGGTTTCCTTGCGTCTTGTTTCCTTTCTGTCCTCTTTGAGTTGTGGTGTTCCAGAGCTCTCTCTCTTGAATTCCGGTTCTTGTCTAAACTCCGGGTTGAGCGTCACTTGCTTCGAAGGGTGCACGGTCGAGTCTGGAGTACCTGGGAGCGAACCAGAAAATTCTGGGCTACTGGACCAAGGCCACACGTGCGGGGCCCCAGGACGCACGTGCGGGATAGGGCCACACGTACGAGGGATAAGGTCGCACGTTCGGGGAGGGTGAGCCTTGGAGGGTTACACACTGCCTAATAGGCATGTGTGGAGTGAGGTGTGGGAAGGGACCACCGCACATGCGGGGGTGAAGGCCGCACGTGCGAGGGAGGCGCTCCGCACGTGCGGGAGAAGGTGCCGCACTTGCAGGATTCTAGGCAGTCTGAAAACTCTATTTTTTTTTTTTCTTCTTTTGGGCTGAATGTATATCATTTTTAACACTTCTTTCTCACTCTAAAAACACTTTTGCTCCTCCTTCTCTCTAAAAACCCTCACCAAACACTAAAAATCTTTGATTTCTTGCAATCCATTGGGTCTAGATCCATCATCTCTCACAAGTCTTGAAGATCAAAGCTAGAACTTCACATTATGTGGTGGAAACCAAAAATCCCTCATCTTTGGCTCTAGGGTTTCATCAACCTCTTCATCAAACTCGAGGTAGGGACTTCTTGAGTTATATATATATATATATGTTTTGCAAGGATTGATGAGGATTTTGGGGTTTGTTTTGGGTATAATGTGAGGGTTTGATTTTGGCTCATGAATGTAGGTTTCTTTCAAAAAGGGGATTTTAAAATCTCAAATCTTTCTAAGATAATATCTTGAGGGTTGAAACCATCTTGGGCAAGGAAATGGTGTCTTCATTAGTATCTCTTTCAAATGCTTAGGATGTGTGTGTGTTTTGTAAAGAAGAAAACCTAAAAATTTTGGGGATTTTCTTGAATAAAGGAAGATGAGGGTTTATGGGTAATACTATATATATATATACATAAATTCATAGTTGTGGGTCATGTTAAGTAGAGAAAGTGAAGAGTTTCCTTGTTTTATTACAAATGTGTATGTATATATATACATATATATATTGATGATGGGTTTCTCTACACATAAGAATTTTCAAGATTGGAGATTGTTGTCCAAATTTTGCTATAACTTTGAAATGATGAAAATGATGGAAGTGCATGAATTGGGGACATGTTATTATGTTATTGATAAATGGTAGCAAGCTTTGGCTATTTGCGGAATGGCATTGAAAGGAGAAAAAGGAAGTTTTGATCATCATATAATACTTGTTGAAATTATGTTGAAAATGGAGAAATGTTATGAGGCATTAATTATTGTGTTGCATACTCATTTGATTTATTATTATTATTATTATTATGCATCTTAAATTGAGTTTGGGAATGCTTACATCGAGAAAAGAATATTTTGAATGAGAACTATGGAAATGTTTATGGGGTAAATAAGTTGGTAAGTCCGAATAGGAGGTGTAGATGAAATTGACAAGTTGGCTTGAGTGTCCGGGGTGAAAGACCGAAAACACGCCCAGATGAGGTATCACTTCCCTTCCGGTTAGCAACCGGTAAAGTGGGGTTTTTGGTAGTGCTTGTTGAGCCTACTTGCAACACCAACCTGGGGATTACCTGAGTCGTATTTACCACCCCTATTGATTAAAATTTGAAGTTTCGGAATTATTGAGATTTCAAACTATTGTTGAAACATGGTGACTTTCAAGAAGAGCACGTAATGAAATTCTCTTTAAAATAGCATTGCATGGCATTTGCATTTAACATTGGAAATTTTGCATAACTGTATATACTTTGTAAGGATTCTCTACTTGACTTTATGCTCACCCCTATGGGATTTGGTGCAGGAAAAGATGTGGTGATCCCGTCGAGTTGAGGGCGTGGATATATTTTGTGAAGAGTAGATAACTCTATTTTGTTGTGATTTACTTTGTTAGCCAAGGGCTATTCATGTAGGGGTTTGAGAGGCCATTTTTGTGTAACCGGGTTTAAGCCTTGGAAATTGTAAGCCCATGAGGGCATTTTATTATTTTTGGGACATGATGCTCTACATGCAATAGATTCATGTATTCCTATATCTTTGAATGTATAATTCGCATGTGGGACTTTTGCATAAACCTTGTTGATTAATGGTGTAAAGATTGGAGTATTGTTATTATTGTTTAGTGGACGTGGGTTGATGTATTAAATTTGTGTTGGATTATTTCGGGGCGTTACAAATTACATCAAAACAAAATCAAAAAGAAGCCTTAAGCTCCATGTCCTCCCAAGCTATGTCCTTGGCGGAGGCATATCATCAGCACCTGAAAGTTGTTTTCTACATACAGAGGCATAATCTGGCTCAGTAGAGATACTCTAACACAGTATATAAATCTTAGCAAAATTATATGGTGAATGCACATGCATTCCATTTCCAAACATTCCTCGTTTTCCATCTTAAAACCATGCAATGCCAGATTATGTGTCAATTCATGAAAATAACCATTTTATACAGAAAACAGGACAGTAGATACAAAATACTGAGAATCTCTAGGTACGTGTCTACATGTAGGCTATACAAGCACTACCAAAGCCATTTTACCGGTACTAACTAGAAGGATCGGCACCTAACCGCGCGGATTTTTAGACTTTTACCAAGGACACATATGCCAACATAATAAAGACACAACCATATCCCCTAACTAGATTCACTACAGTATTCACCAATTTTTTTCAAAATCAATACATTTATAATGTTCAATATGAAATGAAATGATGCTCAATGCACAATGTATGAGAAATTAGTTTCAATTCAACCTAATTCTCATGCAATGTCTACAATAATCAAGATTATCCTCCACCGATAGCCCAAAACAGTTATTTCTATCCAAAAGATAATTTCCAATTATAAGATACAATTTCTTCAATTACAAAGGGAGTGATACTACTTATCTAACTCCATCATCATCATTAAATAAATATCGTTCCAATTTCACAATACCTAACATCATTTTTCATTTCCCTTCACAATTTCAAATATCCAAAATCTAGGGCAAATTCCCTTTATTTTACAAAATCAATTTCAAGAAGAAATATCTACCTTTATAACATATCTCACTCATAAATACATCCCCACAACCATTTTCAAGAATACATTTGGAAAACCCCTCTTTTGATTTTAAATCCAAACCCTAGGTTTTTCAAAATGTCCCAAATCAATACCCTTTTTGAAGAACAAATAATTAAGCTAAAAATTATATAAAATAGTTAAAGAAATCCTTACCTCAAAGTAGAAAATAAGGAGGAAACAAGGGTGGAACTTGATGGTGCCAAAAACACTAGATATTCTGATTAAAACAAAGCCCTTGACGTGCTCAACGTTTTTCTTCAAAGGACTAGTTTTTCTTCAAAGGACTAGCACGAGAAAACTCACATATTGAGAGTATTTGGGGCTAAAGATCAAGAACTAGAGAGAGAGTAGATCTAGGGTTTTGGAATGTTTAGAGAGAGAGAGAGAGAGAGAGAGAGAAAAAGTGCCTGAAAATGGCTTCCTTTCAGACTGATATATGCACAAACCGCTCGAGAGCATGGATGGTCGCTCGAGCGACAAACACAAAAAGAAGAAACCGCTCGAGCGATCAAAACCACCGCTCGAGCGCACAATGATCCCCTTCTAGTAGTTCAAACCTACAAAAGTTTGCTCGAGCGTAAGAAAGACCGCTTGAGCAAAGAATTCAAACTCTCGGTAGTTTTGCAAATTGTAAAAAACTGTTCAAGCGCAGGAATGATCGCTCAAGCAAACAAGCTAAAATCTGGGCAATAACTCTTTGAAAAACTAACCTCCCAACCTATTTCAAACACAACCAAAACTGCCAATAGCCAAACTCAAGAAACAATAAGGTGGAAATGAGCTGAACAATAATTAAATACACGGGTTCTCGGATCCAAAAATAACTAATGGGTCGGATCTAAACCAGAATCGTTTTAGAAAGACAAGTCAATAAGCCATTTATCTTTCAACAATTGTGTCTCTGTCACATTAATTTGCATTGCAAATAAGATATTTATTTATTTTAGGAAGGTAAAGAAAATATTTTTAAAAGGGTTACTTATACGAAAACTCCCTAGATTAAGAAGTATCATTTTGATTTTTTAAATTATAAAATCGCACAAATGAACTCTTTAAATTGTTGAGAAGTATCACTTTACTCCTTAAACTATAATAGCATACATATGAACCTTCTAAACTATTGACGTGTTTCACTTTGACCCCTCATGTTAGGGGGTCCAATTGGTACACTTTCATAGTTTATGGGGTCCTTCTATACATTTTTATAGTTTAGGGGATAAAATGATACTTCTCAATAGAAGATCTATTTATACGTTTTTGTAGTTTAGAGAGTCAAATGGTTGCTTCGTAATAGCTTTCGAGGTCTTTGTTTTTTTTAAAAAGGATAAATTACATTTTGCTCCCTTTATATTTGGTCATTTTTTTCATTTTGGTGCTTTTTTAGTTTAATCTTAAAATTAAATTCAAATCTAAAAAAATCTTTAAATTAACTTTTATTTAAAATTAGATAGAAAATATCATGTTAACTACTACATAACATAAAAAATACATTATTATATTTGGGTTTGGATTTCTGTTAGAGATTTTGATTTATGTCAATTGTGTGCGTTATATATAATAAAATATTTTTATGTCGCGTGATTGTCAATAGGGAAATTTATTAAAAAATCATTTTTCAAGTGTTTGTATCTCAATTAGTTCATAAGATTCTTGTATTCTAATAAGTCCTATTATTTGAACATTTGATCTACAAAATCCTAATTCTCATATTTAAAGTATTTTATGGACATTTCTACTCTTATAAATATTTTTTGAACGATTAGCAATTTGGTGATGTGAACATTTATATTTTACAATGTGAATATTCATATTGACAGTGTGAATATTCACATTGACGGTATGAACATTCACATTGTAAATTTGAATATTATTAGAGTATTTTAGTAACTATGTCATTCATAAGAGTTATTGGAATCTAAGAAATTAATGTGGACTAGATACACATAAGTAGGTCAAAAGAGATTTATGAAAAAGTGTCCTTTGTACCAATGGGGGTTGGTCCAAGTGGAAAGAGACTTGGGTCGCTTAAGCAAAGGTCTCGAGTTCGAGTCTTTGTGGATATAGCAAACCCCCTTGGGAGAAGACCTCGCATATGCGCCAGACAGCTTCCTCGGCGGATTAGTCCTGGGTCCAAAAATACCTGAGGATACCGTGGGAGACCTAAAAAAAAAAAAAGTGTCCTTTGTCAGTATGTCATTTTTTGTTTAATTTTAGACGTAAGTTAATCTTTGAAAAAAAAATTAAAATATAAAAGGTCAAAATGAAAAAAAAAAAATTAAAAACCAAATAAAAAAATAATCAATCATAAAAGGGCTAAATTGTAATTTACCCTGTTAAAAAACATGTTTTTTCTGCAGCCATAAAGACGGCTACGCGGAACCTCGACAAAGTTGCACCATTGCCACAATAAAGTGTAGACATTATTGTGTAGCATTATTGGATTGGAGCAGATACGATTTTGCAAACCTAACTAAAAATAAAATATTATTTTGAACCACCACATGAACATATTTTCGAATTATTCTATATATATTGGTTATTAGTGCCACAATAATGTGTAGCATTATTGGAGAAGATATGATTTTGCAAACTAAAAATCCAATGTTAGAAATATATATTGGCTGGACATTAATTATCACTATAACAAATTAAGAATTGAAAATTTAGGAGTGAAATTATATTTTTAAGGACAAAATATCTTAATTGTTAAAAAATATAATTATATTTTTATCGACAAAATTAGATATTTAATAATGAATTGGTATCATTTTGTGATCAAAATTTTCATCTAAAAAAACAATTCTTGCACAAGTTGATTTTGATCTTAAAAATTAGACGTACTCGTGGATCAGGTTAGGTTAGGCGACCTCACTTTCGCTATCCTTCCAAATTTAGGCGGATTGAAAAAAATTAATCTGCATCCGTCCGCTTAGTTGGTAGATGCAGATAAGCCGTACAAGTTGACAGATGGATACTGATCGATTTGGCGGTGAGAGTTTTACTATTTTATGCTTTTTAAAAAACTATTTTAGAGTACATTTTTACTGTTTTGGGCCTTATTTGAATCTATTTTTTTTTTTATAATTAAAATAAAGGCCACACTTTCACATTTCATAAATATCTAATATTGTTATTAAAAAAAATATCTTCTTTTTAACATACAAAGCATAAAAACCTAAAATCATTTTCTTAAGGAGCGTTAGTGGATCAGGTTGGGTCGGATAACCTCTCCTCCGTCATCCATCCAACACGAGGATTTGAAAATCTCCATCCGCATCCGCCTGTCTATACTATCGAAACTGCTTAAAAGTGGGTGGATTGGATCCGGTCAATCAATTTTGACTGATTGGTGAAGTCCGTGAGAGCATCACTACTAAAAATGCATTTATTAGCGACATCTCTAAAATTTTGCTGCTAAAAATCTTTTTATTGACTTTTTTGAATGATCGTTTCATAACAAATCACATGATAACTGGAGTTAGACTCCAAATTTTTTTGTAATAAAATTTTCACTGAAGAAGATATAATTTGGCTTTTAAAACACTTTTACATTGTAATCTACAATATGAATGTCATTAATATTCAATTAATATTTGTTACATCAAATGATAATAGATAAACAATCATAAGAGAAGATGAACATTTTAACATTCTTACTTTTAAGTATTATTGTTACTATTGTTACTTATTAGAATATAAGAAATTAATGTGAACTAGATAGAATATAAGTAGGTTAAAAGAGATTTATGAAAAAGTGTCATTTGTCAGTATGTCATTTTTTGTTTAATTTTAGACGTAAGTTAATCTTTGAAAAAAAATTTAAATATAAAAGGTCAAAATGAAAAAAAAAATTAAAAAACCAAAATAAAAAAATAATCAATCATAAAAGGGCTAAATTGTAATTTACCCTGTTAAAAAACATGTTTTTTCTGAGGCCATAAAGACGGCTACGCGGAACCTCGACAAAGTTGCACCATTGCCACAATAATGTGTAGACATTGCTGTGTGGCATTATTGGATTGGAGCAGATACGATTTTGCAAACCTAACTAAAAATAAAATATTATTTTGAACCACCACATGAACATATTTTCGAATTATTCTATATATATTGGTTATTAGTGCCACAATAATGTGTAGCATTATTGGAGAAGATATGATTTTGCAAACTAAAAATCAAATGTTAGAAATATATATTGGCTGGACATTAATTATCACTATAACAAATTAAGAATTGTAAATTTAGGAGTGAAATTATTTTTTAAGGACAAAATATCTTAATTGTTAAAAAATAAAATTATATTTTTACCGACAAAATTAGATATTTAATAATGAATTAGTATCATTTTGTGATCAAAATTTTCGTTTAAAAAAACAATTCTTGCACAAGTTGATTTTGATCTTAAAAATTAGACGTACTCGTGGATCAGGTTAGGTTAGGTGACCTCACTTTCGCTATGTCACGCCCCACTTTTTATTACTCGAAGTCATTACCAAGTTCATTAACTCAATTCCATTTCAGAGATAACATGCAGAAATAAACTCATATATTCAACTCGTAGAAGTGAATAACAACACTCTCATTCGTATGCAAAGTAAATACAACATAAGCATGCTAAATAAATTGCCCTTGGGCTTACATCATTAATCAATCAAGAAGAAGGGTGTAACCCTTTTACACATAGGGCATTCCGCCAATACAAGAGAGGCCCCGTGGCCAACAAACAAAAAGATCCAAATCTTGCAGTACATTCTGCTCAACACCTGAAAAAGATTCAACAACGTGGGATGAACATATAGTTCAGTAGGGATCTTAACATGGCCCTAAACAATAACAACTTACAGATAGCTATGATCATGAATGCCCAATCTCATACTAGAATAGTAATGTGACAGTTTATACAAAATATCTATATATGTATGAACTTTCCTCGAAAACAATTATTTCCTTCGACGCTATAAACGATTCATCTTTCCTTTCCTTAAACCCCATTCACACTCTTTCATAACATTAGCAATTTACTTAGGAAATAAATTCACTAAGACCACTACTCTCTCCCATTTCCCAAACATACAACATATGTACCTTTTCCAACACATATTTTCAAAATATTCGATTCTCTTCAATTCCGAAAAGACAAAGAGGACATTTTGGTTTCTTTAAAACACAATCATATCTATACATGCAAACCCTAAATAAAAAGGGAGATAACAAAATCGTCAACATGTATAAAATCAACAAATGAGGCAACCAGGCCTTCCAAAACTGTAATGAATACAATCCATGATGTTCCTAGATATGCAGAAACAACAACCACAAAACTTCGCTCTACTAGCTATGTGCGTAGTAAGCCAGAAATACACCTTTCACAACAACAAGCCAGTTTACCGGGCGCTAGCTGGAAGGATATGGTGCCTCCGATTTTTAGCGCAGTCAGTTCTCCAGGCGCTAGCTGGAAGGTAACGGTACCTTTGATTTTAAGCGCGGGGTATAACACCAACAATCACAGCACAACAGGGCATAACCAACATGTATATTTCATACACATAAACTATCAAGATACCAGCAATGTGTTAAAGTAGATGAACACATAGGTGTAATGCACACACGACCATTCAACACAACCACGTTATCCTCCACCCATGACCAAGGACAAAAGCTCTAGATGCATATATATTGTACATCTATTAACAGACTCAATCATCATGAGATCACAAACCCCTCAACAATACTAACATGGTAGTTTAAGATACAACAATCCAACTTTCATACTTGTTTCAAAAATACTTTTTCCATTTCACAAAACAAATTCCACCTCTTTTTGTTTTCACAAAATCAACTCCATCCCTTTTGTTTCCACAAAACCGATTCCATTCCTTTTGTTTTCACAAAACCAATTTCAAAGACAATAAAGCCATAACTCATTTTAACCCACTATATTCTTTTCAAAGCCATTCCAAATTAATTATGCGAATTAAGTCATAATCATTAAATTAGGGTTTTCCTCCCTCTTTCTCAATATTGATAAAAAAGGCTCAATCATCTACAACAAACAACAATGACCTCATTTAAGACCCAAAATACATAAGTATTTGCCCAAAGATCAAAACCCCTCTATTAATTTATTAAATCAAATAAAAGTTAGGGTTTCCTCTCCTTTCAACAACAACATGCTAATTAACACACCAATTAGCCCAAACCATAACTAATGATAATAAGCCCATATTCAAACAACCAACCCAAGGTTCAATCTCATGACTTTCAACAAATCCAACATGATATAATTTTCATGCAATACAAAAAAACTACCACATGTCTATCTATAAACGGAGTATTGAAAAGGAACAAGGAGAATCCCTACCTCAAATGTAGAACCCAAGGAGAAGAAGAGCAAAACTCGGAAGTGCTCCAAATCCAAAATTTCTTGGATCAAAACGAAGTCCTCGACGATCAACACACTTTTTGTAAAGGCCAAAGGGTAGGAGAATGCTCTAACTAGATCAATCCCTAGAGAGAAGGTGGGTTTCTAGTGAGAGAGGCTCTCCAATGGAGTTTTAGAAAAGTAAGAGAGAGAGTGAGGATGCAAAAAGTGATTTAAAATATCACAGCTGCTAACTGATATACGACTCTCCCGCTCGAGCGGAGAAAAGGATGCTCGAGCGTCAGGAACAAAAACTGGACACGCTCGAGCGCAAGAAGTCCCGCTCAAGCTCCAAGACACAGAAACAAAACACATCCGCTCGAGCGCGAAAACCATTCCGCTCGAGCGTAGGTTCTCCTCTCTTAGAAACTTCACAGACAAAGAACTACCCGCTCGAGCGCCAACAGACCCGCTCGAGCGCAACCCGCTCGAGCGTAAGGAAACCCGCTCGAGCGTGAAAAACACACCTGCAGAAGTTTTGCAGAGGCACGAAATACTGGAACTGTGAAAACCCCGCTCGGGCGCAAGAAGGTTCGCTCGAGCGGACAACCAAAAACCAAACTCCGCTCGAGCGCAAAGAGTCCCGCTCGAGCGCACCACCAAAAATCTGGGCAACAAGGAATGGGCTAAGGTTTAACCAACCTGTCCGAAACACGCCCAACACATCCTAAAACTCAAAACACAGAGTAAGGGATAGAAATGAGGATAAGACAACAACAAATCTACGGAACCGAGTCCGGATTATAGTTAAACAACAACAGGGAAAACCGGGATCGCTATAACCTCCCCCCCTTAAAGAATTTCGTCCCCGAAATTAAGGATACGCCAAAACACAAGGCCAACTGATCACACAACACCAACACCCGAGTACTAGGAGAGGAACTATTCTCCCTACAAGCCTTTGATTCACTCTTACCAAGGAAGAAACTAACCAAGGGAACACGTTCCAAACGACAACATTGTAGGCACAAAGGCTACAACAAAACCAAACCTTCCCGAAACAATTCACCAACCACCGACTAGCGCTTCAAGCTAAGTCACTACTCAACAACATAATTCCCAAAAAGGCAACCAAAGCAAATCTTCTGAGGAAATAATAAGAAAAACATTTTCTTGTTCATGAGACATTTCTCAAAGATAATCAAATTTTCAATGTTGACATTCCGAAATAAACCTTGCATTTTCCATGCGAAATTCAAAAGTTTTGTAAATATTTTTCACAAACACGGTGTTATCCAAAATACATAATCATCCACAGTTTATTTGCCAAAAAGATTCATTTGGAATTCCTCAGAACCCTTGAATTAAATCCATTTCTCAACAACACCCTTAGGTGGTCCAAACACTAGGAAAAAGTTTTGTTTTCCATTTCTTTTCAAAATAACACTATCAACAACCATCACGCACACAGTGATGCTACAATCAACATAGACCATAACATTTCTATAATGATAGTTAATAGAAATAACAACAGTACTGTCAACACATAAGACATAAGAAATTCATGGTTTTGCAATTTCATCCCACCTCCCTTTACTTAACCAATTTGATAACATACACCTGGCTCAGAACCTGGCCAAACAATTAAATGAGATAGTACTTCATATAAAACATTTTTCACTTCACAATAAATAAGCATATGAGCTATATCAATCTTTCAATAGATACACATTTTGGTGCTGTATCATTGGAGTCCATCCCCAATCTCCTTCCAAACAATATACATACATAATGTATAAAAAAAAAATCCAATCATTCACAATGATCATTCAATACACATATTTGCTGTATTATTATAACTGTCATATTCAATGACACAACCCGGATGATTAGTTTCAGTTTTCCCTAATCAACACATAAAGTCTACAACAAACGAGACTAACCTCAAGGTGACCAATGTCAACCCAAAACCCGATACCAACAAGCTGACTAATCAACTCAATAAACTCCACACTCGGCAATCCACACACTGATGTGCCACTTAAACCACCAACCCTAAACACGGAGTTCCCTACACAAAGCCCCAAATTTTGGAATCTCACCGGATCTCCTAAAACCGAACCACACCAACACTGCGTCTGAGGGTATCACCATTTCCCTCCCTCGGGCTACATAGCAAGCCTGCTCATCTCCTCAACCGAAGACCGATATGGTCAACCTCAATTAAAACTACCCAATCACGATGGATAATTTGACCAACACTAATCTCGTTACTCTAGAACACAAACTGTTCTTCCTCTAAAGAATGCTGCCTGCATCCACTCACAAACCATACCCCACAATTGATAACCAATCACAATACAAACACTACCCCTATATAACCGATGGGGTCACCACGGACTCACTAACTAGCAAAGCCCAAAACACGAACCAACATACAGGTACCATTCCCGCTAACCCGAGATACAAATCTCACATTCCCTCGAACATTCTCACATAACTTATCAATACTACACAACTCCCGAAACCATCACATCAATCACATTCACCCACGGGTTCCCGATCTCAACAAATAATCTCTAAAAGTGAACAAGGCCCACAGGCCGTCACCAGACTATCTCAACATACAGTACCAAGCATGCAATAACATCAGAATCATTGATCCCATTAACAACTTCTCAATAGATATTATAGGGGTTTCGAAATTCCATACATACTCCCTAATACTTGAGGATTAAACAAACAACACTATGCATACATATGCGATACATAAACATGGTGCCTCAGCATCCAACAGTACACCGGTCAATAACAAAATGATTCATATAATACGTCACCGGTCAACAACACAAAAGTTTCCCCCTCCAGGGTAATAATACAGGGCTAGCTAATAAGTCGCCCCTCGCGAGGCTCCCGAAGCCTGGCCTGCCTGTTTCTGGTACCGATACCGTCCCCGACTGGACGGGTACGACTGAGTCTGGCTAGGTTTTGAAACACTTGCAGAATTCACATGCAAAGGGCAAAAACGTCTACCATGGCCCAGTTGACCACAAACGAAACAACCACCAGACCCCCTACTCTGAGACTAGTCTGAAACCTGCACCTCCCCGGACCCCCCAACAGAAGAGTCCGAAACCCCTAGTGAAGAAAAAGAATTAGCCCCCGACTGAGCATGTTTCCGCCTCCACCCCTTACTGAGCCTAGAGCGCTTAGGAACCGTAGGACTTACCGAGACGGTCTCTTTCCCATCCCGACCATCACTCACAACCATGGCCTCCACATGGGCCGCTGCCTCGACTAAATTGTAATAATCCTTCCAAAAGGATCCAGCTACCTTCTCCCGAATATCGAAACACAATCGCCTTTCAAACTCATAACAACGACGTTCCTCTGTTGCCACCAACTCTGGAGCAAACCTCGACAAACTGGTAAACCATATCTCAAACTGTGCCACAGGAGTATCGTCCTGACGCAACTCCAAAAACTGATCCCTCAACCTTTCCCGAGCAGAAGGAGGGAAATACTTGGCCCAAAAGGCCTCGATAAAAGCAACCCACGTGCTACCTACAGTATTCTTAGCATACTTCCACCAATAACTCGCATCGCCCTTCAATTGAAAAGTCGCCAAAGAAACCCTCAACTCCTCCTCTTCGACTCTGAGCATATCAACAGTCTTGGTAATCTGCTCCAACCAACTCTCTGCCTCCAACGGTTTAGCCTCCCCCATGAACTCTGGTGGGCCGGAGCGGCAAAAACTCCTTAGTAAGCTTGAGAGCATGCCCCCTGCCGCCCTCAGTACGAGCTAGGGCATCTTGCACTGCTCTCTCAATCTCACATGCGACATCCTCGCCGACAGCCGATGCTGCAACGGCGGGTGCTAAAGGAACTGTTGTGCCCCTACCGACACTCCTACTACTCAACCGTCCTCTCCTTCCTCGTGTAGACATCCTATAAAGCACAAAAGCAAATACCACACTTAGTGCACACACAATAGCCTTCCCTGAGGCACACAGCACTACTATTAAGTCATAAGACTCACTTAGTCACAAAATTTACATCTCTATTGCATATAAACATCTAAACATGTAAACACATAATCAAATCAAGTCCACAAGGATAGCCACTCATCCTGGAACTCTCAAGGAATTCCTATCAGAAACCACGTTGATCAGGCGTGTTTCCAAAAGGACCTCAAAGCAAGTTCACTGGCTATGAATACCATCCAGGAAACTTAATCCCATGCTCACATAAATGCAACACATAAGTCCTAACTTTCATGATATCTATATGCAACGTCCTCATTACACGTAGTAAACCCACTGTGGTAAAAACCACTTCCCACGAGTCCAAAGTATTCAAACCCGGCTCGCTCTGATACCAAGTTGTCACGCCCCACTTTTTATTACTCGAAGTCATTACCAAGTTCATTAACTCAATTCCATTTCAGAGATAACATGCGGAAATAAACTCATATATTCAACTCATAGAAGTGAATAACAACACTCTCATTCGTATGCAAAGTAAATACAACATGAGCATGCTAAATAAATTGCCCGTGGGCTTACATCATTAATCAATCAAGAAGAAGGGTGTAACCCTTTTACACATAGGGCATTCCGCCAATACAAGAAAGGCCCCGTGGCCAACAAACAAAAAGATCCAAATCTTGCAGCACATCCTGCTCAACACCTGAAAAAGATTCAACAACGTGTGATGAACATATAGTCCAGTAGGGATCTCAACATGGCCCTCAACAATAACAACTTATAGATAGCTATGATCATGAATGCCCAATCTCATACTAGAATAGTATACAAAATATCTATATATGTATGAACTTTCCTCGAAAACAACTATTTCCTTCGACGCTATAAATGATTCATCTTTCCTTTCCTTAAACCCCATTCACACTCTTTCATAACATTAGCAATTTACTTAGGAAATAAATTCACTAAGACCACTACTCTCTCCCATTTCCCAAACATACAACATATGTACCTTTTCCAAAACATATTTTCAAAATATTCGATTCTCTTCAATTCCGAAAAGACAAAGAGGACATTTTGGTTTCTTTAAAACACAATCATATCTATACATGCAAACCCTAAATAAAAAGGGAGATAACAAAATCGTCAACATGTATAAAATCAACAAATGAGGCAACCAGGCCTTCCAAAACTGTAATGAATACAATCCATGATGTTCCTAGATATGCAGAAACAACAACCACAAAACTTCGCTCTACTAGCTATGTGCGTAGTAAGCCAAAAATACACCTTTCACAACAACAAGCCAGTTTACCAGGCGCTAGTTGGAAGGGTATGGTGCCTCCGATTTTTAGCGCAGTCAGTTTTCCAGGCGCTAGCTGGAAGGTAACGGTACCTTTGATTTTAAGCGCGGGGTATAACACCAACAATCACAGCACAACAGGGCATAACCAACATGTATATTTCATACACATAAACTATCAAGATACCAGCAATGTGTTAAAGTAGATGAACACATAGGTGTAATGCACACACGACCATTCAATACAACCACGTCATCCTCCACCGATGACCAAGGACAAAAGCTCTAGATGCATGTATATTGTACATCTATTAACAGACTCAATCATCATGAGATCACAAACCCCTCAACAATACTAACATGGTAGTTTAAGATACAACAATCCAACTTTCATACTTGTTTCAAAAATACTTTTCCCATTTCACAAAACAAATTCCACCTCCTTTTGTTTTCATAAAATCAACTCCATCCCTTTTGTTTCCACAAAACCAATTCCATTCCTTTTGTTTTCACAAAACCAATTTCAAAGACAATAAAGCCATAACTCATTTTAACCCACTATATTCTTTTCAAAGCCATTCCAAATTAATTATACGAATTAAGTCATAATCATTAAGTTAGGGTTTTCCTCCCTCTTTCTCAATATTGATAAAAAAAAAGGCTCAATCATCTACAACAAACAACAATGACCTCATTTAAGACCCAAAATACATAAGTATTTGCCCAAAGATCAAAACCCCTCTATTAATTTATTAAATCAAATAAAAGTTAGGGTTTCCTCTCCTTTCAACAACAACATGCTAATTAACACACCAATTAGCCCAAACCATAACTAATGATAATAAGCCCATATTCAAACAACCAACCCAAGGTTCAATCTCATGATTTTCAACAAATCCAACATGATATAATTTTCATGCAATACAAAAAAACTACCACATGTCTATCTATAAACGGAGTATTGAAAAGGAACAAGGAGAATCCCTACCTCAAATGTAGAACCCAAGGAGAAGAAGAGCAAAACTCGGAAGTGCTCCAAATCCGAAATTTCTTGGATCAAAACGAAGTCCTCGACGAGCAACACACTTTTTGTAAAAGCCAAAGGGTAGGAGAAAGCTCTAACTAGATCAATCCCTAGAGAGAAGGTGGGTTTCTAGTGAGAGAGGCTCTCCAATGGAGTTTTAGAAAAGTAAGAGAGAGAGTGAGGACGTAAAAAGTGATTTAAAATATCACAGCTGCTAACTGATATACGACTCTCCCGCTCGAGCGGAGAAAAGGACGCTCGAGCGTCAGGAACAAAAACTGGACACGCTCGAGCGCAAGAAGTCCCGCTCGAGCTCCAAGACACAGAAACAAAACACATCCGCTCGAGCGTGAAAACCATTCCCCTCGAGCGTAGGTTCTCCTCTCTCAGAAACTTCACAGACAAAGAACTACCCGCTCGAGCGCCAACAGACCCGCTCGAGCGCAAGGAAACCCGCTCGAGCGTGAAAAACACACCTGCAGAAGTTTTGTAGAGGCACGAAATACTAGAACTGTGAAAACCTCGCTCGAGCGCAAAAAGGTCCGCTCGAGCGGACAACCAAAAACCAAACTCCGCTTGAGCGCAAAGAGTCCCGCTCGAGCGCACCACCAAAAATCTGGGCAACAAGGAATGGGCTAAGGTTCAACCAACCTGTCCGAAACACGCCCAACACATCCTAAAACTCAAAACACAGAGTAAGGGATAGAAATGAGGATAAGACAACAACAAATCTATGGAACCAAGTCCGGATTATAGTTAAACAACAACAGGGAAAACCAGGATCGCTATACGCTATCCTTCCAAATTTAGGCGGATTGAAAAAAAATTAATCTGCATCCGTAGTTGGTAGATGCAGATTAAATAAGCTGTACAAGTTGATAGATGGATGCGGATCGATTTGGCGGTGAGAGTTTTACTATTTTATGCTTTTTAAAAAACTATTTGAGTACATTTTTACTATTTTGGGCCTTATTTGAATCTAATTTTTTTTTTTTATATAATTAAAATAAAGGCCACACTTTCACATTTCATAAATAGCTAATATTATTACTAAAGAAAATATCTTCCTTTTAACATACAAAGCATAAAAACCTAAAATCATTTTCTTAAGGAGGGTTAGTGGATCAAGTTGGGTCGGATGACCTCTCATCCGTCATCCATCCAACACAAGCGGATTTGAAAATCTCTATCCGCATCCACCTGTCTATACTATCGAAACTGCTTAAAAGTGGGTGGATTGGGTCCGGTCGATCAATTTTGACAGATTGGCCAAGTCCGTGAGCATCACTACTAAAAATGCATTTATTAGCGACATCTCTAAAATTTTGCTTCTAAAAATCTTTTTATTGACTTTTTTGAATGATCGTTTCATAACAAATCACATGATAACTGGAGTTAGACTCCAAATTTTTTTGTAATAAAATTTTCACTAAAGAAGATATAATTTGGTTTTTAAAACACTTTTACGTTGTAATCTACAATATGAATGTCATTAATATTCAATTAATACTTGTTACATCAAATGATAATAGATAAACTATCATAAGAGAAGATGAACATTTTAACATTCTTACTTTTAATTATTATTGTTACTATTTTTTAAGTGTGCTTTCTAATTAAGTTTACTCGTATATGACTCGTGCTATGCACAAGATGAAATAATGTATTATTTTTTAAATAAATACATACTATTTACATTCAAATTTTATTTTTCATATTGTTGCTCATACATTATAAAAGAATTGAAGTATAAATTTATGGGTTGTACATTAATTTGTTTTCTCTTTCCACCCAAACAAATTCATTAATCAATATGTACTTTTAATTTTTTTAAATTAATAATCAACAATTTAGCTCAATAGTTTTCTCTTCCCTAACCCAAAAATGAAAAATAAAAATTTTATTACAAATCAATGAAAACTGAAATAAATAATTTTTTTATTTAAATATTTCATTTTTTTTGGGACTATGTAGCCTTTTAACTCCCAAAACTCAAACCTACCTTGTACCACCAAAATCCATCACTACCAGTCTCAGGTGGTGTTTGGCAACCCGGTTTTGTTGCATATTTTAGCCCCAACGGAAAAAATTTCGAAAATCCGGCACTGTAGCTGAGTGAAGGGAGTGGCCAGCTGTATCGCATTATTTACGATAAAAAGACAGTTCTGCCCTCCGGTTTTGTGTCATCTGCCAAGAGACACACACACGTCTCTTGTCTCTCATATCTCACATGCTCTCTATCCTCTACCTGGAAGGTTTCACAGCAGAGGCGAGTCCCTACCTCCGGCGCACGCATTCCGGAGGAACTGACGGTGAACACCAACAAGCCGATCGTCGAGGATTCTTAAAGGTAGAGATGCGAAACACCATTTGTTAGCTTTTTCTGCACCGATCTGTGAAAATGATGAACTCCCCTGCAATTTCTTTTCTTCCTTCAGCTTCGGTTGTGAACTCCCATGATCTTCCTGGTGCGCTTCGCCAGGAAGTGATTTTTTCATATTGATGTGTTTCGAACTAATGTATGCGAACCATTTTCCCTCTTTCAAATTTTCCTTCATTTTCGATTTTATAAAATGATTTTGTAGATCAACCTTTTACTTCGTTAAAAGCCATGTAAATAAGAAGTAAAAAATCCATTTCAAATTCTGAACAGCAGCTCTGATTCTTGTTAGGAATTTTTTTTTTTCCCCCTATTTTGATTTTCACTGTAACTACAAAAAAATTGGACAAAATAACAAAAATGGAAATTATTTTTTGTACTGTAATTTTTCATAACAATCTGAAATTCAAAATTATGAAAAAATATATAAAATTTTCCTTTCATCAACAATTAATCAAATTAACCGATGCTTTTTCTGGGGAAAAATTGAACAAAAATTAACTGATGCTTTTTGTTGGTTTAATGAACTTCTTTACAGCAGTTGTTTAACCACATATCTTAATTGTTTTTTTTTTCATATAATTTCATTTTCAGTTCAAATAGGTTTGGCTTTGCACATTTAACTGATTTGCATCTCTCTATTTTGCACTCTATGTACATTATTTCCATGCCACAACGCATCACCATTGTTGTGATGTATTGGACTACTTCTGATATGCTACGCAAAATTAATGGAAAATGAATGAAGTTATGCAAGTGAAAATGAAGTATTTGTTCAGATTTGTTCAATCTGTTATGTTGTTCATATTTGTTCCCAAACGTATCTATCCTGTGTTAGCCATTACAACAGTCATCCTTGCTTATGGACACAAACCAAATAAATAACAAATGGTCAAATGTGATCTGTATTTTTAGTAATTGGAATTCCCAAAGCTTTCTGAGTGACCTTAATTACCTCTGTCTGAAAACAATCAACTGTTGTTTTTATTTTGTCGATTGTAATTCCTGAAATATGTTATGCTGTTATAAATTCACTGTTACATTTCATGGAATAAATTTGCAATGCAATTATAACCCAAATCTGTGGTGTACGTTATTGTTATGTGCTCGGTCTGTGTGTAGTAATATGGCTTCCTCTTTTTCCACTGCCACGTCAACATGGCCACAACGCATGTGTGCTTGTGGCTATGGCCACTGTTTTGTGAAGGTATCCAGATCTCACAAAAATCCTAGCCGTGCATATTATGTTTGCCCCCGCCCCGTGGTGAGTTGTAACAAATAATTATTTGTCACTCAAATTATATGCACACTGTAAATCCCATATCTAATAAATGTTTAACGTGTCTTACTCATCAGCAATGTGTTAATTGGATTGGTTGGTGTGACGAATTAGGGACACGAATCCCCGACCATGACTCTGGGTCAACCGATGTAATACAGTTACGGGCTGATGTCGTGAACATTTTCAATACTTTGTGTGTAATGAAAACGGTGATTTGTGTGTTGTGCATCATGGTCATCATCTTATTATTGCGAATGTAACAACCCTGTAAACCATTTCGTGACTGTACACAGTAGTTAGTGTTTTGGAAAAGTACTGTTCCGAACAAGTAAATGCTTTCGCATCGTTTGTATGTAGCAACTATGCAGTTAGTAATTATCGTACTACTTTTTGATAAAGCATGTGGAAGTTGTGTGTTGTGCATATTGTTCATAGTTTATTGTCTAAAATGTATTGATCAACTACGTTCTAATGTATAACATACGTCCTGTCACATTAGTGTAATGGCTGCAACACGGTCGTCCCCTCGCACCCCGTCTAAGAATAAAGGGGTTGGCCCATTAGGTACCGTTGAGGATGGCTTAGATCATGCACATAAGGCGAACTGGGACAGTGCAGCTATATAAATATTCCTACAATGCATTCAGGACGCAATATTAGCGGGCCGTCGGGTGGGTACAACAATAACAAAAACAGGGTACAATGAAATTGCACTGAATTTCACTAAGCGCACGGGTAGACGTCATGACATTACACAGCTTAAGAACAAGTACGGCAGTTTGAAAAAGGACTGGCAGGTGTGGAACAAGTTGATGGATAGCAGTAAGGGTGTGACTGGCATTGGGTTTGACAGGGACACCGGGTTGTTCATAGTGTCAGAAGAGTGGTGGGACAATCTTAAATCGGTATGCACTAACATATACTTTAATGGCAACTTGTAATTTTTCATTTTCATTATTTGTCGTAAACTGTTGTCATAAACTTAAATTGTCCTTTGATTTGTCATAAACTTAAATTGTCCTTCGATTTTTCATTTGCAGACAAACAAGATCGCTTACAAATTCAAGACGAAACCATTGGAGCATGAAGATTTGATGCACACAGTATTCACTGGTGCAACTGCGACTAGCAAACACCATTGGACACCGGAGGAGAAGCCTGTGGATGTTGGCGAAGGTGAATCCGACTCAGTGGACTCTCTTAGGTTGACACCATTTACGAAACCATATAGACCGGTCGTTAACTCACCTCCAAACTCCCCTACCATTAACCTTGAAGAAGCAGAACCCGGGACAAAGAGGAAAAAATGAGGTAGCAGTAGTGGAAAGTCGAAGAAGGTCTCTAGTGGAGCATCGGTGCTTTCGGATAGTTTTAACCATCTGTCTAAGGCGGTTGAAGCACAGAAGCACCTGACGGTCAGGCACGGAACTGGTGCATCGCAAAAGTATGGCATTGAGCCATGTATGCAGCAGCTTATGGCTATCCCAGACTTCATCAGTACCCCCTGTTCCATTTCGCATGCACGGCGTTAGAGAACGCGGATTATTGGGAAATATTGATGTGCATGCCAGATGATGAGAATGTAGTCGGTTGGCTTGCACAATTGCAGGTTTCGAAAGGCCTGTGAGTACTTGTGTTTGGTCGTTCACGAAAAAAAGGGACCTATTTGGTTTTGATGTAGTGTGGTTTTTGTGGACTACTTGTATGGGTCTTGTCTCGTAGTTGTTTTGTTTTTTTTGTGTGGTACTATGTCGCTGTACTTACTATTACTTTACTTTTGTGCACAGTATATACTTTTGTCTACTGCAGTATGGGATCATGGTGTAACCTCAACTTTTTGGGCATAGTTCAGTTTGATGGATTAATGTTTTTCTGACTCACTAGTTGATGTGTTCCAATTTAATGGTCCAAATGTGCTTACCTTATAACTGGATAATTGATTGGTGTGTTGTGTGCATTGTAGGAGTCATCGACAAATAATGTGGAAAGGTCAAAGTAGCAACTATAGAAATTATGATGATGTAATCATCGAACTCGCTGAGGAAGAAGAAGACATACAAAAAAGCATAATCAGTGACGTTGCGCAGCATGCAATGGAATATTACCTGAAGTACATGGAGAAGATCCCATGCCGAACTTCTATTCTGACCGGTCGTGCCTGGATTCAAGAATTGTTTGATGGGCATGTAAGCAGACGCGAACAAAATTTGCATATGCCGTTGTATGTCTTTCAAGCATTGTGCGACACATTGCGAAGCGACTTCGGTTTACGGGTACCTACAAGACCCCATGGATTACATATTGAAGAAAGTGTTGGGATGTTCATCCATACGTTGGACGGCTGTAGTAACCGAAAACTTCAGGAACGATTCCAACACTCGGGAGAAACTGTGTCACGACATTTCCATGCAGTGTTGGAAGCAATGAAGTTGTTCACAGAAGTGCATTGTAAGCCCACCCGAGATGAAAATAGTAGGCATCCATATTTGCGATCCAGAGGAAAATACGTGCCTTTCAAGGTTAGAATATTAGTTGTCCGTAGCGGTTAATTTTAATTTGATGTGATGTATTTACACCTCATGTGATGTACGTTATTGGTGCAGCATTGTATTAGAGCGTTGGACGGTACTCATGTAGAAGCCGTGTTGCCTGCCCGTGATGCCGGCACATACTACGGTTGCAAAGGATACCCAACCCAAAACATATTAGCAGTATGCGACTTCGACATGTGCTTCATTTTCATATCTTGTGGTTGGGAAGAAAGCATGCATGACAGTCGCATCTTCAACGAAATAACTGAGAACGCACATGCACCGTTCCCGCACCCCCAAGAAGGTAACACATTTCAAATTAAGTGACTGAGAAATTATTAATCTTGTTGAAAATATTAAATTGACTAACCAAATGTAGGTAAATATTACCTTGTGGATGCGGGATATGCAAACAAGAAAGGGTATTTGGCACCATACAAAAAATCCCGGTATCACCAGGCAACGTTCCGGGATCATGGACGACCGGATAACCCAAGAGAATTGTTTAACGACGCGCACGCATCATTGAGGAGCGTGGTGGAAAGAACATTTGGAGCGTGGAAATCGTGCTGGAAGTTCCTGCACAACATGCCCGACTATGATTTTGCGACGGTGCAGGTGCCATTGGTTGGTGCGTCAATGGCCTTACACAATTTCATCCGCAGGCATGAGATAGCTGCTAATGCACATAACGAACATGTCAACTGTTGCTCTGTTCTGGATGACATGCCCACCGCGGAAGGAGGAGAAAATATGGATGATGGCCTCATGGTGGGGGATACGGATGTAGATATGGCAAGAGTTCGCATGCGCATCCGTGACCATTTGTTTCACATACGAAGGCAAGGACTATTGTGAAATGCTTGTTATCTAATGTATGTGTTTGTGTAATTTGTAATTTGTATTTCCGCATTGCAATGTGACTGTAACAAATTACTTATATTTGTAATTCGTGTACGGACAATGTAAGTGTGTTGCAAATTTTAATTTAGTTGAAGTACTATTAATATGAAATTCACCATTTCCCCTTAGTGAATTGGCATTTTCACATAAAATTCTATTTTGTGGTCAGTGTATATTTCGTACTACCTAAATTTTTTAAAAGATAAATCTTATTAGAAAGTTCGTTGTATTTTTTTCAAAAATTTAAAAACGCGAACAAATTTTTTGTTCACCAGAAAATTAATTCGAATAAAAAATTAGGACTTCATTGGTTGTTTTGAGAGATAAATTATGAAAATTAATTATGGGGACAGAGTTACAAAATGTAGTTGGTTTGTTTGACCCCATATTTTCCAAGTAATTTGTGCGTACAGGAGTTCAGTAAATAAATTTAATTTCATTTGACTAGATGTGTATCACATAAGAAGTGATTAATTTTTTTTTTTCACAAATTCAGTAAATCAAACCTTAAATTGTAATTAATTTTTTTATGTGAAAATGAAAATAAATATTTCCAAACAAATGTTTTTAATTATTTGGAGAAATATATATAAATCTGAAAGTAATTAAATAATTTTTTTAATTATTTTAAATATGACAAAGTAACAGCAAAAAAGAAAATCAATTGATTTATCAAAATATTTTATTGCAAACCTTAAATTGTAATTAATTTTTATATGTGAAAATGAAAATAAATATTTCCAAACAAATGTTTTTAATTATTTGGAGAAATATATATAAATCTTAAAGTAATTAAATAAATTTTTTAATTATTTTAAATATGACAAAGTAACAGCAAAAAAGAAAATCAATTGATTTATCAAAATATTTTATTGCAAACCTTAAATTGTAATTAATTTTTGTATGTGAAAATGAAAATAAATATTTCCAAACAAATGTTTTTAATTATTTGGAGAAATATATATAAATCTTAAAGTAATTAAATAAATTTTTTAATTATTTTAAATATGACAAAGTAACAGCAAAAAAGAAAATCAATTGATTTATCAAAATATTTTATTGCAAACAATTGACCCCAATCAAAGAAGTCGGACTGCGTGAATAATTTCGTGGCCACGTGGACAGTCCATGAACAGTTGCAATTAAATATTAATAGGGGCAATTTGGTCAATTCACATTCCACAATCATTTCAAACACATTTTTTAATACCATAATTCTTAAAAAAATCAATCCCATCTTCCCAAACACACAAACTAAAAATCCTACTAAAATAGTCAAACCACATAAAAGCTACATAAAAATCCACTTCCCAAACACCCACTCAATTTTTTTTTAGATTTAAAATCTACTACCACAATCAAAACTCCGAATAAATCTATCTTCTCTTACTTATACTTCACTTAATTCAAATTATTTTTTTATATTCTAATAAGTTTTATAGGTGGCATAGTTACTAAAATATTCTTAATAATAATAAGGTGAAGCATATATTAATATTCACATTAACAGTATGAATTTTCATGATGTGAACATTCACACTATCAATATGAACATTCACATTATCAACATAAATATTCACACTATCAAATTTATTTAATGTGGATGTTTATATCACCAAATTACTGAGGGATAAAATTGTCCATAAAATATTTTAAATATGAGAATTAGGATATAATAGATCAAATATCCAAAATAATAGGACTTATTGAAATATCAAAATACGTTATAAACTAATTGAAATAAAAGTACTTGAAATATGATTTTCTAATAAATTCCCATGAGAAAGGGTGGAAGAGCAAGAGAGACAAAATAACAATAATATAATAATAAGATAAAATTGTTATGTCTTTTGACAAGCTATAATTATGAAAAATTTATAGAGGGGATGTAATTATGTTGTACAAAATTTATAATTTTTCTAATTTATACAAATTTATTTGCTTTAATTTTACCAATTGAATTATAAATATGCATTTGTTATATAATACTTAAAATAAAATATTAATGGTAATGCACGCAAAAAATAATAATAATGTAGTTTAGTTGAAAATATTAAAGCTTACTTAATCTTAATTATTATTTTCTGTTTTTTATAAATTATTTTTATTTAATTTCAAAATAAAATTTCAAATAATTGTTCAAAATCATGCATAACATTGATTTTATGCTACTACATATATATATATATATTTCACAAATGTGGCATTTCAAAACAAAGGCTTTAGAAGCTCCAAAAACTAAATTTGTGAATTAGTACTTTTTTAAAGAAAAAAAGAATATCCAATGGCTCTCGCTAGCATATTCAATAAATATTTAAAATTTAAAATTATTCATATCCAATAAGTCAATTGTTAATATAATAATCTAATTTATGACTTTTAGATAAAAAAGTAATATGACTTTTAGAAGAAAAGTATACTATTATACTAGGCAGGAACTCAATCCTGTTAATATGTGGTTGGGTCAATTTACACCGTTCTGACTAATTGCGTCTTTTAGACATTTTTAAAAATAATCTTATTTTATTATTATATATAGATATATAAGAGGTTACAAAAATTTCTTTACATAATACAAATAATTTTAGAGCTCAACAAACATCATGTAAAGTTGTGTTTAGATTTTAAATATATGGGCAAATTACATTTTACCATCTAAATTATTGTCTCATATCATTTTACTCCCTTTAACTAAAAATTATAACACTTTACCCCTGTCATCTATTAATTATTTTCAATTCAAACTTTAATGACAAAAATACCCTTTTAAGTATAAGAGTAAATTACACTTTACCTCCTTAAACTATCACTCAATATCACTCTACCCCTCAACCAAAAAAAGAAAAAAAAATCGATTTTTAATTTAAAATACCTTTTTTAAGTTCTTTTAAAATATTTTTTCATATTTTTTATTTTTAGTATTTTTTTTTCATATTTCAGTCAAAAAATTTAATTTATAAGATGCATTTAAAATTTAAATATTTGCGAAGAAATCTTTTTAAAAAATCACTGAGGACAAAAAAAATATAAAAATATAAAACAAAAGACTAATATATTTTTAGTGATAAAAAGATGTGCAAAAAAATAAAGAGAATGATATGACAATTTATAGTGACATTTTTGCATTTTGATTAAAATTAAAGGTTGTTAAACGAGACCTAAATTGAAAAAAAATTAGTAGATGACTTGGGGCTAGTTGTCACAATTTTTGATTGATAGGGTAGAGTGATACAAGACAATAATTGAAAAGAGTAAAGTATAATTTATCCTAAATGTATTACAATATAAATGTGATATGTTGAGACTGTGTTTAAATTACAAATTTGAGTAAGAATTTTGGAAAAAAATGAAACGATGAGTAAAATGTAAAGGTCATCTATGTAAAAAATTAGCATAATCAGACAATTATAAACACACAAATAACTCGCATTAAGTTAACAATTATATTTCTCGTTCATTTTATAAAATAAAATATAATTTATTTATGTATTTATAACTATTTGATAAACTTTTTTTTTTTTTTTTTTTTAAATAGACATTTATTGCAGAGCCTATAACATGTTTGGGTTTGGATGGACCAAGGAATGCGGCTAGGACTAAGTCACAGTAGCATGTTGTGGTGTTTCGGTGGGGTTTTTTTAGAGTTATATTTTATAATCCGAACTATTTATACTATAGAGTTCGTTGAGTAAATCATCGAGGAAAAAAATCAAATTAATTGGATATCTATAACTCTGTAATAAGAACACATTTGTTTTTAAAAAAATAAACGGTTAACATGATCTTAATAATTTTTTTTAAAATAATTTTAATTTGATCATAGGATTATAGATTTCTGATTAACTTAATTTTTTACATGAATGATATACTCAATAAATTTTATAATATGAACTATTCGAATTATCAAAAAAAGACTTGAAAAGAAGTCTCATCGGAGCACCACAACACCATGTTGTGATCTTAGTCAAATTTGAATCTGATTTGGATCCATAAGACAAAGGAAAATGTTTGAAACGTGAAAAAAAAAAAAAAAAAAAAAAAAATCACACAATTCTGCCCACAATACTATGTCAAGATAATTGTCAACTTTTAATTTATTGAAGCCCCATTCCCTATGTGGGTCAAATTTATAGGTCTCTAGCATACTCTAAGACAAATATGAGAAAAGTATTGAGTAATTATTAGCTCCGAGGGTGTCACGACCCAAACCCGCCTCTATGGGTTTAGCACCGTAACCGACCAGTAATCCGAGATTACCGAAGGTCTGCTTAACAGTAGAACAGTAAAACAGAGTACAGGGGCTGGCGGAAGCCAAAACAGTAAATAAACAATGTCCAATGAGCTGTGACAGTCTGTATGCAAAAAGACTTTTCATACATATATACAGTCAGTGGCAGAACAGTATGCACAATATTTACAATCGATCAGAGCAGGGACTTAATCCCTATTACGCAGTACAGTACAATACTATTAGTCTAAACAGTCATTACAAAAACAGATACAGAGATAGACGGGGGAATCAAAACACCCCTAAGCCATAACTTAACAGGCTCGGAACCTCGCAGTGAGGCACATAGGTTGGCTTGACAAAACTGGAGTTTACCCCGACCGTTCTAGCCGCAGTCTGGTGCCTGTACACCTACATATATATATGAGCAGTGAGCTAAAGCCCAGTGAATAACATAATGCGTAAAGAGGTTAAGAATGAATGTCCTTACAGTAATGAAAACAGTTCATTAAATCAGTATTTCAGTTGTTCAGTCATAACCATCATATGTGGTACATCCGTTAGCATAGCAGTACAGTAAACAGTAGGTCTTAAAGACCGAACAGTAAATGCTGACCATCAATCAGTAAACAGAAGTGGTTCCAACAAGGGAACCGACAGAGATCTCTGTAACAGTAACAGTCAGTAACAGTAGTTGCTAAGGATGCCACAATACAGTTCAGAATATAGGACATACATTCATTCAATTAACAGTTTCAGTTCAGAAAGCAGTTCAGTTAAACAGTCAGAAATATTCACAGTTGAACATATCTTTACACAATTGTTACTCACAGAGTTCTGGGCTACGGTAAGCTAGAGCGTCTTCTCGGAAAGCCAACCCTACACAGTTTACAGATTGAACACACACTAAGCTACACAGTTGGGAAAGATGATAACTTAATCCCTAATTTGCCTCGGTGTGGTTCTACTTCTATATCCTCATTAAGATGTCTAAAACTAGGCCTAAGAATGCCTAGGATGGGATGAGGACGCAAAGATGAACTTTAAAAACATTTTTCAGAATTTTCAGAAAACAGGGGTCTCGCTCGAGCGTGGCTTTCTTCGCTCGAGTGAGCTTGTCAAAATAGTGGGGTCGCTCGAGCGTGGACTTCCTCGCTCGAGCAGTCTGCAAAAATGTGAAAAGTGCTGGATGTTGGAAATCTCCACTCGATGCTCGCTCGACGCCCGCTCGAGCGTAAGACACAGTCCTCGCTCGAGCGTAGGTTCTCTCGCTTGAGCGTGCGTCTTTGTGCACCAAGAATCTGAGAGCTTGCAATTTACGCTCGAGCCACCATTCCTTCGCTCGAGCGGAGCTCAGAATAAACGATGGTCGCTCGAGCGAAGAAGCCAAATTCCGGAATTTCCAGATTTGCCTCCCAAGCTCAAACCAAGCATTCCTTAGCTCAAAACTCGACCTCTTGGGCCCAATTCCTGGAAAACACATCTAAACTTAATATACAACAAGTTTCAAAGCTCAATTTGAGAAATCAAAGCCCAATGGTGAGTTAATTAAATCCAATTTCAACCCAATTTCATGAACAAGATGAACATGCAAACATGCATGAATTAAACTCAATTTTCAAGCTTCTAATTCATGCTCTAGAGAGCCAATTCTTTTCAAATCAAGATGAAATCATGGTTTATGATCAAGAGAGGGACATGCATGTACCAAATTCCATGAAATCAAACTCAAAACTCTTCAATGTACACATGCATGCATGTATTAAGCTATAATACAACAACCTACAACCAATTCATGATCTAGAGCTCTTATCTACCATGAACATGCAACAATTACTCTTGAATTCACAATGAAAAGGATGAAATCCTTACCTAAGTCTTCAATTATGAGAATATAAGCTCAAGTTTGCAAATTACTCTTCAATTCCATCAATTGCCAAGCAAAACTCAAGATGAATCACTCTTCTAGCTCACTCTCTCTCTCTAAAGTCGGTTGAGACAAGGAATAGGGCTGTTCAAATGTTGCATCTAAGTGTAATATAAAAATCAAAGTGTTTGAGATAGTGGGCCACTAGTGTGGCAAAGTGGTAAATGTGCCAAACTATGGAATTTATCAATATTGATCCAATTTCATCATACCAAATCACGTTTTAGATAAATATACCATAAAATCACATAAATCCTAATGATCAGAGAACATCAATCAATTTCAGATTCGGCCGCCGATAAGGCCTCCAATTTGCAGTTTAAACACAAAGGCATGAACAGATAATTTGGCAGTCAACAGATAGAAATGCAATTCAACTAATATTTTCGATCAGTTAGTTCAGTATTTTGATTACTTCAGTTATTAATCATAATCAGTCTCAATTTAGCAGTAATCAGTGGTGAGGGTTATTACAGTCTCCCCTCCTTAAAAAGAGTTTAGTCCTCTAAACTCGAGTTACCTTCGTTCTGGAAGAAAACAGGGTTCAGTGGAAACAGTTCAGGATATCTTTTAGCCATGTCATCTTCCCTTTCCCAAGTGGCATACACGCCACCGTGGTTTTGCCAGTCGACTTTCACTAATGGGATCTCTTTGTTTCTCAACTTCTTGATCCGTCTGTTTACAATCTAAATAGGCCATTCCTCGTAAGTGTAGTCATCACTCAGCACTACACGAGTAGGCTCTATCACATGGAAAGGATCCCGGAGGTAATCCCTCAACATGGAAATGTGGAAGACGTTATGCATATGCTCCATTTCAGGAGGAAGCGCAACTTGATACGCCACCGGATTGATTTTCTCAATAATCTCATACGGTCCGACATATCTTGGCGCTAACTTGCCTTTGACTCCAAAACGAGTCTGGCCTTTCATCGGTGTCACTTTCACAACAACGTGATCACCTACTTCATACTCTCTGTCTCGTCTTCTGACATCTGCATAACTTTTCTGTCGGCTCTGTGCAGTTTTCAGTCTCTGTTGTATCAGTTTCACTTTTTCAGTCGTTTCATATACAATCTCAGGCCCAAGCAAAGGCCCATCTCCAACTTCTGCCCAGCAAATCGGAGATCTACATTTTCTACCATACAATGCCTCGAAAGGCGCCATACCAATTCTTGAATGATAGCTGTTGTTGTAGGCGAATTCAGCTAAGGGCAAATGGCTTTCCCAGTTTTCCTTAAAATCAAGGACGCACATTCTCAATAAATCCTCCAAAGTCTGGATGGTTCTTTCTGACTGGCCATCTGTTTGAGGATGATAGGCACTACTCAGTCTCAGTTCAGTACCCAATGCAGTCTGTAAGCTTTGCCAAAATCTCGATGTAAACTTCGAATCTCTGTCAGAAACAATGGACACAGGCACTCCATGCAGTCTAACAATTTCATCAATATAAATCACAGCCAATTTGTCCACATTATAAATTGTTTTGACAGGTAAGAAGTGAGCAGATTTAGTTAGTTTATCAACAATAACCCAAATTGAGTCCATACCTTTACTGGAACGAGGTAAGCCAACGATAAAATCCATGGTGATATGTTCCCATTTCCACTCCGGTATTGGTAAGGGCTGCAGTAAGCCTGCGGATCGTTGATGTTCGACTTTAACTTGTTGGCAATGAAGACATTTTGATACAAAATCAGCAATTTCTTTCTTCATTCCTGGCCACCAGAAGTTATGTTTCAAATCTTGGTACATTTTCGTATTCCCTGGGTGGATAGAAAATTTTGAATTGTGGCCTTCCTGCAGAACTCTTCTTTTCAATTCAGAATCATTCAGTACACACAGTCTTTCTTGAAATTTCAGTACATTATTTTCAAATTTGAACCCCGGTCTCGGTTTAGATTCTCGTTCATCGATGATCTTCTTCAAGAAGTCATCATGTTGCTGTTTCTCTTTAATCTCTTCAATCAATGCCGGTTGAGCAGAAATAGCAGCTAGTGTCCCACCTTGTTCTCGCAAAACAATTTCAATTTCAGATTTTTCAAGGTCACAAAGCAACTCTTTCTGCCCGGTGAGCAAACAGGCTAAGTTTCCAATCGATTTCCGGCTCAGTGCATCGGCAACGGTGTTGGCTTTCCCCGGATGGTACAATATCTGTAAGTTATAGTCTTTAATCAATTCTAGACATCTCCGCTGTCTCATATTCAGTTCTTTCTGTGTGAAGAAGTATTTCAAACTCTTGTGATCGGTATATACTTCACATGTCGCCCCATAAAGGTAGTGACGCTAGATTTTCAATGCAAATACCACTGCAGCAAGTTCCAAGTCATGGGTCGGGTAGTTCTTTTCATGCGGTCTCAGTTGTCAGGAAGCATAGGCAATAACTCTCTCATTCTGCATTAAAACACACCCCAAACCCTTATGAGAAGCATCACTAAATACAGTATAACCATCCGTACCTGAAGGTAGGGTAAGAACTGGTGCAGTCACTAGTCGAGTTTTCAATTCTTGGAATGCCGATTCCCTTTGGTCAGTCCAGTCAAATGATATCCCCTTTTGAGTCAACTGAGTCAACGGTAAGGCAATTTTGGAGAAATCTTTGACAAATCTTCTGTAATATCCAGCTAATTCCAAAAAGCTTCGGACTTCTGTAACGTTTGTTGGTCTAGGCCAGTTTACTACAGCTTCAATTTTTTGCGGATCGACTAAAATTCCATCCTTGCTAATAACATGCCCCAAAAACATAACATGATCAAGCCAAAATTCACATTTAGACAGTTTAGCATAAAGTTTCTATTCTCTTAAGGTCTGTAGGGCAAGTCTCAGATGATGTTCATGTTCTTCTCTAGTCTTGGAGTAAATTAGAATGTCATCTATGAATACAACAATAAAGTCATCGAGGAATGGTTTAAAGATTCTGTTCATGAGGTCCATAAATGCAGCAGGTGCATTGGTAACTTCGAAAGGCATAACTAAAAATTCATAATGTCCATACCTCGTTCGAAAAGCAGTTTTATCAATGTCTTCTGGTTTAACTTTCAGTTGGTGATATCCGGATCTGAGATCAATCTTAGAAAATACCTGAGCACCCTGTAACTGATCAAACAAGTCATCAATACGAGGCAATGGGTATTTATTTTTCACAGTTACCTTGTTCAGTTCACGGTAGTCAATACACAGTCTCAGCGAGCAGTCTTTCTTTTTCACAAATAAAACAGGTGCGCCCCAGGGTGAAGTACTAGGCCTGATGAACTTTTTATCTAACAGTTCCTGCAATTGCACTTTCAATTCTTTCAATTCAGTTAGAGCCATTCGGTAAGGAGTTTTAGATACTGGTTGTGTTCCCGGAATCACATCAACGGTGAATTCAATCTCCCTGTCAATCAAATCCTCTGGCAGATTATCTGGAAAAACATCTGGGAACTCTCTGACTATGGGAATACTGTTCACATTAGCATTATCATCAATAGATACAGTCAATACAGAACACAGATACCCTTTACACCCCTTTCTAATCAATTTATCAGCTTTCACAGATGAAATCAAATACGGAGGAGATACTACTCCACTTCTATTTAACACAAATTCAGGCAAACCAGGTGGACGGAAAACTACTTGTTTCGTTACACAGTCTATGGTGGCATGATATTTCGTTAACCAGTCCATCCCCAATATTACATCAAAATTATCAATGTTTAGAGGCAGTAAGTCAATAAACAAATGTGCATCTCCAACAATAATTTCACAAGCAGGGTACATATATGCACAAGTCATGGATCCCCCAACGGGTGATGATACGGCTAACAAGTAATTCATGGGTTCTAATGGTCTATTCAGTTTCCGCGAAAAAGCATGCGATACATATGAATGTGTAGACCCCGAATCAATCAGAATATATGCATTTTGAGCACAAATAAAGAGGATACCTGACACAACGGTCTTAGTATTCTGTACATCTCCCGGTACTAGGGCGAATACTCGGCCCTGCCTCATAGGCTCTTTCCTGGTAGCCTTGGGGTTAGGTTTTGGTGCTACGATTGATGCTGCTACGCTTAGTGCAGCTTTACTATTGCCTTGAGCAGAGGAAGGGCAATCTTTGACCATGTGGCCCACCTTGCCACACCTGTAACAAGCACCAAAAATTTTATAACAAACTCCCTTATGGTTCTTACCACATTCAAAACAGGGCGGTATAGACCGGTTCCCTTGACTAGAAGTAGTCGTTGACCCTGTATTCTGTTTCTTGTTCAACGGGTTATTTTTGCCTTTCTTGAATTTAAAACCTTGGCTTTTGCCACGCCATTCAGACGCTGGTGTTTCAGTTTTCAGTGCCTCGATGTTTGATTCAGCCATCAAAGCTCGGTCAAGAACATTTACATAGTTCGGTAGCTTCAAAACATTAATTCTGTCGAGTATTGCAACATTAAGTCCGCCTTCAAACTTTCTGGCCTTCTTGTAATCAGTGTCCACCATGTGTGGTGCATACTTAGCAAGTTCGGTGAACTTTGTTTCATACTCAGCAACGGACATGCTACCTTGTCTCAACTGTTCAAATTCTGTCACTTTTCTGTCCCTAACACACTGAGGGAAATACTTCTCGAAGAAGGCTCTTTTGAATTGAGCCCAAGTCATTACAGTGTTGTCATCACGGATAAGCATCCACCACCTTCTAGCTTCTTCTTGCAGAGTAAAGGTGGCTAACAGTACTTTATGTGCTTTAGAGCACGGAAAAACCTCAAACAATTTTTCTGTTTCAAGAACCCATGCTTTAGCTTTTAACGGTTCAAGGCCTCCCTGAAAGGATGGCGGTTTCATTTTGCTGAACTTGTGGGTAAGAGCAATTATGTCCCCATCATTAGTATTGACATTCTGTTCCGGCTGTACCGGAGGAGGAGGTGGGAGCTGTTGGTTTTGTTGTTGATCCAATCTTTCAGTTATTAATTCCATCATTCTTTCCAGTCTTGCCATTCTTGCCTCAGAGGATTCAGATTCAGATTCATTTGCAATTCTTACATTATCCATTTCACTATAAGCAGTTATAGCAATTATCAACATAAGCAGTTGCATACTTAAACAGTTTATCACGTTAGCACATATTCAGTCATGTCATAGCCACACACTTATCATGCTCATGCAATGCCCTAATCACTTTTCTAGGACACCCTATAGCTCATTTGGACACGTGTGATGTATAACTCGTGGTAAGTATCACTCTGATACCACTCTGTCACGACCCAAACCCACCCCTATGGGTTTAGCACCGTAACCGGCCAGTAATCCGAGATTACCGAAGGCCTGCTTAACAGTAGAACAGTAAAACAGAGTACAGGGGCTGGCGGAAGCCAAAACAGTAAATAAACAATGTCCAATGAGCTGTGACAGTCTGTATGCAAAAAGACTTTTCATACATATATACAGTCAGTGGCAGAATAGTATGCACAATATTTACAATCGATCAGAGCAGGGACTTAATCCCTATTACGCAGTACAGTACAATGCTATTAGTCTAAACAGTCATTACAAAAACAGATACAGAGATAGACGGGGGAATCAAAACACCCCTAAGCCATAACTTGACAGGCTCGAAACCTCGCAGTGAGGCACATAGGTTTGGCTTGACAAAACTGGAGTTTACCCCGACCCTTCTAGCCGCGGTCTGGTGCCTGTACACCTACATATATATATGAGCAGTGAGCTAAAGCCCAGGGAATAACATAATGCGTAAAGAGGTTAAGAATGAATGTCCTTACAGTAATGAAAACAGTTCATTAAATCAGTATTTCAGTTGTTCAGTCATAACCATCATATGTGGTACATCCGTTAGCATAGCAGTACAGTAAACAGTAGGTCTTAAAGACCGAACAGTAAATGCTGACCATCAATCAGTAAACAGAAGTGGTTCCAACAAGGGAACCGACAGAGATCTCTGTAATAGTAACAGTCAGTAACAGTAACAGTCAGTAACAGTAGTTGCTAAGGATGCCACAATACAGTTTAGAATATAGGACATACATTCATTCAATTAACAGTTTCAGTTCAGAAAGCAGTTCAGTTAAACAGTCAGAAATATTCACAGTTGAACATATCTTTACACAATTGTTACTCACAGAGTTCTGGGCTACGGTAAGCTAGAGCGTCTCCTCGGAAAGCCAACCCTACACAGTTTACAGATTGAACACACACTAAGCTACATAGTTGGGAAAGATGATAACTTAATCTCTAATTTGCCTCGGTGTGGTTCTACTTCTATATCCTCATTAAGATGTCTAAAACTAGGCCTAAGAATGCCTAGGATGGGATGAGGATGCAAAGATGCATTTTAAAAGCATTTTTCAGAATTTTCAGAAAACAGGGGTCTCGCTCGAGCGTGGCTTTCTTCGCTCGAGCGTGGCTTTCTTCGCTCGAGCGAGCTTGTCAAAACAGTGGGGTCGCTCGAGCGTGGACTTCCTCGCTCGAGCGGTCTGCAAAAATGCAAAAAGTGCTGGATGTTGGAAATCTCCGCTCGAGCGTAAAACACAGTCCTCGCTCGAGTGTAGGTTCTCTCGCTCGAGCGTGCGTCTACGTGCACCAAGAATCTGAGAGCTTGCAATTTACGTTCGAGCCACCATTCCTTCGCTCGAGCGGAGCTCAGAATAAACGATGGTTGCTCGAGCGTGGAATCCTTCGCTCGAGCGAAAAAGCCAAATTCTGGAATTTCCAGATTTGCCTCCCAAGCTCAAACCAAGCATTCCTTAGCTCAAAACTCGACCTCTTGGGCCCAATTCCTGGAAAACACATCTAAACTCAATATACAACAAGTTTCAAAGCTCAATTTGAGAAATCAAAGCCCAATGGTGAGTTAATTAAATCCAATTTCAACCCAATTTCATGAACAAGATGAACATGCAAACATGCATGAATTAAACTCAATTTTCAAGCTTCTAATTCATGCTCTAGAGAGCCAATTCTTTTCAAATCAAGATGAAATCATGGTTTATGATCAAGAGAGGGACATACATGTACCAAATTCCATGAAATCAAACCCAAAACTCTTCAATGTACACATGCATGCATGAATTAAGCTATAATACAACAACCTACAACCAATTCATGATCTAGAGCTCTTATCTACCATGAACATGCAACAATTACTGTTGAATTCACAATGAAAAGGATGAAATCCTTACCTAAGTCTTCAATTATGAGAATATAAGCTCAAGTTTGCAAATTACTCTTCAATTCCATCAATTGCCAAGCAAAACTCAAGATGAATCACTCTTCTAGCTCACTCTCTCTCTCTAAAGTCGGTTGAGACAAGGAATAGGGCTGTTCAAATGTTGTATCTAAGTGTAATATAAAAATCAAAGTGTTTGAGATAGTGGGCCACTAGTGTGGCAAAGTGGTAAATATGACAAACTATGGAATTTATCAATATTGATCCAATTTCATCATACCAAATCACGTTTTAGATAAATATACCATAAAATCACATAAATCCTAATGATCAGAGAACATCAATCAATTTCAGATTCGGCCGCCGATAAGGCCTCCAATTTGCAGTTTAAACATAAAGGCATGAATAGATAATTTGGCAGTCAACAGATAGAAATGCAATTCAACTAACATTTTCGATCAGTCAGTTCAGTATTTTGATTACTTCAGTTATTAATCATAATCAGTCTCAGTTTAGCAGTAATCAGTGGTGAGGGTTATTACAGAGAGCACAACCAAATAATGGTCTAAGGATATATTTGTTTGGACGGATTGGATAAAGGAAAATTATAATCCATCGAACTATTAATCTTGAGATACATTATCCCCGGACTATTTAAATGAATTGGATTTGTATTCTGTATTTGCTTAGTCATGGGATTAGATATTTGGATTGAATTATTTTATTAAATCTTATATTTGTTTGAAATATTATGAAGAATGATAAATGTTCAAAAGACTATTTTGCTACTAAATAATAGGAATATTAAATCTGAATTATAAATTTTATTTTATTTTATTTTTCTAGAGCTTTTAAAAAATTAAATAAATAGAATATTAATAAAAATTACATAAATTTATTTTAATTTGTAGTTGAGATTTTTAAATTTTATTTTACTTTACCAAGTATGATTAATACCATATTATTAAAATAAATAATTTAATAAAGTATAAATAATTTAATAAATAAATTTTATTAAGTATAAATAATTTAACAAATAATTTATTAAGTATAATAGTATAAATAATTTAATAAATAAATTTATTAAGGTGTCATTTGGGAAGTAGATTGGCTTTTTGGCTATTTTAGCCTAGGGTTAAAAAGTCTCGTTTGGGATGGACTTTTTGATTTTTTTGACTTTTGTAAAAGAAAAAATGTAATGATTATGGGTTGGATGTGATGTTTTGTCTTATTAGACTAAAAAACCTACTTTGTTTTTTTTGTGACTATTTTAGCAAAAAAGCCTGGGGCTAAAACTTTCCAAACGAGCTCTAAGTATAAATAATTTAATAAATTTATTAAGTATAAATAATTTAATAAATAAATTTTATTTTAAAAAAGATATTAAATAATAGAGGGTCAAAAATGTAATTTCATTACCTAATCCCCATGGGATGAGTTATCCCATGATTTATATCTCATTTCTCCCATGATAGTCCAATAGATTTGGGACTAATAGTTCAGTGCAAAAATTTTGAACCAAATAACGGATTATTAGTTTGGATGGACTATTAATCCTATCCCATAGCTTAGTCCTGCAATATGAACTATTTGAATTATCAAAAAAGACTTAGAAAGAAGTCTCATCGGAGCACCACAACACCATGTCGTGACCTTAGTCGAATCTTGAATCCGATTTGGATCCATAAGGCAAAGGAAAATATTTGAGACCTAAAAAAAAAAATTCTCACAATTCTATCCACAATGCTATGTCAAGATAAGTATCAACTTTTAATTTATTGAGAGCCCCATTTCTTTTGTGGGTCAAATTTATAGGTCCCTAGCATACTTTAAGACAAATATGAGGAAAGTATTGAGTAATTATTAGGTGCTTCGAGAGCACAACTAAATAATGGTCTAAGGCCATATTTGATTCACAAGATAAATAGTGAAAGTATTAATAATCCTATCAAATTAGTGTGGTATTCACTATCCAATTGGATTAGTAGGATAAATTATCCCATTGTCCATTGTTTGATTTGCATTAGATAAGAAAACATATAAAGATAAAAGAATCTTTTTATTTTATTTTTCAGCTCAGGATATATAATCTTACCCTACCCTATTACTAATAATCTTACAAATTTATTGGATTAATTATCCATTGGATTAATAATCCTAAAATAAACTTTTAAAACAAACACAAGATTATTGGACACACAGATTAATAATTTCAATTCCATGCTCTAATTCTGTTAATCAAACATACCCTAAGAGTGTTGTGATTAGTAAAGAAAGTAGAACTAAAAATTTTATGTTGGATAAATAAAGAATACAAGAAGATATAGCATTCGTTTGGGATGTGGGTTGACTGTTTGGCTATTTTAGCATGGGGCTAAAAAGCCTTATTTGGGATAAGCTTTTTAGTTTTTTTGATTTTTGTGAGAGAAAAAATGAAATGATTACGGCTTAGATGTAATATTTTGTCTTATTGGAATAAAAAGTCTATTTAGTCTTTTTGTGATTAAAATAACCCTAACCCAACCCAAACCTTCATGCCAAACATAGCCATAATATATAATGTTCAGTGAAGAAGCACAGACACGTGCAATGGGGTTATTTGAAAAGTTGGTTAAAAGTTAATTTTTTAGTTTTTTTTTTTATCCTTTTGTGTGTATAAAATATGAGAGGTGATGTGATCCAAAATGGGTTAAAAATTAACTGCTAACTTTTAGCTAGCTTCTCAAATTGCCCCATTGTTTGGCATGAGATTTTTTTTGGCTATTTTAGCCACAAAAAGATAAAATGGTGTTTTAAGAAGTTGGTAAAAAGTTAATTTTTTAGATTTTTTTAGTCTATTTTATCTTTTTGGTGGGTAAAAAATTTGAGAGGTGATATCACCAAAAATAGGTAAAAAGTTAAATGTTGACGTTTTTTTTACTTCCCAAAAGACCCCAAAATAGACTTAAAAAATTAATAGAACAAAATATCACATTCAAATCATAATTATTTTATTTATTTTTTCATAAAAGTTAAAAAGTCAAAAAATTTATATTAAATAAACTTGTAACTTTAAACTAAAATAATTAAAATTTTAAAAATTAAAAAATCAAGCCAAACAAAAACTTTATAATTTTGCGTAAAATAGAGGGAGAAAGGTATGGAGGAAAGTTGTCATTGAGAGGGAATATGCCTCCTTACGTGGTCCAACCAACGACATGGTGCCACGTTTTACCTGGCAAAAATTGGATAATTGATAATAGGATAATCCAGCCAGGCAAGGCTACCCTACCTGCCCATACTCTCAATAATTCATCGATATATGTGCTTCCAACAATGCCACGTGTGTTTATCATTACAAATTTTCTTGGGATAAGTTATGTCCATACGTAAGGCTGCAAATGAATCGAGCTGTTCGTGAACAGGCTCGGCTCGGCTCGGCTCGTTTAGTAAACAAGCCGAGCTCGAACTCGAACTCGATTATTAGGCTCGTTTCGTTAACGAGCCGAGCTGGAGCTCGCATGTGTTCGGCTCGGTAGGCTCGGCTCGTTTATCTTTAATTAAATTATATAATAAATATATTATTTATATATTAAATAATATATAAATATATATATAAATAATAATATAAATGCATTTTTTATATATTAAGGCCAAGTTTGGCATCCCAATATAAGTGCACTTATTTTATCTTTTTATCTTTTTTGGGTCACATCAATCAACATCTCCTCTCTACTTTTTCTACACATAATACAAGAAAAGTCAAAAAGTGCACTTATTCTAAACTTCCCAAACTTGGCCTAAATAATATGAATAATATTTTTTATTTAAATAATATAAATAATATTAAAAAAATTTATCGAGCCGAGCCGAGCCGAGCCGAGCTCGAGCCCAGCAAAGCTCGGCTCGGCTCGTTTGCAGCCCTATCCATACGTATGATTTAAACGGTTTACCTCATAAATTTTAGAGTAAGAATTATTTATATTAAAAATTAATTTCATTAGATAATTATAAATATAAGAATAAATTTTATTTCATTTGTAAAATAAATATTTAAGTTTACAATTATATTTATTATTAATTTTATAAAATAAAATTTTATTTTATTTTCGTGTTTATATATGTTTAATGAATAATCTTCATTGCAAAGTTTATGATATGAACAATTATTTATGAGATCTAAAATAGAGTACACATGAGAGGTATGGAGGACATCTTCTAACCTTACATTTATTATTTATTAACAGTTAACCCGTGCGATACACATATTAATTTTTTTATTTTTATATAATATTTTATGTTACGATGTATATATTATAAAAAAATAATATTAATTTAAATTTAAAATTAAAATGTGATTTAATTATTTATTTTGATAATTTTAACCTTATTGTTATATGAAAGTGTTACTTGAATACTTATATATAATAATTTTAGTTAAATTATTTGTGTATTTCGATAATTTTAGTCCTATCATATATAAAAGTGTAACTATCATATAAGAATTTTATATGATATATTTTAAATTATAAGAGAGAACAAAATAAAAATTCATTTTGATATTAAGAATAATAGTTAAATTGAAAGGAGAATTAGTAACATAAAAGTGATTTTAATTATTTAATTTTATTTTATATTCATTTGAAAATAAAAATATAGAGAATTAGAAGTTATACAAAATTTATTTAAAAAATCAAATATAATATATTGTAATTGGATTAAAAATAAAATACATTAAGTAGAGTATTGATTTTTCTTTAATAATCTTTTTGAATTATTCATATGTATTCTATTATGTATATAAAATTCAAATTAAATATAAATGTTTTGTAATAAAGAATTCATGTTAAAAAGAAAACTCAATATAAATTAATCATAGGATATTAATATATAAGGTACATGAAAAATTAAAAAATACATCTTTAATATTTAATAGAAGAAATTGAATTTATAAAATATTGATTCTATAGATAGTTAGGATATTAATATATAAGGTACATGAAAAATAAAAAGATATCTTTAATATTTAATAGAAGAAAATGAATTTATAAAATATTGATTCTATAGATAGTTCAGATTAAATAGAATTCTTTTACATATTAGATTTTAACACTAATTAGGTATAAGAGTATATTACTGTAGTATTTTTAAAAAGGTTAGACTTCTTTCATGTTCACATTTTAACATGAGAAAACTTGAGGGGGTTGTGGGGCCCATCACAAGTCTCGTTTTGATGATTCGAACCGTTCACTTTTTAAGACTTGCTTAGTAGAATATTCATGCAAAAATAAAGATGGTCGGAACAGTTCACTTTTTAAGACTTACTTAGTAGAATATTCATGCAAAAATAAAGATGATCGGACATCGACAATTATATATTTGAATCAAATTTGTATTATAAAAAATAGATAATTATTTTTGAAATTATATTTATCGTCTATTTCTTAAAAAATAAATATGATTTAAACATATAATTATCAATGTTTAATCATCTTATTTTTTATATTAATATTCTATTTAATGAATTTAAAAAAATAAATTATTTAAATTACTAAAATCAATCTCAAAATGGATTAACTAAATCTAAACGCGCCAAATTATTTTTAAAAAGTATGAAAGAGGAGTGATGCACGAGAAAGAAAAAACAAGAGAAGAGAAATATGACCCAGAAAAAAAAAAAAAAAAAGAATGAAGATAAACACTACTCAGATATCATATATATATATATATATATATTTGAAAATTTATTTCAGGAAAAACATTTTTAATGAAAAAACACTTTTCGAGAAAGATCTTTATGTTTGGTATGATGTTGAATGATTGTGGGGTGGTTGGGATAGTAGCATGATTAACTTGTTAGCTAGGAATTTTTTAATGGGTAACATATTTGATAATTCTTATAATATCAACCACTTAGATTAACGAAAAACATTTAAAACACATTCTTATGAGAAAAAATTTAAAACACATTCTTATGAGGCCTCACAGGATGGGTGTTGTGCTCAGTGATGATGATCGTAGATAGAGATTACAGGATAATGATAGGGTTGTGCCAGTGATGGGGTTGAGGGTTCATTTGTTTTCAGAGTTAGGTTCGGTGAAATTGTTAGTGTGAAGATTATTAATGAAGAGACTGTTAATGAAAAAAATTAAGAAAAATTGTGTTTGTTTGATAACGTGTAGACTAGCAATAGTTCCTATTTGTTTTGAAAGATAGGAATAAAATTAAATTACTATCAAATTTGGGCTTGAGATACCCAATTAAACTATTAAAAAACTAAATAGTAAAGAATCCAACTATCAATAAATTTTTACTCAACATTATTTTTTTTTAATATTATAGAATTTAACTATTAATAAAATTTTACTCAATTAATGTTATTCATTCAATATAAGCCATCTAATTGTGTTTAATTATTTCATGAAATGTTATATTAATTATTCAATTCAAACATATTCTAAAAAATTGTTTTTAAGAGTTTGAGTAGGTAAGGTGCAACTTATATAAAGTTAAAAAAAAGTTAATAATTTATTAAAAAAAAAAAAAAAATTGTAAGTGAAAGTGATAAGAGTTTGTCTTCTTGGGGGGCGGGGGTGTAGCCCAGTGGGTTTTCCCACGGGATTTGAGTCTGGGATGTGTGGGTTAGGCGCACGTCTCAGGTTCGAATCTTACGGGGTGCATCTCTCGCAGCAGTTTGAAAGGGGTACACGGATTCCCCCAGTCTACTTATCCCGTAGGATTAGTCCTGGCTTCCCGAAAAATCAGAGGGTTGGGGATACCTGCGTTATCAAAAAAAAGAGTTTGTCTTCTTGCGTCTGCTGCTTGTAGAAATATGGAAATGAAAGGGATAAGAGTAAGGGCAACAACATAACAGGGTAAAATAGTAAATCTTCCTCCAATAGCAACGGATTATTTTTTCAATACCATGTGGGTCTACCAATTCCAACAATGAAGGCCTATCATAATTTTATGGCATGTTTGATTAAGTGGATTAGAGTATGGAATTGAGATTATTAATCCGTAGGCCTAATTATTCTATATTTATTTTAACATTTTGGTTTAAGATTATTAATCCAATGGATAATTAATTCAATAAATTTGTAGAATTATTAGTAATGGGGTAGGGGTGAGATTATTAATCCAATGGATATTAATCCAATAGGATAGTGAATACCACACTAATTCAATAGGATTATTAATACTTCACTATTAATCTTGTGAATCAAACATGACCAGGTACTATCAATCTCCTCCTTAAATTTGTAAATAAACACAATATTAATGGGTCTCACATTTATTCTAATCCAATCTCATTTTCTATAACCCAAAACAAGCAGGCTTGAAGATCATGTTATTAAGGGTCGTGGTGTTGTGCTTGCAATAGCGGTGTAATAAGATTTTATTCTATCTATGCAGTTGGGTTAAAATAAAAGAAACTACCGCATTTTAAAAAATTATAGGTAATTTTTTAACTTTTAACTGATGAAAAAAGAATTTTAAATGTTAGTTGCTAATGAAATTAACATGGGGCATGAGAAGGGATTAAGCAACGGGTGTGGCAGGGTAAAAATCAACCCATATGAAGTGGGCTCACTTATGCCGACATGAAATAAAAATTAAAAAACTAAATTAATAATTAGTAATGCAACTTGTTAACTTGTCAACGTAATCTTCCATACAACACAAGCCTTGAAATATGTAATAGAGCGAATTATAAATCCTAAATGGGTGGTTTACACTATTATTGGATGAAATGAATAGCATATTAACCTATATAAAGACATCTAGTCATATTTATCTTTATATTATTCTATATCTAACTTGATAATTATTTTGTTTTGTTTTGTTTTGTTTTTTTCCTTCAAATTCAAAACAGTACGACTCATCTCTTTGTTAATCTCTTGATTTATCAATGGAAGACAACGGGATTGACTCCTGTGCAAATATTGATTCCCTTTTAATCACTAAACAGAATATAAAACTTCCCCTTTCATCAAAATTATACTAGATACTCTGCATACATATTCTCAAAACAATCCCTTGATAAGATGAGGTGATTGAAAGTTCAATTCCCCACCCTTCCATAGGCATGGAGGTTTCATAATTTTCTTTGCATTTGGACAACTATACATTTGTAGAGATTGAGAACATTAAAATTGCATGAAAAATAAGTTTTGTGATAATATCGTGATACTTGTTTATGTTTTACATAGAACACATAGTGCGGGGATATATTTGCTGAGTACCAACACGTGGCAAAGGTGACACCGACGTGTTAGCCGAGGTGCCACGTGTTGTGGTAGTTACGCCGAGGTGATTTCGGAGTTGCCGAGGTTATCTCCAAAGATATCGGAAGCCGAGATAAGCGGATAAAGGACAAGAGTCCTAGATTGAGAGAAGACTTCAGTTTGGGTAAAGATGAAACTCTTAGAGGGTTTATCCTAATCCCACTGGGAGTTCCAAATTAGCAGTAATCCTGAGTCCATTAGAGTTAGGCTCCTATTGGGACTAGGATTGTATTGGCTATAAAAGAAAGGCACCCCCATAGGTCTAAGGTATGTTTTTATGTTCAAGCTTGTGAGTTGAATAGATAATTGATTATCTTTGAGCAATATTGAATACTGACTTGATCGTCGGAGTACCCCCGGGTGGAAGAACCACTGCCGGATCCTTCTCTTTTTGTTGCAGGTCAGCAAATTGCCATCTATTCTGCCAGTGTTCTACAGCTGAATTACTAAGCGGGCAGTGTAGTCAGAAAATCACTCACACAATTTGGCGCCGTCTGTGGGAAGGAAAGACGAATAGATGGCCAGTAACGCACAAAATGAGAAGGTTGGGGACGAGACTCCTGCTAGGAGTGGCAGGCCTATCGACCTTGACGCCGAAAGAGACAACCACAATAAAGAAACCCACAACCAGGGGAATGGAGGAAAAAACGTCGGCCAGGAGGGCGACACCTCAAAAAAGACGGACCAGGACAGATACTACAACGAAGATAACCTCCAGGTATGAAGGGATAGGTGCCTACAGAGGGATGAGGAAGTAAAAGATTTGGCAGACAAATTGGCAGACCTGCAGTCGGTCGTCAATTTCATGATGCAAAACAATGTCATGCAGCCGCCGTACCCACTACAGGACACGCCAATTCCAGCAGTTAATACTCAGAAGGAAGGAAGGAAAATAATTCCTGAGGCACCACAACACACCAGGAGCAAAAGACACTCTCACCCGCCTTCCGGGGAGGTCGGGCGAGAGGAACCAAGACAACAGAGGTCCCAGAGGACGTATCATACGAAGGATCAGGAGCGCAAAGAACATCGGCGTATTCGAGGGCAAGCGCTCTGCTTTGACACAACCCACGGAGAAAGATCAAAACGGGCCCATCACGAGGCCGAGAGTAGTGTGCCGAAGAGACTGAAGTCCATAGATAGCCGGGCTCCAGGGAGGAGTAAAGAAGACTTGAGAAACTACCTCAAGAGGAAGGAACAGAATGCTGAAGCCGAGGTAACCTCACCCGTGAAGCCGAGGACACCGTTCTCGGTAGAACTGGACAAATTTGAAGCACCGAAAAGATTCAGTATGCCAAGGTTTCAAATATACGATGGTAAGTCGGATCCTAACTTCTACGTTGGATTATTTTTGAACTCAATGGCACTATACAGCGGAAACGAGCCATTACTCTGCAAAGTGTTCCCCTCGTCCTTTGGGGAAATTGCATCAGATTGGTTCCATAAACTGCCGAAGGGAAGCGTAAAGACATGGGAAGGCCTGGCCGAGATGTTTGTGGCCAGGTTCGTAACAAACAAGCTACAGCCATTAAGGGTGGATGCACTAATGGCTCTAAAGATCAGCCAAGATGAAGGCCTTAGGGCCTATGCAAAAAGATACAAGGTGTTCAATCGAATACCCGAGTGCAACCAGGAAGTGGCGGTTGTATCCTTCAAGAATGGCCTGAAAGATAACTGTTCGCTGCGAAAATCTTTGGCAAAGACATTACCAAAGAGCATGGAAGAACTCATGGCAAGGATCGAAAAGTATGCCCGAGCCGAGGAGGATACATCGGCCCACAAGGAAGTCAAACAGGAAAAAGGGAACGGCTCGCCGAAGCGAGGCCGAAGTAACAACGGATTCAGCAAAACAGAGATAGAGTTAAAGGCCAAACAGGCAGTGACCACCGTGTTCCAAATTCCAATTCAAAAAGTCCTAAGAAAAATTCGGAACCAGCCCTATTTCAGAACGCCAGCAAGGGAACCGGGAGAATTTATGGGAAGAAACATGGACAGACATTGTGCTTATCACAATGAAAACGGACATACAACACAGGGCTACAAAGCCCTAAAAGTACACTTGGAAGATCTGGTAAGACAAGGCCACCTGAGAGACTTTGTCGATGAAACCAGAACAAGAGAAGAACATGCAAGACTGCCTCAGGCTCCAGCAGCACCACCACCTCCGCAACCTCGGGCAGAAGGACCTCGGATAGTTAATGTGATCCACTCAAAGGTTAACGAGAATGAAGTCAGAGGAGAGACTCAAAGGGTAAGGCATCTGCAGCATGTCTACCAAGTCGGGGAAAAAAGACATCGGCCAGCGGAGTACCAAGGACCGATGATAGCCTTCACCGAAGCTGACCTAGAGATGGTACATCACCCACATAATGATGCCTTGGTAGTATCCCTCCAGGTTGGGGAGTGCCAAGTAAAACGCATCCTAATAGATCAAGGCAGCTCTTGTGACATCATGTATGTTAGATGTTACAAGGAGCTAGGCCTTCACCCAGACGACATGGAGCAATCGAATGGCCCGATGGTCGGCTTCAATGGAACGCCGACGTGGCCATTGGGCGCTACAAACTTGGAAGTACAGGCCGACACTAAGAAAATCAGGACAGAATTCATCGTGATTGATACGCCTTCTCCTTATAACATCATATTAGGAAGGCCATGGTTGCATGCAATGGGGGCAGTTCCCTCAACGTTGCATCAACTGTTGCGGTTCCCAACAGAACATGGGATTGAAGAAGTCAGAGGAGACCAGCTACAAGCCAAAAATTGCTCCATGGCAGAAATGAAAACAATCTGCAACATACAAGAACCAGGAAAGGTAGAAATTAAAGATGAGGACATGGAAGTCCTAGATGATGTCGGCAAGGAGCCGGCCGAGAAGAGCGAGGAAACACTGAAGAAAATCCTCGTCCAGGAGGGCGACGAAGAGCGTTTCTTTCTTCTCGGTTCAGGGTTAGCTGAAGAAGAAGAGAAAGAACTGGAAGCTTTTTTAAGAACAAACATAGAGGTGTTCGCCTGGACACCTTATGAAATGCCTGGCATTGACCCCGAGGTCACATGTCACAAACTGAACGTCGACAGGTCGGCAAAACCTGTAATACAATGAGCTAGAAGACCGACGTTGATGCACGTCGAAGCAGTGGAAGAAGAAGTAGACAGACTTCTGGAAGCCAAGGCCATCAGAGAAGTCAATTATCCAACATGGCTATCAAACACTGTGGTGGTGAAGAAGAAAAACGGTAAATGGAGGGTCTGTGTGGATTTTACGAGCCTGAATAAAGCCTGCCCCAAAGACAGCTTCCCGCTACCCAAAATCGATCAATTAGTAGACGCCACATCTGGACATGGAAGGATGAGCTTCCTGGACGCTTATAGGGGATACCACCAGATAGCCATGTACCCCCCAGACGAGGAGAAGACAGTATTCATCACCCCAAAAGGCCTGTACTGTTACAGGGTAATGCCTTTTGGGCTGAAGAACGCAGGGGCAACCTACCAAAGGTTGGTAACCAAAATGTTCAAACACTTGATCGGCCGAACAGTAGAAGTCTACATCGATGACATGGTCGTGAAGACCAAGGAGCCTAAGAGTCATCTTGCTGACTTGAAAGAGGTATTTGAAATACTCAAAACATATCGGCTCCGACTCAACGCATCTAAGTGCGCGTTTGGAGTTGGATCTGGTAAGTTTCTAGGGTACCTGGTAACAAGAAGGGGAATAGAGGCCAGCCCAGATCAGATCAAGGCCATCCTAGATCTACAGAGCCCAACATCGGCAAAACAGGTTCAAATGCTCACTGGCAGGGCCGCAGCCCTAAACAGGTTCATAAGCCGAAGTTTAGACAAGTGTAAACCCTTCTTCAACTTGGTAAAAAAGATCGCAGATTTCCTATGGACAGAAGAATGTGAGGCCGCTTTGGCCGACCTAAAGAAGTATCTGACCACCGCCCCAGTCCTCTCAACACCTGAATCTGGGGAGGAGCTGTTTCTGTACTTAGCCGTATTAGAACACGCAGTAAGTGCAGTGCTAATCCGAGAAGAACAAGGAGAACAGAAGGCTGTCTATTATGTAAGTAAAACCTTGGCCGACGCAGAAACAAGGTATCTACCGCTAGAAAAGTTAATGCTGGCTTTAGTAATGGCCTCAAAAAAGTTGAACCACTACTTCCAGGCACACAAGATTATAGTGCTAACAGAGCACCCACTAAAGTCCTTATTACAACAGGGAGACTTAACAGGAAGAATTGCAAGATGGGCAGTGGCCTTGGGCCAGTATGACCTGGAGTTCAGGCCCAAAACAGCAATTAAGGGCCAAGCTTTGGCCGACTTCGTGGCAGAATTCACGCCTGAATCCATCGAACATCGGGCTCCGTTGAGCCAAGATGAACAAGGTCCCAGCAAGCAAGTAGAATCTCAGCCAAAGGCCAAGGAGCAAAGGAAGGAAAAGCTCAGACCCTGCAGCATCTACATCAGCGACTCATTCAGACTGTTTGTCGATGGAAGTTCAAACCGACAATGAGCGGGGGCAGGAGTGCTGCTGATATCCCCAGATGGAGAAATAATAGAACAATCCATCCGTTTGGGGTTCAAGGCCTCAAACAATGAAGCAGAATACGAAGCATTAATTGCAGGACTAAAGCTGGCAGCAGCAGCAGAAGCAGATGAGGTAATAGTTTTTTGTGATTCACAGTTAATTGTTAACCAGTCAACAGGAGAATTTGCAACCAGAGACGAGAGGATGTCGGCATATGCAAAAGAGGTCATCAGATTGGCCGAACTATTTCAGAACTGCCGACTTCTTCAAGTAAGCCGAGATGATAACAGCCACGCCGACGCGTTGGCCAACCTGGCAAGTTCAATGCAGACTGGAAAAACAAGAACAATTATGATTGACTATATGTCGGGCCCGAGCATAGAACCACAGAACACAAAACAGGAAGCAATGTGTGTGGACATGGGGCCAAGCTGGATGGATGCAATTGTTGCATATCTGAAGGAAGGAAAGCTGCCAGAAGACCGCAAAGAGGCACACAAAGTCAGATTGAAGTCGGCAAGATTCATCCTGACCAAGAACGGACATCTCTACAGAAGGTCCTTCACTGGACCCCTTTTAAGGTGCGTACACCCTTTTCAAGTTGAAGATTTTTTATATGAAATTCATGAAGGAATTTGTAGAAGCCATGTTGGGGGCAGATCACTAGCCCATAGGGCCATTACCCAGGGGTATTGGTGGCCCTACATGCAAAAAGATGCAGAAGCATACGTGAAAAAGTGCGAACAATGCCAAATGTTTGCACCTTTGATTCATCAGCCAGCTGCTGACCTGAATCCAGTATCCAGCCCCTGGCCATTTGCCCAATGGGGCATGGATCTGGTTGGACAACTTCCCCAAGCAACTGGGCAGAGGAAATACTTACTGGTAGCAACAGATTACTTCACAAAGTGGATAGAGGCAGAACCTCTTGCCAAAATCCGAGATGTGGACGTCAAGAACTTCATATGGAAAAACATTATCACCAGATTTGGCATTCCAAGAGCCATCGTTGTCGACAATGGAACGCAGTTTGACAGTAAACTCATCAAAAACTTTTGTGCAAAATTCAAGATCAAGAATTACTTTTCAACACCAAGTTTTCCCCAAAGCAATGGGCAAGCAGAAGCATCCAACAAAGTAATTTTGGATGGAATAAAGAAGAGATTGCAGGCAGCAAAAGGGAAGTGGGTAGACGAATTGCCCAACGTGCTTTGGGCATATCGGACTACGCCGAGAAGATCAACAGGGGAATCCCCATTTGCCATGGCTTATGGCACAGAAGCAATCATTCCACTGGAAGTCGGCATCCCAGGGATCCGAACCCAGGGAGTTGAGAATGGGACTAACGATATACTCTTAGCCCAAGATCTGGATCTTTTGAAAGAACGAAGAGAGAAGGCTGCAATTCAGCTTTCAGTATACCAGCAATAGCTAGCCAGAACCTACAACAAGAAGGTCAATCCAAGAGATTTTCAAGTCGGCGACTTAGTCTTGAGGAAAGTCGTCGGCAACAAGAAGGATCCCAGAGAGGGCAAGCTTGGCCCAAACTGGAAAGGACCCTATAGAATTACTTCGGTATTAGGCAATGGAGCTTATCGGCTTGAAGACAATGAGGGAAAAGCATTACCAAGACCTTTGAACACTTGTAATTTGAAATTTTTCTATCATTAGATGTTCACTATTTTTGACCGATGTCATCAATAAAATCTTTTCAGAATTGTTCAAACGCATATGATTGTTAAACATATTGTTTCTGGAAGACATGAATAATGAGAACCCAAGTGGAACTTAGGTTCACATTGGGGGCAGAGAGAAGTCAAAGATACAAAGTTTACCACTTGTTGAAATTTGTAGCAATTTACAAGTTGGTCAAACCGATACAAAGTTTACCCCTTGTTGAAATTTGTAGCAATTTACAAGTTGGTCAAACCGATACAAAGTTTACCACTTGTTGAAATTTGTAGCAATTTACAAGTTGGTCAAACCGATACAAAGTTTACCACTTGTTAAAATTTGTAGCAATTTACAAGTTGGTCAAACTGATACAAAGTTTACCACTTGTTAAAATTTGTAGCAATTTACAAGTGGGAGTTAAGCCGACATTACTGTTTCTCTTCGCTTGTTGAAATTTGTAGCAATTTACAAGTCAAAGTGAAGCCGATGTTATTACTTACAGACTTATGGCAACCTATTGGTTGGCTAAAACAAAAAAGATGCTTAACACTTGTTGAAATTTGTAGCAATTTACAAGTTGAAGTTAAGCCGACGTATGATCATCTGTTGAAATTCGCAGCAATTCACAGGTTGAGGTAAAAGCTAAGTATATTGTTTAAACCCTTGTTAAAATTTGTAGCAATCTACAGGTAGATCACTGTTTAACACTTGTTATAACTTGAGAAAAGATTGCTGTATATATTAGTCTTTGTTGAAATTTGTGGCAATTTACAAATAGGATTAGAGTGAAATTATTGTTTACACGTTTGTTGCAACGTGAGGAAAGTCTGCAAAGTTTACAGTAAAAAGAATATATTTTATACTTGTTGAAATTTATGAAAAGATTGCAGGTCAGTATCTTGCCGAAGTAAAACTTGCAGTTACTATACCTGAGGTATCTAACCCCGAGAAGATTATGCAAAGGAAGAATTCTGTAAATCATGCAAAATATTCTAAGTATAGCACCATGCAGAAGCAAAGAAGAGAAATTAAAGACTAAGGCATTCAGAAGAAAAACGGTTGCAGTTGTATATAATAAAGGCACTATGGCCTACTAGGAATAAATTGTTCACATGTAACAAAGAAAGGCACATCGGCCATAAGAAAAAGCTCACATAGTCCAGCAAATAAAAGAAAGTACAAAAAAAGAAAAGAGTACAAAAGACGTTCAAGATTCTTCAACATCAACAGATGGTTGGGCTGGGACCTCGGAGGACTCTGGGAGAACCACCTCGGTATCTTTTCCCGCAACCTCGGCGTATTTTTCTTCCGCAATCTCGGCGTCAATTTCTGCGACTGTTTGATCAAGACTTTTTTCAACCAAGGGGACATCAGGTAATGCTTGTTCAGGAGTGGCCTCTTTAGTGACCTCCTCATCTTCCTCATTAGTCAAGTCAAGGACTTGATCACCCTGAGGAGGAGACTTGGTCTCATTGGTACCTTTGGGCTTCCTTACTAGAGCATCATCATCATCTTTATCCTCATCCTTGGCTTCAGACTCGGATTCATCTTCATCTTCAGTTTGACTTGGAGGTGGAGGAGGAGGGAATAGCAGAGGAATAGCATCGGCCTTGCGCAATGGCGAGTCATCTGGGATGTTAAGCTTCTTGGCAAGAGACATCCAACCAAGGGAGAAGCCCCTGTTGCATGCCTGCCTGACTTGAAGTTTGTATTCCTCAGTAACATCGGTCATGCCTTGGGCGTATGCCTTTTCATCAGCCACCTTGATCTCGGCATCCTTGGTGGCCAAAGCCTCCTGGAGATCCTTCTCGGTTTGGGCTGCTTTTTCCTCGGCCTCTTTCTTTTGAGCTTCGGCGACATTCTTGATGGCCTCGGTAGATTCAGCTTTTTCTTCAGCCAGGGTTTGGGCTTTAGTAGCAGCCTCGGCTTGATCTTCCAATTTCTTCATTTTTGCTTGAAAACCCTTATTGATCTTCTGGAGGGCAGAATACTCCTTCTTTAAGTCATTTAACTTCTCCCTGGTCTCAAAGGATTGCATGGAGAAGGAATGTGCATGCTGGACAGCCTGAAAGAACACAAAGCAAAAAGTTATTACAGAATTTTACAAGTATGGAGAGATGAGGATAAAACAAGTTACCAAGTGAAGACACTTACTTGCACACAGCGTTGAAGCATAAAAGCATAATTTTCATACTCACTCATTTCAGCATTCTTTTCCAGATCACCTGGAAAAAAAAGTGCTGTACTGAGTGCAACACCGATATTTATATCGTCTGCGCTATCACTGGCCAGGACAGGCTTGTTCTCCAGAGTAATTGCAGGCGTCCAGGGGACATTTGGTACCTTGGACTTCGAAGTTGTCGCAGAAGAAGACCTCGACTTCTTTGATTTCTGGGACTCTGCTGGTTGAGTTTCAGCAGACCTTTTTACCGAAGTAGAAGCAGTCTTCTTGCTCTCGGCCAATTGTGAGATGGGCAAGGCATCCTCAGCCTCAGCCTCAGTAGCTTTGGTCTTTTGTTGAACCTTCTTTGTTCTTTTTGGTTTTGGTGGGGGCATCGTTTGGGTTGGAACAACATCGACATCGGCTGGTAGGTCGGCTAGAAGATCTTGGGTGACAGGCTTTGGGCGAACCATTTCGGCAGTTTTGATAAGTCTGCGCCGGCGTTTTCTTTCAGGAATTGGTACCAAGTATGGTGCCGAGGTGGAAGGTTGATTGGTTGGGTCAGATGTGGACTCTTGATCTGTTCGGGATGAGGAAGCGACTTGAGTTGTGGTAGTAAGTGGAGAAAGGCTCTTTTTCACCCTCCTTGGAACGTCGGGCAAAGTGGATTTGTACGTTGGGATGAAATTCAGTACCAATGGAGCCTTGCGCTCGTGAATCGGAAGGTCTAGGAGCTTCTTTAAGTCTTTTCCAAGAAAATAGGACTGGCGGAAGTCCTTTGGTGGCTTGCGAACGTCTGCAAAGAAGAACATGACATTAGAGACAGACAAAATCTTGAGGATATGAATAGAACAACTAAGTGATTGACACTGGGCTCTTACCCTTGCCCTCTTTAACCGTTCGAGGAAGAGGGTAGAGATGGACATCTTCGTCTGGGCCAAACTCCCAATTTCCAGAAGCAATAAGATAATCATCTCCAGCCCCTTTGTTAGAGTTTGGGAGGTCGGCAACAATTTTGAATTCAATAGACCTCGGCTTGAGGTAATACACATAACCTTTTTCTTTCAAGTTAAGGGCGCACATAGTATAACAGTATTGGATGTCGGCGAGGGTGATCCAAACATTCTCCTGCCAGGCTAAGGCTATGATACCATTAAGTACTCTATAGGAGTTAATGGTGAGTTGCATAGGGTTCAGGGTGTAGTAGTGAAGAACTTCACGAAAGAGGGGATTGAGTGGGAGCCGAAGTCCACATTCAACAAAAGCTACAATAGGGAAAGGCATCGTATTATCTGTAGGCATGATGGAATCATCGTCCCCAGCTAGCCTAAGGTGAACATCATCGGGAATAGAGAACTCTTGCCTAAAGAATTCGAGTTTGGTTGGGGTGTTTACCCTATGTCTCTACATACCCATGATTTTGGTATAAAGGTATTTGACTACAGAAACAGAGTGCTCTTAAAAGGTTACTGGGACCTCGGCTTAAACCTAGGTATATATTGGTAAGGTTTGTTTCAGTTTTTCCTAAGAATTGAAGGTTCTATAAATAAATCCCAACCCTAAATCTAAGAAAGCAAAGATTGGAGGCTCGAATCTGGGAAAAACACAGAAAACAAGAAACAAGAGCAAGTTTTCAGAATCAAAGAACGAGGCTGGGCTGTCAAGAGCCTAAAAAATACAAAGAGTTGAAGGCCAAGAACAGTGGTGAAACAAGTGCAAGTGTTCATGACATGTGCAAAGTCATGAAATAAGATACATTCAGGTGAATGATTTACAAATTAAATGCTTGAACAGAACAGTAAAAACAAGAAATTCCAGAAACGATCAAGGACTGGGAAAAGAAGGCCCAGTTGCTTACCAAACAAGGTGAGGCCAGAACAAAATTCGTCGAGGACAGACGACGGTTGAAACAGTAGCGAAAGCTTCGCAAGAATGGAAGAATGAAGACAGTTGCAGAGCTTCGAGCTTGAACAATGGCGGATTCAAAGGAACGAGTTTAAAGAGAGAGAAAGCAAGAGAAAATTGATATGCAAAAGTGAAGGAAAAGGGGAAAGGTGGAAAAGTTTTGTTAAAATGTGAAACGGCGGCAAAATAAGACATTTAGTGCACCTGGAAAAACGCATACGTCAAGCGGCGCAGACAGCTGGAAGACGGCTTACAAGCGCGTCACAGACACGGGCCAATAGAGATATAACACGTAATTGAAACGATTGAAAAGTGATGCATGACAGCTCATGCGCGATGGAGAGTTCATTTGAATTCTTGTTCTTGAAAGAAGACATGTCGAAAGACCTTGGCTGAGAAGTTCTTAAGCCGACGTGTGAGAAGGAGGATTAATATAGGTTCCATCACCTCAGAATGTCGAGGTAATAGAACCTAGGGGGCAGTTGTGGGGATATATTTGCTGAGTACCAACACGTGGTAAAGGTGACACCGACGTGTTAGCCGAGGTGCCACGTGTTGTGGTAGTTACGCCGAGGTGATTTCGGAGTTGCCGAGGTTATCTCCGAAGATATCGGAAGCCGAGATAAGCGGATAAAGGACAAGAGTCCTAGATTGAGAGAAGACTTCAGTATGGGTAAAGATGAAACTCTTAGAGGGAATCCCACTGGGAGTTCCAGATTAGTAGTAATCCTGAGTCCATTGGAATTAGGCTCCTATTGGGACTAGAATTGTATTGGCTATAAAAGAAAGGCACCCCCATGGGTCTAAGATATGTTTTTATGTTCAAGCTTGTGAGTTGAATAGATAATTGATTATCTTTGAGCAATATTGAGTACTGACTTGATCGTCGGAGTACCCCCGGGTGGAAGAACCACCGCCGGAGCCTTCTCTTTTTGTTGCAGGTCAGCAAGTTGCCATCTATTCTGCCAGTGTTCTACAGCTGAATTACTAAGCAGGCAGTGTGGTCAGAAAATCACTCACACACATAGGATGATGTTTAATGAGTTATTATTCTGTCTTTGAAAAATTTTATATTAGCAGTGTCTTCAAGTAATAACAGAGTGCCTAATAATTAGGGAAAAGTTAGGGATCATGAAAATTTTTTCATGAAAATGAACATGAAAAATTTATGATCCTTGAATTACCTTGATTAGTGTGTTGTGCTTTATTCTAAGTGTAATCTAAGGGTCACAAAACTTTCATGATTATTTTCATGAAAGGTTTTTCATAATACCAAACATTGCTGTAATAATTATATTAATCTAAATTTTTAAAAAAAATAATAGAAGAATGATAATATATTATTAAATAGGCACACGGCCATATATGATAACTAGGATGTCACCCGTGTTATGTACGAGATAAAATAATATATTATTTATCAAAAATATGATAATTATATTTAATCTTTTGTATTTTGTCTCTCGTAAATAAAATTTATATATAAGTTTAAAAATTGTGTTTCAAATGTTCCTTTACTATAATATATAGTATAGATAGATTAAAATTGTTGTATTGACAATTAACAATTAAAATTATGTTTTGTTATAAAAAAATGACATAGTTCTAATACTTCACTATTTTAGAATAAAAATATATGAATTTTAAAAAAATTGTTATATTGGTTTTTGAAAGGAAAATAATTAAAGAAATTTTAAAAACTTAATGAGTAAGAAAGAATTATTGTAACATGTAATTTAAAATATAAAAAAAAAAGTTAAAAAATGAATAAAGATTTTAAAAAGATGTGATTACAATTAAAACTAATGCCATATGTATTAATAAGTATAATTTTATTTGGATATCTATTTATACTTTAACATGCTTATTTAAAACAAATAAATAAATAAAAATATTAATAATTTTGAGTTTTAAAATATGATTTTGTAGACTTGCTATATTAACTTTTGGAAGGAATATATTGGATTTTTTTACAAAAATTGAATATTAGTCATTGAACAAATCTTATAAGATTTAAAATAAAATTTATAAAAGGAAGAAATTAATGATATTGCGATATATGCATTTTAACAATTTTAAATTTTGAAAAAAAATTGATTAAGATTTTGAACTTCAATTATCGTACAACATATTTATTTATATAATAATATAAATAAGGATAGGTGATGGATTGATTAAAATTAATTATAAATGTTAGTGCAGTTTGTTCCCGGTGGTGATGGATTGGACCGATCCAAGCTCCTCAAGCCCACGCCCGGTTGGCCAAGCCCACTAGATGACCTGCAAGTAAGTTCGATGGGGAATGGGGTAGTCCCCCAGCGAACCCTCCGACGGGAAAGTTAGCAAGTACGGAGAAGAGATAAAGTATATAGAGAGAGAGAGATTGGAGATAGAAAGCTTAACCTTCTTCTTGTCTTCGATGCTTGCTTATATCCTTCGGTAATCATTTCACTGTCCCTTCCGACATGCCCCTATCGCCCCAAGCCTGTGCTATAGCTTACCTTGTTCAGGGTAAGGGGGGCGCTGTTCCGACGGGGAGGTGTTGTCGTAATAAATGCTGTGATGGGCTACATTAATGGTGCTGTGTTGTGGCAATAACTTTGCAGATCTTTGTCTGCTGATGTGGCCTGTCTTACACCTGCCATATGTCCGAATGTCATTGGCCCTTCACGCCCAGTTGGCCTCCAGCCGTCCTGAATTTTACCAACCGGGTTATGCAATGGGCTCCAAATGGTGGGTTTGGGGTTGTTCACTGTGGGCTGTGGCCTTTGTGGGCCTATCCATGTCAGTAGTCCCCCATTCCCGAATGCAGCTTCAGTCCAATGAAGGGAATACTTATGCGGAAGGTGAGTCCGACCGGGATGACCGAGCGGGGGATGGTCCGATCGTGAAAATGAGACGAAGCGGGAAGGCTGACCGTGAAGAGGGTCGATCGCGCGAAGGCCGAGCGGGAAGGAAAACCGGAGGAAGGCTGGCCACGTGAAAGCTGAGCGGAAAGGAAAATCGCGGGGGGGGATGATTGCGTGAAGGCCGAGCGGACAAGCCGGCCGTGTGAAGGCCAACCGTGTGAGCTGACCGTGAGGAGGGCGGACCGTGTGAAGGCCGACCGGATGAGCCGACCGTGTGAAGGCCGACCGTGTGAGCTGACCGTGAGGAGGGCTGACCATGCGAAGGCCGAGCGGAAGGGCGCGGGGCTCAAGAGGTGGCGTGTGAAATGATGATTTGAAGTGGAAAAGACAGGGGAAGGGGGGGAGACAGTGCATCGTGGCCATACACGTGGCAATATCTTGGGGGGGAAGTTAGGCGTTGAAGCAGAAATGAAACGATAGGTCATTATGGGGTTGAAAAGACAATTTTGGCGGATGATTTGAAAAGTTTTCAAACTGGCGAAAATTAATTGGGATCCTTGGAATACGGGCAAACCGTGGGCTTTTGGCATCATTCGATTCACCTACTTGTTTACAAAGAACCAAAACATTCCAAGTCTTATTTCATTTGTTGCTCACGATACACTTTTGCAATGCTTCTTCAATTTTCTTACACCTGCAGCAGAAGCGATTCGCAAACATACCCTAGAAATGGCACAAGAAGGAGCTGTAAATATGAGGGTGGACCCACTTGGAGACGATGATGCAGAGGAGCTAGCGGCGCAGTATAGGTCAGAAAGGGTGGGGGAGTCGATGGTACGATCCCATGGTTCCACCACGATAGCAGTGCCAAAGCCAATCAGCCAGGTGGAACCAGATCACTGGTATACGAAGGCTGACAAATCCACGATTACGGCGGCGGAGTTGGAGGCTATCCGCGAAAAGTACCAGATCCCTGCGGAAGTGGAGTTATTGCTGCCAACATCAACGGAGAGGCCATCTGACGCCAGGCCAGGAGAGTTTTCCCTCTATGAGGAAGCTCTAAAGGGTGGACTGAGGTTGCCACTGCCGCAAATAGTGGTGGATGTGCTCAATCATTTGGAGGTAGCACCAGGGCAACTAATGGCCAATGCATGGAAGATCTTGTTGGCCTGCGCGAGTGCATGGCCGAAGGCGAATGGAGGGCAGGCCATGACGGTGGACGAGTTCTTTGGCTGCTACAAGGCTTCAAGGCAGCAGGAGACTTGGGTCACCCTACAGGCAGCGGCAGGGAAGGGTTTGGTGTCGGGGTTGCCAACGTCGATCAAAGGTTGGAGACCACGGTGGTTCTATGTGTCCACCTCTGGAGGGGCTGGTGTGCGTACGATGTGGAAGGTGCCAACCAGATCTATGGAACCAAAGTTGGGGGCGGCGGCAGAGGAGAGGGTGAAGAGGGTAAATGAGTGGAGGGAGAGGGAAAAAGCCAAGTGGGACGAGCTTGTTCAGCCGTCCGCACTGTTTGAGGCAGGGTTGGGTCCACAGTCGATCGGTGGGGACCTCGACCGAGCGGAGTTGGAAGCAAGGAGAAAAGCTCAAGAGGCAGAGGATCAGGCCATCCTTGTGAAAGCCCAGAAATTCAAAGAGTCTCAAGCCGACCGACCACCCAAACCAGTTGCGAGGGAGAGGATTCGACCTCGTCCCAAACCCCTCGGAGAGAAAGACTTAGGTGAGTTTGTACCACGACCGCCCCCAAGGGACCCTTTAAAGGAGAGGTCGTTGAAGGAGATGGAGGCGTTGGGCGTGGGGAAGAAGAAGAAGAGATTGAGGCGGAGTGAGGAAGAGCCTACCCAAAAGAGAAGGAAGGAAGGGAGGGCAGAGGAGGCCAGTCTGGCCAAAGAGGAAGAGGTTGCTGGGATGGAAGAGACTCCAGGGAGAGTAATCGCCCCAAAGGTGGTAGACGTTGCCTCAGAAGTGAGAGAGGTTGTGCCAGTGGGGGCAGCAATCGGTGTAGGGGTCGGTAGGGTCGCCCCTGAATTTAGGAGGGAGGAACAGCCCCAGGGGGAACCTGCCCCCCAAGGAGGAGGAGTTAGCCTGACCACAGCAATCTATCACGCTCGAGCGGTGGCTGGGCGATTGGAGGGAGAAGAAAGCCCAGCCAGAGCTGGGGCAGACTGCTTGGTGGGCATTGTGAAAGAGGCAGCCTTGCACTCGGCATCAAGATTTAACGAAGTTGACTTGTTGAGGGGGTTATGCTCCGCCCAAATGGAGGTAACCACCCTGGCAGGGGCTCTGCTGAGGAAAGCGGGGGCTGCCAAACTCAAGGCTGAAGAGGCCAAGGCTCAGCTGGCCAAGTTGAAGAAGGAAAGTGCGAGCTGGAAAACTGCTCACATTGATCTGCAAGCTGCCAAGGTGGAGCTGGAGAATACACGCCGTCAGGTTGTGTCGCTCGAGTTCCAACTTATTGGCGAGCAGAAGAAGTTGGAGGAGGCCCAGAGAGCCTGCGCTGTCGCAGTCGAGCGACATGAAGAGGCCATGCTAAGTAATGAAGAGCTGGTCAGGCAGAAAGATGAGGCAAACGTCAAAGTTAGTGAGCTGCAGAAGGAGTTGGAGGCCGAGCGTGCCAAGGCAGGGGAGGAGAGGGAGAAGCTTCAGAAGGAGTTGGAAGCAGAGAGGGCGAAGGCGATGGCAGAGAAGGAGGGCTTGAAGAAAGAGGTGGAGGAGGAAAAGGCGAAGGCTGCGTCTAAAAAGGCGACCCTTCAGAAAGAGCTGGACCAAGAGAGGGCGAAGGCAGCTTCTGAGAGGGCGGCTTATCCCGATCTGTGTGTCGCAGCTGTGGAGCAATTCAAAGGGTCTGCCGAATTTCAGATGGCAGTTGACGCCGCTGTCGCCAGCAATCTGGCTGGGCAAGAAGCTGGGAGGGCGGGCCCATCGAGGACGACTGCTGGAGGCAGAACTGAAGCGGAAGTTATTGAGAGCTTCCAGCAGTCGGATTTTTATAAGCACGAAATGGCTGAGTTCTGGGACAGTGGCTAGAAGATGTTCAAATGCAGAGCTGAAGAACTGTTCCCAGACTTAGACCTTAGCAGTGTGACAATTGGGGAAGACGATGTGGCCCAGACCCCCCTGGATGAAGGCGTTGAAGAGGAGGATCTTGTATCCAGTGGGGAGGAATGACTGGGAAAGATGGAGAAGTGCCCTTCTTTTTTTTTGTTTTTTTTTTTTTTGGAATTGATGTAATGAACTTGTGTACATAGTTGTGAATGAATAAAACTTCATTTATGTTTTCAGTCGGTTGCTTGTGCTTGTATGTAAATCAGCGTGAAATTAGACTTGTATGAAAATTCAATGCAAAGTAAAGTAAAGAACTCCTTAATGCAGAGTAAAATTGGACTTGCAAAGTAAAGTAGAGAACTCTTTAATGGGCAATGCAGACTGAAATGGGACTTGTATAAAAACTCCATGGATGAAAGTGGTTTGTTGGAGTTACGCTAGATGGTGGAGGAAATAATCTGGTTAGTAAATGAAACACGTTAGAACATCTTTGGTATTTGACTAAGTAAAGAGTCGTATAAAAACTTTGGCCTGGAATTGTGACTAAGCGTCAAAGTGTGACTGAGTGTCCTACTAACGCCATAATTAGGAAATTTCATTGACGTTAGGATTATCTCAGTTTGGACCTGGAATTAAAGTTGCAAGTAACTCACTCTGGACCAGCAATGGTGGCATTCAGTCTGGTTGGGACTTGTAATGCTTGGTCTAGGTGGGGACTTTTGTGCTCAGTCTGGCTGAGGCTTTGAGTGCTTAGTCTGGACGAGGCTTGTAGTGCTCAGTCTGGCTGAGGCTGTTGGTGCTCAGTCTGGCTAAGGCTTTGAGTGCTCGGTCTGGACGAGGCTTTTAGTGCTCAGTCTGGCTGAGGCTTTGAGCGCTCGGTCTGAACGAGGCTTTTAGTGCTCAGTCTGGCTGAGGCTTTGAGCGCTCGGTCTGGACGAGGCTTTGAGCGCTCAGTCTGGCTGAGGCTTTGAGCGCTCGGTCTGGACAAGGCTTTTAGTGCTCAGTCTGGCTGAGGCTGTTAGTGCTCGGTCTGGACGAGGCTTTTAGTGCTCAGTCTGGCTGAGGCTGTTAGTGCTCGGTCTGGACGAGGCTTTTAGTGCTCAGTCTGGCTGAGGCTTTGAGTGCTCGGTCTGGACGAGGCTTTTAGTGCTCAGTCTGGCTGAGGCTGTTAGTGCTTAGTCTGGCTGAGGCTTTGAGTACTCGGTTTGGACGAGGCTTTTAGTGCTCAGTCTGGCTGAGGCTTTGAGTGCTCGGTCTGGACGAGGCTTTTAGTTACTGGAACCAAAACGTCATTGAGACACCATATAGATGACTGAGATATATAAATGTCAAAAAGTTACATTGCACAAAAAGGATGACAAGAATGTTCAAGCGGCTGATTTTCCAAAAAGAAAATACAATAACTGAGCAACACAAAAGTAGTAGTTTATTAAAAGTAACGTTTCAAGTGTTCGACGTTCCAGGGGTGTGGGAGGTCTTGACCTTCCAGATCCTGAAGTCGGTAAGTGCCTGGGCGGGGTCTGGCTTTCACAATATAAGGTCCCTCCCATTTGGCTGCCAATTTACCCTCAGTCGGATCCTTGGTGGCAAGGGTTGCTTATCTCAAGACTAGGTCCCCAACAGCAAACTCCCTTGGTCGGACTTTGCGGTTGTAATGTGTTCTCATTTTCTGTTGGTATGAGGCCAATCTGACAACAGTGGTCTCCCTGAGTTCTTCAATTAGGTCTAGGTCTGCCCGACGGAGTTCTTCGGTGAGTGCTGGATTTGGATGTAAAACCCTAGGGGTAGGCAGACCGATTTCCACCGGAATAACCGCCTCGGCGCCATATGTTAGACGAAAAGGGGTTTCCCTAGTGGGCGTCCAAGCGGTGGTGCGGTAAGCCCATAACACATTCGGTAGTTCCTCAGCCCAAAGTCCCTTAGTAGCTTCAAGTTTAGTCTTGATGATCTTCAGGAGAGAACGGTTAGTGACCTCAACTTGGCCGTTGGCTTGGGGATGACCGGGGGAAGAGAAACATGGTTGAATCTGGAGGTCGGCGCAGAACTTCCTGTACTTGGCGTTGTCAAATTGTCTGCCGTTGTCGGAGACAATGGCCTGAGGGATGCCGAATCTGCAAACAATCGATTGCCAGATGAATTTGGTTGTGTTCCGCTCGGTGATGGTCACGAGGGGTTCTGCCTCCACCCACTTGGTGAAGTAATCAATGGCGACAATCGCGAACTTGGTCTGGCCTCGGCTAGTGGGAAGTGGACCAACCAGGTCGATCCCCCATTTGGCGAACGGGTAGGGGCTGTAGAGTGTGATCAGCTCAGTGGGATGAGCATGGGGAATGTTGACAAAGCGCTGACACTTGTCGCATTTAAGCACAAAATCAGTGGCATCTTGATTGAGAGTCAGCCAAAAATAACCAGTACGGAGTATTTTGTGGGCTAAAGACCTGCCGCCGGAATAATTGCCACAAATTCCCTCATGGATTTCTTGCATTACATAGGTTTCTTAGGCCGAGTTGAGGCATCGCAGATATGGTCGTGAAAAGCCACGTTTGTACAAGACGCCACTGACCAGAACGTAGTTGGACGACCGAGCCCTGACCTTGGCGGCCTGCTGTTGGTCATCTGGGAGTTCTCCTGTTGTCAAAAATAGGATGATGTCGGATGCCCAGGGGATGGGTTCATTTTGGAGGAACTGCACTTCTTGTAGGTCGTGCGAGATGGCCGGGTGGGCTAGGTATTCAAGGCGAACTCCATGGCTAAGGTCGGGCTGATCTGCAGAGGCCAGCTGAGCCATCTCATCTGCCTTGGAGTTTTCCGCCCGAGGTATGTGCTTGATGTGGAAGGTATTGAAGAGGCGAACAAGAGGGAGTGCCAGATCCCTGTAAGCCCGCATTGTATCTTCCTTGGTGTCGAATTCCCCTATGATCTGGCCGACGACGAGCTGAGAGTCACTGAACACCCGAATGTGGCTGAAACCGATGTCCTTGGCAAGGCGGAGTCCTGCTATCAAGGCCTCATATTCGGCCTCATTGTTACTGGCATCAAACAAGAGGCGGAGAGCACATTTGAAATAGCCACCCTCAGGGGAGGTGAGGATGAGGCTAGCCCCATTACCTTCCCTGCGGGATGACCCATCGACGTTGAGAGTCCAAGAATGGGGGTCTTCCGGCTCGGCAGGAGTTGGTGGGGGTGGAGAGGCAGTGGTTGGGGTAGGGTTGGTGAATTCCAGGATGAAGTCGGCTATGGCCTGTCCCTTGATTGCTGTGCGAGGGCGGTAGGAGATATCAAACTGGCTGAGTTCTACTGACCACTACATAAGTCGGCCAGAAAGTTCTGGTTGCTGCATGACCTTCTTCAGGGGTTGGTCGGTGAGGACCACTATGGAATGGGCTTGGAAATAAGGACGAAGTCGTCTGGAGGCGGTGACCAAGGCCAAGGACATCTTTTCTAGCAATGGGTAATTCTGCTCCGCTCCCCTAAGAGCTCGACTGATGTAGTAGACCGGCCGTTGGACTGAGCCGTCTTCCCTGATAAGAGCTGCGCTGACTACGGTGCTTGACACTGCTAGATAGAGGAAGAGGGGCTCGCCCGTAACTGCCTGTGAAAGGAGGGGAGGGTTGGCCATGCATTGCTTTAACTGCTGAAAAGCCTCTTCGGATTCGGTTGTCCATTCAAAAGTCTGCCGAAAGACTTTGAAGAATGGTAAGCACTTATCTGTTGCGCGGGAAATGAAGCGGTTGAGGGCCGCCACTCGGCCGGTGAGTCTTGGAACTTCTTTGACCGTTCTGGGTGACTGCATTTCAATCAAGGCCTTGATCTTCTCAGGGTTAGCTTTAATGCCGTGCTGGCTGACCATAAAACCCAAAAACTTTCCAGATCCTACGCCAAAGGCGCACTTCTCTGGGTTGAGCTTCATTTGGTACTTACGGAGGGTGGCGAAGGTTTCTCGGAGGTCAGTCAGATGATCAATGGAGAGTTTGCTCTTGACCAGCATGTCGTTGACGTATACTTCCATGTTCCGACCTATCTGGTGTTGGAAAACGGCATTGACTAGCCGTTGGTAGGTGGCCCCAGCATTCTTTAGTCCGAACGGCATCACGCGGTAGTGGTAATTACCTCAATCGGTAATGAAGGAGGTATGTTCTTGGTCGGACGGGTGCATCAAGATTTGGTTGTATCCAGAAAAAGCATCCATGAAGCTGAGAATCTGATGACCGGCTGTGGCGTCGACCAGCAGATCGATGCGGGGAAGAGGGTAACTGTCCTTGGGGCAAGCTCGATTCAGGTCGGAGTAATCGACACAAAGTCGCCATTTGCTGTTGTTTTTGCGGACTAGGACCACGTTTGACAACCATTTAGGATAGTCTACGTTTGTGATGAATTGGGCCTCAAGGAGCTTGTCGACCTCTGCTGCAATAGGAGTATTGCGCTCCGGATGGAAGATACGTTGCTTCTGGCGGTAGGGTCGGAAATGAGGTTCGATGCTGAGGCGATGGGTTATAAATGATGGGTCAATACCCGGTATGTCTGAATGGGTCCAAGCGAATACATCTTTGTGCTCGGTCAGGAGGGCAGTAAGGTCGGCCTTGGCTTGGGGGGATAGCTGACTGCCGATCTTGGCAGTTTTCATTGGGTTGGTTGGGTCGATGGGAACCTCAACGAGTTCCTCAACAGGTTCTCCTCTGACCAGCTCATCTTCGTCTCGGACGTCAAGTCCTTCAATAATCATGGCCTCCTTCAGCTTAGCTTCCTTAAGTGAGGCGACATAGCATTCTCTGGCCACGGTTTGTTCTCCCCTCACTGTTCCGACCCCGAGATCAGTGGGAAACTTGATGGCCAGATGGTAGGTGGAGGTGATCGCTTGGAAAGCGTTGAGGGTAGTGCGACCAAGGATGATGTTGTAGGCAGAGGGGCAATCAACAACAAGGAAGGTAAGCAACTTCGTGGTCTGCCGTGGATATTCGCCAATGGTGATGGGGAGATCAATGGAGCCGATGGAGGTCACCCGGTCGCCAGTGAAACCAACCAAAGGGGTTTGGAGGGGAGACAGACTTTCCTCCCCAATCTTGAGCTGGCGGAAGCAGTTGAGGAATATGATGTCTGAAGAGCTTCCATTATCGATGAGAACTCGTCTGACCTTATAGTTGGAGAGGATGGCAGAAATGACGAGAGGATCATTATGAGGATAACGGATGCCTGTACAGTTGGCGTCCGTGAAGGTGATGGGCTCTGTCCACTGCTTGGGCTGTTTGGAGGGTCGGTCGACCGTGGTGACTGCCTTGTCTGAGCCCTGCCTTATTTTTCTGAGTTCTACCCTCTGAGCCGAGCGAGATGGTCCCCCGCAAGCAAGTCCACCTGAAATGACTCTAATTTCACCAACGGGTGGGGGTGGATTACCTTGTGGCCTAGGTTGTTGCAAAAGTCGATCATGGCCTTGATTCGGTTGAGCGGGCTGCTGGGGTGGGGTGCGCCGGCGATTGTCTCTGTGGGGTTCGGTTCTTTGCCTCTGCTGAGGGCGGGTGTCCGTGAACCGGCTGAGACGCCCCTGACATATTAGGGTCTCCACCTGATCCTTGAGGTTGATGTAGTCATCAGTGTTATGGACATGGTCCTGGTGGAAACGGCAATATTTGGACTGGTCTTTCCGGTCGGAAGGGTTTCGTGGAGGTGGAGGCCATTTGAGGGGGTAGTCCCGTTGGATCTGGTAGAGGACTTGTTCCATGGGAGAATTAAGTGGTGTGTACCGCTCGAACCGACCAGGCGATCGAGTAGGTGCCGACCGATCAGCGCGGGGAGGGCGGGCATTATAGAGGGGTGTTGGGCTATTATACTGGGTGTTTCTGGGGTCTGGGTCTTTTCTCTTTTCTCGGGGAGTCGGGTTTTTAGCTGTTGGATCCTGCCGAGCGGCTAGTGAATCTTCGACATTCATGTATTTTTGGGCTTTGGAGAGCAGGGCTACCATTGAGGTCGGGGGGTTTTTAGAGAGGGAGAAAAGGAAATCGGATGACCGCAGACTGGCCATGAAAGCCGTAAGGATGACCTTGTCATCGTTTTCTGCCACTTGCAAGGCTTCGGTGTTAAAGCGAGTGACAAAGCTGCGCAGTGATTCCCTCTCGGTCGGACGAATGTTGAGGAGTTGGGTGGCCGGGCGTCATTGGCGCTAGGCTCCAATAAAATGGCTCAGGAAAGAATCACTGAGATGCTGAAAAGTGGAGACAAAGTCTGGTGGCAACTGACTAAACCACAGTCGAGCGGACCCCTTCAGTGTCAGGGGAAAAGCTCAGCACAAGATCTCGTCCGGGAAGGCATGGAGGATCATGACGGTGCGGTAGGTCTCTAGATGGTCGACCGGGTCCGTCGTTCCGTCGAAGGAGTCGATGGTGGGCATTTTGAACTTGGGGGGCAGAGGCTTGTCTCGGATGGAGGCAACAAATGGTGAGTTTGCCGTAGTGGAGGGCTTATGCTGGATGTTCTGTATAAACCCTTGGAGTTGGAGTTTCATGGCGCGGAGTTCCGCGTCCCAAAGGGGAATGTTATCGCCACCAGAGGGAGACAGGTGTTGGACGCTGCTGGCTTCTCCCTCGGGGGCTGGTGCTACGACCAATGGGTGTGGGGGTGGTGGATTTAGATGTGGGTGAGGAGGTTGCAAACCTCCCAAGTTAGGTGGATTGGGTGGTGGGACAGTATGGCTCGGAGTTCGTTCTGGATTGGGTGGAATATTTGGAGGTGGTGGTGGAGGAATGGGGAGGTTTCTTTGGAGTAAAGCATTTATCAGGGCCTGATTTTGCTCGGCCATACGGTTAATGCTGTTGGTAAGCTCAATGAAATACTGAGGTGGGTTGTTCGGATTGGGAGGGTCGGTTTGATGGTCGGCAGCGTTATGGTGAGAAGCCATGGATCTAGTCGTGACCATGCACCTTGATGGGTAGGAGAGAAAGGTTGCTGGGACAGGGTCTCCGGCGACAATGAGCACAACTGGCGCACGGACAGGACACTTCCCACAGACGGCGCCAACTGTTAGTGCAGTTCGTTCCCGGTGGCGATGGACTGGACCGATCCAAGCTCCTCAAGCCCACGCCCAGTTGGCCAAGCCCACTAGATGACCTGCAAGTAAGTTCGATGGGGAACGGGGTAGTCCCCCAGTGAACCCTCCGATGGGCAAGTTAGCAAGTAAGGAGAAGAGATAAAGTATGTAGAGAGAGAGAGATTGGAGATAGAAAGTTTAACCTTCTTCTTGTCTTCGATGCTTGCTTATATCCTTCGGTAATCATTTCGCTATCCCTTCCGACATGCCCCCATCGCCCCAAGCCTGTGCTGTAGCTTACCTTGTTCAGGGTAAGGGGGGCGCTGTTCCGACGGGGAGGTGTTGTCGTAATAAATGCTGTGATGGGCTGCATTAATGGTGATGTGTTGTGGCAATAACTTTGCAGATCTTTGTCTGCTGATGTGGCCTGTCTTACACCTACCATATGTCCAAATGTCATTGGCCCTTCACGCCCAGTTGGCCTCCAGCCGTCCTGAATTTTACCAACCGGGTTATGCAATGGGCTCCAAATGGTGGGCTTGGGGTTGTTCACTGTGGGCTGTGGCCTTTGTGGGCCTATCCATGTCAATAAATATAGCTATATTTAAAAGGATATGGTTTTGTATAGTTATATTTTAAATTTCAAAATTTATTTTTTAATTTCCTATGTAAAAAGATTCAAAAATTTAAATTCCATATGATCTTTTTTTATAAATATATGAACTCGCAATGGAGTAGATAGAAAAGTATCATAAAGAAAGAGAGAAACTGCACATATTAAAGATAAATAATTAAATAATTGGCTAACACCTTTAATAGTTTTTAAAAAATTGATTAAAATTAATATTTTCTTTTTATAGGTTTGAAAAACTATTATATGCCTTTGAAGTAATGTTCTGTACTAACTATCAGTCAACACATATCATGATATGAAAAAAATATTAAAAGTAAATTTTTTTTTTTTTTAAAAAAAAGTAATGATATACAAACATAAAATCAATGGGCAAATTACATATACCTCCCTTGAGGTTTAGCTAAATTACAGATACCCCCTGAGGTTTAAGAAATTACAGATACCTCCCTGAGGTTTATATTTTCATAACAAATTGCCCCCTGAAGTTTATATTTTCATAACAAATTACCCCCTAATTTGTTATGAAAATATAACCTTCAGGGGGGTATCCATAATTTCTCAAATCTCATGGGGTATCTGTAATTTAGCTAAACTTCGAAGGGGGTATATGTAATTTGCCCTTTTTATTATACAAATGACCCTATCACGCTATTTTAGTATAAAAATTCTAGTAAAACAATATTAACCAACAAAAAATAGTTATTAACAAAAAAACAGATAATGGTTATAGAGAGGAGGGAGAATTGACACACAAAATATGAAATACAAAAACAAAAAAAGGGTCATAGATAAAAAAGAAGAAGAAAAAATGGTGTACCTAAAGGATAAAAGAGTCTGTTTAAAGAATACAATAGGAGTTGTTTGGGGTGTCTTAAATAAGTGCACTTTTTGACTTTTTGGACTAAAAAGTTGAGGAAAAAAAGATAGTTGTTTGGGATAACTTTTTATCATTTTACAAAAAAATGTGCATTAAAATATTGTATAAAATGACAAAATTACGTTTTTACCCCTATGAAGTATACTTATCAGTGACAAGCGGCAGAGGATAGTACGGCTTGGTTGAAATGGTGCATGAGACTTCATAGGTACTGTTGGGCCGTGGAGGCCCACCACGGGTCCCGTTTCAATAATCCGAACAGTTCAATGTGTAAAACTCGTTGAGTACTATATTCTTATGAAAAATCACTTTAATCAGATATCGATAGTTATGTGATCAAAACAGTTTTGTATAAAATTAATGGACAGTGAAAAATAAACGGCTAAAAAAATTCTGATTTGATCACGTAGCTATCCATATCCGATCAACGTGATTTTTTAAAAGCACATAGTACTCGATGAATTTTACACATTGGACGATTCGGATTATCAAAACGGGACTCATGGCGGGCCCCCACGAGCCTAACATTACCCTCCAACTTAATAAATATATATATCTAATTTTCTTTTTTTGTTCCTTTGACAGATTGGCCCCGTACTTTTTGACATCAATTCAGTATCTGTCAACTCGTTGGTTTTTGTATTGAAATATTGTGTAAATTAATTTTTTTAATATTTTTAATTTATGAATAGTGATAACTTTTTAACTTTTTTAGTAACTTTTTGACTTTTTAGATTTTTTCTGATATGCCAAACCAGGTCTAAATATAAACTAACCTCCAAATTGTCTCATAAAAAGAAAGTTAAAAAATAATGAGTTTCATTGTTCCATAAATGTAATATTTATATGGCGAGAGAGACATGAATGGCTTGGAAAAAATATAATGTATGATGGCTACGATTTTTGGATGGAAAAAATAATTGGTTAGAGAAAGCGTGCACAAGAATAATTTTTTTCATCTTTCCTTTTCTAAATTATAAATCATGGAATCACTATAAAAAATAATAAATTATGAAATTAAAAAAAATTATATATAGTATAGATATGCTTAAATTTATTTGGGAATAAAATTGTATTTAATTATGGAATAGAGAGAGAATGTAGATACAAGGTTTACTTTTTATTTTATGTTAGGCTTAATTTTAGGTTTATATAGATCATACCAGTTGTGAAAGATATTAATAGTATACATTTTGAGTCTTGATTGGTAGCTCGAAAAAGCCCTCCCCTGAATCCCCCGAATTTGAAAAGAAGAAGAAGGAAAGGAGGGGCCAACATCAACTAGAGGGGGGCTTAGGCAGAGGAGGGGGGCGGAGGCGGAGGCGGAGGCGGAGGCGGGGGCGGGGGTGGGGGCGGGGGGCAGAGGCGACGGCGGGGCTGGGCTACGACGACGAAAACCGGGCTGGGCTGCGACGACGACCGGGCTGGGCGACGCTCGACGATCGACGAACCTCTCTTCTCTTTCTCTCTTCCCCTTTTCTTCTCTCTTTCTCTCCCTCTTCCTCTCTGCGTTTCAGACTGGAAAATGGAAGGAAAAAAAAGGAAAAAAAAGAAAAAGAAAAGGAAAATGTCCAAAACGACGTCGTTTTGGGCATTCGGGGGATTCGGGGAGAAAAGTTTCGAGCTACAAAACATTATTCATACATTTTATGGGAGGTGAGAGAGTTTTCTTTTCATTAGATTTATTTTAGGAAAGAGAAGATTATATGAGATTTATATTCTTTTTAAATAAATGCTTGATTTATTTTGAGAGGGAGAGGGGGGTTGAGAATTGTGTGTGTGTGTTTTTTTTTCTTTCTTTCTTTCTTTCTTTCTTTTTATTGGCAATATATTTGTATTAAATAATTTTGAAGGTTAATATTTATGTCTTTGGAATAGCCAATAAATGCCTTTTATTTTTATATAAAAATCAAAAATTCAAAAAATTAGATCTAAGGTTTTGAAACACTAAGGCCTCTAAGATGAAAAGTCACTTTGGTATAATATATAACATAGATAAATAGATTATGAGATTTAGGAAAGAAGTTAATATTAGGAGATAGATTTTAGAAACTTGTGATTCAATTATTATTATTTTTTAAAATCTATAGTTACTTTGTTAGCCAATAGTATTATTTTAAAATATTTTTAAAATTACAAAAATTAGCAATTTTAGTTTTTTTTTTTTTTTTTAAATCTATAGTTACTTTGTTAGCCAATAGTACTATTTTTAAAATTACAAAAATGAGCAATTGTGGTTTTTACGTTCTTTTTAATCTATAATGTTTTTTTTAAATATATATATATATATAATTACTTTATTATGAGATGAAATTTGTGTGTGAGTATAGGAAAGAGAGAAATATTGAGGGTAGAGATTTTAGGAACTTGTAATTCAAAATTTTAGGTGATTTTTTTTTTTAATTTTTTAATATATAATTACTTTGTTAGCCAATAGAATTATTTTTAAATATTTTTAAAATCACAAAAATTATCAATTGTGGAATGAGATTTTAGAGCTCTCACAAGTCTTCTCACTAAAAACATTCTTTTCTTTATATAACGCTTCGGATCTCTAGGTTCGTAGGTTCAAATCCTTTTGAGTCCAAGCTTAAATAGGCCTCTAGGTTCGTAGTTTCGAACCCTTTCAAGACTAAGCAAATACCTCGTTGGATCTCTTTCAATGGTTTCATCCCTTCTGAAAGTAACAGTTAACCTCCTCGGATGGCCATATGATTTGGACATCCTCGAATGGACTTGTTGGGCTTTCTTTAGAGATATATGCTTGAAATATATCCTCATCGGCCCAATTTGTTGACTTTCTTTTGGATCCGTTCAATAGAATTCACGTGACCCATTTGGCAATAATTTTTCCAAGCTCACCAATTTCTGAATTTTTCGATTGGATTTCGATTGGGCCCAATTAATTAATGAAAACAAACAATTGCGGAATAAAACTTTAAAACTCTTACAAACCTTCTCACAAAAAACACTCTCTTTTCTTTATATAATATATAAATTTCTACATGTTTCATAGTTTTCTACTGCAATAATGCTACCGGCTCCACCTAAATGATCGAAAAAAATTAGAAACAAAAATACTAGAGACTTCAAAAGTTTTACTAAATGTCTCACATGGGTATAGGACTTACATTGGTCCAACATTATATGAGTCTCACACCCATATAAAACATTTGGTAAAAATTTTAATAGAATTTTTAAAATCTCTAATATTACTCAATTAGAAAAAAAAAATAGAATTACCATAAAATAATTATATTATAAATGAAAATCTTTTTTAGTACAACTTTACTCTGATATTATGAATTGGTCTCACCATTTCACTCGTGTGATTTCTCTCTCCATTTGATCTTAGTGGAACTTGTGCCGTCAATTCCAAAACGGTTCTAGATTCGATACTTGATTCTCTCTCAAATAAAAATTTACCATTTTAACTCAGGGGTGTGTGGCATTGTGGTTAAGATTTGGGGTTTAAGTCCTAAGGTTACAAGTTCAATTCTCTCTCCTTTGGGCCAATCTCCTGGGCGAAGCACAGTTAGTTAAGAAGTTGGACCTCAAGTTATCTAATCAGCACTTGGTGTGGGTTCAATACTCCCCCGCTGTGCGAGTCCTGATTTAAGCGGAACTTGTCTTGGGAGGTCGGGGCAAATTTCAAGGTTATAGTCTCCTCGCTCGGAACGACTAACAGGACACCCTGGTGATCTCTGCAAGGGGTGCTGCCTTGGACCTGCGGGAGGATAGGGAAGATTTTCCTGCAACAAAAAAAAAAAAAAAAAAATTTCACCATTTTTATGAAGCTAAACCAATAAAATAAATATTTTAAGAATTGTTGTTAAACAAAATTGTATTTCTGTTGGATAATGGAAACATGAATTTATTTTGATGATAGTGTAAGTCACTTTGTCTCGTTTAGCAATTTTTAATTTTAGTCAAAGAGTTAAAAAGCTACTATAAATTATTATTTAGTTTTTTTTTTTATTTTTCATATTTTCATAAAAAAATAATTTTTTTTAAAGTAACGCATTTTCAAATGAGGCTTAGTTAAAAAAAAAAAAATCTAATATCTATAATGCAAGTACTTATTATATTTGGTACCAAAAAAAAAAAAAAATGGTATGTATTTTAAAATTATCCAACTTAATTTTTTTTTGAATATAATATACTCATAATAAAAGAGAAAAGGGCATCCAACGTCAAATTTGTCAACTATCACAAGTAGCCTCACATGCTTGTAAGGGTTCGTTTGGCATGTGTTTTGGACTAAAATAGTCATATAAAATAAATAGGTTATTTTAGTTAAATAGGAAAAATGTTATATTTAACATATAATCATTTCAATTTTTCTTTCACAAAAGTCAAAAAAGTCAAAAAATTTATCCCAAACGAGACTTTCTAACCTAGGTTAAGATAGCCAAAAAGGTTAAAAAGTCAACTCAATATCCCAAACGAGCTCTAACGAAGGTGTGTGAATTCAACTTCTATTAAGATCTCATATAGCAATTTTAATTTTAGCCAAAATATTAAAAAGTCATTATAAATTATCACATCAATCTTTTTATTTTTTTTATATATTTTATTGTAAAAAATAAAAAATTATTAAAATAGCATAATCCAACCAGGCCTAAATACTAATTTATATCTATCTATCTATCTATATATTATATAAGGAAAATGGGGTTCTAATCTACAAGCTTTGTGGGAGTTCCAATATCTTAATCCTAATTTTCTAATTTTTGATTTAACAAAAAAATAAAAATAAAACTCAACATTTTATTGACTTCTCCCAACTCACAAGCCTCTTTTTTTTTTTTTTTTTCTTATACTTCTCTCATAATTACTGCAGCACCATTTTCAATTTCTCCCATACACTATTAAATGAGGGACATGGAGGTATGACAATAAAGGGGGAAGAAATAGCTAGTAATACGATAAATCAAGGCTATAGGTTCTATCGCAGGATTAGGGACTTTGAAGTGGAGATTGCACTAAGAAGATGGAATCAAATAAGGCTTTAGGACCAAATGATATCCCTATTGAAGCTTGGAAGTGTTTGGGTAAAAAAGGAGTTGCTTGGTTGACTAGGTTGTTTAGCAAAATTTTATTGACTAGGAACATGCCAGATGAGTGAAGGAAGAGTATTTTAGTGCTAATCTATAAGAATAAAAGAGATGTCTAAAATTGCAACAACTATAGAGGAATCAAACTAATGTATCATATAATGAAAATGTGGAAGAGGTTGAT
>CM069905.1:116887695-117011982 GCA_036172215.1 Camellia granthamiana
TTGTCTCCTAGGTTTATTGGGCCTTTTGAGACCCTAAAGCGGATTAGGGAGGTAACTTATCACTTGACCTTGCCGCCATAGCTTTTTGGGATTCGTGACGTGGTCCATATCTGTATGCTTTGGAAGTGTAAGTCAGATCCTTCACACATGTTGGATTAAACTGAGTTAGAGGTTAACGAGGATGCCTCGTATGAGGAGAGATCGGTTAGAGTTTTAGATACTTGAGACCAAATCTTGCGAGGCAAGACGTTTCCTTTGGTAAAAGTGTTGTGGCAACACCACAGGGTTGAGGAGGCCACTTGGGAGCATAAGGCAAAGGTCAGTGAGAAATATCTGGACTTGTTTATTGATGTCTAAACATGTATTGAAAACTTTGTTATGTTAATGTAATAATAAACATTGTATATGTTTTGAAAATGTGAATTGTATATTTAGTGTTGAAACTCGTTTATCGTGTTAATGAGAGTGGATGACCAATAGATGGGTCATAGTGATGAAGTTAAATTACTATCATTGCATAATTGGTTTAAACTTGGTTTTAATGTTTGGTTTAAATTTCAGGGACGAAATTCCTTAAGGAGGGGAGGTTATAGCGTTTCTAGCTTAGACCTGGCCTATTGTATGTTTTGAATCCGAGTTTTGTTGTCTTTTATAGTTATCCATGTCTTGTTTCCCCTTATACCTCTTTGAGTTGGCTATTGGGTTGTGTTGTTTGCATTTGGAACAGGTTGGTAGCTTGTTTTTCAAACTTTTGTTGCCCAGATTTTTGTCCCTTCACTCGAGCGAAGCTTCGTGCACTCGAACAGTCTTTGTGAGCGTCCAGTACTTTTGCAGGTTTACAAAAATACTGAGAGTTTGCATTCTTCACTCGAGCGACGCTTCTTGTGCTCGAGCGAAACAACTTATTGTGTCTGGTCACTCGAGCGACACATCTTGCACTTGAGCAAACTGTGTATATATCAGTTCGCAAACAGCCCATTTTGATTCACTTTTTCATCTCCCTCTCTCTAAACATTTCAAAACCCTAATATCTCTCATTCTCTCTCTCTAAAACTCATATTCAATCCTCAAATACACCATCATCCATTGATCTCTACACCCTAGTCCCTTTGTTAAAATGGTGGAGCTCACCTAGAGCTTCCATTTGATCAGAGCAAAGTCCATTTTCAACTTCATTGAAGTTCAACCTTGCTCTTTCTTGTCTTCTAACTTGAGGTAAGGATACTTTCCACACTTTTTATGAGTTTTAACTTAGTTATTTGTCATTTCTAAACCATATTGCGAATTTGGAAGATTTGGAACAAATCTAGGGTTTTGGATAAAAATCAAAAGAGGGGTTTTTCAAATAGGTACTTGGAAATGATTTTGATGTTGGAAATAATGTTGAGTTGGGTGGAAATGGTTGATTTTGAAAAGAGTAAGGATTTTGCCCTAAACGCCTCAAATGTTGGTTTTGTATAAATAATGAAATTGATTTTGAAATTATGAAATTAGATTATTATTGATGAGGATGGTAAAATTAGATATGTATTATCACTCACCTCTTGAAATTTGGAAAGTGTATCTTTATAGAATATAAATTAAGTTTTAGGCTATCAGTGGAGGATAGCAATGAGTGTTGTAGAAATCACAAGTGAATTAGGAGAATTGAAACTATTTTCTCATTCATTTGAATTTAGCATTATCTCACATTTATACATTGAAAATATTTATCGTTTTGAGAAAAATGGTGAAATTGGGAAACATGAATTGTATTATTGAACTAAGTTGGCCTGAGTGTCCAGGGTGAAAGTCACGAAAATCACGCGTATACATGGGTGTCGATCCCGTGGACAAAATTTTCATGAAATAGCAATAGTAGTGCTTGTATAGCTTACGTTTACATGGGTCCCGGCTTACGGTTCCTCCAAACGAAATTTTCAGGAAAGGTTGTATCTGTTTTGAAATTCCCAAAGCGTGATTTACTGCCCTATTTTCTATTGTAACGGAAATGATTTTATGAATCGAGACACTAACTTGGCATTGCATAGTTTTGGAAAGAGGTATATAAAAATGTTTTGGCACGAGTATTGTATATGCATCTACCTTATAGCTTTGTTTAGATTTATATACTGTGTTGAATTATTTCTACTGAGCTTTGGTTCACCCTACGTGGGAAAAACATTTCAGGTGCTGATGATATGCCTCTGCCAAGGTAATAGCTTAGGAGGACTTAGAGCGAGAGCTTCTTTTTTTATGTGTGTGTATTTATTGTATTTATTTTGTACAAACCAAGGACTTTAACTGTATTGGACTTGAGTCCACTTTTGTTGTAACCAAGTATCGTATTGGAGAGTTGTAAGCGCTTAGGGCATTTCTTATCTGTTTAACTTCCATTCTTTTTCGTTTGTTCAAAATATATGCTATAGATTCACGACCAGGCATTACGAATGTATACCGCATATGTTTCTCTTTTGTAAACTCAATTGGATTTAATGGAAGATAATTACTTTATTGTTGTTGTCATCTATTGATATTGTGGATAGATCTTTGTAATTATTTTGGGGTGTTACATTATAAATACATCTTTTAAAATTTGTTTGAAATATAGATTGTTTCTTGTAATTTAAAAAATTACAAATACTCCCATGTCAGAATTTTTTTATTTAACAAAATTAACTAAAAAAATAAAATTCGCAACTATAATGATTATGGTTTAGACCCAATCCATTTCTTGATTTTGAATCCAAGAATTCATGTACTTAACTATTATTCATCTCATTTTCCATCTTATTACTTTTTGAGTTTGGCTATTGGGAGTTTTGGTTGCATTTGAAACAAGTTGGGAAGTTAGTTTTGCAATGAGTTGTTGCCTAGATTTTTGCCCATTCCCTCGAGCAGTTTTTCTTGCACTGGAGCGGTATTTTACAGTCAGCAAAACTACTGAAAGTGTGATATCTTTGCTCAAGCGGTCCTTCTTGCGCTCGAGTGGTCTTTTTCTTGTCTGAACTTCTGGGAGCAGGTAATTGTGCACTTGAGCGATGATTTTGGTCGCTCGAGCGATGTCACTTATTGTTCCTGTTCGCTCGAATGGTGTTTTGCTCGCTTGAGCAATCTGTGCATATATCAGTTCGAGAATATGCCATTTTAAGTCACTTTTTCATCTCATTCTCTCTCTAAACATTTCAACACCCTAAATCCACCTGCACTCTCTCTCTCTCTCTCTCTAAATTTTTACTTTCTAGCTGTAAATACTCTCAATCCATTGGTTTCCTCACCCTAGTCCTTTGGAGAAAAAGGTAAAGCACGTCAAGGGTTTCGCTTTAATCGGAGAAGTTATTGTTTTCAGCTCCGCCAAAGTTCAACTCCGCCAAAGTTCAACTCTTGTTCTTTCTTGTCTTCTACTTTGAGGTAGGGATTTTTTTGACCTTTAATATGATTTTTAGCTTAGTTATTTGCTCTTGGAAATGCACTAATGATTTGGGGATTTTTGGGAAAACCTAGGGTTTGATACTGAAATCAAAATAGGGGTTTTCCAAATGAGTTCTTGAGAATGGTTGTGGGGATGTGTTTATGGTTGAGACATGTTAAAATGGTGAATATCTTTTGTTAAAATTTATTTTGTAAGAAAATGGGGTTTTTGTTCTAAAATCTTGGACATTGGATTTGTGAAAGGAAATGGAAAATGATGTTGGGTTTATAAGATTGGAACAATGTTTATGTTGATAATGATGATGGAGTTGGATATGAAATATCACTCCCATTGTAAAATAAAAAAATTATATCTTTTGATTGGAAACTATCTGTTGTATAGAAATATCTATTTTGGGCTATCGGTGGAGGATAGTCTTGATTGTTGTAGACATTGCATGAGGATTAGGTTAAATTGAAACTAATTTCTCATATATTGTGCATTGAGCATCATTTCATATTAAACTTTGTAAATGTATTGATTTTGAGAAAAAAATAGGTGAACATCTTGGTGAATCTGGTTAGGGGGTGCGGTTATGATTATGCTGTTGGCCTGTGTGTCCTTGGTGAAAGTCCAAAAACCTGCTCGGTCAGGTGCCGATCCTTCCAGTTAGTACTGATAAAATGGCTTTGGTAGTGCTTGTATAGCCTACTGGCAAACACATTCCTAGAGATTCCCAGTGTTTTGCATCCATTGCCTTGTTTTTTGCTATAAAAGGATTATTTTCATGAACTGATTTATATCTGGCATTGCATTATTTTGAGATGGAAAACAACGAATGTTTGACAAATGACATGTATGTGCATTCACTTTGTAATTTTACTAAGATTCATATACTGTGCTAGAGTATCTCTATTAGGCTTTAGCTCACTCTATGTGGAAAACAACTTTCAGTTGTTGATATACCTCCACCAAGAACGTAACTTGGGAGGACTTAGAGCCAAGGGCTTCATTTTTGTTATTAATGTAATTATTTTTGTTTAAGTCTCAAGCTTTACCTATATTGAGTTAAACTCATTTTTGTTGTACTCAAGTATCGACTTGAAAAGTTGTAGCCATTAAGGCATATGATTATTTGGTTTTATTTTTACTTTAATTCATGTATCCATGCTGTATACTTTAATTCATGTATCCATGCTATATACTATAGATTTAGAATCTAGGATTTATGATTGTATATTGCATATGTCATCTTTTGTATTGATCAAAGTTATGAATGGAATATAAGATATGATATTGTTGATCATTTGTAAGTAATGTTATGAGTTGGGTTATTGTTATATATTTCAGGGCGTTACAGCAACTACTCTCCTATACAACAATAAAATTATCTAAATTATTAATTAAAATAAATGTCGGACATTAATAAAAACTATTAATTGACTTAATAATTTATTAATAAAAGGAGTTATTTGTTATGAAATTAGAAATTTCATGGGCGTGATGTAATTTTCAGAACCATAAGGGACTATTTGTATTTTAAACAAATCTTAGAGAGTCTATTTGTAATTTGCCCCAAAATGATAATGTTATAGGCCTCTCCCCTGAAAAAACTATGGGAAATTCTATTTCCACAACACATTTATCTCTTTACACATTTTATTTGAGATTTTTGTTTTTCTTCTAATTTTACCTGTGTGAATTACCTTTAAGGACAAAAGATAAAAATTAAATGTGTAAATTACAATTACCTCCCTTGAGATTTCTGACAATTACAGGGACCTCTTCTATGGTTTCAATAATTATAGAAATTTTCCTTACTTTTGAAACTATTATTAAGATTCATTCACCATTAATCTTCTATTAGTTATTTAATAGAATATGCTGATATCATACTGATGTCATGTATTATAAGTCAAAAATCCCAAGATTGCCCTTATATATTCAAATAATAAATTTCACTCACCTCCCCTGAAATTTTACAAAAAAATTAATAAAGACCCATACATTATTTTAATGATGTTGAACAAAATTATTACATTCTATACAATATTTATAAAACTTCTAAATTGTTAAGATATTATAAAAATATTCAACCAAAAAAATATATATAATTTTCATTGATAAAATATTTAAAAAGAACCCATATCTCTAAAATTAACGTTATTATAGGTAATACCTTAATAACGTAAAATTTATCATTTGAACTAACATATTTATTGTTTGAATTTATATATATTTTTTAAGAAAGTTAAAACAAATTAATTTCTTTATTTATTTTATTTTTTTTAAACAAAATGAACTCCTTGGATCCATGATGAAATCCTTAAATATTGCATATGTGCTTGGGTCATGTTTTACTCTGTAATTTGAATATGTTTTCAATATTCTATATTTTTCTCTATAGCATGAGAGAATTAAGCCTTTCAGATTTAGTTCATCAATATATAAATCTCTAGTAATAATAAAAATTAAAGATTAACGTATTATATCTTACATGTGTTATTAAACCCTAACTTAGATCAATTTTTTTGGTTTAAACGATAAATAGAAATTCAATCTATTATAAAAAGAGAATCATTGCTCATTTCATTACATAAAAGCAAAACCTTTATAATGACAAATATATATATATATATATAGAGAGAGAGAGAGAGTAGAATAACCACACATTATCTTATCTAAAAAAAAGAAAAGAGCCAACAAATTGATCACTATCAAGCCATGTACTAACTTAAATACAATCCTTTATTTGAAAATTACAAAACAAAATATAAAAGATGTCAATTTTTATTTTTTAAAAAGACAACCAATTTTATGAATACCTATTTTGAGAAATTAGAACTTGAACAAAAATTTAAAATACATATAGGTATTTGATTTCTTTTTACAATCATATATTATTCTCAAATTTTAATTTTTATCTTTGAGTCTTCAATTTCTCATCAATGGATATTACAAAAAAAAAAAAAAAAAAAACAAAAACAAAACAAAACAAAACAAAAGAAAACAAAAACAAAACAAAACAAAACAAAAAGGTCAATATTTCTCACATTATTAACAAGATTTTTAAAAATAAATATAAAAGTAAAAAAAATATCTAATCATGTTACAATAAATTAAAATTAGTTGATAGGGAATAAAAGATAAAGAAATTATTTGAGAATAATAAACCATTTAAATTTGTCATTTCTTACATCTAATTAAAATGAAATTTTATTGAAGAAAGAAATTATTTGAAAATAATAAAATATTTAAATAATTTGTTATTTATTACATCTAAAATCTATAACTCCATCTTTGTTTCTGTGATAACTGGGTTTGCTTTTCGTCTCGTTCCCTTTGAGTTGTGATCGAGTCTACTCATGTTATGGTGTAGGGTTTGTATACGAAGTTTGGTTAACCATTGGGTCGTTGTTTTTGAAAGCTTATTATCAAATTTTTGTTTTGTTTTATTTATTTATTTACTTTAATTCCATGTTTTACTTGCTTTGTGAGGTACGAGGTTGAATTCAGGGTGTTTAGAGTTGAATTGCTGAAATTTTGATGTCTGAAAGCAGGGCCGCACGTGCGAGGGGTGGCAGCCGCATGTGCGGGAGAGGGGCCGCACATATGGTGAGGGAGGAGTTTTCTGGGTTTGGCTACTACATAATATGCAGGTGTGGAAAGAAGTGCGGGGAAGGCACCACACGTGTGGGGACCAATGCCGTACGTACGGGAGGCACACTCCACACGTGCGGGGGTAAGTGTCGCACGTGCAAGAAGTGCCTGAGTCCGAAAACTCTATTTTTTCTTCTTTCTTTTGGGCTGTGTATGTCATTTTTCCTATATCTCTCTCACTAAAAACACACTACTCTCCCTTCTCTCTACATTTCTTACCAAAAACATCACTAGATCCTTGATCTCTCCAAATCCATTAGCATTTTGACCCATCATCCTTCACAAAATTTGGAGAGCTAACCGAGGACTTCGTCTTGTACAATGGAGATTGGATTTCAACACCATTGGTTTTGGGTGTTTCATCTCATTTCTCTTTCAAAATTTGAGGTAGGGGATTTCTTTGAGTTATATATATATTTTTGCAAGGTTTTGGTTTAGTTTTCGAAATTTCTCTTGTGAATCTTGAAACTTGATGGTTGACTCAACAATGTGGGTAGTTTGGGAGTTGATTTGCTTTCATGTCTCTTTTGAAACAATTTCTTGAGGGCTTTGAACTACATTGATTAAGGAAGAGTTGTTTTTGAAGAAATTCTTGCAAATGATTTGGTATGTGTTAATTGTGGTGAGAAAAACCTAGAATTTAGGGATTTTCAAAATATTTTGAGAATATATGGTCGACATTGTGTAAATACTATTTTGTGTGTCAAAAAGAGTAAAGGATGGTGAAGTTTCTTATATATATATGATGATGAGCTTCATGAAAAAAGAAAAATGAAAATGTGTTGATATTGGAAGTTGTTGTTCAAATGTTGTTTCAGTCGTAGAATGACTAATGTGTTGAGAATAAGGGAAATGTAGAAACATTGTTATGAACTTGGTTAAATAGATGATTCTCTTGTGAAATCACCTTGGAAATGAGGAAATTGGTGATATGGATCTTCATGGTTAACTCATGGGATGGAATTGTTAATGGAGGAATATTGCATTGCATTGATGATTATTGCATTTTCATTTCAATTCCTTCGATTATGGTTAATTTTGATTATTGGATTTGAAAACCTTTGCATTGAGAAAAGCATGTTGTGAAATAAGTTTTCACGGAATTGTTTTGGGGTAAATACGTTGGTAAGTCCGGATGGGAGGTGTAAATGAAATCGATTAAGTTGGCCTGAGTGTTCGGGGTGAAAGACCGAAAACACGCACGGAGGAGGTACCACTTTCCTTCCGGTTAGCAACCAGTAAAGTGGGGTTTTGGGTAGTACTAGTTATGCCTACTTGCAGATACCAACCTAAAGATTACCTGAGTTGTATTTACCGCCCATTGAACTAAGCAGATAATTCTTGAATTGTTGAGGTTTCAAGTTATAAGTAAGCATGATGTTTTCTTTTTATTTTAAAAGGGCATAAAATGGTGATTTTCTTCAAAGGCATGACATGGCATGGCATTTGCATTTCATTTAATGAAGCTTGTGTAAAATATATATACTTTGTTAAGGATACTCTACTGGGCTTTATGCTTACCCTACAGATTTTGGTGCAGGAAAGGACGTGGTGATCCCGCCAAGTTAGGGCGTAGACATATGTGTTGGGAGCATAGGACTCCTATTTTTGTGGTGATGTATTTTGACTAGCCAAGGGCTCTAACTGTTTGGGTCCAAAAGGCCATTTTTTGTGTAACCGGGCTTAAGCCTTGGAAATTGTAAGCCCTTGAGGGCGTTTATTTATTTTTAGATTTAGTGTTCTACATGCTATAGATTCATGTATTTGGCATCGTTGAATGTATAATTGCATGTGGAACTATTTTGTACAAACCTTAATGATTCAATGAGTGTAAGGGTTGATGAATTACAGCTTTTCTTATAATGAATGTTAGTTGATGTACTTATGTAATGTTATAAATTTTCGAGGTGTTACAGTTTCTCTCATTTAAATTTTTTTTGTTGAATTAAATCTTAAAATTAATTGAAATAAGAAATATGACTATTCTTTCTTATTTTCATTAATGGTTGATTTTTTTTAACTAATAAGGTTAAAAAAAACTTAAAGCAAAAAAAAAAAAAACGCAAAAGTCAAGGGGGAAAAAAAATTGAGAAATAAAATGATAATTTAATATATAAGTAAATTACACTTTGTTCCCTTGAGATTATGAATAGTATTTCAAGGGTATTATGGCCATTTGCACAACCAAGTTAACACTATTTGTGCTAAATTAACGGGATAGGAGAATCTTGACAATGTCAAAGTTAGGGAGGTTTCTGTAATTATTGAAACCACAAGGGTTGTAATGTCTCAAATCCTTTTAAAGAAATTTGAGAATATTAATTTGTAATTTCTATCTCTTTTAATTGTCGTTGTCACCATTGAGCCCTTTAAGTCTCGTGTTGTTACCTATTATTTTCGTTGTGGTTGTTCATATACATCCTAGTGTGTTTCGAGGTGTCATTTTGCATATTTGGGTGTTGGAGTAAATCTGGGAATGGTGGAAATTCTTTAAGATCATTTTGTCTCACTTTTGAATTGAGACTGCTCGAGCGGTACTTTTGTTGCTCAAGCGATAATGTCGTCCTTCCAGAACTTTGTTCTGAAGTTTGAAATTCTAGGACACCGCTCTAGCATTCTGTTTACAGAGGATAGAGATCTTGAGAATTTGAATTCACCACTAGAGCGCAAGTTTCACCGCTCAAGCGTTCTGTCCACAGTCAATTTCAAAAAATGTGTCCAATCACTTAAAAGTTGAGTCCTTACACTCTTCTCCTTCACTTTTCATTTCTCTCTCTCTCTCTCTCTCTCTCTCTCTCTACGTTTCATTTTTTCTCTTTTCTCTGATCTCTCTCTAGAAAACATTCACCAACCTCACTAATTCATTGATCTTTCTTAATCCACTAGGATTTTGACCCTAGTGCCTTCATTGATATTGGAGAGCTCGTCAAGGGTTACGTTGTGTACGATGAAGATCAGATTTTGACGCTATTAATTTTGAAGCCTTTCTCATCGTTTTTTCCTAAAACTTGAGATATGGAGTTTCTTTGAGTTATATATATGGTTTTAGCTTGTCTTCTTTATTCTTGCTAAAATTTTGTGTAGAGGGTTCGAGATTTGAAATGTGGCATTTTGGAAATGTTGAAAAATGACTTTTATCATGATAAAGTTCAAATAAAAACAAAATGATTTTATGAACTTGTGAGAGCCTATGGAGGAAAATGTCTTGAAAATGAAGGAACTCTTTTACTCAAACCCTAGATTTTGGGGAAATTATGGAAAATTAGATTTTTTTTGAAATAATTATTGAATTGTTGGAAATTTCTTAGAAAAGAATGATGAAATTCCTTTTGTTGTTGTTGGATTGAGATATCTATGGGAAGGACAAACTTTGTGTTAAGAAATTTATATGATAGCATGATTTTGCATATGCGTGGATTATGAAATGAAAGTGAACATTGATTGTGAATATAAAATGATGTCATATATCACATGGATATGGATTTTAGTTATGATTTGAGCATATGTTGAGAATTGTAGAATGTAACGATAGAACTGTATAATTGCATCTCATTTCATTCATTTTGCATAATTTTGAATATCGTTTGTTATGACTATGCCTTGGGAGTTGATTTATTATTTTGAGAAAACAAATTAACAATCTTAAAAAGTTATTGGGGTAAATAGGTTTGGTAAGTCTGGATAGGGGGTGTAGATGGTATTGTTTAAGTTAGATTGAGTGTCCAGGATAAAAGACCAAAAACACATATGGAAGAAGTACCACGTGCCTTTCGGCTAAGAGCCGGTAAAGTGGGGGATTGGTAGTGCTTGTTATGCCTACTTGTAGACACCATGTAAGGGATTATCTAAATCATATTTACCACCCCATATTTAAATTTTGAAAATTATCCAGATAATGATCATTGCATATGATTTTTTTTAAAGGAATAAAACTTATGATTTTGGAGTATGGCAAGGTGTTGCATTTATGTGATTATGACTACTTAAACATATATGCTTTGTGAAGATATCTCTATTGGACGTTGTGCTTACCGCTAGGGCGCGTTTGATTCGCCGGATTAGGAAGGGGACAATCCACTGTTTGGATTGTAATCCATTGAAAGCTCTTTATCAACCGTTTGTTTTTTCTTTCTTTTTTAGTCCGACGGACATGGAGTCTGGCCGAACTCCTTATCCCCTATATGGGGGATTCCACAGTCCCAGGAAGAGAGGGGAGGGTGTGGGACAATTTTGGTAGGATTATTTACTGTTAGGATTAGGGGTTGAGATGACCATTTTGCCCTCATAATATATAATTTGTTTCCTCTGTAATTGTTGGCATAGATCATTATTTGAGAAGAAGCAAAACGGCAAAACCCTACCAGGCGATTCTTCTGTTTGAGGCTCAATTTCATGAAATCATTCGATCTCCCATCTACACTCAGGTTTGAAACACTTTCTACATCTTTCATTTTGTTTGCTAGTTATTTTTTATTTCAATTTTGGTTGTTGTTGTGGCTGATTTGGTTGAGATTTTATTTTCTCTCTCTGGTTATTTTTTTTGTTTCTTTTAAGTTTTTTTTTTCTCTTCATCAAACCAGATTTGAGGGAGTTTGCAAAGCTCTTTTTTTCTCTTTCTTTAATATGAGGGATTTTGTTTCTATTATGTCTATTTTGGTGGGTTCTGGGTCTGTATTTGTTGTTGTTGTTGTTATTGTTGTTGTTGTTGTTTTTTTTTTTTTTTTTTTTTTTGAGCCTTGAAAAAACATGTTGTTGCTGCTTGTTTGTTGTTAATGGATACTGCTTGGTTGTTATACATGCATGCATTGACTCGCAAGTCTGTATTTTCTTCTGTGTTTTGTTGTAATCTTTTTGTTGCCTTGCCATTTTTGGAAGTTGGAACTTATTTAACAAAAAATAGAGCATGTGAAGGACTGTGTTTTGTTGTAATGTTTTTGTTGCCTTGCCATTATTGGAAGTTGGAGCTTATTTAACAAAAAAACAGAGCATGTGAAGGACTGATATAGTGTAGCCCCATGGCTCCTCCTTAGCCCATTTTGATAATTTAATCTATTAAATATTTTTTTTTATAAAATAAGTTAAATTAATCTAATAATTACAACCATTAATAAAGATAAATGACAAGTATGATTATAAAATATGCTATTTATTTTTTAAAACATAGTTATGGTGAAATTAAATTGACTAGATTATTAATTGATTTAAGTAAAAAAAATTAATGCGGAACATTCTCTCTTAAGGAAGAATGTTTGATCATGTTCAATTGTAATGAATCTGTATATTGTAAAAGAGAAACTGAGAGGTCTCCATTTTTTCATCCATTGAAGTTATGGAATGGTTTTTGTTTGTTTATGAGGGTCCTGTAGTTTATGGAAGTTTAAAAAGCAAAGGAAAAGTGCCTATTATTTAGAACAACAATTAAATGTTGCAAAATTGTGGTCAATCGTACACCTTTTACTGTGTTCCTTATGCTCTTCTAGTTTGGGTTTGTTTAAGCCAAGCATGCATTGCTCAAGCTCGGCTCAATTATTAAACGAAGTCTAAAAATTTAATTCAAGTTCTTCATTCAACAAATAAACTAAACTTAAACAAATTTTAAACAAATCAAGCTCGAATTGCATTGATCTTTCTGTATTGAAATGAAGTTATATCAATGAAAAGTAGATCATGAGAAACATCCATCACATAGATGGCTGACAGAAATTACCAAAAGATTTGAAGGACAATGAAAAATGGCAGGAAGAAAACAGAAAACATTAATGATCCACATTGATACACCTGCTTGCAAATTTTTATATGTTATCTATATGCCTAGAGATGCTCCATTCTTTAAATTATTTGTAATTCTAAATGGTTTTTATATGATAATTTATTTTGATAGATGGATGAGAATATCAATGACTTTGATGATGAGAGTAATGATGAGCTTCAATTGTACGTAATACTGCAAGTTGTAATGCAAAAGGTATTTGCCTTATGCACTGTGGCTTCTATTGTCATTCAAGTTATCTTGAAGAAGTATTTATCTAAGTATCCATGTAATCTTATTAGAGGACCCAATCGGTTGCAAGAACAAATGGACCACATTAACCGTTTAGTGAGAGAAAGTGACATAACATGCAATGAACAACTCCGTATGGATTGTCGTTCTTTTATGACTTTGTGCAATATGATTCATACAATTGGTAGGTTAGGACCTTCAAAATATGTCACTTTAGAAGAGAAGGTGGCCTTCTTCCTCTTCATTTTGGCACAACACTTGAAAATACGAAATGTTAAGTTCAATTTCTATATATTTGGATAGACTATCAGTCAATATGTCAATGATATCTTAAAGGTTGTGCTACACCTACAAGCCAACTTACTTAGCACACCAAATCCTATTACCGAAGCAAACACAGATCCACGGTGGAATTGCTTCCAGGTAAATATATTGTCCACAAACTTGGTAACTTTACATTACTTTTTTTTTTCTTTTCTTTTGTTCTCTATTTTACCCAAAACAAAAAACCACAACTATTACAATATCTATTCAACTGGCTTGTTTAGAATTGTCTTGGAGCACTTGATGGCACCTATATTAGAGTTCGTGTACCTGTGATTCATCAAGCAAGGTATAGGACAAGAAAGGGAGATATTGCTACTAATGTTCTAGGAGTTTGCTCCCAACAAATGAATTTTATATATGTATTGCCGAGGTGGGAAGGGTCAGCAACCGGCTCTAGGGTTTTAAGAGATGTGATCAATCGGCTTAATAGCCATTCAAAATGGTAATTTCAAGATACTTAATTCTTCCTAAGTTCATGTATAATAATTGAGTTTAATGTATAATATTCCACACACAGGTTACTACTACTTAGTGGATGCGAGCTATACAAATGGGCAAGAATTCTTAGCACCTTACCGTTGTCAGCGATACCATGTGTCTGTTTGGAGAGAAGGGGAAACTCCAAGTAATTACCAAGAATATTTCAATATGAAACATGCACAAGCTAGGAATGTCAACGAAAGGTGTTTTGGATTATTGAAAATGAGATGGGCAATACTTCACAGTGCATCATACTACCCCATTAGAAACCAAAATCGTATTATCACAGCATGTTGCTTGTCACACAACTTTATTCGATGAATGATGGCAGTTGACCATATAGAGGATGACGATGATGACGAAGAAAATCAAATGCCAATGGGAGATGATTTCATTAATACTGTTGAGACATCTAATTAATGGACTGTGTGATGGGATACACTCGTAATGCAATTATACAACGATTGGTTGGCTATTGGGGGGGCTAGATGAGAATAGTTTAGTGTCTATTTTCATTACTATTGTGCTCTACTTTCATTTCTTGTTAAACCATTTAAATTTGTAATGTGACATTGCTATGTATTTTTATTAATAACTGACAATGTGGATGTTGAATTATTTGATGAGGCATTTTTATTAATATCTGACAATGTGGATGTTGAAAATGTATTTTTATTAATATCTGACAATTTTTTTTTTGAGTTATTAATGATTTATTGTAATGCGTATGAAATGTTGAATGATTGCTTTAGGCATGGATAATGAGGTATCCAGTTCTCGTAAGAAAAAGAATGACAAGATTGATTCATCAAAACAAAGGCGAATTTGTAGCCCACGTGAAGAGGATGCTCTAATTTTAACATTGGTGTCCATTGTTAATGAAGGAATGAAAGTTGACAATGCTTTCAAAGCGGGCTATCTTGCGAGACTGGAAACTAAATTGGTGGATATCTTACCTGGGACAGACTTATGTGGCTGTCCTCATATTGAATCAAAAATTAAACTATGGAAGAAGCACTATAATTCTGTGTCCAGTATGCTTGCTACTAGTGGGTTTGGATGGAATGACATCGAAAAAAGAATCGATGTGGAGAGTGATAATGTATGGGAGGCATATGTTCGGGTAAAGTTACCATGATGTAGATTTTTTTTTTTTTTTCAATTGCTACATGTTTATGTAACTACTTTTGAAATACACTTTCCTATATTAACTAGGATTAGTTGGTCATTGCAGAGGGACACTGATGCAAAACACTTGAGGAACAAAACTTTCCCATATTTCGATGAATGTATTCAAATATTTGGCAAGGATCGAGCTGCAGGGGAGTTTGCTGAAGGGCCTACTGATGCAGTTGAGGCTATAAATGCTGAGGAAGATGTGTTGTTACATGGCCTTGCAAATAATGACACTTTTCTTGAACAAATGGGAGTAAATAGTCACACTAGTGAAGGAATGGATTGTTCAAACTCAGCAACTCAACAAGCTTGTAAGAGCTCTGCCAAAAAGAAAGACAAGAAAAGATCTAGATATGATGATGATGTAGTTGAAGAGCTGTCTATGTTTGCTGACAAGTTGGTGGATGTCATAGGTAAAACCAATGAGAAGCTGGAATTCAATGGAAAAATGATGGGGTATTCATATGATGTTGTATCAAAACGGGCATCATTAAATGATGAACTTACAAAGTTGCCAATTACCGTAAATGAAAGCTTAGATGCTTGTGAAATCATATCCCATGATGTCCAAAAGCTTGACATATTCGTTAGCTTGACACATGATGATAGGCTGAGGTAAGTAATGAGGTTGCTAAGTAGGAATGCTCCATAACAAACTTGTGGCATGTGATGGGAATATTTGGTTTTTGGGTTATGCTCCATAGACTTAATTGTTGCTTTTTCTATGCGTAAGCACCGTATTTTGTGGGTTAAATTGTTATATCATGATCTGGTGCCTCTGACTTATCTAGTCATGAGATACTGTTGTTTTTGTTCTTAAAGGCTGCTAGTTGTAGGAATAAATATTTGTACCTGCTAACATACTTATGAACATATACCTCTTTCATGTTGGTTGTTGTTTTTATTTTGATTGTTGTACACAGTTATTTGGATGATTGTTAATTGGTGTGTTGTGTGGATTTGCTGGTGTCAATATGAAGTGCTAGTGTGTTGTGTATTGTTGCTAGTGTGTTGCATGATGCTGCTGGTGTGATGGAACAAATAATTTTTTTGTGTTGGATAACAATTAGAAGGGACATGGTCTTATTTATATTGAAAAAATGTGACCATTAAAAAATATAAATATTGGAAAAATATATGTTTCAAACATTGAAAAAATTAAATAATTAATTGTGGTCCACTAATCAATTATAAATAAAGATTAAATTTAAAGACAGATTTAATATTGCTATTATTTAGTAAACAATTGAAGAAGGGTAAACTAGCCTTTTGTTCATTTATCCTTATCCAATCCGGCCAACCAAACATTGGATTCACTAAAAATAGTCATTTCCAGACATCTAATCCCATGAGAAAACAAACACGAGATACACATCCAATCCAACCAAATAGTCCAAGGGATTCACAGTCCCAGGATTCAAGTCCGATGGATTTTAATCCCCCGTTATCCAGTCCGTCCAATCAAACACACCCCTGGTGGATTTGTGAAGGAAATGATGTAGTAATTCCGCCTAGTTAATGGCGTAAGGAAATCTTTGAGAGCACAAAGCTCTTTCTCTTTTGTTAGTTATTTTGTCAAGCCCAGGGCTTTACTTGTGTGGGTTCGATAACCATTTTTGTGTAATCAAGCTTAAGTCTTGGAACTTGTAACCCATGAGACGTTCTTTCATTGTTAATTTTTAACTATCTCATATGCTATAATTCAAACTTTAAGAGGATTGAATATGTATTGCATGTGGATCTTTTGTAAATCTCTCACCTGAATGGAATACAAATATCGAGATTTGATCACTTGATTTAAGTTTATTATGGTTGAATGAACTAATTAGACCGATCTTTATGTCAATTATTTGGGGGTGTTATAGGAGGTCCTTGTAATTGTCAAAAATTTCAGGGGAGGTAACTGTAATTTATCCAAATTAAATAGATTTGATTTTCTCTTTGCACCCATTGTACTTCAATCCTACTTCTTTTCTTCATTTTTCATTTCTTCTTCTCTACTATACATGTACTTTAAAAAAAGTGAGAATTATAGTGTTTTGATTATAAAAGAAAGCAATGAATGAATATATGGTGATGAAGGACTAGCAAAAAAGTAAAATGGTTAGTTTTTTTTCCTTTGTTTTTTTAAGTTTTTGTTTGTTTGACTTTTGTTCAGTATACCATAACCGAACAAAATCAAATAGTCTAGAATCACGTTGCCAAACAAAAATTACATATTCAGTAACCCACTATCGAACAAAAATTACCTGTTCAGTAACCTACTGCCGAACAAAAAGTACATGACTGATAACTCACTACTAAACATTTTCAATTTTATTTTTCTAATAGATTTGTGTTTTTTTTTTTTTTTTTTTTTTTTTTTTTTTTTTTTTGCTTTGAAAGATGCTTTTATTCACTGTAGTAAGGCTAATAGTGCATTTTTAATGGACTATAGTCATGAATTCATTACATACGAGATTTGTTAAATTTATTTGCTTTTCTGGTCATCCAGTACCATTGAAAGCAAGTAATTAGATTCATTTTCATCACTCGTATGCTAATGGATGGAAGAGAGCATATACTACCTGTATTAATCAATTTCATACGCCTGTCAGCCTTGATGTAGTAACTACTGAAATTATTAATATAGACAGATTGTGATAACATTTCAATGTGTTTTTATACATGTTTGTATTGACAAATTTTTTATGAATATTTTTATGGATATTTGTACACTTCATATTTTATGGATGCTTAATGTTTTAAGGAAAGTAAATCTGCAAATGTGCGGTAACAGATGGCCAAAAAAATCTAATTTGTTCGACAACATGACACCGGAATGATCTAAATTATTTGGGGCAATGTGAATTTATAAACGTGCGAGAATAGATGGCTAGAAAAATATAATTTGTTTGGTAATATAACACTGGAGTAATTCAAAAGGAATAAGTGTAATGAGAAAAATTTGTAGAAATTTCAAAAAGGTTTAATCTAAAGTTAATTTTAGTATTATAAAAAGTGTAATGATAATTTCAATTATTTCTTAAAGGTGTAATAAAATGTGTAAAAATATAAAATTGTAGTATAAATAGAATTTTCCGAAAACTATATGAATGATTTTTTTGGCTCCACCTCAACAGATGGTCCCATCGTTTCAGTCACATGTTTTCTCTATTTTATGTCATTGGAACCTGTACAAACCCAAAAAATATTTTAGGAATTTTTGTTGAATATACACATATAATAAAAGAAATAGAGCATCATAATTCATTAAAAAGAAAAAATGGAAAAAAAAAAATCTCTTTTTCTCGTCAAACTATCACACTTGTATTACTTCACTACAACTAACAGTTTGAATAATTATTTTTAAATTATTGACATTAGTTCATTTTATCTCAAATTGTCAATCAATTAATACATTTGACAAAATATCATATCTATCTATACACAAAAATATTTGGTCGCTCGAGCAGTCTTTCGAGTCTTCTAATACTTTTACAGGTCTGTGATTCTGAGAATTGTTGATCTTCGCTCGAGCGTAGGTTTGGTCGCTCGAGCCATCTGCCTTGTGTGGTCTAAACTGCTGAGAGGGTGCATTCTTCGCTCAAGTAGTGATTCACGCGCTCAAGCGGTCACATCTTCTTGTGTCTGGGCGCTTGAACGACACTTCTTGTGCTCGAGCAGTCTGTTCGAATTCAACAACTATAAAAGCCACTTTTAGTCACATCTAGATCATTTTTCTCTCTCCTTCTTCCATTTTTGAGCTTTCAAGCCCTTCCTACTTGGTTTTCATCTACATCCTACCCATCTTTCACCCATAGTCCCTTAGAATCTGAGCAGATTGTGTTTTCGTCACCTTGGGTTTTTTAGCTTCTCATCATCACTTCAAGAGGTAGGAATTTCTTTGTTCCTCTTCAATTCCTCATCTATAATTTGGCATGTGGTAGATTTTATTGCATAAAAATCATGTCCATTATGGACTTCTTTGAAAATCATAAAAGGGGATCTAGGGTTTGAATGTTTGGAGAAAAAATCGGGAAATTGATTGTTATTTGAGTTAATTGGAGGGTAGCTTAACTTGTTTATGTTGAAAAGGAAAAAAATCCCTAATTTCATATTTGACCTAATGAATTAAAAAGGGGTAAAATTGAATAATGTTTGTGTTTCGATAATTTGAGTTGTGTCATTGTGTTGTTAACATAAAGGGAGAATTAATTTTAGTATTGGAACTTATTCGAATAATCATATTGAGTTAAGTTGGGTTATGGCTTGGAATTCATGAATGAGGTTTTATTGAAATAGGGAAATTGGTTTTTGGAAAGGAAAGGATTTGGGCATGTAAATTTGGAAAATAAAAGAGTTGGTTTTGAAAAAGGGAGAAAACAAAAGAAAGAAACTATGACATATTGTAAATTCATACATGAATTTAAGCTTGGGTTTTGAAACCATTGAACGTTGTTATTATTATCATTGTAGTTGGACTTAAGGTCAAGTAAGTATTGGATTATTGTATTATGTGTGTTTGTATATTTTGCTTAGAGGTTTTATCCTTGGTCATCAGTGGAGGATGACATTGTGATGTTGAATAGATTTTGTGTATGTAGTACACTCGGGTTATTTATATTTGTGAGTTACGTGGTGGTTGGAAATGTGCATGCACTAAGAATAAGGTGTACCATTACCTTCCAGCTAGCGCCTGAAGAATTGGTTACGCTGAAAATATGGGGTACCAGTACCTTCCAGTTAGCGCCTGGAGAACTTGGCAAAGGTACCATTAACTTCTAGTTGACGATTGGTAAATTGGTGTGAGTATTGGAAAGATGTATCCTTGGCTTACCGTGCTTGAGGTAGGTAGAGTGTTGTTGGGTTTCTCGTTATTATCTCAGTTCTCTTTATGTGTTTCTTACATAGTGATGATTATTTTGTGGAGGATGTCACTTGTCTTATATAGATATGTAAGGAGTATTTTATATGTATCATCTTCATGTTCGTTTGGGATACTTCTATTCGGAAATTGTAATTTGGAATTGGGTGTGAATTCAGTAATTGGGAAAAGTAATTGGATTTCATGGGTTTGTTTTCAAATACCTATTGTCATCTGGAAAATGTAAAATAAAGAGATAACAAGACGAAAGAAAAGTGAACGGTTTTGTGATTGTTAGATAAATTGAATGATTTTGAGAAAAGTATGTATGTAAGTATATCTTCATGTATAAACCAACATTTATGTGTATGGTATGACTTAAAATATTTATGATCATAGCTATCTGTAAGTTGTTATTCTTTAGGATTATGTTGGAATCCCTACTGGACTTTATGTTCATCCCACGTTGCTAATCCTTTTTCAGGTGAACATTAAGAAGTATTTCAAGATTGAGGATCTTCATTATCTGTTGGCCATGGGGCCTTTTAATTGTTGGCCGAATGCCATTGTTGTAAACAGGGTTGACCCCTTTCTCTTTCATGAAATGATGTAAGCCTATGGGCAATTTATTGTAATCATGTCACATGTTGCATTATACAATTGAGAGAATCTTTATTTGCTAGTATTTGCTAAGATATTGGACTTCTGTCTGCTATCTCTGAAATTATTTATTATAAAAATTTGGTAATGGAATCCGAGTAATTAAAAAGTGGGATGTGACAACTTGGTATCAAAGAGAGTCGGATTTGAATACTTTGGGCACGTGGAGAGTGGTTTTTACCACATCGGGTTTTTTATGCTTGGTAAGGACGTTGCATATAGTTAGGATAAGTGTTAGGATTTATGTGTTGCATTTATGTAAGCATGGGATCAAGTTTCTCGGATAGTGCTTGTAGTCAGTTAACTTGCTTTGAGGTCTTATCGGAAACACACCTGATCAACGTGGTTTCTGATGAGAATTCCTTGAGAGTTTCAGGACGAGTAGTTATCCTTGTGAACTTAATTCAATTATGTGACTAAGTGTTTTATCATTTATATGTAGTAGAACTGTGTGCTTGGGAGTTAGTCTGTCTTTTAGCCTAGAAGTGGTGAGTGTATGTGCCTTGGGGAAGGGTTGTGGTGTTGTGCACTAAGTTGGTCTTGTTTTGGTTTTATAGGATGTCTACACGAGGGAATAGAGGACGAGTTGGGAATAGTAGTGTCGATAGAGGCACAACGGTTCCTTTAGCACCTATCGTTACATCATCGGCTGTTGGCGACGAAGTTGCACAAAAGATTGTGAGAGCGGTGCAAGATGCTCTAGCTCACAATGAGGCAGACAATGGCGCGCCCTCAAGCTTACTAAGGAGTTTCTTCGTTCAAATCCACCGGAGTTTGTAAGGGAGGCTAAATCGTTGGAGGCAGAGAATTGGTTGGAGCAGGTTACCAAGACTCTTGATATGCTCAGAGTTAAGGATGAGCAGTTAAGGATTTCTTTGGCGAGTTTCCTATTGAGGGGTGATGTAGGGTATTGGTGGAAGTTTGCTAAGAACGCCGTAGGTAACACGTGGATTGCTTTTACCGTGGCCTTTTTGCTTAAGTACTTCCCTCCTTCTGCTTGGGAAAGGTTGAGGGAACAGTTTGTTGAGTGGCGCCAGGATACTACTCCTTTGGCACAGTTTAAGATGCAGTTTACTAGTTTGTCGAGGTTTGCTCCAGATTTGGTGGCAACAGAGGAGCGTCGTTGTTATGAGTTTGAGAGGCGGTTGTGTAATGATATCCGAGAGAAGGTAACTGGACCTCTATGGAAGAATTACTATGCTCTAGTTAAGGAGACGGCCCATGTGAAGGCCATGGTTATGAGTGTTGGTTGAGATAGGGAGGAGGCCACTTCAGCAACTCCTACGGTTTATAAGTAATCTAGGCTTAGTAAGAGGTAGAAACGAGTGCATGCTCAATCTTAGGCTCAATCATTGTCTTCGTCGGAGGTTTCAAATTCATCGGTTTGGAAGCCTAGTAAGGTTCAGACTTCAAGTTAGTCTTAGAGTAGGGGCCTACTGTTTGTTTTGATTATGGTCATCTGGGCTATGTTAAACGTTTATGTCCTTTGCGTGTGAATTCTTCGAGTGTTTCAAAACCTAGTTGGACTTAGTCCCTTCAGTCCAGTCAGGAACGGTATCGATACCAAACCCATGTGGACCAGGCTTCAAGAGCTTCGTGAGGGTCGACTTTCTAGACATCATAGTAGTATTACCCTCTAGAGGAACTTTTGTATTAGAGACCGGCGGTTTAATATTTGAGCTTTTGTTGTCAATTGATGTGTTGTTGGGTGCTGAGGCATCATGGCACTATGTTGTATTTATATATTGCTGTTGTTTGTTATTCCTTATGTGTTGGAGGCTTATGATGGATTTTGGACTCTTTTACATGTGTAATGAGAAGTTGTTCATGGGATTGATAACTGTAGCGATGCTGTATGCATGTTACTCTTTTATAAAATTATTACGCAATGGCCTGTGAGCCTTGTTTTGTTTGGGAGTTAATTATTGAGAACGGGAATCCGTGGGTTATTGCGATTGATGTGGTGGTATCGTAAGGGTTGAATTATAAGACTTTGGATGTGTTGAGTTTAAGGGAATATGTGACTTTAGAGTTTGAGAAATTGGCAAAGTTCTGTGAGAATGTCTAGGGGAGTGTGAAATTTGTATCCTGGGTTAGTGAGAGTGGTACTTGTGCGTTGTTTAGTAATTTGGTTTTGTTGGCTAGTGAGTCCGTAGTGATCCTACTGATTATGAGAATGGTGGTGTATGTGTTGAAGTATTATTAGATATTGGATGGAGTTTTGAGAGTGAGAGGAGAATTTAATGATTACCTGTTAGAGGCATTTCTTGGGAGGAAGAATTGTGGTGTTCTTCGACAATGAGTATGGCATTGATGAGGATTCTTTTGTGTCCAGAATTAAGTGATTGCCACTGACCATATCGGTCTAATGTCTAAGATGTTAGGATGTGCATACCATGTAAGTATAGGAGTGTTAACCTTCTTCAAGAACCATGGGGGTATAGTCTAGTCTGGAGGAATCCGAGGTGGTTCAAGGGGTTATCGGGAATTTATGTGCGAAACTCCATTAGGAGTGGTGGTGTTGGGTGATGTGTCGGTATTTGGTACTGAGTGTCTAGTTTTATTAGGTTGGTTAAATGGTTAGTTGATGTTGGAATATCGTTGACAAATAGTCCCACTGGGTCTAGCTTGGAGTTTGGTAAAGAGGGTTGTAACTCTATATGTGCCTTAAAGTGGTTTAGAAAGAGTGGAGTCTCACGTTTGCGGTGCAGAAGCTTGTGTGGAGCTTGTGATGAATTACTGGAACTCCTTGGGTTGGAGTAATGCGTAGGGTCATTGTTTTTCATGTGTATTACACCTCGTGTGGGTGATAACTTGTGATGATGTTTATGATAAAAGAGAATTTCAAGATAATGAACTTTTTTGTGTTTTGTTGCGTTGATAATGTGGTTGTTATTTTATTAAAGATTGTCATATAAATGTGGCACATATGTTTTTTGTGGCACCACGATGAGAGTAATGAACGTTATGAGATGACGGATTGTTGAGCTTGAATTGGAAAGTAAATTTTTCTTGGAGTTATAGCCTCAGATGGCCTTGTTTAATGGAAATGTTGTGGAGCTATTCTAAATTGTAATGAGGAATTTCACTGTATAGTCTTGTGCAACTAACTTGTAGATGATTATGTATTTTGATTTACATCTTTGTTTTCGGAGAGTGTTATAAAACTTTTAAGTTTTGCTTGAGAAGTAGAAGAATGTATTTTGACTTTTGATCGGTGTGAGTCTTGGCACTTGTGAGAAATGTTTCATATTCAAATGGGTGATTTTCAAATAATCGAGAAAATGATGGAATTTTTTTTTAAGTTTTGTTGTCATTTATTTTACCTAGAATGATAGATATTGTAAAGTGACTTAGCTTGAATTGCTAATTGTGGGGTTGGATGTTGGTTTGAGGAGTGCCTTGGTGTTAGTGAGGTTTGTATATCGGGGGGGTGTTGTCTTTAACTTTTCCTGTTGGGAGTTTTCTTGTTCCTATTTGAAATTACCGAGACTTTTGTTGTGGGGGTTTTACCCATATTATAGTGCTGAGTACTCGAAGGTGTTGGATGTGTTATGATGCTTATCGCATGGTTGATACTTCTAGTATGCATGTGGTTGTAGTTTATGTTTTGTCTCGTAGGCCAAGTGAATTGTATGGGTCAATGAGGCATCCATGTTTTGCTCCCTGAGTTTCGTTGTTCAGGTGTCTTTGGGGCCCCGAAAGGTTGAATTAAGATCCGGGAATCTATCCCAAGTATGGATCCAATCCTTAGTGGGTGGTTGTGGTTATGATTGAGTTGTCTTTGTTCGGTCTTCTCTCTACTTTCGGGGACGAAATTTCCTAAGGTGGGAAGGTAATAGCACTCTGAGTTTTTCTTCATCGCTCGAGCAATAGATTGGTCGCTCGAGCGGTCTTTCAAGTCTTCCAGTAATTTTATAGGTCTGTGATTCTGAGAGTTGTTAATCTTCGCTCAAGCGCAGGTTTGGTCGCTCGAGTGGTCACGCCTTGTTGTGTCTGGACGCTCGAGCACAGGAATCAACGCTCGAGCGATCTATCCAAATTCAGCAACTATAAAAGCCACTTTTAATCACATTTGGATCACTTTTCTCTCTCCTTCTACATTTTTGAGCTTTCAAGCTCTTCCTACTAGGTTTTCATCTACTTCTACCCATCTTTGACCCATAGTTCCTTAGACCAAAACGTAGAGGGTCATGAGGGTTTCATTTTAATCTGAGCAAATCATGTTTTCGTCACTGTGAATTTTTTGACTTTCTTCCCGTCGCTTCAAGAGGTAGGGATTTCTTTGTTCCTCTTTAATACCTCGTTTATAGATAGACATGTGGTAGATTTTATTGCATAAAAATCATGTCCATTATGGACTTCTTTAAAAATCATAAAAAGGGATCTAGGGTTTGAATGTTTCGAGTAGGAATTGAAAAATTGATTGTTGTTTGGGTTAATTGAAGGGTAGCTTAACTTGTTTATGTTGAAAATGAGAAAAAGCCCTACTTTCATATTGAGTTAAGTTGGGTTATGGCTTGGAATTCATGAATGAGGTTTTATTGAAATGGGAAAATTGGTTTTTGGAAAGGAAAGGATTTGGGCATGTAAATTTGGAAAATAAAAGAGTTGGTTTTGAAAAAGGGAGGAAACAAAAGAAAGAAACTATGACATATTGTAAATTCATACATGAATTTAAGCTTGGGTTTTGAAACCATTGAACGTTGTTATTATTATCATTGTTGTTGGACTTAAGGTCAAGTAAGTATTGGATTATTGTATTACGTGTGTTTGTATATTTTGCTTAGAGGTTTTATCCTTGGTCATCGGTGGAGGATGACATTGTGATGTTGAATAGATTTTGTGTATGTAGTACACTCGGGTTATTTATATTTGTGAGTTACGTGGTGGTTGGAAATGTGCATGCACTAAGAATAAGGTGTACCATTACCTTCCAGCTAGCGCCTAGAGAATTGGTTACACTGAGAATATGGGGTACCAGTACCTTCCAGTTAGCGCCTGGAGAACTTGGCAGAGGTACCATTACTTTCCAGCTGATGACTGGTAAATTGGCATGAGTAGTAGAAAGGTATATCCTTGGCTTACCATGCTTAAGACAGGTAGAGCATTGTTGGGTTTCTCGTTATTATCTCAGTTCTCTTTATGTGTTTCTTGCATAGTGATAATTATTTTGTACAGAATATCACTTGTCTTATATGGTTATGTAAGAAGTATTTTATATGTATCGTCTTCATGTTCGTTTGGGATGCTTCTATTCGGAAATTGTAATTTGGAATTGGGTGTGAGTTCAATAATTGGGAAAAGTAATTGGATTTCGCGGGTTTGTTTTCAAAAACCTATTATCATCTAGGAAATGTAAAATAAAGAGGTAACAAGACGAAAAAAGAGTGAACAGTTTTGTGATTGTTGGATAAACTGAATGATTTTGAGAAAAGTATCTCTATAAGTATATCTTCATGTATAAACCGACACTTATGTATATAGTATGACTTAAAGCATTCATGATTATAACTATCTGTAAGTTGTTATTATTTAAGATCATGTTGGGATCCCTACTAGATTTTATATTCATCCCATATTGCTAATCCTTTTCCAAGTGAATATCGAGAAGTGTTTCAAGATCGAAGATCTTCATTATCTGTTGGCCACAGAACCTTTTAATTGTTGGCTGAATGTCATTGTTGTATACAGGGTTGAACTCTTTCTCTTTCATGCATTGATGTAAGCTTGCGGGCAATTTATTGTAATCATGTCACATGTTGCATTATACAATTGAAAGAATCTTTATTTGCTAGTATTTGCTAAGATATTGGACTTCTGTCTGCTATCTCTGAAATTATTTATTATAAAAATTTGGTAATGGCATCCAAGTAATTAAAAAGTGGAGTGTGGCAATTTGCTTTAGTATTCAGAATAACAATTCTATAATTGTTTGTAATTTGTGCTTTATTGAATATTTTTAAAATTATTGACTATGCTTGCTACATGGTATTTCAATATTTGTCTTTTTATTTCGAAATAAATGAATTAATGGCCTCACTAATCCCGTGCATGCCAAATTCATCTAAAAATATTAAATTATCAATAATTTGAGTTAAAATAAAAGGAGATTGACTAATAAGTTCTATATTTTGAACTTATAATCCATATAGTTATATATTTTTTTTTTGTGATCCATTCAGTCCTTTGAGATGTGTAATGACTCATTTGCCCGCCACATTGAAGTGTCACATTATACCCGTCACGTTAGAGTGTCACTTTTAGAAAAAGTATATTAAAGAGTTTTTAATTTTTTTAGAGTATTACATCATATCCGTCACGTTGGAGTGTCACATGTCATGCTTGAAAAAAGTACACTAAGGAGTTTTTAATTTGTTTTAGAATGTCACATCATACCCATCACATTGACATGTTTGAGAAAGTACACTAAGGAATTTTAATTTTTTTTGAAGTGTTACATCATACCCACCACGTTGTCACATTTGAAAAAAAAATACACAAAAAAGCTTTATTTTTTTATAGTGTCGCATCATACCCGCCACGTTGTCACGTTTGAAAAAAGTATACTAAAGAGTTTTTAATTTTTTTTTTTTTAAGTGTTACATTATACCTGCTACGTTATCACATTTCATATTTGAGAAAAGTACACTAAGAAATTTTTAATTTTTTTTTTTGAAATGTTACATCATACCCGTCACGTTGTCACATTTTGAAAAAGTATACTAGGAAGTTTTTTTTTTATTTTTTTTAGTAAAAATTTTAGAGTGTCACATCATACCCGTCATGTTGTCACATTTAGGAAAGTACACTAAGGAATTTTTTATTTTTTTGGAGTGTTACATCGTTGGGGTGTCACATTATACCTGTCACATTAATAAAAAGGTTTAACTGTCTACCAAAACACTATCAAAATCAAAAATCGGACCACACGAAAAGAAACTTTTCACTAATACGACTTAACATATCAATAGAAAAAATTTGAAACTAATTGAAGTCCTTATTTGTGAGATTAGATTTATTAGTAAATATTCCTAAAATAAATTAGTGTCAATAGTTTAATAGTTTAAGGAGGTAGTTGTTGAAATTGATAGTTTGGTAAGACAAAAATGAAATTTTCTCGTAAGGATTTTTTTTATTTTTTATTTTTTATTTTTAAAATTCTGAACAAATCATGCCACAAAAAAATAAATAAATAAATTTTTAAAAAAAACTATGTTAAGGAGATGGCCTGCATCAAATCCTAAAGACATTATTCAACATTAGGACATCATTATTAGAGCATCATTAACTGAAGAGCAAACAACAAATAACAAAGGGCAAATTACATTAACAGTCTTTATAATTTGGGACTCGTATCATTTTAGTCTTTGAATTTTTAATTGTGACATATTTGATCTTAAATTTTAAATCTTGTTCCAAATAAGGATAATTGAAAATACCAATGCTCAATTTCAATGGTAAAATCGTCAATTTAATAAAATATAAATTAATTTGATAAAAATAAATAACAAAAAAATATTTTAAAATTTTTAAAATAATTTCTACCCACTAAAGATAAAATTATGTAAAATTGATAAATCTTTTAGATATTTATTTTATTTTATTTACCAAATTAATTTTTATTATGTGTTTAAATGATGATCATCTAATAAATGGTTGTTAGACTTTTAATATATAATCGATATATTTAATATATGAAATGTTTTTAGTTTTGAATTTTTTGATTTAATGGATTAGTTAAATAATGATATTAAAGTTGTCGTCATATTTCACTTTTGGAAAAAAAGAAACTAATTTAATAAAAATAAAAGCAATCACCCATTACATGATTATTATCCAAATATATAATAAAAATTAATTTAGTAAATTAAATAAATAAATAAATGTCTAAAAAATTTATTAATTTTATATAATTTTATCTTTAGTGGGTTGAAATAATTTTTAAAAATTTAAAAATATTTTTTTGACATTTATTTTTATCAAATTAGTTTATATTTTATCAAATTGACAATTTTATCCTTAAAATTGAGCAATAATTTCTTTAATTATCTTTATTTAAAATAATATTCAAAATTTAAAATCAAATATGTTACAATTAAAACACCAAAAATTAAAATGAGAGAAGGTCCAAAGTATAGGAACCGTCAACCCAATAACAAATCTAAAGTGCGTCAAGGAAAGGAGGTAGGTTGTGAGCCGTCATCCATTAGAGGGACTAAGAGAGGCGGTTGCTCCTGCAATTTTTTGTCCTTTTTTTTTTTTTTTAATCGAGGAAAGTTTATGATTAATTGTTAGACTAGTGATAATTCGTACTATGTACGGAATTTTATAAATTAAAAAAAATTATTATAATTATATTGAAATAATTAATATTTTACCTTATAGTATATAGAATTTATAGTATACATAGAATTTATAAGTTAACTTTTATATTTATAACTTTTTAAATTATTAGTTTAAAAAAAATTTAAAAATAAATATATAAATATATTTAGTGCAATTTTAATAATTTGTATTAAAAAAAGTTAAACTTGATTAAATGAGGTTAATTGAGTTATGATATACCACTTCTTATTATAAAAATATACAAATTTAAAAATTATAATTAAAACAAATATAAAATTTTATTATTAAATATGAAGTGAAGTGATATTTAACAATAATTAATATGATATTTCTATTATTAATCAAATAATTTAAGTTACATTTCTTTTTATTTCAATTTCATAACTAAAAATATAACACACACACGGATTTCTAATCTTTATGAATAAAAAGGTTTCAAAATATTTTCAAATTTTCATCATTTTCTTTTAATTTTTTTTATCTAATTTGATTTTAAATTTGAATAAAATTTTTTATTTGATATGAATTACTTTAATTTTTTTAATAAATTTTTATCAATTTTTAAAAGAACTTTCATTCTTACCCAATTTTTTTCTTTTCACCAATTTTGATGGAAAAAATGATAATTTTCAACGTTTCATCTTTTTAAATTTTTATGAAATTATAATTTGATAAAAAAAAAATATATTAAGGGTTAAAGACTCACTTAATTAGAATTATAGTAAAATAACATTTTGAAATAATCAAAATTTGAGTATGTGGTTGGTTGAAATGTATAATTTAATTAATTCTCTTCTCATATTTGTATAAAAGTTGACACTTATGATTACATCATTATAAGTTGGATTATGAAAAAAAATTTGGAGTGTCAAACAATTTCCATTTGTAAATATCATACATATTAAAAAACGAAAAAAAAAAAGAAAAAAAAATGTGTAGCTTTTTGATATATGTTTATCAGTTTTGTTTGATGGACACAAACAATTGATGTTTCAATTTAAAAAATTAAATAGTAAAAAATATATATTGGGTTTTTTAGAAATAAAAGAAGCTATCTAACTCTTCTATATACTATTAAGATGGATTATTTCAATTTAAAAAATTAAAAAGTAAAAAAAAAAAAAGATTGGATTTTTTAGAGATAAAAGAAGGAAAAATTACTAATAAATCCTACATTGAGATAAGTTTAACCATTCAGTCCTAAATGTTTTTTTGTATACCAGTTAGTCCTGTTTAAATCCCAGATTTTGTGGGTTTTGAAATGATCCTTTTTTGTTTTACTTCATTACCCTTTGCGTGAATGTTTTGATGATGATTTCAAATGGGTTTGGTAATGTGTAATTTATTTGTGGGCAGGGTCTATTGGTTTACACTGTGTGGATTGGTTTTGGGAAACACATAACCGTCATCAACATTTCTCTCGACCAAAACGGTGTGCATATTTTTTTCGTTAAACAAGTTGTGATGTTTGCGATGTTAATTTTTTTGTTTGATTTTCGTGCATTCAAATTTCGTTCATTAATTGTTCATGTTGGTAATGTAAATGGGTTCGGATGGATGTTTTTTTTTTACTGACAGTTATTTCGCCATTTCTGCGATCTCCCTGTAAGATGGTTATGATGTTCTTCGTGTTTGACATTTTGTTATTTGTTATGTGTTTGATTACCATTGTTTTCTTAATCATTGTCGGTGGTTTTTTGTTATTAATTCGTTCTGTAAAGAGGTGTTTATGTATTCAATTCAATCTGGTAATAAAATTGGTTTTGGAGGGATGATTTTTAATGATTAAAATTGTTTTTTTTACATTTTGTCATCTCCCCAGAAAAGGGGTACTGATGTATAAATGGTTGTCATACTCGTACATTGTTATGTATTTGGGTAGCATTGTTCTGTGATTTGGTATTGCTGTTGTCCACCATTTATTTTCATTTAAATTGTCTTTCTGTGTTAATATTGTTTCTAATATTTTATCCTGGGCCCAGGATACGGTGAAAACAAAGTTCCGGGCGTCGTTGTCACCTTTTTCCACCGAACACTGCTATTCTTCGAACTGTAATTGGACACTTGAGGTTGGTGTATTCTTGCGCTGGGTCTGCTGTGTTTAAGCCACCGATGCAAGGTGTGTTGTTTTGTTACATTTTATATGAAATTCCTGTGATATGTGTTGGGATGGCTTTGCTGGGGGTGTCAATGGTTTTGATGGGTTATCCAAATGTGTGCAGGTATGGAAGGGGGAATAATACTGGTGTGTTCATATGGTGTAGTCAATGTTCTCATTCGGTTGCATCATGAATTGTCGTTCGTGAAGCTTGTTGATGAAATTTGTGGGAAATTCGATGGTTTGGTACCCGGTGGGCTTTGTTTGTTATTTGATTTTCCGGGGTATAAGAAGTTTAAGGTAGATAGTGACGACGACATTCAGAACATGTTGTGCCTTGCTAAGTTGTTTGGGATAAATCATATTGAGGTCCTGATTCAGGGTAGTAGTGTTGTTGTGGGGGGTAATCCCTTGATGTTGGATTCCATGGACGACAGGGCAAATGTCCGGGAGGTTAGTCGGGATGGGTACGTGGATGAGCAGATGGACTTGTTACCAACGTACTGTCCGAACAAATCCAAAACGTTTTTGTCGGCGCAATGGGCGTATGGTATTACCCATGTGGGACAATGTTTTGATGGTGGAGCAACTGAATTCCGTGAAGTCCTGTGTAAGTATGCTGTTGAACGTGGATTTCAATTTAAGTACATTAAAAATGATTCCGTTCGAATTACAGTTGTGTGTAAGTTTGCGGCTTCAACAAATTGTTCGTGGTCTGTTCATGCGAGGATGTTACCGTCAAGCGGGGTGTTATGTGTTAAGCGGTTCGACAGTGTGCATACTTGTGGGGCTGCTGTACGTACTTCTAGGAATCCTCGGACAGGGTCCGATTTGGTGTGTACTGTTGTTGCTGATCGCGTACGCGATAAGCCATTGACGCGCCCTACTGATGTTGTGTTTGATTTGAAGAATGAGTATGGTTTGGACATTAGTTACCGGGTGGCATGGTTGGGTGTTGAGAAAGCGCGGGGCGAAGTGTACGGGGACCACGCTACGTCATTTGATCAGCTCAGGTGGTATAGCAATTCTGTTATGCAAAGAAATCCAAACAGTTACATTAACTTGGAGTTCGATCAGAAAACTGGGAGCTTTGTTAGGTATTTCATATCATTTCGCGCTTGTATCGATGGGTTCAATCATTGTCGTCCTCTCCTTTTTTTGGATGGAACGTTTTTGAAAGGTAGATTTAAAGGTAATTTGCTCGCAGCCACTGCTAAAGATGCCAATCAAGGTAATGGTGTGTTATTTTGTTTGTTATTGTATTTTTGCTGAACCTGTGACTAAATACATACTTGAATTTTTCATGAATTGCAAATGTTTTTTTCTCCTTTAACGAAGGGTAAAAAACGACAACATTGTAATAGGGTCAGTCAAATTATACTGAATAGTAATGTAAGATACAATGACAGGACTGTTCATACTGGTTTTTAAAACTGTGTCGCGCCTCATTTGTTGTGGATGTTTGTATAACTTTTCTCATGCCACACTTTGTATGTTCAACGTTTTTCATTAGGATTGTTTCCGGTAGCCTTTGCTATTGTTGATTCCGAGAATTCAGCCAATTGGGAATGGTTCCTTCGTAATTTGAAAGAAGTTGTTGGTGACGGGCGGACGTTAACTTTCATATCTGATCGTCACGTCGGATTATTACACTCCATGCCCATTATTTTTCCATCAGCGCATCACGCATATTGTTTGTTACATCTCCAGATGAACTTAAGGGATCGAATGAAATATGTTAATGCATCGCACAAAATTGGGTTGATGCGAAAGTTGCGTGAATGTGCTTATGCGCCCACCGTTACTTGTTTCAATGAGAAGTTGGAGGTGTTGAAGAAGGTCAACCCGGCTGTGATTGAAGATTTTTTCAAAGACCTGCACCCACAACATTGGTCTAATGCGTATTTCCGGCATGTTACAAATTGCGCATTTTTTTTTCGCTTATTTTTACTTTCCCACATGTGCATTTCAGAATACTTTTTTACAAATTTTATTTATTTATGTGCCGTGATCGTGGTTTTCATTTTTTAAGGGGCAAACGTTATGGGGAGATGTGCTCAAACGCTGCTGAATCATTTAACAAATGGGTTGGCGAGGCCCGTCATCTCCCTATTACGAGGTTGGTCGATATGATAAGGGGTCAAATAATGGAGACGATGTCGAAGCGTAGAGTTAAATGCACCCAATGGCCTGGTATATTATCCCCTAAAATGGAGAAAAAATTGGTGGCAGCGTATAACGACAGTAGGGCTTGGTGTGTGAGCCAGGGTAATGAGGATGTATACGAGGTCCACTCCCACCCATCGGTGTTGGTTGATGTTGCCAAGCAGTCATGTTCTTGTTTTCAGTGGCAGATCAATGGGTTCCCGTGTTCCCATGCTGTCGTTGCATTCCGTAATAGTGGGAGAAACATTTACGACGCTATAGACTCCGCCTTTTTCGTTGATACATTTCGAGCTACTTATAGCGGAACCATATACCCCATCCCAACAGTGGAGAGGCCGAATTTTAACCCAGCTGAATGTTTGATAGCTCCACCATCGTCGAAGCGTCCTCCCGGTCGGCCCAAACGTAAGAGGATTCCGTCCAGGGGGGAGGTAGTGCAACGTATACGTTGTGGTCGTTGCGGAAAAGTTGGCAATCACAATAGGAAGACATGCAAAGAGCCATTGTAGATGGTTTGCGCTATGATTTCATTTTGTCATTTACAAACTGGGATTCTGTTACTTTTGTTTTGTAAATATTCACGGTTTTATTTTCAATCTGTCATTCACGTAACACAGCAACCATTTCGTGTTTTAACATAGCAACCTGTTAGAACCATTGAATCCTAAATTTGGTTCTAACACACATTTTTTGGTTCTAATCATTTCGTGTTGTAACACAATTTTTTCCAATCTGTTTGGATAATTTTTTTTCAACTAACACATCAACCATTTCGGGTTATATTGTTGAACAATGACACTGCACCTTTAAAACCCAACCATTTCAGTGTCAACACTGTTTTTAGTAACAATGTCAAGTCATGAAAAGAGCCAAGTGTTTTTTATAAAAAAAAATATTTCTTTCACATTGTCAGAATATGGAAATAGCAATGTGCTTTTTTTTGCAAATATGTTCTGATGACACTGTCAACCCTTGAACATAGCCAGTGTGTCACGCTTGTTTGTTCCGAATCTGTGTTGTCAAAACTTATTCGAATCCCAGTCGTTTGCTTCTTCTTATTGGTATAATCCATTTTGCATGACATACATTTATCTAACCCAGCTACAGTTTCGGTTCTACTGTATAACAATCATTCTGCAACTTTAACACACAATCGCTTGATTTTCAAATATCTGTTCAGTAACACTGTGATGACATATAAAGAGCCATTGGGGGATGTTTTACTTTGAAATATGTTCACATAATACCCGAACATTAACCACAAATGAACATCGCAATCTAATTTGTTCACTGTCATCGCACAAAGCATGTACCCAGTATCGAATGTTTAACATAAATAGATAACAAACGTAATTCATGTTTTGCTCATGATGGTGGCTTCACAAAATCTAAATCAGAAGGCACTGTGAAATGAAGCTACTGGCCTGTTTTACTTACCACGTGTTCGAATTTCACAGTCTTTGCATTTGAAATTCCATAAACATCACCCTATGTAGTTCGGATATACTTTCCCATCTAAAACAGTAACCATATCGTTTGCTATTTTTGAACAATGACTCTGCACCTTGAACACCCAACGATTGTAGTGTTAGCTATGTGAACTGCATTGGAAATTCCACAGACATCAACCCGTGTTAATCCCATCGTGGCAAAACATGTTTTCCATTGTAACAAAACTTGTTGCCATCTCAAATCCTGTACAGATCACATCATGCTTACATGTCCAGGTCATCCAGGCTTTTTAACATAAATACACTGCGCGTGCCACAAAAACATGTAACACACGCTAAACCAGTTAATCTGCAGTACGACAAACTTTTTAAATTACTTATTAAATATTATAGACATTCATATACACAAAAAACTTGATCCTAACCAACGATTAAACTGTTTTCCACAAGTCTGCATTGCCAAAAAAATAAAGTATATGAACTTTTTTCCCCCTTCGCACGTATGTGTTCTGAGACGAATAAAACAGTATGTACGTCCATAAAACATCAACAAAATAAAAGATCCTAATACTTTTCATGCGGTGACAAATGTCTTGTGCCCACATTACAATGTCCTCTCACGGAGTCCTCTGCCCGGGTCACTTAAGAACATTTCCACCATCGCAGCTCGTAGGCCAGTCGGGGTCAGACCGTCCATCATAGTATTCACTTCTGCACCACGGATGTACTGTCTTATTATGAAGCAGACGAAAATCCCGCAATCCGACCTGCATTCAAAAAATGTTGTTGCCAACGTTACACATGCAATAAACCATCAGAACTATACACTCGGAACAAAGTGAAAATTACTTACGATTCGGGAACTTGTTGTGGACAATCCACAACAGATACGAAACTGCCATCAAACAGATCTGCCCTCAAACCTGCAGCTGTAACTCTAGGCTTCACATATTGGTTGTGGTGCTCTGACACCCATTGTTTCTGTACATATTGCCACATGTCAGTCTAGATGTGTCCACACTCACAATAACATGTTCGCAAATTATAATCTGTCAACTATGCACACTCAAAACTGAAATTTAATGGTATACTTACAACTTTTAGAGCCTCATTGTAATGCTCATCGCGCACTCCACGTCTAGGCCTCATCGAGTTGTAATGCTTCCAATTCCCGCTTTCTGAATCATGTGCCATGACTGTCCAATGGTTGGCATTGTAGATTGGGAAAAGTGCGTATCTGCAACCGCGTGCAGCCTTCATGTGAACGTTCAAATATTTCGCGCGTGACACAGAGCTGCTGTTTCGCATCATATCCTGTGTAATTCGCGCATTAAGATTATGTTATGGGAAACACTTTTTCGTATAGTTTGCGCAGTCAAAAACGAGGCAAGACACGTACCGAACAAACACTAGTGTAAACGTAAGATGTCCCAACATATTCTGACCTTCCAGAAACCGTCTTATGCATTTCAGTCAACATCGCAGCGTATGCATCGATGACCTACAAATTCCACCAAACTAATAATAAGAATTCCAAAATTTATGTCCACTATGTTTTACTACCTCACTCCTACTTCTTTCCCAACTTCCTGAATGCGTTTTGTTAAATTAATTGGCCATATTGTCACATCGACATCATGCATTTCACAGAAGGTAAGCATTTTCATATATGCCACTGTTTTCTTATAATTTATTAACAAAACAAAAAATAGTCTACTTAAGTACACGAAACGAGCTTACATTGCCGTGGATTGAGTTTTGCTGCACCAAATCTTTGATGTCCGTGAAATGAACTTGTATTCCATTTTGTCCACCGTCCCATATTATTAACCTGCACCCCATAAACCAAAATTTAAGAACCATCCTGAAACACAGTTGTACAAGTTGAACATGTGAAAGCGTAGAAGATTGTAGCCGAACCACCTACCCATCCCCCTCTAAAGTGTACATCCTCTGTAGTAGTTGCTTATCTTCATCATTGAGCATGTTCCACACAGTGTGCCTCGTATTCATTCCAAAACCGTTCCAGGTTTTGCGCTCCACCTCGACATCCTCAATGGTGTAAATGACCCCGGGCTCAGATGATTTACCAAGTCTCACATTCGTGTTTACTTGAGGACGTCCAAATATCCCGGGGTATTCGTAATCTGGTAACCTCAATTCCCGTCTTGTCTTGTTCTTCACCCGCTTTACAAGTGATGCAATTTTTGGCCCAGAACTTGTAGCAGCTGCGGTGCCTTGTTTTACATTTTCAGCAGATAATGGTTGTGCGTTTAGGGGACTGCAGCTACCCTCCAACCCGTGTACAGTTGTATGCGCATTCCATTGTGCAGAGTCATTGGTCAAATCCTCAATTCCAGGTTCAGTGTCAGCAACTCGTAATTCGGTGATGCCGACGTCGTCGAGTTGTACTGCAGGACAAGCTGACTGCTGTGCACTTTCGCCACTTGTAACGTTGCCAGACGCGCTCAGTTTACCCGACAGGCTGTTGCTTGGTGTTCGCTTATTGGAACCATCGTTTACAACAAATTGTGTGACCTCGTGCACCTCAAGATCGTCAAGACTATCTTCCAAATTGCCTATTTTTGCCTCCATTCGGTCAACCTGCTTGCTTAGTCGAGCAATTTCAGAATCCTTGCTGACGATCACTGTGTTCAAGTCTGCAAACAAATTCCCGGTTTGCTGCCCGAGCAGTTTCTCCAGCGTCGACACACGCTGTTCCAGCTCACATATCCTTACGTCTTTCATACTGATTTCGCTCTCTAACTCCGCAATTCTGATCTTACAACCTACCAACTCATCAGTTGCTTCCCCTTCGTCCTGACCGACACCCTCGCCATCTGGAGTGCTGGACAGTTCTAGAAGATCCGGGAACAAAATGGGCCAATCTTCGCAACGGGGCGCTATCTTCCCAGTCACCTTTTCTTTGCTGGTAGGTGTTCCAGTATTCGTGGTGCCAACGTTTTTTGTGCCCGCCTGCCAACAATTGAAGCTTGGCTCTATGCTGCCCCCATCAACTGTCTCAATAACATTCCTACGTTCATCGCACGCTTCAGGTGAATCCACATCCATTGTACTTCTATCACATTCGTTCGGTTCAAACGCATCAGTAGCTAGTTTGAGATTATGACACTCAGTTAATGTCTCAACAAGTTTTGCACATTGCACCTAAGAGAAATAGAAACAAAACATATCCGAATATATCAAATATGTGTGCGCAACCAGTAAAAAAAAAATTTGGATGGGTTCTAATTCCTAACCTGAATGCAACCTTCGTCCGTCAAATTAGTTACTCTTAGTTTCCCCACTGCGGAGCTGATGTTCCACCGAGAAAAACGGGGCATCACGTTAGGTCGATCTGGAGTAATGATGTTCGAATGCTCACATATCAGGAACTGAAATTGCATCAGCACACAGTTGTTACGCCAATGAGAATTTGAAGTACGCGTCAGTTGTAATATTTTAAAAATGAAATTAAATCGTCAATCAACTAGTTTGGAATTGGAACTGAAATTAAAACTGTAATTTACAGTGACTCGTGTTTTTCTTTGTACGTACCAGCAACGCTACGACGCATCCTGTCACCTTCTCCGGCCTGTTGTGCATCTCATTAAGGGACCCGATCAACGTGTTTCTTATTGCTGCTGTCCAGTCATACTGTATTAATGTGTCCAACTTGTCGATCACACGAACAAACGCCCAGCCTATATGCTCGCCGGTTGTTGAGAAAAACAACTTTCCACAAATGTAAAGACACATCAGTTTTGCTACATCTTCTTCATCACGCTCTGTTTGACCTGCGAGTGCTTCTGCCATCAAATCCTTTATAACTTTGGAAGATATTCTGCTCACATTCGTGCAACGTCTTTGCATGAAATCGGACGGCCCTTTACCCCCTTGCGTCAAATCCAACTTTTCTTTTCCACACTTTACCCCGAATAACAACCTGATGTCGTTGTTACGCAATGGTAGCTTAGCTCCACCAATGTGGAACTTCTCATCTCCAGGATTGTAAGTTTGAATTATCCGACAAACTGTAGCGTCACACTTCTTGTACTGTTTAGGATCTAGCTTGTGAAAGCGAATAGCATGAATCATCAACCAGAATGGTGTTTTCTTCAACTGCCTTATGTGGCCATCGTGTAATTCCATTTCCAGAACTGTGCTAATCACTCCGGAGATGTTTGAACGGTACATTAACTTTGAAGGGTCAAAAACAGCTCTTTGAACAGTGTCACCCGGCCCTCGTTGCTTCTTGAAGGGGAGTTTTGCTTGTCTTTTACTAGCCACCTTTGTTGACGTTTGCGGTGATCTCATGCAACGTTTTCGTTTGCCATTCCTACTGCCACTGCTACCTGAACATGTTTTACATCGATATCTGCATAAGCAACTTATAAATCCCAACAAAGAAGACATTATGTCTAAATTAACCAAGAAACAGTTGTCCACTCAACAAGACAACATGATCCGCCATTATACGAATCACCCCAAAAACAAATGCTGTAATGTGTTATGTTACTCCAAAAATTATACAAAATTTCACATCGAGTTACGTCGCACTGTGTAATATGTTAAAATTCCAATCCACAATCGACAAAGAGTACATTTCATATTAATGCTACACTATTAAATTGTAACCACTAGGCCTCCCCCACTGACTAACTTCTACATTTTGTACTGGACTATGTACAGATGTGACGAACCGTAATATGCATTCCATAATAACCACACAACGAATACAGTTTGACCACTTAATTATGACTTTCATATTGTTTAACACACTGCTTAACATAATTACGACTAATCACGCAACAACATATATTTAATAAAGAACAAATTGCCCCAACTCAAATATTCATGAACACCAATCACGCAAATGTTGTTCACAGTTACAACTGCTTCCATGTGCAAATCATTAAATAAGTGACACACACTCTCACAGGTACGCATAATAACAAAACTCAAAGCGAAAACAATGTCTCCCCATCTCACATACGCAATAACTGCACACACAACATAATTCATAACCATCACTTTTGCTTTTAATGTAACAGGCATAAAATCACTGAAGACACACCCTCACATGCACATGGTAATGTACACCCCCCAAAAAAAATCCATACCATTTTCCCATTCCCCCCTCCTCCCTCCCAAAAAAATTGGAAAAATAGACACTTGCGCATCACATTGCTTCACTCCGACACGTACATTCACTTTATTAACATCAAACTCAAGCACACATACTCACTACTGCTGCAATGTGAAAAGCATAAAAGCACCGTACACACACTAATCACAATTACATGGCAATATACAACACCAACATAATAGGCACACTACTAAAAACTAGCCAACTAACTAATTTCAAAGTTTTGTACAACTTTTTCACAAATGCCACGAACCATTACTGCACCCTTCAATGCGAAAATCATAAAATCAACGCACACACACCCCTACATGAACATGGTTCTCTATGTGACCAAGAAAGTATAGATTGGACACACAAGATCAAAGAAAGTTCATTCCTTTCCCATTTACATTCATCGTAGTAATATTGCAGTGGAACACACAGAAACACACCCCTTGACAGGGGAACAACATTGTTAAGAGACTTTGCGCAACAAGCTCGTACTTGTGTAAACCCCCAAAATTAATAACACAGTAACAGTGTTGTCATATCACCCTTTCTCGAAAATCACAAAACGCAACATACCTGGAGACATTTTCGGCGTATTACGAAGAATTTCCGTCCACAGGTTCAAAGCACAACCGCGTCACATCCACCCACTCCAGCGATGTAGATGTATCGCGAGGTAAGGGGTTGCGTATTGCCGACGGATTAGGGATACACACTAATTCGTACTATATTGTTCCACCACAAACGAATTTCAAATATACCAAAAACAATCTACAACTGCAATGCCTACCAATACGCCATCAACATCGGACTACTGTTCCACCTTCCATACACGACTCTTCGATTACAGGTTTGTTTGGAGGGAATGAAATTTCCACAGTGTACAGGGGTTGGACATTACGGTCATTTCAACGTTGTTGCTTTCCTATTTTACCCTTAATATATCGCGTTACCAAAACTGTTACACCGGTTAATGTGTCATTTACATTGACTTGGGACTAAATGGATCATTAGATAAAAAGTAGGACTAAATGGAGTGTAAGATCAAGATTTAGGATTTATTGGTGCATCACCCATAAAAGAAACCATCTAACTCTTCTTTATACTATTAAAATGGACTTTTTTAATCACACAAAAGAAAGAGAGAACGAGGGAGCTTGTCTGAGAGTCTCAGCAAAAGGGGTCGATTCCCAATGAATTGATCTCGAATTACGCAAGGTTTGAATGACTTCTCATTTAACTTCTGAAACCCTAAAAATGCTATGTATGCACCTCTTGCTTTTGTACTAGTTCATGAAACCCTAGATTGTTGATTTGTTTGTATCTTCTTATGTTCTTGATGATATAACAAATGCTCCGTTTGGCTGCTTAGAAAACAAAGGAAAACACAAAAAAGAAAGAAATGGAATCTTGCGGCGTTGGAGTGAGTTCTTTTGTTTTCCAATTCCGATGAATTATCGGGCATCAAACGGAGAGTTCATTTAGTTGTTCATGTACGTACACATACACGTATGTTTGGCTCTATGTAGCTGTGTTCAGAAGCATCATAACGTGATAAATAAGGCTATTTACTCTTTTCGGGTGTAGAAAATAGAGAAATTAGACTTCTGATTTTTTTTTTTTTTTGAAAGATCAAAAATTTATTTAATTTAACGTCACACAATGCTATCTACTATTTGGTTGTGTGTTTTATCTAGTGTCCCGATTTATTATGTCTTTGTTTAAGATTCTAGTGGGAGTGACCAGTAGAATTGAAAAACTGATGAGAGATTTTTTATGGGAAAGTTATGACGAGGGGAAGAAATACCACTTGATTATTTTGGACCCGATTTCTCTTTGTAGGAGTAAGGGGGTCTTGATGTAGGTAATTCGTGGCTTTTGACATGGCATTGCTTGGAAAGTAGTTGTGGAGATTTTTCATTGACAGGATTCTCTGTGGCGTTGTGATATTCGGAATAAATATGGTCATCAAGGTAATAGATGGGACTCTCTTGTGGTTAGAGGTGGGAATTATAGATCCCCATGGAAATCTATTTCTCAAGTGGTTTATTCCTTTCAATGTCGGAAATGAGGTAAAGATTCGATTTTGGGAGGATGCATGGATAGTCTCTTTTAATCTGTTGTTCACTCGGTTGTATTGACTTTCTCAATCTCATAATGTTCTTATTGCTTTTTGGCTTCATCTCATTAGGTTTTGTTATCTTGGAATTTCAATATATATATATTTGAAATTTAAGGACTATGGGTCCAATGATTTGGTTTATTTTTTCTCTCCTTGATGATTTTTCTTTTAGTAATGGAGTTGTTGATAGGAGAGTATGGACATGTAGTTTATCTTCTGTAAGTACTTTGAAATGATTATTATTAATGTTCAAATGGTTTATCCTTATATGGTGATTTGGAATGCATATGTGCGTCTTAAAATTAGAATCTTTGCATGGTCCATGGCTTCTCTAAAGGTCAATACTAATGACATGTTTAAGAGGAGGAGACCCAATTGTTTTTTACTTCCATGTTGGTGCCTTATGTGTAAGGGGAGTGAAGAAAACATAGATCATTTGTTCTTGCATTGTTCTTTTGCTATAGCATTATGGCATTTTAGTTGGTGGAAATTGAATTTGTATGTTTTGTTCCATGTGTTCAGATGTTTATCATTAACTATAGATGTTTTGGTTCCACTAAGAGGACACAAGTTCTTTGGACTTGTGCTATTTGTGCAGTGATTTGAGTTATTTGGTTGGAAATGAATGCAAGACCACATTAAAAGCCACGTTATATATCTCTCTATCCAAACATTATGTCTCAAAGAAAAATTATGAGCAATAGCTAGCAAAAATGACAAGCCTTTAAGCTCCCTATCATTTAAATTTCTAAAAAAAATTGAAATGCCAAAAAATAGGAGTCTCATGGGAACCAGCAATAGAAGCATTCTAAGACCGAGATAAGCAATAAAGACGCGAAAACAAATGATCAAGAGTCATTCTCCAAAATGAATATACTTCCCATTTCCAGTCATGAACCAAATGGAATATAAGAAATGATTAATATCTTGAGAAATTCACTTCCATGGGGATCTAGAATTTTCTGTATGAACCACATAAGAATCTCACACTTGCTTTTAATCGCAGATTTTCTAGAAAGCATCTCGTTTGTAGGGAATCTCCATAACCTGACAATACCTTGTTCTTATCAACACTATTTCCATTGACAAGATCCTCTTTGCCTTTTGGAAGTGAGACCGCTTTCCAACTCAGCAAATGATCTTTTTTTATTGATCAGCTACAAAAGAGAGATTTTATTAAAGAAAAGAAAATATTACAAAACGGGGAGGACTAGCAGTCCACCAAAAAGATACAAATAAAAAATCTGTCTTCACCCACAATCCACATGAAAACAAAAAGAAGTCCCTCATCAATTTTTCAATTCTATTATAAATTAGTAAAAATAAATATGGATAGTAGAAAAGACTTACTGCACTAAAGTGTGCCCCTCTCTAAAAGTCAAAGTCATCTTCTAACCATCCAATCTTTTCTCGATCTTTACATTGTTAGGAATCCAAAAGTTAGCTCACATAGGATTGCCTCTTAAAGGTAGCCTTAAATACATAAAGAGGCATGGACTTGATGGGACAAACCTATCAATGTGGCCATCCTATTTAACCTATCTGTTGGAAAATTGATACCAATAATGGCACTCATTCAAATTCACCCAAGGCTGAAAGCCACGTCATAAACCCTCAATATGGTAAGCAAATTAATCAATGCTATTCTCATCACCAGAAGAGAAAAAGATGATGCCATTTGCAAACTGAATTTGAGAGACAAATATTACCCCTCCCTGTTAGAGGTCATCGACCAAGCTTGACTCTTTAGCTTTATCAACCATTCTTGTTGAGACATCACCACTAAAATTGAATATGAAAGGAGATAAAGGATGCCCTTGTCTAGGGCTTGTAGGGGCCTTGAAAGTAGCATTGTCTTTTCATTAACTATAACACATAAATTACTTGTGGACAAACTACCATGAATCCACTTTCTCCACCTATCCCCAACTGTTTTGTGAGTATATGGGTAGTGGTTCTATTCGATGAGTTTGTGGGTAATTGTTGTGATAGGTGGTGGTGGTGTTTCGGGTAGTGGTGACAGCGAGTTAAGGGTGGTGGTTTGATTTTTGATGGCATCAATGTGTCATGTGCAATTTGAATGAGTTGAATGGGGATGAAAGAGAAAGCGAAGAGGTGGTATTCTAGGGTAGAGGTCTTGGTTGTCATAGATGCTAGCGTTAGTGGTGTTCTAGGCAGGTTTGGTTGGTTGTGGTGGGACGAAGATATGGGTGACACATGGATGAAGAAGACGAAGTGGGGTACTTTTGTTAGTATATTTAAATGCTAGGGAGGTAAGGTGCTAAAGGGGCAAACTATAAGGAAGAAAAAAGGATTTTTCCCTACATAATATAGTTATGACTTATGTTAAATTTATATTAACTTTATAGTTATTTTTAGTTGTTGACTTGCATAACTTGTACTATAACTTGTTAAATATAATGCGTTAGTGTTGAAGTATTGAAGAAAAAAAATAGAATAAGAATAAAAATTTGGCAGAGAACTAGGCAAAATTTGACAGATGTTTGTAAGAACAAACACATGGCTAACATAGTTATGGTTTGTGACATTAGAAAAAGAAAACTGTACACATTGATTAAATGGAAAAAGTCACCAAACATAACTAAAGATGAAAAAGCAAACTATTAATACAAAGACAAATGATAAAATATCCCAAGTGAAACAAGGAAACCCTCTTAAGTCCTCCTAAATATGAGAAGACACGGATATTTTCAACTAGTATTCACATAGTTACTCAATAATGCACCACTCTCCTTTCGCTGTTTGCTAAATACTAGCAATTAATGTTGATTTGGCATGCAGTCGAAAGGAGAGGTGGATTATTGATTTGGTTTCCATAAATTATAGTAGAAAAGCTGCGGATGACTTTAAGGCTTTGATTAAGGAGGCTAAGTTGGTTATGGAGTGGGCCAACAAAAAAAAATTGTGGTTCGAAATTGGAATGGTGTTGTTGTTGATAGGCATGTAGACGTGAGTTGTTCAGAGATGATGGTGACTAATAAGTTTAAGAGGGAGGAGATTTTTGTAAAGTTGTTAGATGGAAGTGAAGATGACACGTGGAGTTCAAGTGCTAAAAAAGTGTGAGCATGGGGTTGTTAGAGTTGACTTGAAAAGGAATTGTGTTTTGGTGAGGAATGAAGGTGCAAGCTTTAGGCGTAAGTGGGTAAAGGTTTTGATAGGAATGAGTCAGTGGACCGGAGAGCGCCACATGTTTGGGGAGTTTGGGTGTAGAGGACTTGGGTATCCAGGCTGGGTATGGAGTATTGTACAAATTGGCGGGTTGAGGAGCTTAAAAGGTTGGATGGAGCCATATTTGGTTTAGTTTGCATTGAACTCCAAGTGCTGTTTGTAATTCTTTTAATTAGACTAGGCCCATAGGCCCATTGGTTGTTTTGAGGACTTTACTATTAGGACAGCTTGTGTCAGGTTTTGTACTAAAGTCCATCTTATATATGTTAAGGAGCCTATCCAATGGCTAGTTCAATTTTAAAAGAGGGTTGTAGAGTGCACGATCTCTTACGTAGAGCATGATTCAACAAAAGGGGAAGGATCTACTAATTTTGTCCACAATTGAGGGAGCCAAGCTAGTTGCTAAGCATGATGTTGAAGGGTCAACACCAATCACTTAAGTGGATCAAAGTTTCCAAGCTTTGAAGGCTTATCTGTTTGATGGTTGTAGGTGGTGGGGTCTTCTTGAAGCATGGATAGTGGTGAGTCAGCGGAGCAATGGGTGGTGGGTTCTAATTGAATTAGAGAATTAATACACTAAGGGGATGGAGTGGGCTGAGGCTGCTGGTGATGAGGGGTCAAATGAAGTGGTTAATTTGGGGTGTGGGGCTGTGGCGGGGAAGTGTGAAGGTAGGGATTGGTGGTTTTAGATAGCTCTTAGTCCATGAAGTGTGAAGGGCTTAAGGTGCCGTTTCTAGAGTCTTGTTCCCTCTAGTTGTAATCAATCTTGATGATGGGGATTTTTCTGTCTAGTGTGGTGAAAGAAGGAAGTTGGGGGTTTGAGTTGGGATCTGATCTAGGGAAGGGCTTTGTTTTAGGAGGTTCATCTCAATGCGAATTTTCTATCAATGTAGGACTTTCAGATCATTGGTGAAGTAGAAAAGTTTACCATCACAAATGATAAGGGTGGAAGCTCAAGTGAACAAGTTGAGCAAGTGATTAAAAATAAGTTAATTACACTCCCTTTCAACTATTAGCGAATATCTATTTACCTCCCTTACCTTTGAAGTTGTACACGAGTTTAATGGTGAGGGGGTTAAATTGATATTTGCTAATGGTTGAGGGGGTTTGGGTGTAATTATCCCTTTTATGAAGAAGTTGGTTGAAGTAGACAAAATAATGATTGAGGATGGTTCAAGCTGTGATGTTTTTGAATAAGAGATTTGCAAGGCCAAGAAGAAAAAGAAAGTGAGGAAAGTATCTTCTAACAAGAAAAGGAAACTTAGAAGGCTTCTATGTTTGGTTAATTATGATTATGATGGACAAGGGGTGTGAGGCTTTAGCATGACAATGTTGTGAGGAAGTTAAGGATGGGTGTGCAAGTGTGATGTCCCATTTGGGTGGTGAAATTTTACCTCAGAAACTTGGTGCTTTTTCTGTCTTTAATGGAAGAATTTAAGAGGCAATTCAAGTAGCATCTAAATGTCAAATATGCTGTTTTTTAGTAAATCTGGAGGAGAGAAATGGAAATCCATGTTTGAAATAGAGGAACACTTTTGTGAAATTGGCTCAAATTTTGAGTTTTGTAGTAGTCAGGTCAGGTCATGGATGTTTCTATGGGTTGGTTAACGGGTGTAGTGCCTACGCATTATACCTTTTTCTTATTCTTTTTCATTCTCCTTTTATTGGATTGTTTTTAATGGTTGTGCTTCCTTGGCACTTTCTCTAAAGTGATTTTCTTTTTATTGGGGGGGAAAAAAAACTGAGGTGGACTATGGAGGGAGTTTTTAGAGATGTGAGAGATTGAGCGTAGTAGCAGGAAACTCTTACTTGGCTGACGTTTTTTACTCAAAAATTTGATTCCTTGCTTCCAAGTAAGAAACTTTTAAGAAGCTCACTGACCAATTTTACACCCAAGCTGTAAGGTTTATAAAGCCTGGTTCATATATGAGGAGATAATTCTTGATCCAAATTCTAATGCCCCTATCCCAACACTAATGCCCCCCTAACCCCAAAATGTGTCAAATGTATATTGCAAATTAACATTTTTTGTATGCATAATGAAGAGATATTGGTGGTGTCAGGTGTTAGCAATTATGGAGTCAAACACGCTGTCTCCGTCCCCAGAAAATGCTGATGCAAAGGCAGCATTTCGTAAGCCTTTAAATGATGCAGCTAACAGGAAGTATAGGCGTCGGTCTCCAGTTGGTGGATCATCCTCATCTGATGGTTAGTTCTTCAATTTTTGTTTTGTTTTTAACATTTACTTCGCTGATAATATTCGTAAAGAATTAGTAAATTGAGATTGTGCCTTAGTTGCTGGGGTTGTTAACGTGTTATCCATTCAATGTTTGTGATTCCTTTAAAGGTTGATGGTAATATGGATTGCTCAAAGTTTTTTACTCTGCACTTTTTCCTTAAGGATTTTTTTCCCCCTCAAAATGATTGGTTGAGTATTCATAGATCACTTTGGTACAAGGAACATCTATCTGTGCCTTTTCCATATTAGTGTGCTTTTCTTTTATGGGTATGATGGTTTAAGAACTACTTTCTTCTTAATGGTCATATTGAGCAATGACGAGGCTTCTTGTAGGTGGATGTTGATGTGTAAAAGATGGCATAATGTATACCTTCCAGCTCATTGCTTTGAAACTTGTGATCAACATTATTTTCTTCTTTTCCTCAATAAGTTGATTGCATTTGTAAATTTAGAAGGAACTTGTGCGTGGGATATTCAGGTGCTAGACATCCTTAAACTCGTGTTCATTTTAGCAGTACTATACCACCAGGTTCTCATCTTGTAGCTACGGGCAGAAGCTTATTTATGTGTTTGTATGTAATGTTATAGGGTGCCAATGGAAACTTTTGAATGAATATAAATATTAATGTCTAGTATATTACTCTAGTTCCATTAGTTGTTGCAGACTTGCTTGAACCTTTCCATGTCAAATAGCTAAAAATGTAATTTTGTTTATTTTCAGTATAATAATTTATTTCATGATTTATCAAAAAAAAAAAAAAAGAAAAAAAAAAGCCGTAAGAATTTATTTCTCCATCTATCCCTTATTACTTGTCTTAGTTTAAAGAAAAGCATATTTAAATGATAAATTCACACAAATGCTATTTTTCTTATTTGAATGGTTTGTTTGGGATTGAATTTAACTATAAATACAAAGTAGGGTAATATTTCATTTTCATACGTAAAGTATATAGAAGGGTAGTATAGGAAAATGGTGAATAGAAATTTTCAACTTTCCTAACTAAGATACAGAGGATGGGACTTCCAAAAATGGAGATTAACATACAAAATGAGACGGAGGGAGTAGAAGTATGTTATGGTAGCTATGCAAGCAGATAACAATTATGGACGTTATGTTTTGGTAGAATTATGCTTTGGTGTGGGACCGGTTTAAGGTTTTTTGGCTCAGCCCTGCGCCATTCTTGCAGTGGAGGTCGTTATGGTGATGACATGGAGGGCCTGAATGGTCGTATCGACACCCTTATCATGAAACATATATGTCAACGTTGGCATGTGTCAATTGTCTTTCATATGCTGGTTTTGCAGGCATTCTTCTTGAACCCTTACTTTTTTTTTGTTGGTAAGCAACCATGTTACTAAGGATTTGTATGTACCAAAGTTATTTTTGTTTGGATATATATAGTTTTTTGATGCGGTTAAAAGTGCATATAAATCCTCATATAAATGGTATCTGAGCATGGAACAAAGGTTTTAATATTTGTTTGTATTTTGACTGGTCAATTCTTGTGTAATATCTTATTTTAGGCCGAAACAAATGTGTGAGAGATGCTTTTTGAATATGTCAATCATAGTTTTCTCTCCAGATCTCAGAACAGTTCTATGGTGTTTTGAGACTCTCTGCTCATTCTGGCCCTATTATTTTGGCTTTAAACTTTGGAAAATATTAACGACAGCCCTTTGAGCTGTCAATAGTCTCTGTGGATGTGTAAAAAGTGTATTGAAATTTGTAAAAAAATATATAGAAGTGAAAATGTTTTGGGAAGTGTAAAACATACATTGGGATTCCCAACTTTGTTTGGCATTTGTACCCAGCCCATTGGGCTGTCTTTGGCACGACCCTTAAACTTTTTACCTTTGTACATATGCAGGGAGTCCAAGACGTGAGCATAGCTCTAGTCCAATCCATTCAAGGGAAGATCCTGCGAGTGACTCTGATCCTCGGCGAAGGAAAGATGATGGGAGGGACTTTGATAGGGATTCTGGTGGGAATCATCATGACCGAAGTGGTGATTCATACAGGTATTTTGATCGGCAGTCCTCTAGAAGTTCTCATAATTACCAAAGGCAGGATGACTATGACAGACGTGAAAAGCATACAGCTGAAGTGAAAAACTACTCATCGTCTCGTTCTGGTCGAGAGTCAAGGGTTAGTATTCAATCTGATCATACAAGGAGAGAAAGTGAGCATTACAGATCAAGAGACCATTTGCATGGTGATGACAGGTATTCCCGAGATAGATCTGATGGTTCAGGGAGGAGAAGCAGGGATAAGGAGAAAGAAACTTCATCTCTCGAGTATCAGAAGTATAAAGGCAAGGATTCATTATCTGACCGAGCTGGATCTGGCCGGAGATACACTAACTCCAATCTTGAAGATATAAAGTATGGGGAGTGGGACAGGTATAAGGGGGATGGAGATGGTCGGGATGAAAAGAGGGACTATGTGAGGAGTTCAAGGGATTATAGAAATGATTGTTCACCTGTTCGTGAAGAACATAGGGGGCATCGGAATGACTCAACTTCACGCAGGGATAGTGCCAGACATCGGTTGAAAGAAGCTTCTAAAAGTGACCCTAGAGAATTGGATGGTGAGAAGAATGCCAAAAAGAAAAAGAGGAAATATGATGATCAGGAAACTGGCAGGCACAAGGACCGATATGTTGGAGAACCGGGGGAGCAGTTTGAAGAGAGTAAGTACTCTTACAGTGAAAATCAAGAATCCAATGACAAAATGGCAAAACTATTTAGCTTAGGCACTGATTATGGGAAAAATGGTAATTCTTGCATTATCTTTTGTAGTTTTTCCCTTTATTTCTTTAGTTTTCAAGAGGGTCACTTACATTTCTATAATTGTGCGTTATTGATCAATTAGTTTCGAAGTTTACAACTGGAGCTAATGAAAGACAGTCTTCAAGTTCAAAGCAAGCCCAGGAGCTTGTTGTTAAGGTGACTTCAGAGTCCCCTGCAAAAGTTTTGGAATCTGCTAATGATATAGATGCTGCAAAAGTTGCTGCAATGAGAGCTGCAGAATTAGGTATTGCAGTATCTTCATCTAGTTTTGTTGGTATTGTCTCTTACAGAAATTTTTTTTCTTTTGTTTTTATGATGTTTACTATTCTGAATTTCCTTGTATATGAATATATATGCTTTTATCTTTATGAAATTTGTTGAGTTCTATTTTTTTTGTCTTTTCTTTTCAACCATGATAATTTAGCAATATATGTGCTTATAGTTATATGACATGTACATGTGTAGTTTTATTCTCGAGGGAGTATGTAGCTGTTAGTGCAAGCAGATAATATTGATATGCAAACAGACACTGATTGATGAATGTTACTAATTTATTAGCCTTTGACCTTGTTATCTTTTATCTTTGTGACACATTGGTAGTTTATGATTTGTTTGAGTGAAAATTCATTGGTAATTCATTTCTTTATTCTATTGTATTGTAGATACTATAGCGAGAAACTTCACTCTAGAACTATGATAGGTGTTTGTATTTGATAAATTGTTGACTATTAACTACTCTAAAAGAATAGGCTATTATAGAGGGGCAACTTTATTATGTACATTCTTAATGCACCCCCTCTTGTGCACCTCCAATCTCTCCTCCATGAGTGGGCCAAACACATGAAAGTTATATAATTATTGGGTAGGTGTTGAGGTTTGAACACATGATCTATTGCTTGCTTTGGTATCATGATAAATCACCACTATTTCCAAAAGCTTAAGCTATTAGGCCTAAGAGGCACGGCAAGGGCATGGGACATAGCGATTCTGAAAAAAGGTAGGCTATGGACGCATTGGGATATGATAAAAAAAAATGCAATTTTCCACTTTACCCCCTCTTTGTTTCCAAATATTTTACTTTGTTGTCAAATCAGCTTTTCAAAATTTTTAAAAAAACCACATGTGAACAATACAAAAGGGTAGTGCAACAGGGACAAGGAGTCCCTAAAAAAGGGGAAGATACATACGGTCCTACACCAGACTTCCAAATGCTCTTCGAAGGAAAATAATCTCTCTCCTCACCAATGATTAAAGTGAAAAGATTTCTCCGAAAACTTCTCCTTGCCATGTATCAATCTCATCCCATCCCATTCCATCCCATCCCATCCCATCCCATTTCTAGGAATCTCAATTTGTTAAAGGAATGCAACCATTGCCCCGAATTCCCCATTATAAAGGTATCTAATAAGGGGTGGTTCCCTTACCACTGTAAAGTCCTTAGCAGTCTGCTACCGAAGGACTCTTGTTAACCACAATGCTGTATAGGGACTGGGAATGCCACCAACAAAGTAATGCCTTGCACCACACATCATGTCAAAATTAAATCCTTCTCCCATCACCAAGCTCAATTTTCACAACCTCCTTCGATGTCTTTCCACAAACCCACTTCATATGTTTCATGGTCTTCCATGGACATCCATCCCCTTTGATCGACACTAAATTTGCAATTGATCACTCTCTCCACAACTGCCCATCCTCCTTTACGTATATCCACAGCCACTTCCCAGTAGCTCTTGGTTAAACTAGCAAAAATGGCGAACTCAATCTTGATTTGGAATTTGAGTTCCTTCCCCCATATCTTCCCACAACAAAATCTGTCTTTTCACCACTGAATAAGAATAGAAAAGAAACAAAAAATAGGTTGGCAAGCTTGCTGAAGTCCTCTTAATCAACTTTATCACCCTTGAATAAATAGTCTTTTCCAGGTAAGTGAAACAGTCTGTGAGTAACATGGTTAATATTGGCTAATCATGACTTTAATTTAAGTATTTTACCATCCTTTTAAGTTTTCTATTAAAATTCTGTGGAAGACAAAAAAAGATGTTTCCAACTTTAGTTTGATAGGCAATCTATATAGTCATTCAGTCTATATGCTAAATAATTAGGGTAAACTATTTATAAAAAAAAAAAAAAACACTAATAATTATTAGGGTAAACTATCAGTAAGTCATAATAGTTGGACTTAGTTCCAATCAAGCCCTATTGAAAATAAGTCCTAGTCTAAAAATAACTTTCGTGATATTTTTTGCATGTCACTAAAAATTGACAATTAGCGATCTTTTTTTTTATCATGGTTTTTATAAATTGCCTCTAAGACTTACAATTAGTGACGTTTTTCTGTGACGAATTTTTCAAATTGTCGTTGAAAGTTAAAAATTAGTAGTTTTTTTGTGATGATTTTTTTAAACTGGCGCTATAACTTATAATTAGTGACATTTTTTGTGACAGAATTTTCTAACTGTCGTTGAAAATTAACAATTAGTAACGTTTTGATAAAAAAATGTCATTAATTCTCACCGGACCTATTGGGTAATAAGTCTACCTAATAAGACATGGGTGTAAGTCTCAAATAATTATCACATTTTGACATCAATGCAGTCTGCTAATTTTGTTTGTTTGTTTTTTATTTTTTGTTTATCTCCTGTAGTTAATAGGAACCTCATTGGAACGGGTTACATGTCTACTGATCAAAAGAAGAAGCTGCTGTGGGGGAATAAAAAGAGCACTACTGCTGAAGAGGTATTAATTAAGATTATTAGTTCATGCAGTTTTATAGTTAGTTGTTTATTTATCCTTCTCATTGGCGATGTGTGTGTAGAGGAAGAATGTAGACATGGTTTCAACGCCTAATGTTTCCAAATGGAAAAAACTGTCATAATTTGCTATTGAGTCATAAACTCTGTTATGTTAGATTAGTTGGTGGTGGTTGCTTTTGGAGCACCGAAAAGATTTGTAAGTTAGATGGTCCAAATTCATCTGGATATTCCTTCAAACTATATAACGCACACTATCAAATGTTCTATGTTATTAACCATCTTTATTGCTAGTTCATATTTTTGTTCAATTGTCTTTTTCAAATATTATACAGTTTGGTCATCACTGGGATACGGCTTTGTTTTCTGATCGTGAACGGCAAGAAAAATTCAACAAACTCATGGTAATTCTCCGATCCTTTCATTTGTTTTATTGTTATACAGTTATACTAACTATGAAACTTAAACTGATGCACCTTTCATTGCTTTCTTCTGATTGATTGGTTGTTTTTATTGTTATTATTATTTTCACTTTAGTTATAATTTCTTGCCATCTACTAACACACTTTTAGAGTCTGAGGTTGCCTTGGTACCTATGGCCAATTGTAGGGAGTGAAGGGCGAACTGAAAGTGGAGCACAAACCCGACAACCAAGAAAGCAGTGGCCTCCAAGCCGAGAAGCAGAAGGAACTACAACTGGATTTGGAGAAGCAATACACTGCTGGACTCCGTCGAAGAGATGGCCGAACTGTTGGATTAGGTCTCTGAGAGTCTACTTGGGATGTTTTTGTAGTTGGACAATGACATTTAGCTCCGTTGTGTTGTACCTCTTTGCAAGAATCTTGTCTTTTGTGTTCATTTTTAACTTCTGGCTTGTAAGGGCTAATTGTGCTTTGCCATTTTTATTCAAAATTTTAGATCATGATACATATTTGGCATTATTTAGAACTGAGATCACATGTTCTTGGCCTTTTGAATTTTCGAATTTGGAAATTGTAAGCATTGTGGCTCAGCTGATCAAGCATTAAAATTATCTCATGCAGCATGACCGTAGCTGTTGTTTCTCATATCCCAAACAGTATGCAATATTATCTTTTGCCAGTAGAGTTACTCTAGAAAAGGGGGTTGTCCGATCCTTGCATGAATTGATGAGGATCCATGAAGTCCAACATTCATTCCTTCAAATATGTAGATTGGGAAAATGGACATTTTCTATCTAAAATTTAGCATGGTGTCAATCTATCTCAAGGGCCCTAGTAACTTGATTTTTCCATGAATTCGAGTTAATGGGTGTAATTTTAAAAAAATAGTCATCAGTGGTTGTTGGTAGAGTTGAAGTTGTCAAATATATCAATTTATGCCTAATGGCTCTACATATGGTTCCTTAAACTACTGCCTCCTTATTTGCATTTCCCAATGGAAGATGTCTTTGTTAGGATGAATGCAACTTCAATGTATTTCCCATTGCATCTTATATAGCGAATGTACTCTTTCATATTCAATCTTTTAACAAAACGATGCTTTCTTTCACTAACTCAGTTCGCGAGTCTAGTTATGGAGTGTCGGATTTGCCATATGAAAATATTCTGCTAGAGAATGTACTACATATTCAATCTTTTAACAAACTGATGCTCTTCTTTGACTAGCTCAGTTAGTGAGTCTAGTTATGGAGTCTTGGATTTGCCCTCTAAAAATGTTCTTTTGTAGCTTAATCTTCTTTAGTTACGAAGTAGTTGTTACGTTTGATAAGAAAATTTAGGTTGTATGAAATTACTTGTACCAATAACTAATAATTTTGATCGAAAAAACCATTTTAATTTATTTTGTACCCCTCACTCAATGTGAAAATAAAATTTTGTACTTCTGACTTGAGAAAATGAATCAATCTATGGAGCAAATCTATGGCATTTAAGGGAGGGTAATAAATAAACAAAAAGGTGAGGAAAAATTCTTAGAATTTATTTAATACTACATAAAATGAAATGGAGAATAGTCCAAATTTCGAATGAACAAATTAAACATTTGAAAAGGAGGGCCAAAGAGATCAATTGAGAAGGATTTTCTTATAATCTTATATTATAATATCATAATTAAATTCACATATATTTGAAAAAAAAAATTCACATTTATTTATTAATGTGAGCTCATTACTGTAAGAAATGTACGTCTACTCAACTAATCATCGCTTAATGAGTTGTGATTAATTTTGATGCAAGTGTAAAACATGAGAAAAAATATAACATATAAAAGTGTATAGAAATGTATAAAATACATATAAAATATAACATACAAAAGTGTATAGAAATATATAAAATACATACTGAAATTCTTTTTTATTTTTTATTTTTTTTATTTTTAGGATAAAGTATAAATACACCTTATAAGGTTTGCTTAAAATATAAACTGCCTAATGTAATTCTAGAAATTACATCTCAGTCCCTAAAGTTTCTAATTTCATAACAAATAGGTCTTAATAGTTAAACTTAACTCCCGTTAAGTCCTATTAAAAATAAGTCCTAGTAAAATCGTTGCTAAAAATAATTTTTGTGACAATTTTTTGCATATGTCGCTGAATCAGCTTGTTTGGTTGGGTTTTTGAGGATTCACTTTTCAGAAAATTGAATTTTTTTTTATTTTCCTTGTTTTTTTGTTTTCACTAAATTTTTTAACATTTTAAGCAATTTTTTTAATATTTTAAGCAATTTTTTTAATTTTTAGATGCACCGAACATAAATACATTTAAAAAATATAATATTTGTGAAAAAAAAATCTTTAGAAAATTCACTAAATACCAAAAATACAAAAAATATGAAAATTCAATACATTTTCATATTTTTGTGTATTTATTGATTTTTTGAAATATTTTTTTACCAATATTTTACTTTTTAGATATATCTAATTAAGGTGTATCTAAAAAAGTAAAAATATTGCTTGAAATTTTAAAAATATTCACTAAAAACAAAAAAAATACGAAAAACAAAAAAAAATTCAATTTTTAGAAAATTGAATCCAGACAGTTGAAACCAAACACAGTGAAATTCTAATTTTTTTTTTAGGAAAAATTATAAATAGACCCTATGAGATCTAACTTAAAATATAAACTGCCTAATGTAGTTCTAGAAATTAATCCCACCCCTTGAAATTTCTAATTTCATAACAAATGAATTAGGTAAACTACCAATAAGTCATAATAGTTGAACTTAATTCCCGTTAAGTCCTATTGAAAATAAGTCCTACTAAAATCATCACTAAATATAGTTTTTGTGATTTTTTTGTACATGTCGCTAAAAATTAACAATTATTGACTATTTTTTATTACGATTTTTATAAATTGTCGCTAAAACTTACAATCAGTGACTTTTTTGTATGACAATTTTTTTCAAACTATCACTGAAAGTTGAAAACTAGTGTCGTATTTTTTTGTGACGTTTTTTTTAAATTATCGCTAAAACTTATAATTAGTGACATTTTTTGTGACAACATTTTTAAATTGTCGTTGAAAATTAAAAATTTGTGATATTTTTTAATAGTGTTTGTTGAAAAAAGCTATTAATTCGCACAGGACCTATAGGACAACAAATTTTCCTATTAGGACCTACATGTAACTTGTGGCGGAGCTAAAAAACTAAATCAGAAAGGGCACTTATTAATTACAACTTCAAATTTTTTTTTTTCCATAACTAACAATAAAAAGATAATAATAATTTTTGAATTAATATTAAGTACAAAAACTTAAATAAATTATTACAATAGTATTTCACATAAAATTTTATAAATAAAATTGAAAGGAAAGTATTACGTGTAACTAGTATATCATGGATAATGCAAAAAAATCATATATTTAAGTTTTAAAATAAATTATATAATGGTAAGATAAATAAAAATTTGACAAAATTTGAGTAAAAATTTCATACAATAGTAATATCTCGGTATCATTGACATATGATATTACTAACCAATAGTAAAGTAACATATGAAGGGTGAACTCTATATACAAATTTAACTAACACTCTAGTAACTTTTATAAATATAGTGAGATTAATTATATTTGCATATCAATAATGATGGATATTACCTTTATGTTAAGATTTTTTCACAAAATTTTCATACATAAAAATATAATTTGTTGTAGTCCTTTTATTTTCAATAAAACAATCACTATTATTCTCATAAATTTAAAAATGTCGTTGACATTTTATTCTAAATATTATTTTTGTTTAAAATTTTATTTATATACATATGTAAATAAAAATAAAAATTCAAAACCCAAGGGGGCATGTGACCCCTGGTCATCATGTGGCTCCGCTATTGCACGTAAGTCTCCCTTTTATTAATAAGTTTAGTCATTTTATTAGTTGATGCCTGTTCATTCTTCTTAGTTAAAATTAATTTTTTTTTCTTCAGATTTTTAGTTAGAACAAGGAAGGAAAATACTCATCCACCAACAAAAAGAGATGGACAAAACTAATGGTATAAACTTATATGTCAATTTAAATGAATAAAACAAAAAAAAAGAATTATGATTTGTTGCAATTTCTAATGAAAAGATTTATCACAGATGCAGTTTTAGAATGTCATGCTCGACAAAGAAATTGATATGCCAAATTTACACCTGAACAATGAAAACAATATATTGAAAATATTTCAGATAATAAGAAAAGAAAATGCAAAGGCCCGAACACATTGGACAATACAACTTACTCTTTGGAAGGGCATGATGAGACAATTCCAACGAATGGTAAACATATAAAATTAATTATTATTTTGGACAACTATTATATAGATTTGAATCTAACGCCTGTAGTTTGTTTTACATATAAGAAAAATAGCCGACACATCATCGCAAATTGTTTGCTCTCACACATGAATTACGTAAAATGACACCTTATAACTTTTGTAAGACTAAAAGGTTTGAATATGAACCTCCAAGCTTTTGTTGCTATAATGGAGAAATAGTTATTGCAAGCCCTGAAGTTCGAGAATATCTAAAATCCATATTCACTTCTCGAACTGTAGAGACTGTTGAATTTCGTAGACATATATGAGTATATAATAGCATTTTTGCATTCATATCGTTTGGCGTCAAATTAGACAAAGAATTGGCAAATTCTAAATGAGGTATTTATTGGTATGTCGTCAAAATTTTCTTATGTACATAAACAAAAAACCTCTTACGCAATTATTATATATAACTTAATATGAAATAATAGTTAACTTTAAATTATTTTTACTATTATGTCAAATGTATTTGGCTTAGTACACAAAGTTGAGCCTCTTTCATTGATCACAAGAACAAGAGCAATTGGCAAATTAATGAAGAAAAATATATATTTGAAAGATTTAAGGTATGAATTATAGTAACTCTTAAGTTACAAAATAAAAAATATTGAAAGTACTGAAATTTTATATTTTTCATTGTCACAGCCCTCAATCTATTTTTCTTACATTATCGGGGGATGTGGCCCAAAACAAAAGAGAAAAACTAGAAGATATAGCAAAAGAAAGACCAGTAGTTGCAATATCCAAGGTAAAAGTGTCAATATATGCAGATACATTTAAACACTTAAAATAATATTATATATTAAATTATTATTATTGCCTCATGATGAAAATATATAAATTACTAATTATATAGATTTACAATTTTACATTGTTTAATATATATACTCACAATTTTTTTTGGATCAAGTGTAATATCTATATCCACAATCTCAACAACTACGATTCAAATAAACCCGACAACACCTGAAGCTGATAGTATTAGAGAATGGTATATTAAAAAGGGTGAATTACAATAACAGTCCCTATAGTTTGGGATTTGTGTCACTTTGGTCATTGACTTTTCAATTGTGACATATTTGACCTTAAATTTTGAATCTTGTTCTAAATAAAGACAATTGAAGATACCATTGCTCAATTTCAAGGGCAAAGTCATCAATTTGATAAAATATAAATTAATTTGACAAAAATAAATGTCAAAAAAATATTTTTGAATTTTTAAAAATAATTTCTACCCACCAAAGATAAAATTATGTAAAATTGATAAATCTTTTAGATATTTACTATTTATTTTTTTTACAAAATTAATTTTTATTATGTATTTGGATGATGATCATGTAATGGTTGATTATTAGGCATTTAATGTGTAATCGATATATTTAATATATGAAATGTTCTTTGTTTTGGATTTTTTGATTTAATGGATTGGTTTAATAATAATATCAAAGTTGTCACTATATTTGACTTTTGAAAAAATAGAAACTAATTTAATAAAAATAAAAACAACCGCCCATTACATGATAATCATCCAAACACATAATAAAAATTAATTTGGTAAAAAATAAATAAATAAATGTTTAAAAGATTTATCAATTTTATATAATTTTATCTTTAGTGGGTAGAAATAATTTTTAAAAATTCAAAAATATTTTTTTGACATTTATTTTCGTCAAATTAGTTTATATTTTATCAAATTGACGATTTTGCCTTTGAAATTAAGCAATGATATTTTTAATTGTCCTTATTTGGAACAATATTCAAAATTGAGGGTCAAATGTATCATAATTAAAAAGCCAAGGACCAAAGTGACACAAGACCTAAACTATATGAACCGTTAGTGTAATTCGCCTTATTAAAAAACATAATTGTTTCTATTTATATATTTACAGTTTTTATACAATAAGAAAATTAACAAATATTATGTGTAGTTGCAATAAAAAAAACGGTTGAAAGCAAGTCAGGTACAACCTTATGGGCAACAAATAAGAAAATTAACAAATATTATTAGTGACGTTTTTTTGGGATGAATTTTTCAAATTGTCACTGAAAGTTAAAAATTAGCGGCCTTTTTGTGACAATTTTTTAAAACTGTTGTTAAAACTTATAATTAGTGACATTTTTTCTGACAGAATTTTCAAACTATCATTAAAAATTAACAATTAGAAACATTTTTCAATAGTATTTGATAAAAAGATGTCATTAATTCTCACAGTACCTATTGGGCAATAAATCCACATAGTAAGACATGTAAGTCTCCCAAATAATTATCACCTTTTGACATCAATGCAATCTGCTCATTTTTTTGTTTGTTTTTTTATTGTTTGTTTATCTCCCGTAGTTAATAGGAACCTCATTGGAACAGGTTACATGTCTACTGATCAAAAGAAGAAGCTGCTGTGAGGGAATAAAAAGAGCACTATTGTTGAAGAGGTATTAATTAAGATTATTATTTCATGTAGTTTTATAGTTAGTTGTTTATTTATCCTTCTCATTGGCGATGTATGTGGAGAGGAAGAATGTAGACATAGTTTCAACGCTAATGTTTCCAAATGGAAAAAACTGTCATAATTTGCTATTGAGTCATTAAACTCTGTTATGTTAGATTAGTTGGTGGTGGTTGCTTTTGGAGCACCGAAAAGATTTGTAAGTTAGATGGTCCAAATTCATCTGGATATTCCTTCAAACTATATAACGCACACTATCAAATGTTCTATGTTATTAACCATCTTTATTGCTAGTTCATATTTGTTAACATGTATTTTAATATTATACTGTGTTATTGTTGGCTTTTCTTTTCTTTCCCTCCAAGTTTTCAAGTCCACCATGCTTATCTATCCAAGTCTTCTCCAAGTCATCCGTTCCTTATCCACCAAGACAATCTCCAAGTCTTTGCCAAGTCTTGGTCTTGGTCCACCAAGACTTATCCATTCCAAGTCCATCTTTACTTAGTCACCAAGATAGACTCTTATATATAATTTGAACTTATGTCTTATCTTGGGTGAACACTAGTGAAGAAGTTTGTTATTTTGTTATGTCTTGAGTGAGATTATCAGGCAAATAAAAAAGGTGTGTGTGATAAAGTTTTGGGTTTAACAGTTTTGGGTTTAATCAATTGTGCAGTATTGGTGAACCATACGACTTAGTCGGGCTGTTGTATCTTGGGGGGGACAAGTCAAGGTTTTTTTACTGCACCGGTGTGAGGCTTTGCCTAACCGCAGAGTGCTTGAATCTCCTTAAAGAGAGCGAATTTCCCGCGCCTCAGCCCTTTCAATAATTATTGTAACTTTATTTTTTGTATTTTCTGGTGTTTTATTTGTAATTATCACCAACAATTTTAAGGAGATTCAAGTAGCAAAAATCCATGGAGCCAGTACTGGAGAAACTCAACGAGAATACCGGCGATCTCAACAAGCCCTTTCGGTTCAAGGGAGCTCATTTCAAGAGATGGAAATGCAACGTGCTTTTCTACCTCAGTCTCTTCAAGGTGGCGTATATCCTAACCGAGAAAAATCCAAACAAAGTCCCCACTGAAGAGATGACCGACGAGGAGTATGCTGCTCATCTTGAAAAAATCAAAAAATACAACATAGATGAGTATAAATGTCGATACTATCTTTTAAATTGTCTTTCAGATCAATTTTATGATTATTATGATACTACTTACACCACCGCCAAGAAAATTTGGAAAGCCTTGCAGAATGAATATGACACTGAAGAGGCAGGCGCTAAAAAATATGCTGCAAGCCGTTTTTTCCGCTATCAGATGATAGATGGAAAATCAGTGGTAGAGCAAGTTCAAGATTTTCAGATGCTAGTGGTTGAAATTAGATCTGAAGGCATCAAAATTGGAGACAATCTTGTTGTAGCAGGTATTGTTGACAAACTTCCATCATCTTGGAGGGAGTTCCAGAAGTCGATGCGTCACAAGCAAAAAGAGACGTCCTTGGAGACTCTAATCACACGGATTCGGGTGGAGGAGGAAGCACGAGGACAAGATGCGCTTATGACACAAGAGCATTCCACTGCGAAGGTAAATTTAACTTCTGGAAATACTTTACCTAAAGGTCGATTTCATAAAAATAGTCACTTGAAGCCAGTTAAGAAAATTTGGAAAAATACTGGAAGGTCACAAAATAAAAATTACCCGAGGCAAAAGAAATGGAACCAAGAACCCCCTTCACAAGATATGACAAATGTGACATGTTTTGTGTGTGGCAAAAGTGGGTATATTGCTCGAACTTGCAAATTTCGGAAACAACAGCCTCGACCACAGGCTAATGTTACCGAGGAACCATTTGTGGCTATGGTCACACATATTTTTATGGTTCAATCTGTGGAAGGGTGGTGTGTAGACTCTGGTGCCAATAGGCATGTCTGCTATGATAAAGATTGGTTCAAAAATTTCACTCCTTTTAATGAGGAGAGGACTGTCATGCTTGGTGACTCCAGTTTAACCAAGGTGCTTGGGTATGGGGATGTTGAGCTGAATTTTACCTCTGGACGTGTGCTTGTTTTAAAAGATGTGTTGTACACACCGTCCATGAGGAAAAATTTGATGTCGTGTTATTTGCTCAACAAAGCTGGTTTCAAGCAGACTATTGAATCTGACCAATATGTAATCACTAAAAAAGGCATATTTGTGGGGAAAGGATATGCTTGTGATGGAATGTTTAAATTAAATGTTGAGAATAAGAAAACACATGTTTATGTTTACATGCTGTCTTCTATGAATTTTTGGCATGCTCGTCTGTGTCATATTAATAGCCGATATGTGGGAGTCATGAGTAGTTTAGGATTAATTCCCAAACTAACAAATAAGTTTGAGAAATGTGAAATTTGCAGTCAAGCAAAAATAACTAAAAGGCCTCATCAAAGTGTGGTGAGAAATATTGAATTGTTAGAATTAATTCACACTGACTTATGTGAATTTGAAGGAATTTTAACACGTGGTGGAAATAGATATTTTATCACTTTTATTGATGATTTTTCAAAATACACTTACGTATACTTGTTGAAAAATAAAAGTGATGCTTTTGAAAAATTTAAAGAATTCATTCTTAAAGTTGAAAATCAATTCGGTAAAAAGATTAAAAGGTATAGAAGTGATAGAGGCCGGGAGTATGAATCTTTTGGATTCAACTCGTTTGCTCAGTCTTTGGGAATAATCCATGAAACTACTCCACCATATTCACCTGCATCTAATGGTGTAGCAGACAGGAAAAATATAACTTTAACTGATTTAACAAATGCTATGCTAATTGAAGCAGGTGCTCCTTCAAATTTGTGAGAAGAAGCAATTTTAACTGCATGTTATGTTATGAATAGAGTGCCACATAAAAAAACAAAAGTTACACCTTTTGAGTTGTGAAAAGGCTATAAGCCAAATTTGAGATATTTGAGGGTTTGGGGTTGTCTAGCTTTTGTTAGACTTGTGGACCCTAAAAGACCTAAATTAGGTGTGAAAGCTACCACTTGTGCCTTTATTAGATATGCAACAAATAGTACAGCCTATAGATTTTTTGATATTGAAAACAAAATAATTTTTGAATCAGGTGATGCAATTTTTCACGAAGAAAAATTTTCTTTTAAATCTAAAAATGGTGGGGGTCAAAATTATCAAGAAAATATTTTATCTGAAACTGGTTCCTCTACTCCTCTTTTACAAAACCAAGATCCTATAGTTTTTGAACCTAGAAGGAGTAAAAGAGCCAGATTAGAAAAAGATTTTGGCCCTGATTGTCATGTTTTTAATGTGGAGGAAACTCCATTAACTTTACAAGAAGCTTTGGCATCTCTTAACTCTGTTTTTTGGAACGAGGCTGTAAATGATGAGATGGAATCATTATTATCCAATAAAACTTGGGTATTAGTAGATTTACCACCAGGTTGTAAAACTATTGGCTGTAAATGGGTTTTGAGAAAAAAACTTAAACCGGATGGAACTATTGATAAATATAAAGCAAGGCTTGTTGCAAAAGGTTTTAAACAACAAGCAGATCTTGACTTTTTTGATACATTTTCTCCGGTTATTAGAGTTACATCCATTAGATTATTAATTGCAGTGGCTGCAATTCATGATCTAAAAATTCATAAAATGGATGTTAAAACAGCCTTTTTAAATGGAGACCTGGGTGAAGAAATCTATATGGATCAATCTGAGGGTTTTGTGGAACCCGATCAAGAAAGCAAAGTGTGCAAGCTAGTTAAATCCCTCTATGGCTTAAAACAGGCTCCTAAACAGTGGCATGAGAAATTTGATTCCTGCATGATTGAGAATGGCTATAAAACGAATGAATGTGATAAATGCATTTACTATAAATCTGAAGAGAATTCACATATCATTATTAGCCTCTATGTGGATGATTTACTTATATTTGGCTCTAATTTGCATATCATCGTGGAAACTAAAAATATGCTTAGTAGCCATTTTGATATGAAAGATCTTGGTGAGGCTAATTATATTTTGGGAATGAAAATTACCAAAACCTGTGATGGTATATTTCTTGATCAGTCGCATTATGTTGAGAAAATTTTGAGAAAATATAATTTTTATAAGTGCAAGCATGTTCTTACTCCTTTTGATCCTCATGTGCATTTATTTCCTGTTGAAAATGATGAGGATGTAATTAATCAAAAGGAATATGCTAGTATGATTGGTAGCTTGCGTTATGCGACTGACAGTACTAGACCTGACATTGCCTATGCAGTTGGAGTACTTAGCAGGTTTACTAGCAAGCCTGGCAGTGATCACTGGCTAGCCATTGAGCGTATTATGAAATATTTATCTGGTACCATAAAATATGGCTTGTTTTATAATAAGTATCCTGCAGTACTTGAAGGTTACAGTGATACCGATTGGAATACCTTGTCAGGTGATTCATTATCAACCACTGGTTACTTATTTACATTGGGAGGTGGTGCAATAAGTTGGAAATCAAAAAAACAAACCATTATTGCTAATTCAACAATGGAGGCTGAGCTTATTGCTTTAGCTACAGCCAGTGAAGAAGCAAATTGGTTGAGAGATTTGTTAAATGAAATCTCTTGCTGGGAAAAACCGATTCCACCTATATTGATTCATTGTGATAGCACCGCAGCAATTAGTTGAGTTAATATCCGTTATTATAACGGTAAATCCAGACCTATCAGAAGAAAACACAATACTGTGAGATCTTATATGAATAATGGCATCATAAATGTGGATTATATTAAATCTGGTGATAATCTTGCAGATCCATTAACTAAGGCCTTAGCAAGAGATAGAGTCTGGAATACATCGAGGGGGATGGGGTTAAAGCTCATTGAATATAGCAGGAGCTATGTATAAGGATACTCAACTCAGGGACCAGAGATCCTGTAACTGGGTTCAATGAGAAAAACGATCATATGATGGCCGTGAGAAATGCACTAAATTACTTTTTACCCATCCCTATGATGTAAGTGCATTTATCCTGTAACGTTGTAGAGGTTGAGTTATTAAAAGAACTCTTAATGAATTTCTGTAGCTCTTCTTGAGTGGGGTGTCATAGTTACAGGAGCACCCTTGACAGAATTCACCTATGTGAGTGTGGTAGTGGGGCCGCTACCTATGAGATTTGGGCTAATTCTCAAACACACTCATGAATCCTAGGATCGCACAAGGCCGTAATGTGCTAGCTTTTAATGCTTTTGTGAACACCTGGAATATTATGTGTGTGCAATAATTATTTATTTCCCTTAAGTAGTCATAGTTCAATGCTGAGCATACTATTGGCTCTGGAGTATATATTATTGTCTCACTAATGGAGGTTCAATGCAGAGCACACCTACCATGATGCATAATATCCTTATTTGCCTAATAATCTCAGTTTTTGTTACCTATAATATTAAAATAGGTGGGGGAATGTTAGCAGGTATTTTAATATTATAATGTGTTAATGTGTTATCATTGGCTTTTCTTTTCTTTCCCTCCAAGTTTTCAAGTCCACCATGCTTATCTATCCAAGTCTTTTCCAAGTCATCCGTTCCTTATCCACCAAGACAATCTCCAAGTCTTTGCCAAGTCTTGGTCTTGGTCCACCAAGACTTATCCATTCCAAGTCCATCTTTACTTAGCCACCAATATAGACTCTTATATATAATTTGAACTTATGTCCTACCTTGGGTGAACACGATTGAAGAAGTTTGTTGTTTTGTTATGTCTTGAGTGAGATTATCAGGCAAATAAAAAGGGTGTGTGTGATAAAGCTTTGGGTTTAACCAATTGTGAAGTATTGGTGAACCATACGGCTTAGTCGGGCTGTTGTATCCTGGGGGGGACAAGTCAAGGTTTTTCTGCTGCACCGGTGTGAGGCTTTGCCTAACCGCAGAGGGCTTGAATCTCCTTAAAGAGATCGAATTTCCCGTGCCTCAGCCCTTTCAATAATTATTGTAACTTTATTTTTTGTATTTTCTGGTGTTTTATTTGTAATTATCACCAACAATATTTTTGTTCAATTCTCTTTTTCAAATATTATACAGTTTGGTCATCAGTGGGATATGGCTTTGTTTTCTGATCATGAACGGCAAGAAAAATTCAACAAACTCATGGTAATTCTCCGATCCTTTCATTTGTTTTATTGTTATACAGTTATACTAACTATGAAACTTAAATTGATGCACCTTCCATTTCTTTCTTCTGATTGATTGGTTGTTTTTATTATTATTATTATTATTATTATTATTATTATTATTATTATTATTATTATTTTCACTTTAGTTATAATTTCTTGCCATCTACTAACACACTTTTAGAGTCTGAGGTTGCCTTGGTACCTATGGCCAATTGGAGGGAGTGAAGGGAGAACTGAAAGTGGAGCATAAACCCGACAACCAAGAAAGCAGTGGCCTCCAAGCTAAGAAGCAAAAGGAACTACAACTGGATTTGGAGAAGCAATACACTACTAGACTCCGTCAAAGAGATGGCCAAACTATTGGAGGCAATGGTATCTTTAATTGTCTTTATTTGGAACAAGATTCAAAATTGAGAGTCAAATGTGTCATAATTGAAAAGTCAGGGACCAAAGTAAGACAAGACCTAAACTACAGGAACCGTTAGTGTAATTTGCCTTATTAAAAAACATAATTGTTTCTATTTCTATATTTACAATTTTTATACAATAAGAAAATTAACAAATATTATATGTGTAGTTGCAATAAAAAAACAGTTGAAAGCAAGTCAGGTACAACATTATGGGCAACAAATAAGCAAAGTCTTAAACAAGTGAAGATAGAATATTTGATGGAATGTTGATTACTTAATTTCAGGTACATAATTTATCCTAATAATAATTAAAATTTCCAAATATCATGATTTTTCTTCTACTTCATGTAGACACCCCATTTTTTACGGCCCTTCAAGACTTTGATGTCCTTTCAGGTACACCCGATGATGAGCCTATTTGCTCGCCAAGTGCTCAAAGTCCTCAGCGGAACGCCACAACTTTGAGCCTTTTAAACCCTGCATCATTTTTGTCTCATTTTTGGACCATGCCTTGGTCTTTTCAGCGTGCAACCTCTGGTGGCCTACCGGCCATCCCTAGAGGCTGCCGGCCATCACTTTTGGATTGTCGGCCACTGATGTGGCTTGCCGACCACCAGTGATGGCCGGCCGACCACCAGTGTTTTCTGCAGATATTTTATCCCAGCTGTGCCAGTTGTTTGCACAGATGCTTGCATCTGTCTACACGTGGAGAGCTGGATCCCCTTGTAGAAATTTCATGTTTTCTATATATAGGGACCCCCTCTCACATGTTTTGAGGTTAGAAAATTTTAGACTCAAAATTTTTTCTCTCTCTACAATTCTCTCTCTTTACAAATTCTTTACACTTTTGCTACTTACATTACACTCTTGCCTATACACCCTTAACCAAATCCTCTCATCTCTGAGCTGGTGTGTTCTTGAGCTTGGTTTGAGCTCTAGAAGGTGTATTTGTTTGGAATTGTGGCCTAGAGTTACTCTTCTCTTCAAAAGGTATAATACTTGCTTTATTAGCTTGTTTTACATATTTGTTTTCCTATCTTTTTCCCATTGTTTTGGGCTGTTTTTGAGCTATAAAAAACTTTGTTTTTGTAGGCTGAAATTGGTGTTTTTGGCCATTTACAGTTAGCGGGTGGTTCATCCATTTTCATTTCTTGTTTATAAGGCCATTTCACCTTTGTTTTCCATTTTGAAACCATCTTTTCTTGGGCCTTTAAACACTGATTTTCAGTGGTAAAAATCAGGTTTTGAAGTCCAAATTTGGAGGGGTTTGTCTCCCCTCCTTGTGTCTTGTTTGCTAGCCTAGTTGGTGCCATGCTTTAGCTTATTTTTCAAGCTTGTTGTATCTTTATTCCAGCATGTTTTAGGCTCTAAATTGGACTATTTTCCCTCTATTTTTGGTTGTTTGTTGCATTTGAGTCTTATATTACATAGTTGTAGTGTAATAGCCCTCACAAGCTTGGTGTTTAGGCCTTTAGACACCACTTGTTTGAGTTGATTGCATGTTTTTGGTGCTTTCCACACTTAATTTCAGCATTAACAATCTCTGCAACCTCCCTCCTTTCTTGGCTTTTAATTTTGCTTTGAAAGTGGTTCCAAGTCACTTGTTTGTCTAACTGTGGAATTGAGGTTTCATACTTAATGGTTTAATCCCTTAGGGGGTTCATTACCAACGGTATGATACTTCTTTCATACCTAAAACAACTTGTGTTTTGAGCCCTCTTTCCATTAGATGACTTTAATTCACCTTTGAGACTTAATTGGATTAAAGGATGGTTGGTAAGTTAAAATAAGTAACTAAAACTTGGGATTAAAAGATGAGTAAGATAATAACTTGGTGTGTTCAATTGGACGTTAATTGAACACATGGAACTTGGACCATTTCATACTTGCTAGTGATTAAATGATCCAAGTCTCCAAGGTCAACTTCTTTCCTTGATCTTCCATGAAAGGGAGGAGGTTTGTGTCTCATTTTGCATTTATTGAACTTGCAAATCTTGAATCACAAGCCATCATGCAATGAAATTGCTTGAATTGATGGTTTGTGGCTTAAGTTCACCTTTCCTTGGATTTGTTCATGAAAATGATGGGTGAGTTGTGCAAACAATCGGTGAGAATACCTTCTTTTGCTCTATCTGTCCTCTGTTGCAGCAAGATGAACCAGTGTATCAGTGGCCGGCAAGTGATCCATGGCCGGCAGGCCACTTTCATAGCTGGCAGATGGCTGGCAATCTTCACCAGTGGCCGACTGGCCACCGATGTAAATCTCAGCAGAGTGTTGGTAAGGAGGAGCAAAATTGTTCTGGAAGTGTTCAATTGTGCAAACAAAGGCTTCCGAGAGCAAAGCGGAGGTCTTTTTCGGAGCGAAAACCGAGCATGCGCGTGCACATTTTTCATTTCCCAAGGCAGAGTAGCTAATTGGCTTAGTTTAGTTACTTAGTTTAATTATTAGTTGTAATTGTTTTGTAATTATTTAATTAGTTAGTTAGCTAATTAGTTCATTTGTTGTTGTAATAATTAGTTTAATTAGCTTAATTAACTTAGCTAGCTTATTCATTTGGACTCTCCTTCGTGAGAGCAAAATATTGTAATAATGTGTATGTCTTCCAACCTTACGTCTTTTTCCCTTTTATTTATCTGCTTTTAATGGTTAGATTAAGGACATATTTCAATTAGCATACCTTATGCTTGCATTCATTCATCTTGTATTGCATGCACCGAGGCTCGACGCATCATTCAAACTGCATTGTCATTTCAATACATTCTTTGAATACGTGTTTAACCGTATGTTATTCGATCCATATGCCATATTAGTAGCCGAGCCTATTAATTGCATTATTGCATGCATTGCATTAGACATTTTGCATAGTTAGGAATCATGTATACTTTTCTAACTCATATCTTCTTAGCTTGGAGTACTAGGTGAGTTTTTAGTGTTTTAGCATACTTGCATGAGTGTGAGTGATTGCCATGTCTAGCATGCTTACCATGAGGCTAAGTGCTTATTTGTTAAACTGCTTAAGTGCTTGTGGATGAAGACTTATTGTTTGAATTGGAACGATTCAATGAATGTACATTGTTAAGCCCACTTTATTGAGTGGCAAATTCGCAAACTTTAAGCCCACTTAAGGTGGCAAAATCAAACCCTTTTCACAAAACAAACATTGAAGTTGAATTGTTCCAATTTGGGCAAACTAGTCTATACTTGCTTGCGCGCATCACATAGTAATGCTCGTCTAATAACCGGCAAAGGAGCACATAATGTTGATAAAAATCATATCATGATTAGTAGAGGCCAATCTTTGATCGGGCGAGCAAGGGTGCTTAATTCATGACCTTCCCCTCTCGTGCCTAAGTTTCGGAGTCGAGGCAACTTTGGTGATGACGGACACGTGGCCTTTGGCATGAGTCATGGGTTTCCTAAATTTTTCCAAAATAAAATATTTAGGTGGCGACTCTATATCTGAAAAAGCAGTCCAATTTTGGCATTTTGATTCAAAATTGATTTTCCAAAAAGACTTGCCGGATTTGGACTCTTTGGTGTTTATCAATTTCACATTGCACTTGTGAAAATGGATTTAGAACCGCGGGAGTCCGAACTGTAGGGCTTCTTTCGAACCTTCCGAAAGGGGGCGCGAAAAAGTAGAGCTACACTTCGCCAAATTAATATTAATGTTAATGCACTATGAATAAAAATATCTATATAGAATACACATTATTCCTTCAAAGCGACAATCATTCGTATAGACAATTTGAACAAACCTTGATATATTGCTTGCAAAGTATGCAATGAGAAGTTCTATCAGGAAAACCTCTTGATGAGTAGTGCGCTAAAGAGAGAGATGGAGTTCAACCAAGAGAAAGGGGAATGGAGGGTGGTAAGAAGACATAGGAAATCAAGCAATGCAAGCAATGGGAATCGGCTGAAGTCATTGGTTACTATGTTCGTGGATAACTCGCTAGACTCTATGAATAATGAATGGTTGATGCAATTATATGGAGGTGTAGGGGAGGTCTAGGATGTGTACATTTCTAAAAAAACTAAGTAAAAGATCCAAACACAAGTTCGGTTTTATCAGATTCAAAACAAAGGAGGAGGCAGATTGAGTTGTGGAAACAGTCAATAGGGTCATAGTGAGGGACTGCAGGTTGTTTGCAAAGATGGAAACTTTTCACAAGGAAGGGAAATGAATGGTGGGAGTGACAAAGACAGTGTTGCTGTGGAGTCAACATGATTGCAATAGGATACCCCTAGAGGAAGTTTGTTAGTAACCAATCTTTCGCAAATGTGGTAAGAGAAGCCAACAAGGCCTGCAACAATCTTTTTCCAACTGTTCAAGCAGATGAGTACGGTAATGAATGGCTAAGTCAAAGTGCATTGGGAAAAACTCATACCTATTGTTCAATAGAAGCGAATGGGGAATTTCTTAAAAGTGTAGGGGTTCTTAATATTCAAGTTGGTGAAATTGGTGGCAAATACATGATTATCACTTTTTCCATTAGTGGAAGAAATGAAGAGGGCGCAGGAAAGACCAAGGTGATTTGATGGATGCTTTGAGGATGTAGTCAAATGGAGCTCAAGCATGAAACATGAATTTGGAAGATTGGTGTGGTTGAATTGCTATGGCATCTCAATTCAATGTTGGAATTCAATCACATTTATCAATATTGGAAAAGCATGGAGAGAGATTGTCAAACTAGAAGATGAAACTATGGAAGGCAAGTCATTTGTAGTGGGGAAAGTGATAATCTTTATGAAACGTCTTGAGATGATTAATCAGATGATGAACATGGTGAGTAAAGGGATATCATATCCAATCAGAGTGGTGGAAGAAGTTATTAGAAGAGACTATTTGTTAAGCTTGAAGCACCGCCACCGACCACTCATCAACAGTCCCAGAAAGTTTAGGTAAGAAGTAAACAGGAGGATGTATGTGAGGACGTGGATGGTGACTTGGCATCCATGGCTGAGTTGGAATCAAGGCATTGGAGGGCTAGCGGTAATGAGTGTGGATCAGAAGAGACATGCTCATCATTGGTAGGAGAAACAAACTGTGAGTTGGGAAATGAGAAACAGCTAGAGGATGCATTGGAAGATAAACAGTTGCCCACACGAATTGCAACAACTCAAAAAGTGGTTGATGATTTTAATAGGAAAGAGGGTCTGATGGATGGGCTGGATCTGAAAACTATTTGCATTTTTTCACCACATCAGTCTAACCCAGGGGAAATTGAATCATAATAGACTAAATGAGGTGATACCCAAAAATCTGGGCACAGAAGAAGACAAGAGAAATCGATAGAAATCAACTTCTTCATCAATTTCATCAGGATCAATCATCAATAGAAATCGAATCATTCTAACCGAAACCCAGGTAGTTTGGGAGATGGACAAAGCATTGGGGTTGAAAGCTTGAAAGTCGGAAAAGGAAATCATTAACAAGATTGTTGAACTTGAAGTACTTGATGAAGAAAGAAGCGATGAGGGGAAATGGCCAGCAGCTGAATTATCTACTGTTAAGAAAGTCAAGTGATGCTTGTTATTTAATGAAGATCTTAATCTAGAATATTAGAGGTTTAGGGAGGAAAACTAAAAGGATTAGCATGAAGAGGAAGCTTAAAGAATAGAAGGTGGATATGGTTTTGATTCAAGAAACGAAGAGGGAAGCGATATTGGAAAAGCTAGTGAAATAGGTGTGGCCAAGCTCTAACTTTAACTTTGTTGAAGTGAATGAGATCGGGAGGTCTTGAGGACTACATTGCATTTGGAACCCAAAACAATTCAGCCTCAAAAACTCGTGCGATAATCATAATTTTATCGTATTAGCAGGTATGATCTCCTCTAATTTTTCTTGTACAGTTGTGAATGTGTACGGTCCAAATGAAGTGGATGCTAGATATAGATTGTGGAAATCACTATTATCTGCCAGAAGCTCTTTCGAAGACCCATGGTGCATGATTGAGGCCGAAGTGTACACCTTTAAGGCCAGTAATTAGGATCTCTTAACCTTACTTGCCAGTCAAATTGTATATTTTATGTCTATTTAATGCCAATCAGGTTGGATCTGGTTGGAGCACAAAATCAGCAAAAACGCAGCATTTTAGCCAAAAAAGTACTTACTGCACGTGCGGAGGACCATTTCCACACGTGCGGCCCAACCAATAAAGCCAAACAGATATTGCAAAAATTGCATGTGCAAAGGGTTTTTCCTGCATGTGCGAAACTCTCTTCGTACGTGTGGTGGTATTTCCCACACATCCAGCCGTACCTTGAAAATTGTGCCTGATGTTTTGAACCTGTTTTGGAAAAGCTGGAGATATAAAAGGAAGAAGAAAAGGTTGGATTAGGGTTCTAAAATTTTCCAAAGAATAGGAGGGGCTAGGGTTTGAAGAGAAGGGTTTCAAGCTTCAATATCTCTCATGGTGGTTTTCTCTTCCTCTACCTCTTCCCACTCCTCCATGAGTAGCTAGTTCTTCTATTTCTAAGGTTTTGATGAAACCCTAGCCAAGTAAATAGGGTTTTCTTTTTTATTTTTGATTATGTAATGGTTTGAACTGTAGCACCTGTATCCTTCAAAGCTTTTGGGAAAGTGTACTCGAATTCTTTAATTTTTATTTTGGAAATCCTTGGTGTTGTTGTATGTTGGTTTTGGAGGAGTATAATCCGATTTAAACTTGTTGGGTTTGGTTGTTCGCACCTGTTCTTGTCAAAAGTTCCTTGGAGACTTAGAAATTCTATTCTAGGGTCAACACCGGCCTTCCTAAGGGTCGACCTTTACCTGTTGATGAAGTTACTAGAAGTGTTGCTGGAATATAGGGTCAACACCAGTCTAGGAAAGGTCGACCCTCTTATGTTGTAGAATCTGTGTGTTAGTTGCTGGAAAATAGGGTCGACCCCCTCCTGTCTAAGGGTCGACCCCCTTGTTTGTTGCCAGATTGTCTTGTCTACCTAAAGGGTTGACCCCCCTACCCGAAGGGTCGACCCCTACGTGTTTTTTTCAAATTTTTGGGGTTCGATTGGGCCCTGCCTTTGGGGGGTTTTGGTCCTATTATTTTATTTGACCTTAGGGCTATTTGCTACTACTATAAATAGGCCCAAACCAATTTTTCTCATCATTTTTTCTCCCCTTCTTCCTTTCAAACTGTGAGTTCTGTTCTCTCTCTCTAAAACTCAAACTTTTTCACCTAAATCTCTAGATCTACTCACCTAGAGTGATCTTTTCACCTTGCTCATTTGAGATTGAGTGTAAAGCTTGTCAAGGGCTACATTTTGATTGGGGCAAATAGTTGTTTTGTCACCGTCGATTTTTGAGCTTTTCTCTCTTCTCTCTCATCTAAGCTTGAGGTAGGGATCTTTTCTACACTTCCATATAATATTTAGCTTAGTTATTTGTATCTTGTGTAACAATGATGCAATTTGGGGGTGTTTAAGGCAAACCTAGAGTTTAGGCACAAAATGGAAAGAGGGTTTTTGGGTGAAGGTGAAATAAATGCTTGAGGGGTTTGAAAATGATATTGTATTGTGTATGATTTGATGATTTTGGCACTAGGCTAGTATTTGGGGAAAAATAGGGATTTTCCCTAATTGAATCAAATTATTATTTTGTATAAATAATGAAAATTGACATTAAAAATGTGAAATTGAAAGGGTATAAATATGAATGGTGGGATTGGTTATGTGTTATTCCATTCTTTGGTAGTTTCGGATAAACTATCTATTATGAGATTTCATATCTGTTTAGAAATAACTATATTGGGCTATCGGTGAAGGATAGCTATGATTGTTGTAAAAATTGCATGCGAATTAGGTGAACTGAAACTAATCACTTGTGTTTGTCATTGAATATGACTATATTTATGTACATTGTATATGTATGGTTATTTGAGAGTGGAAAGAGGAAGTACTCCATTGTTTGTGTTTGTGATTAAATACATTGCGTATGCATGAATGATTGTTTGGGAGGAGAAAGGGGATGGACTCCATTATAATTAAGTTGGCCGGAGTGTCCTAGGTGAAAGTCCCAAAATTATACATGGGTGCCTAGCCTGCGGATGAAATATCCATAAAATGGCAATGGTAGTGCTTGTATAGCCTACGTTTACATGGGTCCCGTTTGACGGCTACCCGCGGACGAAATATCCGTGAAAGAAAAGTTTGAAGTGCTTATGTGTTGATAATGTGGTACTAGAACTAATGAGTTGTAATCTTATTTAGGTTGTTGAGAACAGATGAAATTGGCTTATGTAATTAAATGAAATGAAGAGAAATGGATTAATGATTGAGTTTGGTAATTTAAGACTATACATAATGTGGATGCCGTATCTATGCCGTTGTATATGCATAGTGTACTTATACTTTTGCTAAATTTCATATATTGTGTTAGATAGTCTCTACTGGGCTGTGGCTCACCCTACTTGGGAACAACATTTTCAGGTAATGATGGCATGCCTCCACCAAGGCAATAGCATTGGAAAAACTTTTGGAAGCAAGGGCTTCTCATTTTGATTATATATTTTTGCAAAGCCAAGGGCTTAAGATGTAATGAGCGAAGCTCACTTTTGATTGTAACCAAGCTATGCCTTGGAAAGATGTAAGCCCGTAGGGCATTTAATTTGTTGTTATTAATTTGCATTACATGCTGTAGATTCAGAATGAACGTTTATGAATGTATAATGCATGTAACCCCTTTTGTAATACGAATTCTGTTATGAGGAAGTGTACCAATTACGTTATATTCATTTCTTTCATGAGTTGGATTGTTTGTATTATTTGAGGGCGTTACATGAACAAGTTGTATGGTATTCAAGAAGTTTTTAAATATATTTTCCATCATTTATTGCGTTGATCCCAAAAAGTGAAAACCCAGTATCACTAAAGGACTTCAGACCTATAAGTCTGGTTAGAAGCATTAATAAAGTATTGTCAAAGGTATTGGCAACAAGGATTAAGATTTCTTTGCATTCTGTCATTGGTGAGGTTTAAACGGCTTTTGTAAGGGAAAAAAATATTCAAGACAGGGTTCTCATTCCCAATGAGATCATAAACTATTGGAAGGTTAAAAAGTTGAATGGTTTGGTCTTTTGGAATTTCCTACTTGCGTCTATGGAGCTCCAACAGAAGATTTCAGTCCGCAAAAAGGTTTAAGGCAAGGAGATCCGATATCTCCTTTTCTCTTTATTATTGGAGCAGAAATTTTGAACATCATGTTCAAAAGGGCCACACAACTGGGGTTGGTAAAAGGAGTTCAGCTTGAAAACACTTGCTTGACACATTTGTAGTTCGCCGACAATACAATTATTTTCAATCAAGCAGATTGGGCTGAAGTTGTTAATGTTAGAAGAATTTTGAGATGTTTTGAGTTTATATTAGGGCTGAAGGTGAATTTTCACAAAAGTATGGTATGACATGTGGGGATTGAGGATGAGATGTTAAATGATTTTGTAATAGCAAGCTTTCAATGATTTTGGTTAGGGTGAGTTATAGAAAATACTTCCATCCTAATGTCTATACAGTTTTCACTACCGAATTTACAGAATTCATAACAATGAAGAAGTCTCGTATCCATATATCCTTGGTTTTCAAAATAGTTAGGTCATACTAGGGCGTTTCAAAAATACCTCAACTTCCTGAAAAGCTTTACCTTCCTTACGACGTACCGTTACAACATTACCCTCAGGTACCAAATGTGCGCATGTCAAAATATATCCATATTTGTTTATCACCACACCAGCATCGTACTCGCTACCATCCTCCTCCTCCCACATTGACTATCTTGGAATAATCGACCGTGATATGATAAAACAACAACCACCTTTTTCATCCGGTTGTACAAAATCTCTCGACGTTGTTGGATTGGCATTGGCATTGGCATTGGCATTGGCATTGGTGTTAAAAGTGGGAGATGGGTGTATACCGGTTGTGATGGTATACAAATAGAGGAATTAATTGAATAAACACTCTTTTTATTCAATCACAAACAAATTATTTAAAACAGAGTTATCTCTTGTAAACTCTCATACTCTCTACTCTCTTAGAATTCTCTTTATTTGGAGATGTTGGGTGTGCTTGGTTTGTGTTCTGAGATAAATTTTCAAAAAAAAAAAAAAAAAATGGGAAAAGAGTTTAGAATTTTTTTTGATTTGTTTGGTTGTATATTTTGAAAATAGTTTTGAAGTTTGGGATGATTTGATATTTATTGTAGTTGAGTAGATGTGTGTGAGAGAAAAAGTGATTGAGAATGAAAGATGAGCGAGAAAAAATAATTGATTGACGTGTAGGAGAGAGTGATTTCGGAAAACAATTTCAAAAAATTTGAACCAAACAAAATTTTGAAAATTTTTCTCTAAAATTCTATCTTGAGATACAAACCAAACAAACCCATTGTGTTTCTCCCTGGAGATTACATTTTTTCTTCCACTCTGTCTAAAACAATCTATCAACCCTCTATTTACAAACTCCACAACCGTGTGTAAATTGTGTGCGCTACAGTGTTTCTTCAAAGCTAAGCTTCATCAATAGAGCTTCCTTGAAGCTTCCACTTTCTTCCAACAGTTTCTATTTTCTTTTTCATTTTGAACTTCTTTTCTTCAACCTGGAATCCTCTTGTAGCTTTTTCTCTTTTCTGGAATTCACCATCTTTAAACTCAAATTGAGTTTGTTTTTCCAATAATTGGCATTGCTGTCCTCCTTTGCTTCGGCCTTTGACTTCGCATGCGTTTACTTTTCATGGAGAGGATGAAACTTCTTTTCATGGCGGCGTTGTCTGAGACCTCCCCCTCATCTTCTTTGTCTAAAAAGGGGTCTTTAATGCAGGGCAATATTCCAATGCATAAGACAACCGGATTCAATCAAAACCCTAAACCTAATGAAGACAATTATAGATCTGAAAAACGAACGAGCAAACGAACGAACCAAGATTTCAAAATGAGGACGAGGTGTGATAACTCAACTCATCATTTGTTGTGTCTGTTTTGCGGAAGAGCTCTCACCACTATTGCCTTTGTTTAAATTATTTGAATCCGAATCATTTCATTTATTTTTAAGGTTTTATTGCGTATATAATTCATAAATAAATAAATCTACTTAATAATTATACTATTTTTATTTTATCGTATTTGTCTCTAACAAATATATATTTTAAAATAAATTATTTATTATTTTAAAGACAAAGGTGATAAAATAAAAATATTATAGTGTAAATATTCCGTAATATCAACATTCACACGTCAATGTGAACATTCACATTATAAAATATGAATGTTTACATCACTAAGTTTAAGCGTTCAAAAAATATTTTTAAGGATAAAACATGTTAAATATGATAATTATGATTTAGTGGATCAAATATCCAAATAATAAAAAATTGATCCCTTCCGTACTCCAATTTTTTTAGACTCATTTTAGACTCACAATGATAATCTAAACCACTCATCTTGTAATTCCAATGATTTATATGAGTTATGCAAGAAACTAATTTCATTGGATATTACTAGATGTATGAATAAATTGTATCTTATTTTTTAAAATAGATGGTAACTATGAGTTCAAATTTGAACCTTTCGTTTATAAAATAAAAAATGATTTATTCATGTATTTATCGATATCTGATGAAACTGATTTTTTACACAGACAATTTTTACTATAAAATTACGATATAAAGGTTTTATCAATAAAATTTCCATTTATCCAAATTTAGATTATCCATGTAAGCCTAAAATAGAACTAAAAATGAAGTATGAAAGAATATAGTGTCTTTGGGCGGCTTGGGATGATTCTAAGACAATTCATGTTCTTATTCGTACAGCGCATTTTATAGGTCTATTAGTTGCAGAAGAATGGATGTTGGATTGGGTGATTATACTATTTTATGGGTATCCTAAAATTTTGTCTGTCATCCATTGTAGTGTGTCGGAGGAGCATAAAAGAGTTTTGAATTCCCCTTTTTTGGCCCAAGAGGTGAAGGAGGCTGTTTTTTCAATGTGAAGGGCTAAGGCCCCCGGACCAGATGGTATCATTGCGGAATTTTATCAAAATTTTTGGGATATGGTTGGGGATTCGGTTGTTTATGTTGCACTGTCCTTTCTAAATACGGGAATCATGCTTAAGGAGATGAATCATACTTTTGTAGCTTTAATTCCTAAGAAGAAATATTCTCAGACTGTGAATGATTTTCGGCCCATTAGTCTTTGTAATGTTATTTATAAAGTCATTTCTAAAGTATTAGCGAATAGGTTGAGGAAAATTTTGCCTGACTTGATTCACCCATCACAAAATGCTTTTGTTGCGGGTCGTCTCATTACGGATAATGTTTTGATGGCTCATGAATCAATGGAATTTGTTAGGAAAAAGAAAGGGGGGAATAAGTCTTTCTTCGCTCTTAAATTAGATATGGACAAGGCTTATGATCGGGTGAGTTGGGATTTCCTTTGTAAAATTTTGGAAGTTTTGGGGTTTAGTCCACATTGGATTCAGTTGATTTACCAATGTATATCAATGGTATCTTTCTCGATTTTGGTGAATTCTCAACAATCTTATTGGTTTAAGCCAAATTGTGGTATGAGGCAAGGGGATCCGTTGTCTCCGTACCTTTTTATTTTGGTAACTCAAGTTTTATCATCAGGGTTAGATTCTCTTGCGTCCGAGGGTCTTTGTAGAGGGGTTTTCTATCAGTCGTGATGCACCGGCTATTTCTCATTTTCTTTTCACGAATGACTTTATTTTTCATGGAATTTGATTTGGAATCTATTTGGTGCTTCCAATGGTTTTTTGAAATCCTTTTGTGATCAATCAGGTCTACGATCAATTATTATAAATCTGAACTAATTGTTAGTCGTAATATAGGATTGGCTCAGCGAGGTTTTCTTAGTGATTGTATTGGGATAAGATTGGTGGATAGACCTGGTATGTACTTGGGTGCGGTATTGGGTGCGGGGTCTTGTAAAACAGATTTGTTTAAACACCTTCTGAAAAGATTTTCTGCGAAGCTATTGGGTTGCAAACGTAGTCTGCTTTCTTTTGCTGGGAGATGTGTTTTGGTTAGATATTTTCTTCTTTCAATCCCTTTGCAAGTGTTATTTATCTTTAAAGCTTCGATGTACTTTATTCGTAAAATTCGCAGTATTGTAGGAAACTTTTTGTGGAAATGCTCTGAGGCTAAGGGAATTACTTGGAAAAAATGGGATACTCTTTGCTTACCAAAGGCAGCAAGTGGTCTTGGATTTCGTGATCCGAGTTTGTTGAATCAAGCCTTTTTGGCTTAGGTAGCATGAAGAATTATTCAGAATCCCCAATCTCTTATAAGTAGATTTTTCTAGGCAAAATATTGTTTGAAAGATGTGTTTATGGAGGCTAAACCAAAATCAGGTTGTTCACGGGCATGGAGGAGCATTCTTTGGGGAAGAGATCTTCTTAAAAAAGGTTTGGGGTGGGTTGTTGGAAATGGTGAAAGTATTGATGCTTTTGATGATCAATGGATTCCTACTTTAACTAATGATGAGATGATAGGAAGAGGGATGGGTAGATTGTTCAGATCCTTTAAAGTCGCTCACCTTATTAATCAAATCAATATATCGTTGTGAAAACCATTGATTCGAACTCTATTTCCAGAAAATATGGTAAATCGCATTTTGAATATAAATCTCCCCCAAGTTAATGAACATGACCAGTTAGTGTGGAGGCCAACTAAGGATGGTCAATATTCAGTTAAATCTGGCTTTTTTCTTGCTATGAAAGAAGGACTGACGGTACATCATTCGGGTAATTGGGTCTTTAATGGGTGTTGGAAGAAGTTGTGGAAGTCAAGGATGCCTCCAAAATGGGCGTTTTTTACATGGAAGATTTTATATAGAATTCTACCTGTTAAAAATTTTCTGATGCATCGCGGTGTCTTATCCTGTGTGTTCAAGGTGTGGAGTGGAAGAGGAAGCATTAGAACATCTTTGTTTTCAATGTATTTTCTCTGAACACATGTGGAAAGTTCTAGTCTCGAGTTTACTTTTGAAAATGGTGAGGAATGTTTGGTTCATGATTGGCTGGGACAGTGGTTCCAAAATGCACCAGATGATGATGCATTGATTGACTCTGTCAAGGTGTTGTGGGGAATTTGACATCACATCTCCCTACCCGATTATCATCCTCCACCGTCTCGACCACTTTCCCTTTTCTAATGCACTACAACCTCTTCTCCGTATACTACGACCCTTTCACATCACCCCACTCCATTTATTACCTTCCGCAGCCACCATAAACTCATTAAAACTCTAGTCCTACCCACAATTGAAAGCCTTTCTCTTTCTTGTGCTCTCTAGCTGGTGGGAGGAAGGGACACAATTTGGTTCACCACTACTAATACAATTTGGGAAAGGGCTTTGTGATGGTGAAAGTAGTTGGTGTTAGGGTAGGATGATGGGGAAGACTAGAAGAGATGGTGGTGGTTGTAGTTGAAAGTCGAAAATCAAAAGTAAAAGAAGTAATAATTTGGAGTGGATGTAAGGACAAGATTTGAAAAGTCAAAGGGTGTAGAAAATATGAAAGGTTGGAAAATCTTTAGTGACATAGTTTAATTTGTGTATTAATTATATAACAAAAATTATGGAAAATGAGATCTAATTATGTGTGTTAAGTTTTCATTAGTTTAGAGAGTGAATGTGCATTCCAATGATATAATTAACTCTGTTAAAGTATATATTATATAAAAAAATAAAATGGCCAATCTTGTCTCCAGTCCACTTTGTGAAATGGATGGTGTTGTTGGGTCCCTGAAACCCACCACGGGTCTTGTTTCGATAATCTGAACCATTAGATGTGTAAAGCTCGCCGAGTACTTTATCCCTATAAAAATCACGTTGATCGGATATCGATAGCTAATTTATCGAATTAAAGTGATTTTTCACAAGGATAAAGTACTCAACAAGTTCTACACATTTAATGGTTCGAATTATTGACATAGAATCCATAGAGGGGGCCCACGGATCCAACAACATGCTCCAGTCCAATCTCGGACTGAAGATAAGTCTGGCCCAAAATAAAATCCACTCAAATATATAAAAATATATATGTGCATATATAATGAGTGTTTGGGAAGTTGCTATTTTAGTAGGTTATTTTAGTTTTTGACTATTTTAATAAATTAAAATTTGTGTGTTTGGGAAGATGATTGAATTTTTTTGTAGTTTGATGTGATGTTTGTGAGAGAAAAAGTTAAATAATTGTGGATTTAATGTGACATTTTATCTTATTAGCTATTTTAGCCTTTTTGTGAATTTTAGCCCAAAAAATAAAAAAATAGCCTTTAATAAATTGTTTAAAGAAAAAAAGAAAAAGTACACACTGCAATCCCTACCCCTTTCTCTCTCTTGCCCACCCTCTCCAACCCAACTAACTGTGTCGATTGCCATAATCAGCTAGTGCCTTATCGTACTAATGGAATGATTAAATATGTGTGTTAAATTGTGTTATATGATACGAAGTGATAAAAGTGAGACTTGATTATGTGTGTTAAGTATTTGTTAGTTTAAAATTTGAGTGTGTGCTCCAGGGATATAGTTAAGATGCTTGTTAATGTATATATAAAAAATAAATAAATAAATAAATAGTGAAAGTATCAAACATCAAATATAGATTCCAACAATGTCGTTCAACAATTCAGCTCGAAATTAATTACCATTAATTGATATCTATTGAAGTAAAATCTACCCACTCATACTCATGGTAACATTGTCCAGAGAGTATTTCATTTTACCCCTATACTTTGTCATGATTTTCAATTACCCCCTATACTACTCCTATTTTCACACGTACCCCCATACTATGTGAATTCCTATATATTTTACCCCTGCCATCTATTTCCATCAAGGAAGTGGACAGAATGGGTGATGTGACCCCCCTATACTTTCACATGGAGGCAAAACTAAGGCTTTTCCCCCAAAACTTAACCTTCCCTTGTATTCCCTTCAACCTATAAAAATGGAGACCACTGCAAAAATAGAAGAAAAAAATGGAGCATCAATGAAATCAGTGGGAGAGAATAAATGAGGAACAATCAAAGCTCAAGAAATCAAGGGAGATGGAACGCAAGTGGTGTAGACGAGATGTTTTGCAATGTTTGTGGAAGAAGAAGGCATCACACATAGAGCATGGACCGACATAAATCCTAGGAGAAGATTTCTTAGATACCCTAACAATGGTTGTAATCACTTTACCTAGGTAGACCCACCCATGTGAGATCGGGCAGTGCAGATCATTTCTAGGTTGTTGAAGAAGTTGAATGAGATGGAAACACAACAAAAGAGAAGGATTGGAAAAGAGAGTAAACAATGGATTTGCTTGGTTTTGTCATGGTTGGTTGTAGGAATATGGTTTGTAATGTAAAGTTTGAAGTTGTATGGTAGTGTAAGAATGAATGGAGTATGTATCTTGTTTATGAATCATATGCAATGGGTGAACTATTGTTAATGGAAAATATAGGCCTTGTTTGGTTCGCTTTTGAGAGAGTAATTTTTGGAAAAAAAAATTCAAAATTTTATTTGGTTTAGTGATTTTGAAAAAAAAATTCCAAAATCACTTTCTCTCTCCTACACATCAATCAATCACTTTTTCTCTTTCCTCTCTCCTTCTCAATCACTTTTTTGCTCACACACATTTACTCAACTATAACAAAATATCAAATCATCCCAAACTCTCATACACCAAAATTATTTTCAAAATATACAACCAAACAAACCAAAAAAAAAATTTAAACTCTCTCCCCAAATTTTTTTTTTTTGAAAATTTATCTCCCAAAACCAAACCAAACACACCCTATATGTTTTTGAGATGAAAATTGTGTGCTAGGTGACTTATTAATGTTGTCTCTATTATTTTATGTTTGGTGACTCTGACATAGACAAAGGAAACATATAGAAGCTGGGACATAATCTGTGACCATAATTGTCACTCCAAATTCAATGAACAATGAACATCCCCAATGAACAATGAACATCAATAATTGTGAACATCACCAATGAACATCAAGACTTGGAAACAGTAGTAGAAATACAATAAATTATCATTCAAACTTTGATCAGTTGACACACTTGTCATTCATGCTGTGTAACACATATACTAAGAAAGGGGCAACCAATACAAAAACCAGGCTTCAAATGTACAAAAAGCCCCTACAACTATGAAGGATATGGAATATGAACAAAAGTAGCAAAAACATTCACATCCATTACATTGTATTCCATGAACAGAAGTAGCAAAAACCTTCTCCAACATCATAAAAAAGAACAACACTGGTCCTTCACATCTATTACTTTGTGTTAGCTGCATTCTTGGTTTGACCCACAAGAGATTTGATAGCACTCGCATTGTACACCACTCTTCCTCTCCATCTCATTTGAAGTTCCAAAGGAATGTTAGTATTGGAAGTTACTGCAGACCCCTGCATATCCTGACTTGCATGCAATGGAGTTGAATCAATAATGGCATAGGCAAATGGGAATATACAATTATTTACATCTATTCCCACCACAGTCAACAACACTCCACCATGTGGCCCCTTCAAATGACAACCATCCACTCTAATGATTGGCCTACAAACATTTTGGAAACTCTTCTTCAATGGACCCCAACACAAATACAATCTCTTAAACTTGGACATTTGCTCATCTTTTTCATGAACTTTTGGAACTTCTTTCACCTTCATGCATATTGTTGTTCTTGGATTACTACTTCTAATCACTTCTACATAACCCCAAAGCATTGCAAATTGTTTAGTTGAAGTACCCTCAATCATTGTGACAGCCTTATTTTTTGCCCTTCTCACTTTTTGCAGGTCAACTTTGACATTGTGCTTTGTTGTAATGGTGTCTGCCAATGACTTAATTGGCTAGGTCGGGTTTAACCTAATCCTTTCCCAATACCTATTGACAATCCATCTACTACTCACATGTGGCACATCAAATGTTCTGTTGCATGTGTGTTCATCTACAAAAGTTTTGATCCTAAACACCCCTTCACCCTTCACAAAAGAAGCATAGCAAACCCAAGGACAACTAGGTTTGCACTCTGCCTTAACCCTCTATTTGTCACTCTTAGTAAATGTGATTTGTTTGCCCCATTTAATAGCATACTCGTTCACAGCATCTCTAAATAACACATTTCTTTTGAACTCTATGCCAAGTTGGAATGTAGGATTATGCATGTCAGTCTCACTGAAAATAGGGTATTCAATCCTAGTGCAATGACTATCTTCAGCAAAGGAGCTATGAATGCTTCTTAGCTCATCAGATGAGTAGCCTTCTTTGTAGGTCATCATTGTCAGCCACATCACCCATAGCATCCTTACTACTTCCTAAACCACCAAATTCCACATCTTTGTCAACATGTTTATCATATAAAGCATCATTATCACCTTGCTCATAGTCACTGTCATTATATTTTTCAGACTCATCAGAGGATGAGTCTTACTAGCCAGGATCATAGGCATCACTATCTTCATCTTTCTCCAAATCAACATCAAGAACTACCCCCTTAACCTTACTTGTTTCTACACTTGAGCTTACTTGACTACTTTGTGTACTTACATAATCATCCAAATTGTGTCCTATATAAACATCTATTACTCTGTTTTCATCCATATATGTGTCTAACATCAATACATCAGCATTAGATTTTAGTAACTCCATCCCACCATAACCACTAACCATACTGTAATAGTTATTACTTGGCCTCTGTCCTAATTCCTTAGCTATGCAACACAACTCTGTAATAGAAATTTGATCTAAATGACAAAAGTCAAAATGACTTACCATACCACCACTGTAAACCCTTTGTGAAAGATACCTAACCACACCTCCATGATGCATTTTGATTGTAAAATACCCAGATCCTTCTTTTGCATTTTGTATTGGAAATTTGTGATTAACATTACTATTCAATGGAACTCACAAATGATAAAATATTCTTACATTACACTAGAGATAGATAAATAATAAACAAGCAGTCATCCATGTGAAATACAAAACAACCAAAAAAACAAAGATTTAATGTGTTCATCAATTTCAAACAAACATAAACAAAGATTTTATTAAAGTAAAACTGTTGCAATCGAAACAAACATAAACAATTTCATTAACAAATCCATGTCACATACAAATAAACAAAGATTTGACCATTCTAAAATAATACTAACATCAAACACATCTGATTTCCAACAACAATAAAAAATAACTTAAAAAAAAAAACATGCATACCACATATAGGTGTTTCTCTTCCTCCACCGTTATTCTTCTCTCTTAGTGGAGTTTTTTAAATTAATTATATATTAGTATAGAACTTTATAATTTTACTTTGTAATATTTAAAAATTAGACCATTAATTTGAAAATATTTTCTAAATATACATTAAAATAAAATTACCCCAAACATTGAGAATTGGTATAGGTATGACTTATTTTTTAACTTTTTTTTTTTGTTTATTAGGAAGGAAAAAAACAAAAAAGTAGACAAATGATGTGACAAAAACAAATCAATAGACTAATAAGACAAATACCCCATCCCTCCATTTCATTACTCCCAATTATACTTCTTTTCAAACTTTTCTCTCTTTTTAAAATTGTTTAACACCTCATTAGAAGTGCAATTGAGGGTAATAAAATTAGGAAAAGTAACAAAACTCAAGCTAATAAATATCTTATTTGGGTGCTCCCTAAACCAAGCCTAATTACCCTTAATTAGGACTATTTTGAAAAATTGATTAAAAATTAACTTTTTAACTTTTTTAGTTTTTTTGGATCATATAAATCAACTTTTAATCTATTTTCGAAGATAGGCCTTACAGCTTGTTTGGTTTTGGTTTTCAGAAAACACTTTTTAGAAAATTTTACTTTTTTTATTTTCCGTATATTTCAATGAATTTTTTTAATATTTTAATCAAATTTTTATTTTTATTTTTAGACACACCTAACATAAATACATTTAAAAAGTATAATATTTATGAATTTTTTTTAAAAAAATTCAGTAAATACCAAAAATACAAAAATATATATATATATAAATTTAGTACATTTTTCATATTTTTGGCCCTGTTTGGTAGAGCTGTGGGAAAGTACTTATAGCTTATGCCTAAACAGCTTATAGCTTATAACTATGAACATAAACTGATTTCTGACTTATAAATTAAGCATCTCCTGCCCCATTCAAAGAATAAGCTGATTTCTGACTTCCAAAAAGCTATAAGCTAAATCAAACACATCAAAATAGCTTAAATTAAGCTGAAAGCTGAAATAAGCAGCTTTTAAGCTGCACCAAACAGGGCTTTTGTGTATTTATTAATGTTTTAAAATATTTTTTCACAAATAATGTATTATTTAGATACATCTAAGTAAGATACATCTAAAAAAAATTAAAAAAAAATTACTTAAAATTTTTAAAATATTCACTAAAAATAAAAAAATACAAAAAATAAAAAATTAATTTTTATAAAATTAATTCAAAAAACTAAAATCAAACACTTTCACACTAGAAAGCTTTATTTTACTCTCCTCTTTATTTTGGTACCTCGAAATGGAATTTTCCTCTTCTCACTTTAACGAAAGTAAGAGAGAGAGAGGCCCCAAATATGGCAATCAAATCAAATCTCTCAAGATTTGTTTCTTGTAGACTATTACCAACTTTCACACACACTCTCTCCGATGAGGATCTTGGAATAATCGGCCTTGATGATACAACAACAACCACCTTTTTCATCCGGTTGTACAAAATCTCTCAACGTTGCTGGATTGGCATTGGCATTGGTGTTGAAAGTGGGAGAAGGACGTATATCGGTTGTGATGGTATACAAAGAGAGGAATTAATTGAATAAACACTCATTTTATTCAATCACAAACAAATTATACAAAACAGAGTTATCTCTTTGTAAACTCTCATACTCTACTCTCTTAGAGTTCTCCTTATCTGGAGATGTTGGGTGTGTTTGGTTTATGTTTTGAGATAAATTTTCAAAAAAAAAATTTGGGGAAAGAGTTTAAAATTTTTTTTTGATTTGTTTGGTTGTATATTTTGAAAATAGTTTTGGAGTTTGGAAGTTTGAAATGATTTGATATTTTGTTATAGCTGAGTAGATGTGTGTGAAAGAAAAAGTGATTGAGAATGAGATAGGAGAGAGAGAAAAAATGATTGATTGATGTGTAGGAGAGAAAGTGATTTTAGAAAAAAGAAATTCAAAAAATTTGAACCAAACAAAATTTTGAAAATTTTTCTCAAAAATTGTATCATGAGATACAAACCAAACAAGCCGTTGTGTTTCTCCCTGAAGATTACGGGTGTGTTTGGTTTGTGTTTTGAGATAAATTTTCAAAAAAAAAAAAATTGGGGAAAGAGTTTAGAAATTTTTTTGGTTTATTTGGTTGTATATTTTGAAAATAGTTTTAGAGTTTGGAAGTTTGGGATGATTATATATTTTGTTGTAGTTGAGTAGATGTGTGTGAGAGAAAAAATGATTGAGAATGAGAGAGGAGAGAGAAAAAGTGATTGATTGATATGTAGAAAAGAGAAAGTGATTTTGGAAATTTTTTTCAAAAAAATTAAACCAAACAAAATTTTGAAAATTTTTCTTAAAAATTCTATCTTGAGATACAAACCAAAACAATTCCACTCTATCTAAAACAATCTATCAACCCATATTTATAGACTTCACAATCATGTGTGCTATAGTATTTCTTCAAAGCTAAGCTTCATCCATAGAGCTTCCTTGAAGCTTCCACTTTCCTCTAGCAACTTCTATTTTCTTCATTTTGAACTTCTCTTCTTCAACCTAGAATCCTCTCGCAGCTTCTTCTCTTTTCTGGAATTCACCATCTTTAAACTCAAATTGAGTTTGTTCTTCCAACAATTGGCATTGTTGTCCTCCTTTGCTTCAGCCTTTTGCATGCGTTTACTTTTCATGGTAAGGATGAAACTTCTTTTCATGGAGGCATTGTATGAGACCTCTCCCTCATCTTCTTCATCTAAAAAAGGGTCTTTAATGCAGGGAAATATTTCAATGCATAAGACAACCAGATTCAATCAAAACCCTAAACCTAATAAAGATAGTTACAGATCTGAAGAATGAACGAACGAATGAACGAAGATTTCAAAATGAGGTCGAGGTGTGATACAACTCAACTCACCATTTTTTGTGTCTGTTTTGCGGAAGAGCTCTCACCGCTATTGCCTTTGTTTAAATTATTTGAATCCGAATCATTTCATTTATTTTTAAGGTTTTAGTGCGTATATAATTCATAAATAAATAAGTTTGTCTATTTAATAATTACACTATTTTTATTTTATCGTATTTGTCTCTAATGAGTATATTTTTTAAAATAAATTATTTATAATTTTAAAGACAACCGTGATAAAATAAAAATATTACAGTGTAAATATTCCGTAATGTCAACATTCACATGTCAATGTGAACATTCACATTATAAAATATGAATGTTTACATCACCAAGTTGTTAAGCGTTCAAAAAATATTCTTAAGGATAAAACATCTTAAATATGATAATTACGATTTAGTGGATCAAATGTCCAAATAATAAAAAATTGATCCCTTCAATACTCCAATCTTTTTAGACTCATTTTAGACTCACAATGATAATCCAAACCGCTCATTTTGTAATTTCAACGATTTATATAAGTTATGCAAGAAACTAATTTCATTGGATATTACTAGATGTATGAATAAATTGTATATTATTTTTTTAAAATAGATGGTAACTATGAGTTTAAACTTGAACCTTTCATTTTATAAAATAAAAAGTGATTTTTCATATATTTATTGATATCTAATGAAACTAATTTTCTACACAAACGATTTTTACGGTGAGATTACGATATAAAGGTCTTATCAATAAAATTTCCATTTATCTGCAAATTTAAATTATCGATGTAAGCCTAGAATTGAACTAACAATGAAGCATGAAAGAATATGGAGGATAAAAATATAGAGGATAGCCATTCCCCAAATAATAAGACTTATTAGAATATAACAATATATTATAAATTAATTGAAATACAAGTATTTGAAAATACTTTTCAGAAAATTTTACTTTCTTATTTTTCATATTTTTTTTATTTTTACTGAATTTTTTTAATATTTTAAGAAATTTTTTTCAAATTTTTAGACATACCTAACATAAATATACCTAAAAAGTAAAAAAATTGTGAAAAAAGCTTTTAAAAATTCATTAAATACCAAAAATACAAAAAAAAAAGTACATTTTTTTATATTTTTATGTATTTATTAATTTTTTAAAATATTTTTCACAATTTTTTTACTTTTTTAAATACATCTAAATAAGATGCATCTAAAAAAATAAAAAAATATTTAAAATTTTAAAAATATTCTCTAAAAACAAAATGATAAAAAAAAACGAAAATAAAAAAAATTCAATTTTCAAAAAAACTTAATTCAAAATAATCCAACCAATCTCCTTATCGGATCGACTAGAGAGACTTCACAAGACAAATCATGGAACGGAGACTGAATTTTGATTTGAAATACAAAATCAATGTCGTTGAGGGGTCCTTGAAAAATCAACAAATACAAATCAACAAATACAGTGACATTTGTACGCTGAGCAGGGAGGGCTGTTCTGCCTTTGGAAAACTGCACAAATCGAGGAATCAATTAAGGCAAAATGGTTCTAGGGCAGTGAGGTTGAGAACCAAGAAGGGAGGGAGGAGCAATGGAAGGAGAGGAAAGAGAAAGAAAAACTCACCGGTGAACTTGCAAGGGCCTGTAGCCAAAAAAATGAGTCGAGTTTTAGGGAGGGCATAAGAGGTTTACGAAGACTAAAAGAAAAAGAGACATTCAGAAATTGCTAAAGCAGGATGAAGAGAAACCATGCAAGAAACATTGCTCGGATTCAGAAGGGGCTGCTGGTTGTTTGGTTAGGAGAAATGAAGGTAATCATTATGATGATTTTTTATTGGAATATGAGACTGCACTGTTGTTGAATTTGATTCTGGGTTCGGATAGCTCTTCATCACTGTGAAGCTATTAAGTTAGAGCTATCGAGGGATGGGTTACCCTCTGACAGTTTGAACAGCTTGTTTTTTGACTCAGTCTCATAAGCCAAACTTAATTTTTCTAATGGAGACTAAAACGGAGGCAAACAAATTGGAATGGTTAGGAATTACAATGGGTTTTCAATTCTGGACGGGTGTTGATAGTGTTAGACAACCGGGGATGATTCTAAGACAATGCGTGTTCTTATACTGTTTTATGGGCATCCTAATGTTAATTGAAGGTCAGTTATATGGAATCAAGTTTTGAGTTTTATTGCAACCAGTGCTCAGCCAATTGTTATGATTGGAGATTTTAATCAAGTTTTGTATTCGTATGAAAAACATAGTAAGGTAGGTAGACCTATTCAAGGGGCTAAGGTTCTTATGAATTTTATAAATGATCATGGATGCAACAGTTTCGCCATGTGGTTCTTCTTGCTCTTCCTATTCAGAGATCGGATCATAGCCCATTAATTCTGGATACAAACCCTGTACCTAGATGAAGAAGGAGTTCTAAGCGGTTTGAGGCAGCATGCTTGATGGATCAAGCTACAACGGAAATTGTTAAGAAGGCGTGGGCTGTACCGGTTCAAGGTTCGTATGCGTTTCAAACAATACAACATCAGAAGTTTGTGATACAGCACTTGCGGAATTGGAATAATTTACCCCAAAGAAGTCTGGCTGCGCAGATTACAAGGGTTAGAGCTCAATTGACAGAGATACAGAGTAGACCAGATCTATTGTTATTTCATATTGAAGAAAAGCTCTTAAGACAACATTTAGATGAGTTGTTACAGAAACAGGAAATATATTGGACGCAAAGAGCTTGACAAAAATGGCTTCAACTAGGGGATAAAAACACTAAGGTGCTGTTTGGTAACACTTATGTTTTCAGTTTTCTGTTTATATTTACAAAAATTTAAAAAACTCAAATAAAAACTTGTTTGTTAAAATTTTTGATTTATAAATCAGTGGTCTCAGTTTATAAATTTGGTCAAAAAATGAAAACACAAAAAATGTGTTTCCATTTTGAGTTTTCAGTTTTTTTTTTTTTTTTTACCACCCAACACTAGCCACCACCCGTTACCATTTTCCACCACCGTCTTTCGCCACCACCACCTGCCACCACCGCTCACCACCCACCTGCCACCACCCCCACCCGCCACCACCACCACCAACCACCGCCCACCTGCCACTCATTCGCCACCACCACCCACCCCTTGCCACCACCACCACCACCACCACCACCACCCACCTGCCATCCACCCACCACTACCATCCACCGCCCGCTACCTATTTGCCACCACCACTCACCACCCACCTGCCACTGCCATCCACCACCTGCCACCACCATCCACCTGTCACCCACCACCCACCATCACCCGCCACCCACTCACTACCACCCGCCACCGTCACCCACTCACCCACCACCACCACCACCTGCCACTTACCCGTCACCACCCACCACCACCACCCGCCATCCGCACCCACCTGCCACTACCACCCACCACCCGCCACCACCACTACCACCGCCACCACCAACGCCCACTCGCTACCACCCGCCACCGTCACCCACCCACCCACCATCACCACCCACCATCCACCCGCCACCACCCGCCATCTGCCACCACCCACCACCCGCCACCACCACTACCCACTCGTTACCACCCACCACCGTCACCCACACCCACCCACCCACCACACCACCACCACCACCCACCCACCCACCATTACCTACCACCACCCGCTATCCGCCACCCACCACCACCCACTACCCGCCACCCGCCACCACCACCACCACCCACTACCCGCCACCGTCACCCTACCCACACACCACCACCATCCACCCGCCACCACCCACCACCCACCGTCACCACTTTCCACCACCGTCTTCCACCGCCACTTGCCACCACTTGTCATTTCTCACTCTTTTTTATATTTTTAAATTTTTTTTTGTCAATTACCAAACGCGTTTGTAGTTTATGTTTTTCTAAAAATAAACAAAAAATAAACAAAAACCAGTTTATAAAATTTTTGTAAATATAAACTGAAAACGTAAACGTTACCAAACACACCCTAAGTTTTTCCATGTGGCTGCAATGATTCGTGCCAACAAGAGAAGGATTCTGTTTTTGAAGAGGGAGGATGGGTCTATTTGTACTTATCAGATGGAAATTCAGGAAACATTTTTGTATCATTTCAAAAGCTTGTTCCAGAAATCGGATGCATTTCTTCTAGGTATTATACCCTCTTTCTCATACCCTGCCCATTTTTAAATTTTCTCTGCCATCCATTGTAGTGTGTCGGAGGAGCATAAAAGAGTTTTGAATTCCCCCCTTTTGGCCCAAGAGGTGAAGGAGGCTGTTTTTTCTGTGGGAAGGGCTAAGGCCCTGGGACTGGACGGTATGATTGTGGAATTTTATCAAAATTATTTTTGGGATATGGTTGGGGATTCGGTTGTTTATGTTGCACTGTCCTTTCTAAATACAGGAATCATGCTTAAGGAGATGAATCGTACTTTTGTAGCTTTAATTCCTAAGAAGAAAGATTCTCAGACTATGAATGATTTTCAACCCATTAGTCTTTGTAATGTTATTTATAAAGTCATTTCTAAAGTATTAGCGAATAGTTGAGGAAAATTTTGGCTGACTTGATTCACCCATCACAAAATGCTTTTGTTGCGGGTCGTCTCATTACGGATAATGTTTTGATGGCTCATGAATTAATCGAATTTGTTAGGAAAAAGAAAGGGGGGAATAAGTCTTTCTTCGCTCTTAAATTAGATATGAACAAGGCTTATGATCGGGTGAGTTGGGATTTCCTTTGTAAAATTTTGGAAGTTTTTTGGGTTCAGTCCACATTGGATTCAGTTGATTTACCAATGTATATCAACAGTATCTTTCTCGATTTTGGTGAATTATCAACAATCTTATTGGTTTCAGCCAACTTGTGGTATGAGGCAAGGGGATCTGTTGTCTCCATACCTTTTTATTCTGGTAACTCAAGTTTTATCATTGGGGTTAGATTCTCTTGCGTCCCAGGGTGTTTGTAGAGGGATTTCTATCAGTCGTGATACACCGGCTATTTCTCATTTTCTTTTCACGGATGACTGTTTATTTTTCATGGAATTTGATTTGGGAATCTATTTGGTGCCTCAAATGGTTTTTGGAAGCCTTTTGGGATCAATCAGGTCTACAGATCAATTATCATAAATCTGAACTGATTGTTAGTCCTAATATGGGATTGGCTCAGCGAGGTTTTCTTGGTGATTGTATTGGGATAAGATTGGTGGATAGACCTGGTATGTACTTGGGTGCGGGGTCTTGTAAAACTGATTTGTTTAGACATTCTGAATAGATTTTCTGCAAAGCCATCGGGTCGGAAACGAAGTCTTCTGTCTTGTGTTGGGAGATGTGTTTTGGTTAGACATTCTCTTCTTTCAATCCCTTTGCATGTGTTATTTATGTTTAAATCCTCGATGTACTTTATTCGTAAAATTTGCAGTATTGTCGGAAACTTTTTGTGGAAACGCTCTGAGGGTAAGGGAATTACTTGGAAAAAATGGGATACTCTTTGCTTACCAAAGGCAGCAAGTGGTCTTGGATTTCGTGATCCGGGTTTGTTAAATCAAGCCTTGCTGGCTAAGGTAGCATGAAGAATTATTCAGAATCCCCAATGTCTTGTAAGTAGATTTTTCTGGGCAAAATATTATTTGAAAGATGTGTTTATGGAGGCTAAACCAAAATCAGGGTGCTCATGGGCATGGAGGAGCATTCTTTGGGGAAGTGATCTTCTTAAAAAAGGTTTGGGGTGGGTTGTCGGAAATGGTGAAAGTATTGATGCTTTTGATGATCAATGGATTCCTACTTTAACTAATGATGAGATGATAGGAAGAGGGATGGGTAGATTGTTCAGATCCTTTAAAGTCGCTCACCTTATTAATCAAATCAATATGTCGTTGTAAAAACCTTTGATTCAAACTCTTTTTCCTGAAAATATGGTAAATCACATTTTGAATATAAATCTCCCCCAAGTTAATGAACATGACCAGTTAGTGTGGAGGCCAACTAAGGATGGTCAATATTCAGTTAAATCTGGCTTTTTTCTTGCTATGAAAGAGGGACTGACGGTACATCATTCGGGTAATTGGGTCTTTAGTGGGTGTTGGAAGAAGTTGTGGCAGTTAAGGATGCGTCCAAAATGGGCGTTTTTTATGTGGAAGATTCTACATAGAATTTTACCTGTTAAATTTTTTTTGATGCGTTGCGGCGTCTTATCCTGTGTGTTCAAGGTGTGGAGTGGAAGACAAAGCATTAGAACATCTTTGTTTTCAATGTATTTTCTCTAAACACATTTGGAGAGTTCTAGTCTTGGGTTTAATTTTAAATGGTGAGGAATGTTTGGTTCATGATTGGCTGGGACAGTGGTTCCAAAATGCACCAGATGATGATGCATTGATTGAATCTGTTAAAGTGTTGTGGGGAATTTGGCATCATATCTCCCCACCCGATTATCATCATCCACCGTCTCGACCACTTCCCCTTTTCTAATGCACTACAACCTCTTCTCTGTATACTACGACCCTTTCACATCACCCCACTCCATTTCTCACCTTCCGCAACCACCATAAACTCATTAAAACTCTAGTCCTACCCACACTTGAAACCCTCTCTCTTTCTTGTGCTCCCTAGCTGGTGGGAGCAAGGGACACAATTTGGTTCACCACTACTAATACAATTTGGGAAAAGGCATTGCGATGGTGAAAGTAGTTGGTTAGAGTTAGTAGAGTAGGTGGTGTTAGGGCAGGATGATGGGGAAGACTAGAAGAGATGGTGGTGGTTGTAGTTGAAAGTCGAAAATCAAAAGTAAAAGAAGTAATAATTTGGAGTGGATGTAAGGTTAGGATTTGAAAAGTCAAAAGTCAAAGGGTGTAGAAAATATGAAAGGTTCGAAAAATCTTTAGTGACGTATAATTTGTGTATTAAATATATAACAAAAAATGTGGAAAATGAGATCTAATTATTTGTGTTAAGTTTTCATTAGTTTAGAGAGTGAATGTGTATTCCAATGATATAATTAACTCTCTTAAAGTGTATGTTATGAAAAAATAAAAGGATCAGGCTTGTCTCCAATCCACTTTGTGGAATGGACGGTGATGTTGGGCCCCTTAGACCCACCACGGGTCCTGTTTCAATAATCTGAACTATTCAATGTGTAAAGCTCGCCGAGCCTTTTATTCCTATAAAAATCACGTTGATCGGATATCGATAGCTATTTTATCAGATCAACGTGATTTTTCACAAGGATAAAATACTCGACAAGTTCTATACATTGAACGGTTCAAATTATTGAAACAGAATCCATAGAGAGGGCCCACGATTCCAACAACATGCTCCAGTCCAATCTCAGACTGAAGACAAGTCTGGCCCAAAATAAAATCCACTCAAATATATAAAAATATATATGTGCATATATAGTGAGTGTTTGAGAAGTTGCTATTTTAATAGGTTATTTTAGTTTTTTGAGTATTTTAATAGGTTAAAATTTGTGTGTTTGGTAAGATGATTGGATTTTTTTTGTAGTTTGATGCGATATTTGTGAGAGAAAAAGTGAAATAATTATGGATTTGATGTGACATTGTATCTTATTAGCTATTTTAGCCTTTTTGTGAATTTTAGTCCAAAAAATAAAAAAATAGCCTTTAATAAATTGTTTAAAGAAAAAAAAAAAGCACACTGCAATCCCTACCCCTTTCTCTCTTGTGCCCACCCTCTCCAACCCAGCTAAATGTGTCGATTGCCACAATAAGCGAGTGCCTTATCGTACTAATGGAATGATTAAATGTGTGTTAAATTGTGTTATATGATACGAAGTGATAAAAGTGAGACTTGATTATGTGTGTTAAGTATTTCTTAGTTTAAAATTTGAGTGCGTGCTCCAGTGATATAGTTAAGAAGCTTGTTAAATGTATATATAAAAATTAAAAAAAAAAATAGTGAAAGTATCAAACATCAAATATAGATCCCAACAATGTCGTTCAACAATCCAGCTCGAAATTAATTACCATTAATTAATATCTAAAGAAGTAAAATCTACCTGCTCATACTCATGGTAGCATTGTCCAGAGATTATTTCATTTTTACCCCTATACTTTGTCACGATTTTCAATTACCCCCCATACTATTTCTATTTTCATACGTACCCCCATACTATGTGAATTCTTATCAATTTTACCCCTACCGTCTATTTCCATCAAGGAAGTGGACGGAATGAGTGACGTGGCCTCCTATACTTTCACATGGAGAGAAAATTAAGGCTTTCCCCCCAAAACTTAGTCTTCCCTTGTATTCCCTTCAACCTATAAAAACAGAGACCACTGCAAAAATAGAAGAAAAAAACAGAGCATCAATGAAATCAATGGGAGATAATAAATGAGGAACAATCGAAGCCAAAGAAATCAAGGGAGATGGAACGCATATGGTGTAGACGAGATGTTTTGCAATGTTTGTGGAAGAAAAAGGCTGATACACGCAGCATGGACCAATACAAATCCTCGGAGGAGATTTCTTAGTTGCCCTAACAATGGTTACAATCAGTTTACTTGGGTAGACCCACCCATGTGCGATCGGGCAATGCAGATCATTCCTGGGCTATTGAAGAAGTTGAATGAGATGGAAACACAACTGAAGAGAAGGACTAGAAGAGAGAAAACTATGGATTTGCTTGGTTTTGTCATAGTTGGTTGTAGGAATATGGTTTGTAATGTAAAGTTTGAAGTTTTATGGTAGTGTAAGAATGAATAGAGTATGTATCCTGTTTATGAATCATATACAATGGGTGAACTGTTGTTAATGGAAAATATGGCCTTGTTTGGTTTGCTTTTGAGAGAGTAATTTTGGAAAAAAAAATTCAAAATTTTGTTTGGTTTAGTGATTTTGGAAAAAAAATTTCAAAATCACTCTCTCGCTCCTACACATCAATCAATCAATCAATCACTTTTTCTCTCTCCTCTCTCCTTTTCAATCACTTTTTCTCTCACACACATCTACTCAACTATAACAACATATCAAATCATCCCAAACTCTCATATACCAAAATTATTTCCAAAATATACAACCAAACAAACCAAAAAAAATTTTAAACTCTCTCCCTAATTTTTTTTTTGAAAATTTATCTCCCAAAACCAAACCAAACACACCATGTTTTTGAGATGAAAATTGTGTGCTAGGTGACCTATTAATGTTGTCTCTATTATTTTGTGTTTGGTGACTCTGACATAGACAAAGGAAACACACAGAAGTTGGGACACAACATGTGACCATAATTGTCACTCCAAATTCAATAAACAATGAACATCAACAATTGTGAACATCACCAATGAACATCAAGACTTGGAAACAGTAGCAGAAATACAATAAATTATCATTCAAACTTTGATCAGTTGACACACTTGTCATTCATGCTGTGCAAAACATACACTAAGAAAGGGGCCGCCAATACAAATACCAGGCTTCAAATGGTACAAAAAGCCCCTACCACTATGAAGGTTATGGAATATGAACAAAAGTAGCAAAAACATTCACATCCATTACATTGTATTCCATGAACAGAAGTAGCAAAAACCTTCTCCAACATTATAAAAAAAACAACACTGATCCTTCACATCCATTACTTTGTGTCAGCTGCATTCTTGGTTTGACCCACAAGAGATTTGACAGCACTCGCATTGTACACCACTCTTTCTCTCCATCTCATTTGAAGTTGTAGAGGAATGTTAGTATTGGAAGTTACTGCAGACCCTGCACATCCTGACTTGCATGCAATGGAGTTGAGTCAACAATGGCATAAGCAAATGGGAATATGCAATTGTTTACATCTATCCCCACTGCAGTCAACAACACTCCACCATTTGGCCCCTTCAAATGACAACCATCCACTCCAATGATTGGCCTACAAACATTTTGGAAACTCTTCTTCAATGGACCCCAACACAAATACAATCTCTTAAACTTGGACATTTGTTCATCCTCTTCATGAACTTTTGGAACTTCTTTCACCTTCATGCATATTGTTGTTCCTGGATTACTACTTCTAATCTCTTCTACATAACCCCAAAGCATTGCAAATTGTTCAGTTGAAGTACCCTCAATCATTGTGACAACCTTATTTTTTGCCCTTCTCACTTTTTGCAAGTCAACTTTGACATTGTGCTCTGTTGTAATGGTGTCTGCCAATGACTTAATTGGCTAGGTAGGGTTTAACCTAATCCTTTCCCAATACCTATTAACAATCCATCTACTACTCACATATGGCACATCAAATGTTCTGTTGCATGTGTGTTCATCTACAAAAGTTTTGATGTTAAACACCCCTTCACCCTTAATAAAAGAAGCATAGCAAACCCAAGGACAACTAGGTTTGCACTCTACCCTAACCCTCTGTTTGTCACTCTTAGTAAATGTGATTTGTTTGCCCCACTTAATAGCATACTCCTTCACAGCATCTCTAAATAACACATTTGTTTTGAACTCTATGCCAAGTTGGAATGTAGGATTATGCATGTCAGTCTCACTGAAAATAGGGTATTTAATCCTAGTGCGATGACTATCTTCATCAGAGGAGCTATGAAGGCTTCTTAGCTCATCAGATGAGTTGTCCATGCTTTGTAGGTCATCATTGTCAGCCACATCACCCATAGCATCCTTACTACGTCCTACAGCACAAAATTGCACATCTTGGTCAACATGTAGAAAAACAATAATATTATCCTTTTACTGGATTCATCTTTAACTGTTCCTTAGTTAATCCCCTCAATTACATTAAATAATATTGTAATTGTAATGATTCCTTATATAGCTTTTCAATGTACTTTTAAAACTTTTGATCCCAATTTCTCTATCTACCCTTCAGTACTATGCTTTGCCAAGCACCCTGCTGGTTATACTTACACGTGTGTTTATAAAGTTATCAACTAATTCCGTGATTCCCGTCCTTTGTATCCCATCAATCAAGACTCTTTCCTTGGCAACAACATACACATGGGAAATAGTCCACGCATAATATCCTTTGTGGTAGGTCAAACAGTCATTCTCCGTTGCACATCCGTACAGCCCTTGCTTTAATTTTACATTAGTTTTTTCCTTTTTTAATTGACAACATATTTTCAATCCGTGCATACAAGATGTTTCTAGTTCAGTTTCATCTTACAAATTAATAACTGAATAGGATCATCCAATCTACAATGCTTGGACTACAAAGGTACAAGGTGACAAGATGATTAAATTAGTCGTCTAATTACATCTTAGTATATAGATCAGAAAAGGAAAAAGGAAATGAACAATCACATTTTCAAAATTTCTCATGGTAGTTAGAGAGATATGAGATGAAAATAGAAAATTTGATCGATATTAGGTCTTGTCTTGTTCTTGTGAGTATTGTTGATTCATCAGGAGTTCCAAGCGTACTCGTCTCCAAACTAATTATATGTGGTTGCGAATATTTCTCTTATTACAATAACTGCTAGATAAACAAGTTCATGCTTGAATATATGAATTCCTTTTCTGTGAAGCAATTTTCGAAACATTTGCTTTTCTTTTGAAATCTAACTCTTGAATAGAATGCTAAATTATGTGATGCAACTGTCTTGTTCACACTTCTATTACTACTCAATGACACAGGCAAGAGATGTTTTTCATTTTTGTTGGAGAAGGGGTTTAAAGAGATGATTTTATGATAAATAGAACGCACATTATATGGAACATGTGATCTGAAAGGGTTTGCTTTACTTTGTTGATCACAGGCCTTCAACATTTGCACAAGCTACTAAGCTTAGGAGGATGGCAGCAGCTAAGGAGAAGGACCTTGCAAAAAGTACATAAATTTTTTAGCATGTTATTTTTAAGCATTTCTTTGTAGTTTTTTAGTCTCTCACTCAACCCCCAACCACCCCCCCCCCCCCCCCCCCCCCCCCGGTTTTCTCCCCTTTCTTCTTCTTTTTTTCTATTTGTAGGATTCATACTCATAAGGGATCTAAAAGGGACTTTTTCGTGTTGATTATCAGGTTACTCAACACAACCCTCCTCTGTATCCAAGGTTGGAACCGACTATGTAAAAGATAAAACACTAAGCAAGACACAAGCAAAAGAGGATGTATAGATGGATATGTGTGGTAAGACCAAGAAAGATAGAATTAGAGACGAACATATTCATGAAATGGTAGAAATAGCACCAATTAAAGATATGTTAAGAGAATAGTTTGATCATGTACAACAAAAACTTGTAGATGCAAAGAGATGATATGATCACTGTAAATGGCAATGTGAAGGAGAGGAAAAGACTTAAATTGACATGGGATGCTATTGTAAAGAAAGATATTAATTTTTTTTATTTAATTGAGCATATAGCGTTTGATGGAACAAGATGGTGAAAAAGAATTTATGTGACTAACCCCACTTGATTGTGACACAAGACTTAGTTTGGTTTGATTTTTATTTTTCTTTAGCCCTGTGGTGTAGGTTTGAGTCTCTGGATGTGACTTCTCTCTAAAAAAGTAGGGGTCAGAATACTTACCTATTACCTTCTTGTGAATGGGAGCTGCGCTATTTCCCCCTAACTTTGTGGTGCAGGTCTGAATCATGGAAATCAGCCTCTCCACAAAAAAAAAAAAAAAAAAAAAAAAAAGGACCATCTCTCTCAGACCCTATTGCAAGCAGGAGCCTTGCGCCCTAGGTATGGTCAAAGGAGTTGCCTTTGTGATTATGGAATTTTCTTGCAGTGATCATTCAGGGCAGAGTACTCGAGGAATGGGCCCAGTTTGAAATTGGTGACAATCAGAAAACCTTCATGAATGAGGTTCAATATTGATGAAGGGGCTGGTCTCTGATTGGGCTCTATCAGCCAGGTTTCTCTTTGCAAAGGTATGAAGCTGGTCTATCAGGATCTATGAGCAAGAGGATAATTTTCAAATGCAATGTTCAGTGGGAGCCCACTGTGATCAGATAAAGGTCCTTATTTGTTGAGAGGAGGAAGGGTAAGTGGGGCAGCATGATTTGAGGCAGTGATTGTTTTTTGCAAACCCAGAGCATGTTAGAAGGAAGACAGTGGCTTGCAGCAAGAGGCAGTGGTGATGGAAAATGTTGACAAGGGGAGAGCTCTGTGATGGACGATTGCTTGCAAATAACGGGTGAGTTGCTGAGATGAGAGAGATACTTTATTAAAAAAAAGAGAGTTGGTGAGAGATAAGCATGTGATGGGAGCAACTGGTGTTGTATTACCAAACAGTGGTAGCAAAGTGTATTGATTGTGATTTTTTTTTTTTTTGTCACCTCTGGTTCCTTTGTTTTCTTTTGTTTTTACTTTGAAGGACATAATACGTATGGAGAGAATCAAAGTGTTTAGTTGCTTGTTGAGAGTGTCTCAGCTTGTCAACATATTGCCTTAAAATTTGAATCATTGGTTCCTTACCATGTGCTCATATTGATTGATTCTGACTTTTATTTATCTAAAATGCCAGGATTTTTATTTTGTCATTAGCTGCAGTCTTTGAAGTTGGCCATTCTTTAATTTTGAGTTGATTATTCTTTATTAGCTTTAAAGAGAGGCTACCAAAAGAGACATGGTACGTATTTATGCTTCAAATGGTTAAGTTTTGCATGCCATGTCTGAGTCATTAGCCTTTTTGTTGGAGTTGCATTATCTTTCTGTAGTTTTCTTCCTGTTGTAATTTGTATGTCCTGCTAGTTCACTGTTGTTTTTTCAATTTGGATGTATATTGCCTCATATGGATGGAATCTAACAGCTTTAACTAACTTGCAGTTCAAGAATTGCACAGCAAGGAGGTGAAATCATCATTTGATTCGTATTTGAAAGGTCTCACGATATTAAAGGTGATCTTGGGAACAGTTTGATGCTTAAAATATTTACAAGTTTCCCTGAACAAAGTGCTGATGTGTTTAGTTGCATGGTTACCCAACAAGTTTTTACATATTTTTTGCTGATTTGGTGGTTTTGGGGAGTACCCGTGGCTTTCATATATAAGAAAATTGTAGAGCCCTTTGGTAATGCTTTCTTGACATTAATATCCAAATTCATATTTGTGAATGCTCTGTTTTCCAGTTTATTGTTGATGTCTTCTACTTTCTATTACCCTCTGTTCTTTTGGGCAAAAACATTTTTTGAAAAATGTTTTTTTTGTATTTTTTTGGCTTTTGGTAGAAACAGCAAATGTTTTCCATGGTCAAGAGCTGGGCAATAATAGCTTTTGAAAAATGTTTCATGTGTTTTGATGCAAATGCAGGTTGGGATTATACCTTGGTTGATATTATCTAATAGGGTCAGCAAAATTATTGGTCAAAAAGTCTTCCGTTAGAAGGATTTGCTACTTGAAGATACACAAGTTGGAGAAATTTTTTTTGTCTTTTTTTTTTTTTTCTTCTTCCTGTATTTACCAAAAAGGAGTCCATGTGTAAGTTTTGGAGAGAAATTAAACTATTTGTCTAGAATTATTCAAAACAGAAATTATAGTAGGAATCCAGATAGTGCATCAACAATAATAACTAAGGGTAACAGATACAAAAGTTATAATTCCAAGTTTGTTAAAATTGAAGAATAGAACAGATACAACTGATAATGTAACAAAAAAGATGCTCATACTTCCTACAATTTGCAGTGCAAAGCATAATTCAGACTCTACTAAAACATAAAACATAATTTGAAGGGGAAAAAAAAGCTAGTAAATAAACCAACTAAATAATCCAATCCATGTTCACATTGAGACTGGGATTGGCTTGAGAGTCAGTGTCACTGCTGCTGATTGTTTCTTCACCCAACTGAGGCTCAGTGATTTGCAGCGGATTCATCGTATACATTGACGCAAACACAAGTTCATTGAGAGGCGAAGAAAATTGCAAACACATCTGATTAATATCACAGTTGTTCATGGCATTAAGAGTAGTCTCCTCGAATGTTTCATTAAACTCCCGCGTCAATGGCACACTCAACTCACCACCACCGTCACCACCACTACTTCCAGGAACTCCATAGCAATTCAATGGCCAAAGCGGCACGAACATTGGTGGCTCAATTAATGGTTGGTACTGGTAGTGCATCTTACTGAACATCAACAACTCAATTCTTCTTGTTAATTCCTGTAATTTCAATCTCATCAATTTCCATAAACTCATCAACTGTTCTCTTGACAACCCACAAAGCCAACCATCATTCCAACCCAATAAACCCCTGATTTTATCATCTAAGCCACAATGATGATCAGAGGGTTGTTGCTGTTGTGCTTGAACCAGTTGTTTGCCTCGGCGGTTATTCTTGTACGTGTTTATGAGAGTTTTGACGTGGGTTGGGTTGTCAGGCCATGTCTCAACCTCATTGTTGGGCCCAAAACAGATGGTGAAGGCATTAATGTCGCACAATATCGAGAGCTCCATTGTTTTCTTGATGATACAGGCTTTTCTCTTCTTGTACATCACTCTGCTCCGCGATTTGTGGTTGTCAATGATTCTTCGCTTGATGGGTTTTTTAATCTGAATTCGATTTTCGACCTCCATGGCTTGTTTTCTTGTGAATGAAGAAAGGAAGACTTACAAGTATACTTTTGATGAAAAAAACAGAGCAATACTCACAGAAATTGCTACAAGTATACTTTTGTGCGCAAGAATGTTAAGAGTAAGAAATTGCTACATATATATATAGAAAGAGAGAGTAGAGAGAGTGTGTCTGTGTGTGATTTTTTCCCATGTGTATGTTGTTGCCAAGGCAAGAGACTTGATTGATGGGATACAAAGCACGGGAATCACGGAATTAGTTGATAAACACACATGTAAGTATAACCAGCAGGGTGCTTGGCAAAGCATAGTATTGAAGGGTAGAGAGAGAAATTGAGATCAAAAGTTTTAAAAGTACATCGAAAACCTATATAAGGAATCATTACAATTACAATATTATTTAATGTAATTGTGTATTTTTTTTAAACATAACATTTTAATATAATATTTATAAAAAAAAAATTAATGTAACGCTCTAATGTAACAAAAAAAATTTTATTGGTGTACTTTTTCCAAACGTGACACTCCAATATAACACTAAAAGAAAATTATATGTAATTATTCAAACCATTCTAAAAGTTTGTGGGATTCTTCAAACTCTTCAAAAAATATTATAAAAATTCCTTATTAAGCTTTGAGCAAATGTATAATTTCAAGTTATGGGTGTCACATTTGAAAAAATTATATTAAGGAATTTTTTTGAATTTTGTGTGTGTTACATTGGAGTACGTTTGGGATTACGTTGCTTGGAGTATTATGTTCGAGAAAAGTATACTACGGAGATTTTTTGTGTGTTATATTGAAGTATTACGTTTGGAAAAAGTATACTAATGAGTTTTTTTAAAGTGTTACGTTGTTTCGTTTGAGAAAAGTGCACCGATGAGTTTTTTAATGTGTTACATTGGAGTGTTACGTTATTGGAGTGTCACATTTTTATTCGTAATGTGAGATTTATTCTATGAGGGAAAATCTAAATCCTCTATAGTATGGATTGTCAAAATGCGTAATTTTACATTTAGACAAACTCAGTTTTATCCATAAAAAATTAAATCTAAACATGTAAATGATTACTCTTTGGTGTAATTTTCATTTTAATAGGACTTTTGGGTTCATAAATAAAAATAGAAGACTAAATATTTCACAAGATCATATTTTAGGATTTATTGGTGTTTCACCTTTTCTTTTATCAAAAAAATAATTTATTAATATGAAAAGTTATTTTGATAAAATAAAATAAAACACTTTATTACTCTATCTAAATAAAATTTGTCAAAAATTATATTTTTTTATCTTTTATTCCTCTAAATATAATGATGAGATATTATAATTATTATTATTATTATTTTTCTCACCTAATATATCACACAACGGGAAATTACACTTTCTCCACCTTATGTTTAGCTATTTTTTAATCATTACTGTTGAAGTTTTTTTAATTTTTTACTTTGACCTTTTATATTTTAATTTTCATTCATGATTAGATAAAAATTATCACATTAAATATCATGTACTATAAAAAAATATATTATTTTATTGAGCCCACCCCCAAAGCCTTCATCTATCATGTCCTGTTATAGTCGCCCCTCTACATTTTACTAACTAATCCAGCCCTTATGATATGAATCTTTTTAAAAACAATACATTTGAGAAAGCTCAAATCCTAGCTTTCTACATTACATACTTGTAAAAAAAAATGCATTTGGGAAGTCAATCGGTGATAATACTCAAAATTCAGTATATTTTTATATATTTATTAATTTTTTAAAATATTTTTCATAAATATTTTACTATTTAGATACATCTAAGTAAGATGCATTTAAAAAAAAATTTAAAAAAATGCTTAAAATTTTAAAATGATTCACAAAAAAAAGAAAAAAGAAAAAAAAGGAAAAAACTCAATTTTTAAAAAATTAAAACCAAACACACTGATTAGTTTTTTTTTTTTTTTTGCACATAATTTTTTTTCATTTTTTCAATTTGAACGTTGATGTTTTAAAATTTTAAAAATCAAAATAAATGTCAAATCACTATATTATTCAATTATAGATAATCATAATCATAAATGATAAACATTCATTATTTGAAGGGCAATTTCGACTATTAAAATTTTAATGGAACTTGAAGGTCCAAAAAATCTTAATTATAACTTAATGGAATATAAATTCACAAATTAAAACTTGTGTGTAAATGTTCATTAATTTAAATTAATGTTACAAACTAATAACCAGAAGATGCATTAAATAAAACAAGCACAGTACATACTAATGAAAAATTCAGCACTAATTGATAGTCCGAATCTGATTTTGCTTGAAATCGTCCGAATTTTGATTTGTCGGTTGTCTAGCTGGTCGTTCAATAAGAAGGTGACAATCACAGTAGACAAGTGTTTCACTGGACGTTCGGATGATCAACCGGCAAGTACAAATTTGAGTTTTCGAACAAACTCAAATTAAAGTTACTAATTATTTTTCTGAAAAATTACAAGTGTCCTATTAAAACCAGAGTTGGTAAGTGGTATTTTTACTATAAATTTCATTTTTACTTTATAGATAACAAGACTCTCACATCGTCCTATATGTGGTTTGACTTTCATTTGAGATTTTACATATATATATATAGTATCATTCTATAAAATATGATTACACATAAATATTGTATTTTTTGAGTTCTTCTAATGTTATGTCTGGAGTATAGATTTATATAATGATTTGAAAATAAAATAAAAAAATATATGTGAAATATGAATAAAATATAATTATATTTCACATATATTTTATACACATTTTTCTTTTTATTTTGGATAAATTACAAACAGACCTCTTAAGATTTACTTAAATTACAAATTACTCCTGTAGTTCTAAAAATTACATTATGTCCCCTAAGATTTTTAATTTCATAACAAATAGATCATTTTATTAATAAATCATCAAGCTAATTACTATTTTTTAATAATGTTAAAATTTTATTTCAATTAATAATTCAAATAATTTTATTATTGTATAGGTGAACAGTTAGAAATTTCATTTTTTCAATTAATTCTGTTAAATAAAAAATTCTGACAGGAAGGTACTTGTAATTTTCCAAATCACAGGAGGCAATTCATATTTTAAGCAAACCTTAGGGAGTATATTTGTAATTTACCCTTTTATTTTTTTAAATCACTACTCAAAACACAACCTAAGAGTATCTCTAATATTTTGTCTAAAAAGAAAAGAAAAGAGTATCTCCAGTCATTCACTATTTTTTTTTTTTCATTAAAAATATTTGATGGAAAGGTGCTAAAAAAAATCATATATGATTCTTCCACCTAATGTTAGTCAAGGAGATTTATTTATTTTCATTAAATTGATAATTTATCAAATTCTTATTCTTATTAGATGAAAATTTTAAAAAATAAATAATTAGAGATTTTAAAAAAAAAAATTTAAATTAGAGATTTTTTTTTTTTAAAGTTCCTCATATTAAGATTTTATAAGATAAATGACATACAATATTTTCATAGTAGTTAAGGTCCCTTAACATTTGTATAGAGAAAATTCGACTTAGAGAAATTTTGTCTGACTCAAAGAAATTTTGCCCCGATTCAAAGAAATTTCAATTTTCACAGAGAAATTTATCTAATTTCACAGAGAAATTTCAAAATTTCCCTGTGAATACCAAAGAAATTTTGAAATTTCTTTGAGTCGAGTGAAATTTCTCTGAGTCGGACAAAATTGCTTTAAGTCAAATTTTCTATGTGAAAATATTGAGGGACCTTAACTAATAAAAATAACATCTTAGATCTCTTCTACTATACAAAGTTGAAAATGGATGTTTAACTAATTTTCCATTTTAAATTTGATGAAAAAGAAAGTTTGAGATAAGAGTGAAATTTTTAAAAAGATTTTGACAAAAAATTAATGAAAGAATTAAAATAATTAATATCAAATTAAATTTTATATTTAAATTTAAAATTAAATTTGATAAAAAAAATTAGTAAAAGATTGGAAATACTAAGGTTGTGTTTGGTTAAGCTTTCCAAACTCAATTTCACCCCTTGGTTTGAGCCATGTGTTTGGTTACAGTTTTTAAAAATTGATTTCATACCCATCTATGAAAACACGTCTACCCAGTCATCCTCCCGGACGTTCGGCCGGTTGATCAGAACAATGTTTGTTTTTTTTTTTTTTTGGCACCAGTTATTTTAATATTTTAAATAAAAAATATTTTCTAATTTTTTTATAAGTTTTGAATAAAATTTTAAATTGTGTGTTTGGTTATGAGTTGTAAATTTTTGAATCAAATATCATATCACATCACTCAATTCAAACTCAATTCAAAACTCTTTTCAAAACTCATAACCAAATAATTTTTTCACACTCAAATCATAATTCTAAAATTCTACCAAATGCAACCTAATTTTTTAACTAATTAATGCAGTATACAATAATAAAATTTAAAGAAATCAATTTAATAAGTGTTTTTGCCAACTTAAATATTTAAAAAATAGTAAATGCGCAATTTTTCATAAAGAATGTAAACAGTTTTTACTAATTAGTATAGAATTTGTTTTCTCATATTCGAAAGCGCCCAACGAATGGAAAACACGTGTTAGTAGCGTATATACACCCAAGCAAAAGAACAACACAAATGGAAAACACAAAACGAGAGAGACCAAAAAATAAAAGGATAAACTACCCATAGGTCCTACTTTTGAGAATTATTACCCATTAAATCCTGTTGATAAATTTATTAAGTGATAAAGATAAATTTATCAGTCTTTTATTTTTATGAATAAATTTATAGTGATAAATTTATCAGTCTCTTTGTTTTTATGAATAAATTTATAGTGATAAATTTATCAATATCTTATTTTTATAGTGTTAAATTTATTAGTTAGGACCTGTAAGTAAATAAGTCTAGTTAATAGGACCTACACGTAAGTACCCCAAAATAAAAAAAGAGACCGAGAGATCGAGCGAGAAAGTGTTAAAAACACGGATCGATGACGTGGCCACATATTTTTATTTATTAATTTTCTATTTTGAAATCCCGACTCTTTACTAATAGTAGCAAAATGGAATGGGACATAGCAAATATATTGCTAGACCTGTGTATCATATCAGATTAACAAAACAATTGAAGTGTATCATATTAGATCAAATTTTTCATTAAATTTTTATTTAAATTTGATAAAAGATTTGATAGAACGATTAGAGAAACTCTAAGAAAGCTCACTTAAAAAAGCTCCTCACCAAAAAAAAAATTTGGGTGCAAGCCCCCTATCAATTTGAACATAAGATTTACCACCCCTTTTTAGTATTCACATTGAATTTATAGCATTTATTTGATAACTTTTGACACTTTTCAATTTCTTTACTTTCATAGCTAAACACTTTAAATAATCTCCAAATTTTAGTCACAACTAATAAATATTTTTTTTTAACAGAAATACTAATAAATATGATTATATAATTTTAAATATAGAAGCCTCCAAATAAAATTTCGCTTTTAAACCTTGTGAAAACTTGAGCTGGCCCAACAAAACACCACTGCACAAAGAACATATTATTGACATTGATATCGAATTCTTCCAAATGTGTATTTTTCAGGTATTGGCCATCTGAGAAGACAAGTTACATGATACAAAATCAGAAAGAAGCATAAAAATTGTAATCATAAAGTATAAAACCTCCCTACCAAAAAAAAAAAAAATGCTAATAAAACCACTTCATGTCTGCCAAATGATTCCTCAAAAATTATAAATTATAAATTCTACAATACTAAAAAATAGAAGAAGAATCTTACTCTTCTAATAAATCACTATAATTTATCATAAGGACTGCCCACTTGCACTTTAATGTGGATAAAAAATTTCCCACCATGTTTAAAAACAAGGGTAAATTTTACACGGACTAACGGGGCAAATTTTCACAATTTCAACATGTAGAGAGACTGTTTCGACTAAAAGTGTGCAGAGGACATTCTAACCCATATTAAAATGCAGTAGGATCGATGCAATTTACCCCGCATCGCAAATATAAAGATAAAACAATCGAAAGAACCAAACGATTTGGTTTGACAACATTAACTATTAGTACCAATATTATTATCGAAACAGTTGTTCAGGTGAGGTGTATGGTTCTTTCCGCTATGCTGTTGCTGCTGCTACTACAACATTAACTATTAGTACCAATATTATTGTTGGTTTTATTAGAATAATGCCTCGTAGCTCGAATGCTACGAGGCTCGAATGGCTCGAAGGAGGGAAGAGAGGAAGAGAGGGAGAGGGAGAGGGAGAGGAAGAGAGGAAGAGATGGAGAGGGAGAGGCAGAGAGAGAGAAGCAGACGGGAAGAGAGAGAGAAGACGCCGATGCCCCAGCTCCGATCGTCGCCCAGCCACCGATCGTCTCGCCTACCGCCGTCGTGCCCTCGCCGCCGTCGTCGCCCAGCTCCAGATCGTCAGATCGTGGCCTACCGCCGTCTCGCCTACCGCCGTCGTGGCCTCCGCCGCCTCCGCTTCCTCCTCCCTGTATTAGGGCCCCCTCCCCCCTCCCCCCTCCCCCTCCCCCTCCCCCTCCCCCCCTGTATTAGGGCCCCCTCCCCCTCCCCCCTCCCCCTCCCCCTCCTCCCCCTCCCCCTGCGTCTTCTTCTTCTTCTCCCCTTCTTCTCCCTTCTTCTCCCTTCTCGTTCTGCAACAAAAACCAGAGAAAAAAAAAAAAAAAAAAAAACAGGGTCAAAACGACGTCGTTTTGACCCTCGAGCCACAATCTCGAGCCAAAGTTTCGAGCTACCAATCACGGTTGGTTTTATTATTAGCTCTTTTATATTATTATTATTATTATTACTATTTTGATGGATCAGAGGGCAAAGGATTGTCTGTGCTCAAAACTTTCTTCATCACCACTTCCTTCACAAGTTCCAGACCAATGTTTATTTTCCTGTTCTAATGGTTTTATCAAATAAGTATTAAATCAAAAATATTAAAAATCTTTTACCAAATTAAGAACGTTGGGAGCTTTCATCAAATTATTATTCATAATCGTTGAATTTTCACAACCGGATGTCCCCTGATGACCACCTCTAGGCAAAAATTTGTGAAAAAAATACATTGACCAATCGACTACCCAGTCATCCGTCCGGTCGACCAGTGTTTTGATAAAAACTCAAAATCATCCGTTGGAGCAATTGATATCAAATGGAATTTTTATTCACATTTTTACTCAAATTTAATGAAAAAAAAGATGCACCGTTGAAGATGCTCTAATTTGTTCCTTTATCTAGAATCTATGTAGAATGAAAAGTGTTCGGGTATGTAAGGTGCATATCATATGTATTTAAATAAGTTCTCATAAATATACATAATTTAGCTAATAAAATCATGAAAATTCCCACAAATATATGTAAGTTATAATTTCTCAATTTTTTATGAGTCAACTTAGGTATACTAGTAAAAACTAATGTAATTTTGTAAATTAATTTTGTGATATGGTCAAGTCAACGCCCATGGGCAATGAATAATTGCTCCACAAGAATCGTTTGGGATTTAGGCCGGGTTCAAGAAGTTGGTTATTTTAATATGCTATTTTAATATTTGGCTATTTTAGTAAATTAAAATTTTTGTGTTTGGAAAGAGAGTTTATTTTTTTGTAATTGGATATGATATTTATTAGAAAATAAAATAAAATAATTATAGATTTGATGTGACATTTTATCTTATTGACTATTTTAATTTATTTTGTCTTTTTATGAATTTTTTTTTTAAAAAAAAAAAAGGTCGAAAAATGACTTCCCAACCATTGCCTTAAAAATGCTCTCATGTTGGGAATTCAATTTAAGAGAGTATTTAGATTTAATAAGTATATTGTTAGCTCAATTTTAATAATTTGAATCATTTACTTTTTAAGATAAATGTGATTCAAACATTTGACTTGAATTTAGTGTAAGGGTATCGTGTTAGTTTGATTAATTAGTTAGAATAAAAAATATGATTGAAACGTGCACTAACTAACAGTCTGGGAGTTGCTTTTATCACTTTAACATTTTTTTTTTTTTTGTATATTTACCATTCATTTTGAATCTATTTATAATAACTATTTACCATTCGGTTCAAATATACTTATGTTATAAAATATGATAATGTTGTTACTTTTCCTACACAAGATACTTATATATCAAAAGTGGACATATTTTTTTTATTGGCAAATGTTAGTCGTTAGTTGTTAAATTAACACCTATAAAAAAAAATCTTTCTATTCTTGACAAAACACCTAAATGCTTGCACTCCATTAATCTAAATTTTCTAAGGAGAGTTGAATCTATGAACTCTCTAAGAATTAAGTCTTAAAGAAGGTATGGTAACTAATTAGGTTAAGCATAGTTGTCGGAGGTGAGCATATTGCACAGCACTTACAGCTTATTATAACAATATCATGTATTTCCTAATGGTTTCATTCCATATTTTCCCTACTAAAATCGTATAGGATTGCATTGAGGTGTTTAAAAATCAATTTATTTTGGAAAGTAGAATAAAAGTTGATATTTTGATTTTTTTTTTAATTTTTTTTTTATAAAAATGTGTAAAAAAAAATAGAGAGATAATTTAATTTAAAAAAATCAAAAAGTCAATAAACTAACTTTTAATTTAATTGCCAAAAGAGGCCTTCCCAGTAATGACCCTTTAACGGCGGTAATGAAACCGCCGTTAAAAAATCGCCGCTAAAGCCATTTTTAAACGGCGGTAATGAAACCGCTGCTAAAGCCCTCTCATTACCGCCGTTAATGACGGCGGTCTTTGTCGGCCGAGCTCCGGTGAGTGGTGACCACGCGCGGCTAGGGTTAAACATGACCATCTACAATAAAGTAAAAGTAATGTTTAAATATTTATTTAGGAAATATATTTTATGAAGAGTGGTTGTGGTGGAGTGTTTGGTGTGGGTGGATGAGAGGTTGAGGGTTCAAGGCTTGGGGAGTGCAAGAAGAAAGAATTATTTTTTGAAAAATTTGAACCTATTTACGGTGGTAAAGAACTGCCGTTTTTGGTCGACTTTTAACGACGGTAATTTACCTTTTTATGACGGTTGTACTTTTTCCGACACGCGCATAAACGGCGGTAACGAAACCGCCGTTAATGGCTTTAACGGCGGTTTTACAGCCTTTAACGGCGATAAAAAACCGCCGCTAAAGCCTAATTTTGGCGTAGTACCACCCCTTTTTAGTATTCACAATGAATTTATAACATTTATTTGATAACTTTTGACACTTTTAATTTCTTTACTTTCATAGCTAAACACTTTAAATAACCTCCAAATTTTAGTCACAACTAATAAATATTTTTTTTTAACAGAAATGCTAATAAATATGATTATATAAGTTTAAATATAAAAGCCTCCAAATAAAATTTCGCTTTTAAGCCTCGTGAAAACTTGAGCTGGCCCAACAAAACACCACCGCACGAAGAACATATTATTGACATTGATATCAAGTTCTTCCAAATGTGTATTTTTCAGGTGCTGGCCATCTGAGAAGACAAGTTACATGATACAAAATCAAAATGAAGCATAAAAATTGTAATCATAAAGTATAAAACCTCCCTACCAAAAAAAAAAAAAAAAATGCTAATAAAACCACTTCATGCCAGCCAAATGATTCCTCAAAAATTATAAATTATAAATTCTACAATACTAAAAAATAGAAGAAGAATCTTACTCTTCTAATAAATCACTATAATTTATCGCAAGGACTGTCCACTTGCACTTTAATGTGGGTTAAAATTTTCCCACCATGTTTAAAAACAAGGGTAAATTTTACACGGACTAACGGGGCAAATTTTCACAATTTCAACATGTAGAGAGGCTGTTTTGACTAAAAGTGTGCAGAGGACATTCTAACCCATATTAAAATGCAGTAGGATCGATGCAATTTACCCCGCATCGCAAATATAAAGATAAAACAATCGAAAGAACCAAACAGTTTGGTTTGACAAAAAAATCCCATGAATTCACACCCATATTAAAGATTGATATAAATATATATGTAGACATATCAAAAAGCATACAAAATATTTACCTATTTACTTTATCTGCGCTAGTCTCATCAACAAACACTTCCAGATACAAACGGGCAGCACTTGATTCTCTAATCACAATCACCTCAGGAGAAAGATTAAACCACAATGGGAGAATAATGCAAATGGTAAATGAGCAATAGTAGGAAACCAAACTAAAAAGAAAAATATTAACAAGGTTCATCGTGAAAATTCATCGTGAAAAAGCAAAATAGTTATTGGCAGTCAATAGACAACAGAGGCATTCCATAAATGACACTCGGCCACTTAATGGGTCCCACAATTAACTACTTTAACAACTTATCACAAGACCGGGCGCCTATATAGGAAGCTTTTAGCCCCCAACCACTCGAACCAAGACAGCTCATACGAAATTTGTCATTTTTCAACAATGTTACAATGAATACCTAATGCGTAATTGAAATCTATGTTACGAAGACATGGACAAAATCCCCTGATTGTGATCAACCACCTAAAAATTTCACTTCAATTTTTATTTTGTCTAGAAAGCCATGATACACAAGCCTAGCCAGGGTTTCCTCTAGATGACCATCTATATTATTCAACTTCAATACTCCTAATTGAATAGGACACCACCGGATAACATCTCTTGTGTGTCTTTTGGGACGTGATTTCATACTCCACACCAAATAAGCCTTCAGTCCTTCGATGTTGATCTCAGAATTATTCACTCTTGTCGGATGTCATCATGCTTTGACTTTTAACCAATGAACAACTCTGAATTTTACTAATTCAGTTGACCTCCAACCAAGAAATGTTCTTTTTGTCTACAAACCAATTCATTTTGATCTAAGTAGCTAACCATACGGATTGACCAAGTGATAGCACCCCAAATCCAAGCTAACAAAAGTACACTCAAATGTACCCAAGAACAAAATTGCAAAGAACACCACTATACCTCACCAAGATGCAGCAAACCAGTAATTGTAGGGACTTGACAACTAAGATAGCGAAATTGGTGACTTAAACAAGCTTGACAACAAAAATTAACCAGGCATTACAGAAGGACGAGGAAAGACTAGGTGAACACAGAGAGATGGGTTAGGCCAAAAGAAAGAGCTGGGATAGGGCAAAATAGAGATGAGTTAGGGAAACAAAGCAAAAGGCTGCGACACCTCTGGCTGTAAAGCACACTCCCATTTTCAACCTCACTTTACATTTTGCTGTCTCGGAGTCTAAACACTAATTAAAAAGCCCACTAAGTAAAAAGAAGAAAAGGGAAGAGGTTTGTTTCGTTTTTGAGAAAGGAAGAGAAGATGGGTGAGAAAGATGATAGCTTGGTGTTGAGTTCAGGCTTGGGACGTCAACAAAATCAGCCATTAAATTTTAAACCCATACCTTGAGAGTTTATGCTAAATCATCAGAGGAAGTGCTCCTGGAATAAAAAGTTTCAATCATCAGGAACAGAAATGGATTATGGCTCAGCTCAGAGAGAGAGAGATGGGTACCATCTCTTTGATATTAGTTTTCCTTTCTCATGAAATCTGCTATTTCCAGAAAGGTTGTCACTGACATGATATTATATATCCCTAAGATCATTTTCTTGCTATTTTCCCTATATTATTGGTAATATTATTACAATTATTGTTACTCCTATTGCTATTATGATAACTACTACTACTATTATGATCATTGTTGCTATGCTGTTGCTGCTGCTACTACAACATTAACTATTAGTACCAATATTATTGTTGGTTTTATTATTAGCTCTTTTATATTATTATTATTATTACTATTTTGATGGATCAGAGGGCAAAGGATTGTCTGTGCTCAAAACTTTCTTCATCACCACTTCCTTCACAAGTTCCAGACGAATGTTTATTTTCCTGTTCTAATGGTTTTATCAAATAAGTATTAAATCAAAAATATTAAAAATCTTTTATCAAATTAAGAATGTTGGGAGCTTTCATCAAATTACTGTTTATAATCGTTGAATTTTCACAACCGGATGTCCTCTGGATGACCACCTCTAGGCAAAAATTTGAGAAAAAAATACATTGACCGATCGACTACCCAGTTATCCGCCCGGTCAACCAGTGTTTTGATAAAAACTCAAAATCATCCGTTGGAGCAATTGATATCAAATGGAGTTTTCATTCACATTTTTACTCAAATTTAGTGGAAAAAAAAGATGCACCGTTGAAGATGCTTTAATTTGTTCCTTTATGTAGGATCTATGTAGAATGAAAAGTATTCGGGTATGTAAGGTGCATATCATATGTATTTAAATAAGTTCTCATAAATATACATAATTTAACTAATAAAATCATAAAAATTCCCACAAATATACGTAAGTTATGATTTCTCAATTTTTTATGAGTTAGCTTAGGTATACTAGTAAAAACTGATGTAATTTTGTAAATTAACTTTGTGATATGGTCAAGTTAATGCCCATGGGCAATGAATAATTGCTCCACAAGAATCGCTTGGGATTTAGGCCGCGTTTAAGAAGTTGGTTATTTTAATAGGCTATTTTAATATTTGGCTATTTTAGTAGGTTAAAATTTTTGTATTTAGAAAAAGAGTTTATTTTTCTTGTAATTGGATATGATATTTATGAGAAAATAAAATAAAATAATTATAGATTTGATGTAACATTTTATCTTATTGATTATTTTAACTTATTTTGTCTTTTTATGAATTTTTTTTTTTATAAAAAAAAAGGTCCAAAAATGGCTTCCCAACCACTGCCTTAAAAATGCTCTCATGTTGGGAATTCAATTTGAGAGAGTATTTGGATTTAATAAGTATATTGTTAGCTCAATTTAAATAATTTGAATCGTTTACTTTTAAGATAAATGTGATTCAAACATTAGATTTGAATTTAGTGTAAGGGTACCGTGTTAGTTTGATTAATTAGTTAGAATAAAAAAATATGATTGAAACGTACGCTAACTAAACTAATTAGGGAAATATTATACTTTTCTATGTACTTTTAGAAGGCATTTTGCCCAACAGTCTTGGAGTTGCTTTTATCACTTTAACATTTTTTTTTTTTGTATATTTACCATTCATTTTGAATCTATTTATAATAACTATTAACCATTCGTTTCAAATATATTTATGTTATAAAATATGATAATGTTGTTACTTTTCTTACACAAGATACTTATATATCAACAGTGAACATATTTTTTTTTATTGGCAAATGTTAGTCGTTAATTGTTAAATTAACACCTATAATTTTTTATTGGCAAATGTTAGTCGTTAGTTGTTAAATTAACACCTATAAAAAAAAATCTTTCTATCCTTGACAAAACACCTAAATGCTTGCACTTCCTTAATTCAACTTTTCTAAGGAGAGTTGAATCTATGAACTCCCTAAGAATTAAGTCTTAAAAAAGGTATGGTAACCAATTAGGCTAAGCCTAGTTGTCGGAGGTGAGCATATTGCACAGCACTTACAGCTTATTATAACAATATCATGTATTTCCTGATGGTTTCATTCCATATTTTCCCTACTAAAATCGTATAGGATTGCATTGAGGTGTTTAAAAATCAATTTATTTTGGAAAGTAGAATAAAAGTTGATATTTTGATTTTTTTTAATTTTTTTTTTTAAAAAAATGGGTAAAAAAAATAGAGAGATAATTTAACCTAAAAAAATCAAAAAGTCAATAAACTAACTTTTAATTTAATTGCCAAAAGAGGCCTTAACCTCCTCTATTTATTAATTCTTTTCAATCTATTATGATGAAAAAGCTATTTCAGCCACACCATAAATTACCGTTCACCTTTTAAAACTATCATCTAATATCACTTTAACAACCCAACTAAAAAAAGTTACATTTTCTCACCTTGAATTATAAATTTGTATTAATGTAAACATTTTATTAAGGATCATTTTATTTTATTTTATTATTATTATTTTATTTATTTTGTGGTGACAAGGATCGGTTTTTAAATAGTTGAAAATTTGACATAGATCTTGTAGATAACATCTCAAATGGAATGGTTGAAATGGCATTATTAGTCAGTTTAGTTTAGATTTTAAGTTTTTATTTTTTGTGTTTTTTTTATTATTATTATTATTATTTTTTTTTGTGTCTTTAGTGACTGTTTTCAAAGTTTAGTTCATTTTTTTTTTAGTTTTTAAATACATTTAATTTAGTTGCTCTAAAAAGTAAAATATTTATAAATAAATTTTCCAAAAAATTCATTAAAGAAGAATTTATATACCACTTTTATTATTTTTTTTCATATTTAGTGATTTTTTAAAACATTTTCTCATGAATATTTTACTTTATAAATGCATCTAGATTAAGTGCATTTATTATTATTTTTTAAAAATTTGAATAAATTGAAAAAAAAAAAGGGTTACTAAAGATAAAAAATAAATAAAAATAAATAAAAAAATAATTCTCAAAAACTGTATTTGACTTTAAAATCCAAATATAGTGTAGGGAGAAGTGAATTGATATTGAGTGATAGTGTAGTTTTTTTTTTTAATAAAGTCAAAATTTTATTAAAAACATGAAATTAAAGGTACATATAAATGAAACACATCGAGAGAAATTCATATAGTCAAAACTGCCCTATTACTATTGCTCACATCCACACAACCAACACTTGGCCTCAAGAGTTTTTTGAAATTTTAAATAACAAAACAACAAATACTGTAAAAACAATAACTAAGTAGATCTTAATTACACAATACTAAAAAGATTGAATCCCTACAGTTGAAAGTAAATTGATAGTTTAATAGAATAAAGTGTAATTTACTCCTATAATTGAAAGGATATTTTCAATATTAAACATGAAATTGAGGGGGATAAAAATAAACAGAGGAATAATTGTCACAATTTTTAATTAAAAAAATAAAATAATACTAGACAATTATTAAGTAAGTTTTACCAAAGAACTGAATTTTTTTGGCTTTTATTTATTTATTTATTTATTTTAGATGAATTAAAATTCAAAAGCAAAGTGATCTTGACATACAGGGTTGTTTGGTACAGTTTTTAGGAGGTAATTATAGTTTATTTTAATTTGAAAGTCTATGTCTCAGATTGTTTGGTACAACTCTTACTTATAATTTATTAGACAAAAATAATTTAAATAAGTTTTTTAAAAAAATTGATTAATTGAAAAAAAAAAAAAACTTATATTTTTTATTATCAAATTTTAACTTAAAAAATTCCACCAAACAATCCATATAGCTCATAGCGGCTCACGGGAAATTATTCAGTATTTCCAGAATATCACGTGTCCATACTCCTAACCAATCATTATTTATTATGCCCTCTCATATCTCTCAATCACTCAACATAATATCCCAGCTACCCACTTTCTTCACCAATCGCAATACTATAGAGTATCACATATCTATATTCCGAAATTACTGATTAATTACCCGCAGCTCACATACCAAATGAGCAATTATAAGTGTCACAAACGGCACTAGCGTGGTCATAAAATAAAGGATTAATTATCTAAAAGTCATATTTATAAATATTACAGCAGTTTAAATCTTATTTAAGATTTTTTGAACGAACAAGTCTTATTTAGTAAAATTGAGAACATCGTTAGGTTTTTTTTTTTTCAATTTTAAAATTGAGAATATTATCAATTTTGTACGGTAATGTTTCAGATAATTATTTCACTAAATGAGGGGGAGGGGGGGGGAACAGAGCATGAGATTAAACATTTTTTTCCTCCTATTTATTTGTTTGATTCAACTATCCAATAAAATTGAGAACATTATCAATTTTTTCCAGTTTCAAAACTGAGAACATTATCAATTTTTCATTTAATTTTTTTTTCAATTTTACACATCAATGTTCTATCATAACGCTCCTTTATAGACAAAAATTTTAGTTTTGTACAAAAAAATAATTCAATTTTTTTTTGTACATAATTTTTTTGTAGTTTTTTTAGTTTGAAAGTTGATGTTTTAAAGTTTTAAAAATAAAAATAAATATCAAATCATCATGTTCATTTATTGATAATCAGAAATGTTAAATAATCATTGTTTGAAAAGTAATTTCGATTATTGAAAATTTAATTCGAATATCCAAAGAATCTTAGTTAAAACTTATTCAAGTAAAGTTCATAAACTTTGAATCTCACATGGATTTCTTGAGATTTTTTAGAAGAATTTTTTTCTTATAAATAGGTAGAGACTTTCACAATAATTTCAAGCTCTTAATGAGATTTCTCCCAATAGGAAACCTTTAAAAGAGAGTTTCCAATTAAATTTTCTTATATATATATATAATAAGAAAGAAAGAAATAATAACTTTTTTTTAGAAAATATCAAAAAAAAAAAAAAAATCAAAATTTTCAATTTCATTGACCTAGTGAACTGTCCCCGGCTCGACCGGTTCAGCAGTTCAACCGCTGATTTTTCCTGTTCTCTCTAAATAGACCGATTTTTGACTTCGAACAGTTCAGAAGATATATTCGGACCGGAACACCGATCGATCAACGGTTCAACCGGTCGAACCGCCTGATCCGGTCTGGTTTTCAAAACTATTTATGCACCCTATCATAAATTTATGTAATTTTATCATAAAATATTATAATATCAATTATAAAATACATAACATCACTATATATTAGAGTAATAAATTGTCCAAAATTTTGTGATTCATGTAATAAAAATTTATGATTTGTTAACAAAATTTTGGACAATTTATTACATTAATTTATGGCAAGATTATGTACTTTGTGATTTATATTACAAAATTTTATAATAAGGGGTTGGCTTCCCTTCATTGAGAGTGTTGTTGGGCCCGTAGGGGCCCATCACGGGTCCTGTTTCGATAATCCAAACTATTCAATATGTAAAACTCGTCTAGTACTTGTAAAAAATCACGTTGATTGGATATCGATAACTATTTCATTGGATCAGATTTCTGTCAACTGTTTATTTTTTCACCCTCTATTTTTTTTTATTTATACAAAACTGATTTGATCACATAATTATCGTTATCCGATCAACGTAATTTTTTTCAAACATATAGTATTCAACGAGTTTTACACATTAAACGGTTCGAATTATCAAAGCGAAACTCATGGTAGACCCCCACAGGCCCAACATCACCCTCCAGTCCGATCACTGACCAGAGAGAAGCCAAACCCTTATAATAATTATCCTAATATATAATATGGTACATATGATACACATTACAGATGATAGGGTTATTTATATCTTACACTACACAAATTCAACATCAAACATATATTTTAAACACTATTTGGCATTGCCTATATATATTAGTATATATTTTTATTTTTTTTAAATCAGATCACTCTTATATTTTTTTACACATTTTTTCAAGCAAAAAAATATATTTATTTAAATTATTCCAAACAAACTTTTTAATTCAAGATAAATTAAAAATAAATAAAAATAGAGTTTTGTTACAAAAATATTTGAGATCACTAACTAGTGGTGACACTAATGATGTGACAGTAAATCTCACTTATTGTCACAATGTTACTATATATCAACCGTGCTAGGGAGCTCGAAAACAAGCTCCCCCGAATCCCCCTAATTTCCTTTTTTTTTTTTTTTACAGCGGAAGAAGCAAGAAGAAGACGAAGAGGGGGAGGGGGGAGGGGGGAGGGGGAAGAAGGACTGGAGGGGGCCTAAAAAATGAGCTGGAGGCGGAGGCGGGTAGAGGACGGCAGATGGAGACGACGCGACGAGCTCGGCTGGGCCGACGACCGGCGGGCGGACGAGCTCGACTGGGTGACGAGCTCTTTCTCTCCCTCTTCCCTCTCCCTCTCTTTCTCTCCCTCTTCCTCTACTCTGCGTTCAAAAATGGCGGAAAAAAAGAAAAAAAAAAAAAAAAAAAAAACCTAAAGCCTAAAACGACGTCGTTTTGGGCTTTAGGGGGATTCGGGGGCGAAATCCTCGAGCTACCAATCTTTATTCTACTATATATATATATATATTTTTTTTAATTTTCCATCTAATTAATGGTGATTTAGTGGTACCGAATTAGTAATACCACTGCTTTTGTTATTAGCTGGCATGGTAGCTAGGATGAATTCAGTGTCTCCATTCTGTTGGTGATTGCAGACTCGTCCTTGACTCTCTCTCTCTCTCTCTCTCTCTCTCTCTCTTCTCTTAACTAGCCTAGCTGTCCTCCTCCTTCCTCCTCCTCCCTCGCCTGAAATCCGTCTTCCCGGGCTCCCTCATCATCCATCATCCCCTTTGCCTCTCTGAAAATGGAAATAAGTTTGGAAAATGATTTTCCAGAAAATGAGGGTCTCCTCTCACAAGAACAAACACCCTATTTCTACAGAAAAATGAGGAGAGTGGTAGTTATGGTAAGGTTTGCAAAGAATTTACCGGCCAGTGAAGATGAAGATGAAGATGAAGATGAAGATGAAGATACAGTAAGTTTCGGAGAAGGTTCGGGGTTTATAATAAGTAAAGATGGTCATATTTTGACCTGTTCACATATTATAGAGGATTGTACAGAAATTGTGGTTGGTCGGACAGCTGATGAACTTAAAGAAGCTGTAGTTTTTTATGATGATAAACTTTCCGATGTTTCTATCTTAAAAGTTAAGGACATGGATGAGCAAAATATGACTTCTGTAAGTTTGGGAGGGTAGAAAATTGGGACATAGGTATGGATGGTCTTTTCCATCGTGCCATGCCCGACTAAGCTTGAGTTCACTTTCACACAGGGATATGTGGGGTTTCCTAATAGAAGCTATAGAGATGTAGTTACTGGAACAGATTGTAGAAAATGTGATGACAATTTGCCCCTGATTCAAATCCATGGTTTAAACAATCTTAGTGGATCATCTGGTAGCCCTGTATTTGATTCAATGGGAAGGGTCATTGGGATGTTCATCCTGTCTAATTGAGGCATAGATTTTGCTATCCATATACGGAAGCTAAGAGAAATTTGTCAAAGTGTTATGCCAACCTCAGGCTCAGGCTCATCCTCATCCAACACAACGCATGTTGAGAAGAAGAAAAGAAAAAGGAAGAAAGCAGGGCCTAGTCTCTAGATGGATCACTCCGATGTAGTTTTGAGTAAGCATTCTTGCCTATGGTTTGTTTAATATCTAATATTGTTTTATGAATGAAATTTATTTACCCATGTATTAATTAATAGATATGGGTCTAATCATGTAGTCAGTAATGGATCTAATCTTAGTTGTGGAAATTGTACGGGGGCGAAATATCCTCTGCTTTCCGTACTCCTTGCACTCCAAGCTTCTCTTGACGGCGTCTAACCTGGCAACACAGAAACGGTGAGCTGCCCAGCAGTGGTGTGCCGGATAGACCCTCCGACGATCAAGTCAGTCCACTTGAGGAAGAAGAAGACTGTTAGAGAGAGAGTATTCTCTTTGGGGAAGAAGTTGCATACCTCTAACGTTCACCTTCCTCCACTATTTCTAGGCTGGCCATGCAGCCCCAAGATCGTGCGTGCACCACCTCTGTTGTCCTTCCCTGGACAGGTGGCAGTGCTTGCCTCTCACCACCTTACGCGTGTAAAGATTTTGTCCTCCAACCAGTACATGCAGAACCGCCAAACGGTATTGATGCGTGCGTGGAGCAGATGTCCTCTTCCTCACGCCATTAGCCCAGGTGGCACACTTAACCGGAGTACCACGACCGGCTGGTTCCTTGTGGAGAATTGCCTCCTCAAACACATAACCGAGCTAATAAATGCCGACCTGCCCCTTGGCAAAGGGGCCAAAGTGTTATGCTCATGGCCGGGCTATTTATGATCGGTCCAACCCGACTGACCGGTCACGAAGCACGTTGGACTTCCACCGTTCTTCATTCTTGATCACATGAAGCCCGTCCATCTCGGCCGATCGGTTAGGCGCATGCCGGCGCTAATCGCATCTCAAGTCTAGTCCGGGCTGCTCTTAGCTCGGTCATCAGACACCGCTGCGCGCTCGGCCGCGTCATAGCTCGGCCATGCATTGGTTCGTGTCTGGTCGGTCGACCTCTCCGGCCGTGCAAGTCAGGCCGCTGGGCCGTGCAAGAGAGGAGTCTGCTCGGCGTCGTGCGGTTCGTCATGATCGGCGTTATCGTAGCTC
>CM069905.1:117012182-117061319 GCA_036172215.1 Camellia granthamiana
CAATTGGTTGAAAACTTAATTGATATGGGATGCTCCAACAGCTTTTGATCAAATTTAACTAAAAGCTTGATTTGGTAAAAAAAATTTAATACTCCAATCCTCCCTTTAAAATTTTCATGAAATCCTTTGCAAAAATTCCAACATTATCCCCAACAGCTTCTTTCATCAAATTTGGTGAAAAACTTATTTTTTTCCTTGATTTGACCCGAGTATCTTCCGGTACGTGTGCGTGTGTAAGCGTCCAACCTTGATAAACTTGGATCCTAGAATATTGGGGTATGTATCCAAAAATAGGATATGGGTATGGGGACTCATTATGAGCAGTTATATATGTTAAATATTATACTATAATATTTTTTGATAAAAGTTTTATAAATTATGTAGAAATGTGCTTGAAATTCGCTAGGATTTAGGGAAAAATAGAATTTCTATCTTTCATCTATTGTTGGAGGCTACAAATGTTTTTTTCCTAGCAAATTTGAGTTTCTTATTCATCAAACATTGTAAAAAATTGGAGACCAAGTATCCAAATTGGGTTTCGGTGTTGTATACATATCCCACATCCTTATTTTTGTCATATCTGGTGGACATGGGTACTTTGGAGGAACTAGAAAAGTCCATGTAACACAGTCATCGGGTCTGACCTTGGGGTAGGCAACCAAGGCAACTGACTTGGGCCCCTGGATTTTGAACCACAGTTGCATGAAGCAGGGGCGAGGGAGCGAGGGCCCTTACAAAAGAGTTTAAGGCTGGGAGTGGTGGAAACCCTTACTTTTTTGCTTTGTATTTCTAAATCCATTCATACCATTCTTCCTTTAATTAGATGTACTCGTTCATACTTTTCTTATTTTGTAAACTCTACTAATTGACAATAAAAATTTTCATTCTTGCATGTGCTTTCATGTTTATACAAATGCTATACACACATGTAGAGACTTTGCTTATTTATTTCAATGTCTAGGTGGGAAGATGATGTTTGCATGTTCTGGGACTATAATAGAATGCGAGGATGTTAATGGAACATTCATCAATACCGTTTTGACTTTTGCGACTCTCCTAAGATCACCTATTGATGCAAATGCTGTACCAGATGACATTAAGGTGGTGGTTGTTGTTCTTGTTCTTGTTGTTGTTGCTGTTTTTTTTTTTTTTTTTTTTTTTTTTTTTTTTTAAATTATAAAATACTTGGCATAGTACAATACCATTCAATGTTTTTCAATTAGCTAAAGAACTTACTATTATTTTTTTGGTTGGGTATGACTTACTATTATTGCAGGTTGAGGTTGATCTTTATGTAACGAATGATAAACCATTTAATGGTCAACCATTCTCACTTCAACATTGCTACCATTAGTATTGAAACAGATGTAGCATTGCCAACTGCAATCATTAGACCTTTGGATGATTCAATCTCAATAGATCCAAGTGAGATCTCTTGTACTAGGGACAATGAGGTGGCTTACAATCGTTTCAGCTTCATCGTCATTCAAATTTATTTAGACTTGTCCAGGAGATATGGTTGTAGCCATTGGCCACTCCTGTGGTAGAACCCATGCTCTTATGGCTGCGTCTGGCAAATTCAGGTACACAAAGTAAATTTACTTTACATGTTTAAATTTACGTTATTACAATTTTCTTACACAACTGAGAGAAAGTAAGACATATCTTAGTGCATGTACAGTCTGTCAAAGATTAATCGTCTACGATATCCAATACGCATATATTGCATTATTTTTTGTTGATCACAGTGCTTGTAAGTGCCTTAAGAATTATTTACACTTGCTCTTTTTTCTTTCTGTGCAGTCTTGACTGCTGCAAATTTGATTGCAAAGAGCTTTTCAGGGCAAATTGCATTATTACAAAAGTAATAATTTTACTCTTTTTTCCCTCTCTCTTATATCTATATTGGTTTTGGTTTTAAATTAGTGGTGAATGAGGATGAATTTTGTCTTTTAATTTTTCTTGGTATGCTATACGCGAAGAAACACAGACACAGTCACGGACAACAATTTTCAAAAAATGCTAGACAACTTGTACAAAATGTATAATTTTATATATTTGTATCTCATAAATATTAATATATCATTTATAAATAACAAAAATTGCAATATAACACTAACTTCTATATATTTATAATGTTTTCCTTATGTTAAGTTTTTATTTTTCAAATTTATAATTAGTTTCATGTGGCTAACCGATGAACACATGTATTTAAGTGATGGACACGTGCGTCCTTCAAGTGTCCAGGTCTAAAAATATTTGAAAGAAAATAGGGCACGTTTTGTCGAGTGTCAGACACAGTGTCGGGAAAGTGCTGACACGACACGGATATGCCACCTTCTTAGAATTGTTCGTGCTTCTTAGGCTATACGTTTAGGGTTAGAGGTGGAGTAGATGTTAACCTGCCCCCACCCCTTCTTGCCCTTATTGGAACAAAGTTGGTAAGAGTTCAATAGGGTTAGGGGCGGATTTGGGATTTCGTTCAAACTCCATTGGGATTCGGGCTGGAGTTCGCATTTGCCTTCAAAATCCGCTCCGAGTCTGGCTAGTTTATATTATTATAATACATGTGTAATCCTAATCTATTTCAAACAATTGTTTATATGTTTATATATATGCTGAATGTAGTCCACATTTAGGCAGGCAGTATGTGGTAGAATGTAGAGCATACATGGTGGAGTGCAATCTGTCCCTAGAGTGTTTTAGAAAATAATTGATGTATGCTGTGTGGTATGTATGAGTTAATGCACTGTGCTTTGGGTTTTATTTGAGTAGATTGTATGTATTTTTAGCAATCTTTCAACTAATGATATATTTTCTTTGCTAGAGTGGTATCGAGGGACCCCTTATCAATCGTTATGGAGAAGTCATTGGAGTCAATTTTTATGATGATGTTTGTACCCCTTTTCTGCCAATGAATATTGTTTCCAAATGCTTGTTGCGATTCAAAAAAAATGGGTATGTTCTCCTAATCATCATAGCTTCCATGTCTGGACTTTGCTTATTATGTGTTGCTAGATGTCCTCAATTATGTCCCCCCCACCCCTCCCCAACACACACTGCTCTCACAAAAAAAAGAAATACTGTAGTCTGGAAGTTTGTTAGATCTTCTGTGAAGTAGGTACTAAAAAAATGATATATGGGAAGCATTATGAAGCTGTCTTAGAGGGTCTAATGTTTTGTATCATGGCGTAGGAAATCCCGTCGACCTTGGCTTGGCATGGAAATGACTAATCTTTATGCGGCAAGTGTAGGCAAGTTGGAAAAGATTATCTCGAAGTTCAATATCTCCAAAGGTGTTCTTGTTGAAGAGGTATGTTCTTTGCTACACCTTATTTTAGATAGATCCTGATTCTTTTGGGGCAAAATCTTTTGGGGAGAGAAATGCTATTTATTACCGGATTTATTTCACCTTCTTATTTCACTTCTCATGTGTACTCATGCAATAAAAGCCACTTGTATGTATAGAACCCACTTTATTTAAAACTAGCTTATCATGCTACATAGGAAACCGCATTAGAGGTGAAAAGTTTGGTGAAAAAAAACAGTGATATATAGCAGCCTTCTTTTTTGGATGTTCAAATATGACATAGGTACAAGAAATTTGAATGCACATCTAGAACATTGAGTTTTTGGTGTTAGAATAACTACAAATTGCAAAATATTTATTTAGATATCTTGTTTCAACATGGAGTACTTCTCTAGTAGAATGCCAAATTAAGTGATATAAAGGTCTTTATCCTTTTTCTATTTACTTTAGTGTTGGCATAAAAGCAATGAATTATATGTATATAATTTGTGTTTAATGTACCATTAGGGATAAGTTCACATGTCAAGGTATGGGGTTCTGCAGTCACAGTGTTTTTAAAGGCTCAAGGCGCGCCAAGGCGCCGAAGGTCTCTTGGGGCTTAAGTGCAAGGCGAGGCGCACTTCATTGCAGCAAGGTGCAGCTTTTCAGTAAAAAATAGATATATTAACATAGACTAATGATTTAGATATCGACATAAGAAAAACACAGAATTCACAACTTATAAACACCTAAGACAAATAATTTAAAAATAAAAAATAAAAGAACTAAAGCAAATAATTTTTCAAAGCCCATAAAAGATCAGATCATTCCAAATGCAAAATAATCAATATTCATCAAAAGCACCAATATTCAAGTTTAGTTTAACCATCTCAAAACATCAACAAGGAGAGGAGAAGAAGAGAAGAAAATTGGAGCCTGGAAGGAGAAGGGAGGAAAAAAAAAAACGTAACCAAATATATATATATATATGAACCAGCAGGCTGGAAGAAGAAAAAAAAAGAAAAGAAAAAAAGAAGAAGATGATTTAGATGTGTTGACCATTTTTTTTGTTTAGAGTTTTAGTCAAGTGTGGCTGCACATATTTCTATTTGAGAACTGTTATCCACTGTGGCAGCACATATAGTTTCATCTATGAGGCACGGACACTTCAAAATAGGTGTCGTAGCGGTGTCGGACACGAGGACACGTGCCGAACACATACAAGACTTGCCATTTGGCATGTCCTATTTGTTTTGGGTATGGGACACGGCAGGGGACACGGCGGGACACGGAAGTGGACACAGCAGGGTCAGAAAGCTGTAATCGAAGCCCTTATCAGAAAGCTGTAATCAAAGAGAAGAGACCTAATCGAAGCCCTAATCAGAAAACCCTAATCAAAGAGAAGAAGTGACCTAATCTAGAATAAGAAGGAAACCAAAAAAAAAAAAAGGCGACCTAATCTAGAATATGAAGAAAAAAAGGGGCAAATTACAGAAATGGTCCCTATAATTTACCCGTTGTTGCATTTTGGTCCCAGTACTTCTAATTTCATCAATTTTGCCCCTGCAATTTGGTTTTTGGCTCTATGTGGTCCAATAATTAACAGCCGTTGGGTTTTTTAACGGAAACCCCACGCATTGCCTTGCACGCACGGGACTTGCAAGGGCAAGGTTGTCATTTCGACACCCCCCCACACCATTTTCCAGCCTGAATATGCAACCCACATTATCTGTGTAAACAAATAGGGGATTAGGGTTAGGAAAGGGGTGAAGAAATGGAATACAACAAATTGGTCAGAGCTGAGTCACGAATTCAGAAGGAAATTTGAGAAAGTATCAAATGCATTAAAGTAAGCAAGCAACAAGCCAACTCGATGGCTCTGAGAGAGGCTTCGTCTGGGAGCCCTCAATTTGGTATTTTACTTTTTTGACTAACATTTGTTTGTTCATGTATATTGTGGTCTTCAGTTTTGTAATGTTTGATAGTGGTTGAATGGTGATTTATGTATACATGTAGGTTATTTATATTTAGATTCACCTTTTTTTTTTTTGTTTGGAGCAATCTGAGCTTCACACTTTCACATGATACTGATAAAGATATATATATATGTTGGTTTTTTTTGTTTTGTTCCCTCTGTTGTTGACATTGGTTCCCACAAGAATAGACATGCACATGGGGAAAATTAATCAACCCCTGACAAATTTTGATTAATTTATTTTATTTAATTTAATCTCACAGATCCAGATAGTGATTACTTCACTTTAAAAATGCATCATGGGGGAACATTTATATGTAATCCAGGTAGGTTATATGTGGGTTTTTTTTTTTTTTTGGGGGGGGGGGGGGGGGATCACTTTAAAAATGCATCATGGGGGAACATTTATATGTAATCCAGGTAGGTTATATGTGGTTTTTTTTTTTTTTGGGGGGGGGGGGGGGGGGGGGGCGGCGGGGGTTGGAAAGAAACATAGTCAGATACTTTGACTACTGCAAAGCTGATTACATGAATATGTTATACATCGAGGATTTGGTGGAGAAATTGGATTGTACTGGAAGCATGTCATATTACTACAGAATGCCTGATAAAGATCTTACTAGTGGGCTAGTCAATGTAAGGAATGACAATGAGGTGATGGGTATGTTGAAATTCTTAAATAGAAATAGGCACATTGATTTCTATTTGGAACACTATCCTAAAACACAACCTAGTTCAATACTGATTGATGACATTGATGAGTTGTTTGGAGGTCAAGATGAGTTTCATAGGTATATGGATGTAGTAGAAGCTTAGTTCCAAAAGGATGGTAGTGGAGAAGCTGAGTTAGAGCAAGGTAAGGGTGTAGCAGAAGTTGATGATTTGTTTGATAGTGGATATGATGAAGGTTCTCAGACAGAGTCCACAGATTTAGAGATTTTGAGGACTATGAGGATAGTGAAATTGATGAAAGTGAAGATGACATGCTATTTGAAACTCATGTGGATAGGAATGTGGAATGGGGTGGTTTAGTGAGGGATAATGTGACTGATGAAGCTGGGGTTGGTTTACCCAACAATCAAGCACAAGTTGAAGAGAGGTGCGAGGATGAGTTAGCTTTAGATGAGCTCAGAAGCATTGATTCATCAACTGAAGGTGAGGATAATGGAAAGAAGAAAGAAAGGTACCCTCAATTTAATATGTATACAGATATGGTTGAGCCCCAATTTAAATTTGGGATGTTGTTTGGGACTTCCAAAACCTTTAAAGATGCTGTCAGACAGCATGCTATAAAGACTGGAAAATCAATCAAGTTTGTGAAAAACGACAGCCTTAGGGTGAGAGCCACCTGTAAGCCTCCATGCAAGTGGGTCCTTTTTGCATCTAAAGTTCAAGAGGAAAATAGTTTTCAAATCAAAACCTACCACCCCACACACAACTGTGGCACAATTTTCCACAATAGACGAGTCAATTCAACTTGGTTGTCCAAGTATAGAGAGACACTTAAGACGAACCCTACATGGCCATTGTCTTCTTTCCAACAAGCTGTGCAGGTGGACCACAAAGTTGGGGTCTCAAAGAGTCTACTTTATAGGGCCAAGAGGAAAGCACAAGAGCTGATTGAGGGCGGCCATCAGGAACAATATGCAAAGTTATTGTGAAGAAATTAGAAGATCAAATCCTGGGTCAACCATTATTATGCAGGTTCATGAGATTCAGCCAGAGGATGAGGATGATGTAGGGAAGTTCAGATTTGAAAGGATTTATGTATGTTTGGGGGCTTCTAAGCAAGGCTTCATTGCACGTTGTAGGCCATATATTGGAGTGGATGCTTGCCATTTGAGAGGTCCTTACAAAAGGGCAATTGCTTCAATCTGTGGCCATTGATCGTAATGATAACACTTTTCCAATGGCTTTTGCTGTAGTGGAAGGGGAAACAAAATCCTCATGGAAGTGGTTTATATGAAGAAGTTGCAAAGATCAACCAGTTGAAGGCAATGCTATAGAGCCAAACTTACCTATAAGTGAAATTATTGTCAATTTATTTCACTCTTAGAGGATAATTTATATGAGGCATTGATTGATTAATTACATTACATTTCACCATGTTTGAAGGTGAGGAAGAATAATAGGTCGAGCCAAGTTGAAGTACCTCCAATGGCTACTGACCAAAACATGGCAAGGAGGAGTAAAGCAAAGGTAGCTGTTGCAGGAGGTAGTAGCATGGGCACCACAGCGAAGACTGCAGCTGCAAGGCCTAGTGGCAGTCAACCAAGCATGGGCACCAGCAGTGTTATTAAAGGCATGACCGCACTTCACACCACAACATGACCACACCTTAAATCACATCATTAAGAAGGGAAGTTTTCATAAGTTTCTACATACATAGGATTTAATTATAAAAAGAGAGAGAATCGGAGCTGGGCAAATGCGAGAGAGAGAATCGGAGGAGGGCAAAAGCGAGAGACAGAGAGAGTCGCAGATTGAGAGAGAGACGGACATGTTTTTAAGCCCTAAGTCACAGAGTGAGGTGAGATGGGGTGAGGTTTGGTGGTGAAGGAGAATCTGTATGAGAGAGAACAATCTGATTGGTTTAAACAGAGAACAGGCGAGGGCAATTAAATGGTTTCCCTCTAAAACTTTCACGCCTTTGGCGACAAAATTGATTTTTGGTCGGCAAATGTTATTATCTGTGACCAATATATTTTAGTCGCTAAACATTTTTTCATTCCCACTTTTTTTTTTGGTTTTCCCTCTTCGACTTTTGCCGACCAAATTTCAACTTGATCGCAAAAAATTATATTTTGGCAACTAAAAAAATATTAGTCAGCAAAACTCCAAACCTTTATCGGGCGCTACTAGTATAAATTAAGTATAAGATGAAGATCACAGAAGCAAAGTTCATTAAGGCAGCTTAAAGAATTTTTATTCGGCACTACCAGTATAAATTAAGTATAAGATCAAAGTATAAGATAAAATTTAAGTGTTATGAATTTCAGGCTTTCACAATCCAAAAAAAGAAAAACAAGAAATTACATGTTCCTTGAATCATTTTATAGAAAAAGAGGGATATTTATACCTCAAATTGTTTTTAGGGAGAGTTGAAGATGCTCTAGAAAATGGGGATGGTGAAGGCCCTGGTGGGTGAGACATTGTAGAACAAAATTACTTTAGTCAAAGAGAAAACAAAGACAGAGAGTCACAGAGTGAGAGAGACAGATATTAGGAGAAGAGAGGCAAAGAGAGGGACAGAGAGAAGGCAAAATAGAGAGGACATACTGGGGTAATGCTCCAATAGTGGATCGACGGTGGTGCTCGATGGCAGTGATGCTCCTTACCCGATGGCGATGGAATCAAAGCGATAGAGATTCAATATCAGGAGGAGGGCAATCGGCGAGAGAGAGAGAGAGAGAGAGAGAGAGAGAGATGGAATGAGAGAGATAGAGGCGTGAGAGAATCGGAAGAGGGCAGATGAGAGAGAGAGAGATAGAGAGAGAGAGAGAGACGTGTTTAAGCCCTAACTCATTTTAGTGTGTTTGCAATCCCTCCAGAGTTCCTCACCAAATTAATTTAAAAATCCCTCCAAAATGATAATAAATAAAAAATAAAATTATAATAATAAATAATAATGATAATAATAATAAAATTAAACATGAACTCAAATTGGGCGGTATGTGTTCCCTCAAAAAAAATTGAGTTCTATTGCCGACTAAATGTGTTTTAGTTACCAAAAATGTGTATTTGCCGACCAAATGAGGTAGTCACCAAAGATTAAAAATAAAATTATATTAGATATTTGGCGACTAAATTTCTTTTAGTTGGCAAAAGTTGGTATATGACGACTAAAATTTATTTAGTCGCTGAAAATAAATTTTTGGCGACCAAAGTTTTAGTCGCCAAAAATAAAAGTAAATTTTTGCTTTCCATTCAGCGACTAAATAAATTTAGTAGCCAAGAGTGACTATACAACGACTAAAATATTTATTAGTCGCTGAAATTAAATTTTTGCTGACCAAACTTTTGGTCGCCAAAGATAAAAAATAAATTTTTATTTTTCATTCAGCGACTAAATTATTTTAGTTGCCAAAACTATCTATATAGCGACAAAAATATTTTTTAGTCATTGAAATTAAATTTTTGCCGACCAAACTTTTGGTCGCCAAAGATAAAAAATAAATTTTTATTTTTCATTCAGCGACTAAATTATTTTAGTTGTCAAAACTATCTATACAGAGACTAAAATATTTTTTAGTCGTTGAAATTAAATTTTGGTCGACCAAACTTTTGGTCGCCAAAGATAAAAAGTAAATTTTTATTTTTCATTCAGCGACTAAATTATTTTAGTTGCCAAAACTATCTATACAGCGACTAAAATATTTTTTAGTCGCTGAAATTAAATTTTTGCCGACCAAACTTTTGGTCGCCAAAGATAAAAAATAAATTTTTATTTTTCATTCAATAACTAAATTATTTTAGTTGCCAAAACTATCTATACAACGACTAAAATATTTTTTAGTCGCTGAAATTAAATTTTTGTCGACCAAACTTTTGGTCGCCAAAGATAAAAAAATTTTCATTCAGCGACGAAATTATTTTAGTTGCCAAACCTATCTATACAACAATTAAAATATTTTTTAATCGCTGAAATTAAATTTTTGCCGACCAAACTTTTGATCGCCAAAGATAACAAGTAAATTTTTATTTTTCATTCAACGACTAAATTATTTTAGTTGTCAAAACTATCTATACAGCAACTAAATATTTTTTTAGTCGCCAATTGTGGCAAATTTAGCAACTAAATTCTTTTTAGTCGCCAATTGTGACATTTTTAGCGACTAATTTTTTTTTTAGTCGCCAATAATCAATATACCCCGACTAAAAAAATTTAGTAGCTAAATATTGTATTTTTACCGACTAATATAATTTTTGGTCGCCAATTCCATAACTTTTGGCAACCAAAATATTTTTAGTCGTCAAAAGTGTATTTTCTTGTAGTGTATCAACCCAATAACTTTTCCATTCGAGTAAAAAAAGGAGCCCCATTGAGCCATAAGCTGCATATATGTTGTTAATCTGAATTACTGTCAAGTTCATACTGCAACACATTAAAGTGTTGAAATAATGATGGTCAAAGATTAATAAGAAGAGCAAATGTCTCCCTCCTAGATTTAGCAACTTGCCCCATTACAAAAGTATAATCGAGTTGGTTAGGGTGAGTTATAGAAAATACTTCCATCCCAATGTCTATACAATTTTTTCTACCGAATTTACAGAATTCATAAGAATGAAGAAGTCTTGTATCCATATCCTTGGTTTTCTAAATAGCTAGGTCATACTGGGGTTCTCTCAAAAATACCTCGGCTTCCTGAAAAGCTTTACCTTCCCTGTGACGTACCGTTACAACATTACCCTCAGGTACCAAATGTGCGCATGTCAAAATATACCCATATTTGTTTATTACCACACCGGCACCGTACTTGCTACCATCCTCCTCCTCCGACGATCTTGGAATGATCGGCCGTGATGATACAATAACCACTACCCTTTTTCATCCGGTTGTACAAAATCTCTTGACGTTATTGCATTGGCATTGGCATTATTATCCTCCTTTGCTTCGGCCTTTGACTCCACATGTGTTTACTTTTCATGGCGAGGATGAAACTTCTTTTCATGGCGGCATTGTATGAGACCTCTCCCTCGTCTTCTTCCTCTAAAAAGGGGTCTTTAATGCAGGACAATATTCTAATGCATAAGACAACTAGATTCAATCAAAACCCTAAAAAGGGTTGTATCTGAAAAGCTACATTGGGTTTTTCACCATGAAAAGACCCCTTTTTAGAATCTAATTGAATTTGGTTGTCTTATGCATTGGAATATTGCCCTACATTAAAGGCCCCTTTTTAGACGAAGAAGATGAGGGAGATGTCTCATACAACGCCGCCATGAAAAGAAGTTTCATCTTCGCCATGAAAAGTAAACGCATGTGGAGTCAATGGCTGAAGCGAAGGAGGATAGTAATGCCAATCCAACAACGTCGAGAGATTTTGTACGACCGGATGAAAAATGTGGTGGTGGTTGTATCATCACAGCCGATTATTCCAAGATCGTCGGAGGATGGTAGCGAGTACGGTGCCGGTGTGGTGATAAACAGATATGGATATATTTTGACATGCGCACATTTGGTACCTAAGGGTAATGTTGTAACGATACGTCGCAGGAAGGTAAAGCTTTTGAGGAAGTTGAGGTATTTTTGAGAGCGCCCCGGTATGGCCTAGCTATTTTGAAAACCAAGGATATGGATCCAAGACTTTTCGTTCTTATGAATTTTGAAAATTCGGTAGTAAAAAATTGTATAGACATTGGGAATGAAGTATTTTCTATAACTCACCGTAACCAACTCGATTATACTTTTGTAATGGGGCAAGTTGCTAAACCTAAGAGGGAGACATTTGCTCTTCTTATTAATCCCGACTATCATTATTTCAGCACTTTAATGTGTTGCAGTATAGATTTGACAGTAATTCAGATTAACAACATACGTGCGGCTTATGGCTCAATGGGGCTCTTGTTTTTGACTCAAATGGAAAAGTTATTGGGTTGATAGCTTTCGGAGATGACTATGATTTTGCTATCCGTCATCGTTTTCTAAAGAAATTACGTTCCTACATGTAAGGAAAGACTACAAGGCAGCAGTATGGGGAATTGATCAAATCTGGAAATGTGATTTTTTTCATTTATTTTTTTTCCCTTTTTCTTTCTTGCTATGACATGATTTAGTTACTTCTTTTGTGCAGATGTGAACAATGAAATAGGCAAAGTCAAAAATGAAAAGTTTCTAGATTCCTTTGAAGTTCTCTGGATATCTACCTCTTTATTCTTCATAGTAATTTGCTGATTGTTGTGCATTTCTTGTGTTCTTTTTTTTTTTTTATCTATTTAGCTTGCACCACTTTGTCCCATGCTTTGTGGGACAGAAACAACAATAATGAATCACACCTTCCCAATTTTTGTTTTTATGCTTATATTCTTGCTGTAATTTTTGTTATGCTGTTTATTGAATAGATTTAATTTTAATGTAAATTTGTCTGGTTTTTTAAGAGAATTGTGATTAAGAAATTCTTTCAAGTATTATTATTTTTTATTTATGTGAGTGGCCATTGTTTATTGTTTTTCATTATTTAAATGAAGTGGTGGAGGATTTTGCATTAAATTTCACTATAGAATTTTAGTCCACGATGTATTTGTGCTTTTCTTTAGCCAATTTTGGACATAGTACACAAGCGCATATATAAAACTCTTTCTTTCTCTCCCTATAATGGCACAAAAAAAATAACTAGAAATCCCTCAGCATTTGCATACGAAGTCTGATAATTTTGATTGAGTATATATATTAAATCAGATAATGATTTAGAATTGTTGAGAAGGATTTTGAAATATATATTGCATTAGGTTTGTGCAAAATGAATTAAGGGTTGAAAAGGGATGTGCAGGTGCTCAACATTTGCATAGAATAAGGAGGTGGTTGGGCATGGGTTTATAGTGGTGAGGAAGTGGGATTGTAAGGTGACTGTTTGGTGGTGTAGTGATGATTGGTCACGGTGAGAGGAGGTGGAGGGCGGAGATTTAGTGGTGGGTGTGGTTATGGAAATGTTGGTTTGTGGTTTGGAGATAACACGAAGAGGAAGATGAAAGAGGGTAGAGACAGATAAAAGACCATTTTATCCCTGAAAATCGATTTCATACATTGCACAATAGCAATTTCTGTCCAAAAAGTTAACCTCTGTCATCTATTATCCTTGTTTGAAACAAAAAGCAAAATGGAAGTGTAAATGTGTTGCAATTCAAAGTAGAGGACCAAAATGAAACTTAAAAGGAAACTATAGGGACTATCATTGAAATTTGCCCATAAACAAATAGGGGATTGGGGTTAGGAAAGGGGTGAAGAAAGGGAATACAACAAGGTCAGAGCTGAGTCATGAATTCAAAAGGAAATCTGAGAAAGTGAATCAAATCCATTAAAGCAACAAGCCAACTCGATGGCTCTGAGGGAGGCTTTGTCTGGGAGCCCTCAATTTGGTATTTTACTTTTTTGACCAACATTTGTTTGTTTATGTATATTGTCGCCTTCAGTTTTGTAATGTTTGATAGTGGTTGAATGGTGATTTATGTATACATAGAGGTTATTTATATTTAGAATCACCTTCTTTTTTTTTTGTTTTTTTTTTGGAGCAATCTGAGCTTCACACTTTCACATGATACTAATAAAGATATATATATATATATGTTGGTTTTTTTTTGTTTTGTTCCCTCTGTTGTTGACATGGTTCCCACAAGAATAGACCTGCACAAGGGGAAAATTAATCAACCTTTAACAAATTAGAAGCATTGATTCATCAACTGAAGGTGAGGATAATGGAAAGAAGAAAGAAAGGTACCCTCAATTTAATATGTATACAGATATGGTTGAGCCCCAATTTAAATTTGGGATGTTGTTTGGGACTTGCAAAATCTTTAAAGATGCTGTCAAACAGCATGCTATAAAGACTGGAAAATCAATTAAGGTTGTGAAAAATGACAGCCTTAGGGTGAGAGCCACCTGTAAACCTCCATGCAAGTGGGTCCTTTTTGCATTTAAAGTCCAAGGGGAAAATAATTTTCAAATCAAAACCTACCACCCCACACACAACTGTGGCAGAGTTTTCCACAATAGACAAGTCAATTCAACTTGGTTGTCCAAGTACAGAGAGACACTTAAGACCAACCCTACATAGCCATTGCCTTCTTTCCAACAAGCTCTGCAGGTGGACCACAAAGTTGGGGTCTCAAAGAGTCAACTTTATAGGGCCAAGAGGAAAGCACAAGTGCTGATTGAGGGCAGCCATCAGGAACAATATGCAAAGCTGTGGGATTATTGTGAAGAAATTAGAAGATCAGATCTTGGGTCAACCATTATTATGCAGGTTCATGAGATTCAGCCATTGGATGAGGATGATGTAGGGAAGTCCAGATTTTAAAGGATTTATGTATGTTTGGGGGCTTCTAAGCAAGGTTTCATTGCATGTTGTAGGCCATATATTGGAGTGGATGCTTGCCATTTGAGAGGTCCTTACAAAGGGCAATTGCTTCAATCTGTGGCCATTGATCGTAACGATAACACTTTTCCAGTGGCTTTTGCTGTAGTGGAAGGGGAAACAAAATCCTCATGGAAGTGGTTTATATGAAGAAGTTGCAAAGGTCACCCAGTTGATGGCAATGCTATAAATCCAAACTTACCTGTAAGTGAAATTATTGTCAATTTATTTCACTCTTAAGAGGATAATTTATATGAGGCATTGATTGATTAATTACATTACATTTCACCATGTTTGAAGGTGAGGAAGAATAATAGGTCGAGCCAAGGTGAAATACCTCCAATGGCTATTGACCAAAACATGGCAAGGAGGAGTAAAGCAAAGGTAGCTGTTGCAGGAGGTAGTAGCATGGGCACCAAGGTGAAGACTGCAGCTGCAAGGCCTAGTGGCAGTCAACCAAGCATGGGCACCAGCAGTGTTATTAAAGGCATGACCGCACTTCACACCACAACATGACCACACCTTAAATCACATCATTAAGAAGGGAAGTTTTCATAAGTTTCTACATACATAGGATTTAATTATAAAAAGTTATATAAGAATATACATGTCGCTATATGATGGGCCTACCTTCGGTGAAAATAATAAGGTCATCAAATGAATGAGGATATTGTTGGTATACTCTATTGTGTTGACGTATACATTCTTAATTTATTTATTTATTTATTTATTTTTTTGTAATTTAATTTTTGATATATATATATATAAATTTTGGGTATGTTTACTTAAATATTATTGAACATGCTTGAAACTCACAACATGCTGTAAAACCCAATAATTTAACACATCAACAAAGTATGATTGACAATAATGGTAAACTTATCACATTTGTTTATGGGCAAATTTCAGTGATAGTCCCTATAGTTTCCTTTAAGTTTCATTTTGGTTCTTCTCCTTTAAAGTGCAACACATTTACCCTTCCATTTTGCTTTTTGTTTCAAACAAGGATAATAGATGACAGAGGTTAACTTTTTGGACGGCAATTGCTATTGTGCAATGTATGTAATCAATTTTCAAGGATAAAATGGTCTTTTATCTTTCTCTCCCCTCTTTCATCTTCCTTTTCGTGTTATCTCCAAACCACAAACCAACATTTCCATAACCACACCCACCACTAAATCTCCTCCCTCCACCTCCTCTCACTATGACCAATCATCAGCTTCACACCATCCATTCCCCTGCTACACCACCAAACAGCCACCTCCTTTCATCACAAAACCACCTCGATCCCAACTCCCTCCATTACAAATCCACTTCCTCACCACTATAAGCCCATGCCCAATTCTATGCAAATGTTGAGCACTTGCACATCCCTTTTCAACCCTTAATTCATTTTGCACAAACCCAATACAATATATATTTCAAAATCCTTCTCAACAATTCTAAATCATTATTGATTTAATATATATACTCAATCAAAATTATCAGACTTCGTATGCAAATGCTGAGGGATTTCTAGTTATTTGTTTTGTGCAATTATAGGGAGAGAAAGAAAGAGAGTTTTATGTATGCGTGCTTGTGTAGTATGTCCAAAATTGGTTAAAGAAAAGCACAAATACATCGTGGACTAAAATTCTATTGTGAAATTTAATGCAAAGTCCTCCGCCACTTCATTTAAATAATGAAAAACAATAAACAATTAAATCTATTCAATAGACAGCATAACAGAAATTACAGTAAGAATATAAGCATAAAACAAAAATTGGAATTGTGTCTAAAATTCTATTGTGAAATTTAATGCAAAGTCCTCCGCCACTTCATTTAAATAATGAAAAACAATAAACAATTAAATCTATTCAATAGACAACATAATAAAAATTATAGTAAGAATATAAGCATAAAACAAAAATTGGGATTGTGTGATTCATTAGTGTTGTTTCCATCCCACAAAGCATGTGACAAAGTGGTGCAAGCTCAACGAATTAAAAAAAAACTGCACAAGAAATGCACAACAATCAGCAAATTACTGTAAAGAATAAGGAGGTAGATATCCAGAGAACTTCAAGAACCTCAAAAGAACTTAGAAACTTTTCATTTTTGACTTTGCCTATTTCATTGTTCACATGTGCACAAAAGAAGTTACTAAAGCATGTCTTAGCAAGAAAGAAAAAGGGAAAAAAAATAAATAAAAAAAATCACATATCTAGATTTGATCAATTCCCCATACTGCTGTCTTGTAGTCTTTCCTTACACATAGGCACGTAATTTCTTTAGAAAACGAGGACGGATGGCAAAATCAAAGTCATCTTTGAAAGTTATCAACCCAATAACTTTTCCATTCGAGTCAAAAACAGGAGCCCCCATTGAGTCATAAGCCGCATGTATGTTGTTAATCTGAATTACTGTCAAGTTTATACTATAACACATTAAAGTGTTGAAATAATGATGGTTGGATTAATAAGAAGAGCAAATGTCTCTCTCCTAGATTTAGTAACTTGTCCCATTACAGAAGTATAATCAAGTTGGTTTGGGTGAGTTACAGAAAATACTTTCATCCAAATGTCTATATAATTTTTACTACCGGATTTAGAAAATTCATGAGAATGAAGAAGTCTCGTATCCATATCCTTGGTTTTCTAAATAGCTAGGTCATACTGAGGTACTCTAAAAAATACCTCAGCTTCCTGAAAAGCTTTACCTTCCCTACGACGTACCGTTACAACATTACCCTTAGGTATCAAATGTGCGCATGTCAAAATATACCCATATCTATTTATCACCACAGCGGCCCTGTACTTGCTACCATCCTCCTCTGACGATCTTGGAATCATCGGCCGTGATGATACAACCACCACCACCTTTTTTATCCGGTTGTACAAAATCTCTCTATGTTGGATTGGCATTGGCATTGGCATTGGCATTGGCATTGGCAGTATTGTCCTCCTTCGCTTCGGCCTTTGACTCCACATGTGTTCACTTTTCATGGCGAGGATAAAACTTCTTTTCATAGCGGCATTGTATGAGACCTCTCCCTCGTCTTCTTCGTCTAAAAAGGGGTCTTTAGTGCAAGAAAATATTCCAATGCATAAGACAACCAAATTCAATCAAAACCCTAAAAAGGGTTGTATCTGAAAAGCTCCATTGGGCTTTTCACCATGAAAAGACCCTTTTTTAGAATTTGGTTGAATTTGGTTGTCTTATGCATTGGAATATTGCCTTGCATTAAAGGCTCTTTTTTAGACAAGGGAGAGGTCTCATGCAACGCCGCTATGAAAAATAAACGAATGTGAAGTCAAAGGCCGAAGCGAAAGCGGACAATAATGCCAATGCCAATCCAATAACGTGGAGAGATTTTGTACGATCAGATGAAAAAGGTGGTGATTGTTTTATCATCAAGCCCGATTATTCGAAGATCATCGGAGGAGGATGGTAGCGAGTACGGTGCCGGTATGGTGATAAACAGATATGGATATATTTTGACATGCCCACATTTGGTAGCTGAGGGTAATGTTGTAACGATATGTCGCAGGGAAGATAAAGCTTTTCAGGAAGCTGAGGTTTTTTTGAGTGCGCCCCAGTATGACCTAGCTATTTTGAAAACCAAGGATATTGATGCAAGACTTCTTCATTCTTATGAATTCTGAAAATTCGGTAGTAAAAATTGTATAGACATTGGGATGGAAGTATTTTCTATAACTCACTCTAACCAACTCGATTATACTTTTGTAATGGGGCAAGTTGCTAAACCTAGGAGGGAGGCATTTGCTCTTCTTATTAATCTTTGACCATCATTATTTCTACACTTCAATGTGTTGCAGTATAGATTTGACAGTAATTCAAATTAACAACACACGTGAGGCTTATGGCTCAATGGGGCTCCTGTTTTTGTCTTGAATGGAAAAGTTATTGGGTTGATAGCTTTCAGAGATGACTACGATTTTGCCATCTGTCCTCGTTTTCTAAAGAAATTATGTTCCTATATGTAAGGAAAGACTACAAGACAACAATATGGGGAATTGATCAAATCTAGATATGTGATTTATTTTTTTCCCTTTTTTTTTCTTGCTAAGACATGATTTAGTTACTTCTTTTGTGCACATGTGAACAATGAAATAGACAAAGTCTAAAATGAAAAGTTTCTTGAGTCCTTTGAGGTTCTTGAAGTTCTCTGCATATCGACCTTTTTATTCTTCACAGTAATTTGTTGATTGTTGTGCTTTTCTTGTGTTGGTTTTTTTTTTAATCCATTGAGCTTGCACCACTTTGTCCCATGCTTTGTGGGACGGAAACAACACTAATGAATCACACATTCCCAATTTTTCTTTTTATGCTTATATTCTTGCTGTAATTTTTGTTATGCTGTCTATTGAATATATTTAATTTTAATGTAAATTTGTTTGATTTTTTAAGAGAATTGGGATTAAGAAATTTCTTCAAGTATTATTATTATTTTTTGTTTGTGTGAGTAGCCATTGTTTATTGTTTTTCATTATTTAAATGAAGTGGTGGAGGATTTTGCAGTAAATTTCACTATAAAATTTTAGTCCATGATGTATTTATGCTTTTCTTTAGCCAATTTTGGACATACTACATGAGCACGCATACATAAAACTCTCTTTCTTTCTCTCCTTATAATAGCACAAAACAAATAACTAGAAATCCCTCAGCATTTGCATATGAAGTTTGATAATTTTGATTGAGTATATATATTAAATCAGATAATGATTTAGAATTGTTGAGAAGGATTTTGAAATATATATTGTATTGGGTTTGTGCAAAATGAATTAAGGGTTGAAAAGGGATGTGCAGGTGCTCAACATTTGCATAGAATAAGGAGGTGGTTGGGCATGGGTTTATAGTGGTGAGGAAGTGGGATTGTAATGGAGGAACGTGGGTTCGGTGGTGGTTTTGTGATGAAGGGAGGTGACTGTTTGGTGGTGTAGTAGGGGAATGGGGGGTGTGAAGGTGATGATTGGTCACGGTGAGAGGAGGTGGAGGGCGGAGATTTAGTGGTGGGTGTGGTTATGGAAATGTTGGTTTGTGGTTTGGAGATAACACGAAGAGGAAGATGAAAGAGGGGAGAGACAGATAAAAGACCATTTTATCCCTGAAAATCGATTACATACATTGCACAATAGCAATTTCTATCCAAAAAGTTAACGTTTGTCATCTATTATCCCTTTTTGAAACAAAAAGCAAACTGGAAGGGTAAATGTGTTGCAATTCAAAGTAGGACCAAAATGAAACTTAAAGGAAACTATAGGGACTATCATTGAAAATCAAATGGGATAAGTGTGCCATTATTGTCAATTATACTTTGTTGATGTGTGAAATTATTGGGTTTTACAGCATGTTGTGAGTTTCAAGCATGTTCAATAAAATTTAAGTAAACATACCCAAAACTAATATATATATATATAAACCATAATTAAATTACAAAAAAAAATAAAATAATTAAGAATGTATATGTCAAGACAATAGATAAAGTATACCAGCAATATCCTTATTCATTTGATGACCTTATTATTTTCACCCTATGAAGCGATGACCTTATTATTTTCACCCTATGAAGCACGGACATAGACACGGGACACAGTGATTTCAAGAAAATGGGGACATGGACACGGCAAGTTATTATTATTTTTTTAAGTATATATTTTACGTATTTGCTATGTATATTAATTTTATATTACCAAACAACCAAATTAATTAAAAACTAATATTAATTTAATGTGTATATAAAGATCATTACATTTATATATTATAAACATATGTTCTATATATTGTAAACATTATATAAAGACAAAATTAACTATATAATAAAAATAAATTTACAATATATAAATTTATAAAGAAAAAATTAAATTAAAATATACAATATATATATATATAAATATCTAATCATCAAATAAATAAAAAATAAGAAAGAATATAATATATATAAACCAAAATATAATATATATATATTTATATATAAATAAAAATAAAAATATCTGATCACAGAGGAGAGAGAAACAAGATAGAAGACAGAGAAGACAAAGAGATGAGAGGTGAAAAGAGAGGAGAGAGAAGAGAGCAGAGATCGACGAGAGAGATGGAGATCGACTGAGAGAGGAGAGATAGACGAGAAAGAAGAGAGATAGACGAGAGAGAAGAGAGACAGAGACGATCGGAGAGAGAGGAGAGAGAGAGAGAGAGAGAGAGAGAGAGACTCTGAGAGAGATAGAGAGACTAAGAGCGACAATGACGAAGACGAAGACGATTGGAGACTAAACACCGACCACCGACGACTCACCAGCGAAGAGCTTCCAAGTATGCCCGACGAGCCTCTCTCTCTCTCTCTCTCTCTGTTCTGAGTTCGATTCTTGTTCCGATATGGACACGTGTGTCCGTGCCGTGTCCCCACCGTGTCTCCTACAAAAAAAATCATTAAATTAAAGGGATGCGTCACCTGGCGTGTCCCATACGTGTCGCCGGTATGCCCCATGTCCCCGGCGTGTCCACGTGTCGGACACCACCACAGCACTGATTTTGGAGTGTCCATACATCATAGTTTTCATCTAAGGTGGACTCATCATATAGTGACATGTATGTTCGTATATAACTTTTTATAATTAAATCCTATGTATGTAGAGACTTATGAAAACTTCCCTTCTTAATGATGTGATTTAAGGTGTGGTCATGATGTGGTTTGAAGTGCGGTCATGGGGGTGTCGTTTTAGCCATTTGAATGAAATGTGTCCTTTGATCTAGTTTGTACCCACTGGAAAAATTATACACTATTTTGAAATGCGAAACACCTTGGCATCAATATCACTTTGTTTTCAAGTGTGGCACACTGTTTTCCTGTAAATGTGAAACGCCTTGATGTGTGGGTGTGTCATGTAATACTTCAATGGAATCTGCCAAAACTTATATGCAAAAATGTGTGCATATGCCTTCTTTTGCTGTATAAATGTGTATTAGTTTAAGCATATGCATTGCATGTCATTAAATTTAATCTTGCTGCGTGTAAATTGTGATTGATTGGATAAGTTTGAACAGGTTCCGTGTGTTTGCTATTTATACTTTGATGAACACCGTTTTGGTATTGGCATGGGTTCCAGTGCTCCATTTTTGTGTGGCCATGGGTTCAAGAACACTATTTTGGTGTTCCCTTATTTTGAAGTTGTGTTTAACCCTTGATCAAGAAATAACTCCCAGGGCCTACAATCCTGCCATTCCATATTTTAGCTTGAGTTGTATTTCTTGCTAATTCGAGAAGGGAGGATCAATGTTTCAAGTCCTGCCATCCTAAAGTTATGTGTTGGATTTTTTTTTTGTTCTTTGTTTTTTGTAACCTTTTATCAGTATGTGTGTTTATTGTGAATTGGGTGTTGTCTCTTTTGAATTGATCATGACATTTTAGAGAAATAATTGCCTTTCTCACTTTAAATAAATATATATATATATATATATTATAGCCCTTTGATCTCATGTTTAGCTCAAGGAACCACTGACATGTAACTACTTTTTTTTTTTTTTTTTTAAATTTCATTTGGTCTAATGAAATGGTTAATGTTATTGTTGTTAAAATTACATAACCAAGCACTTTTAGGTTGGGGAACCACTAACATGCAATGCCCTTTTAAGCAACTACCAACATGCAACAACCTCATGTCATGTAAATTGTCTTAAAAAAAAATGAAACTGCTCCACTCTTATAGGTTGTGGCCTGTTTTTTACTCATGATATCTGTTTCTTCTTAATAAAATGCTTGTTTCTCATATTGGTACACGTTACTCATTTTCTTAATATGAAGTTTTTATTTATTTATTTTATACCTCTCTAATACTTTTGTATATATGGGTTACTTTCTTCAAGCCAAGGCCATACCCCTTTATCAACTGAGAGTGTGGATGGATTGCTAGCTGGAGATTTTTTATGCATCCATTATTGCCACAGAATCCCTTGGTCTTTGCTATCGGAACCCTAGGTTGTTGCGAAGCCCTTGGTCAGCTCTCTTTCTCTCTCTCTGCATATGTTCTTAAGCTTGTGTATTTCCTAAAATCTAGAGATGTTACGCCATATTATCTATTTTCATGCTTGTTTTGCTTTGTCTGGGAATGGGCTTGCAAACATGAGTCATCAAATTTACTTGGTACTCTATTTTTTTTAGCAATTTTTTCATGCTTGTCCCAATCTAACTTTTCCATTCACTGCATAAGTCCAAAACCTATTGATACTCATATGACTATTCATTTTCAGAACCCCCTTGTGGACATAAAAGCACCTGCATTGGCATTTCTTCCTTTAGTTGCATTTGAAGGAGGAATGAGGAGAAACATACCTAAGTTTGAGGTGCAATTTTCACCATTCGGAATCTTTTGCTAAGCTATTTTGTCTGCTCTTTACAAATACTTTGGATATATTGAGTTCTTATTAGTTTGGTCGTTTAACACCCAAATATGCTATTAAAAATATGTCAATCTTGTGTTTATGTTCCATGATTGGATTGCAAGATCTTCTTCACCAAGATTGAATTTGCTATTTCGTTAATGTGTTATGGTTATGTTTCTAAATCTATCTCTGTATGTTTGCATTTTTATGTAATGTGCACTCTAATTGATATGATATTTTGTATTGTTAACGAGTGTTGACACTGGATTACCAAGAATGAAGTTCTCATATTGCTGAAACTACTTTATAAATAATTTTCATTTGGAGGATAGAAGTCCTGAAAAAGCATTATACAAAACTTCAAGGGTGGTCTTTTGAACAAAGGAACTTTTCTTTGCATGGTATGCTTGTTGGGTGGTTCGTTTGAATTGGTGCAAATTGAGCTGGAAGTTCCTTTAGGCACAAATAACTATTTGATGCATTATGCTCATTTCAAAGCACATAGAATTGGAAGAAGAGACGCTTTTCATCCATGATTATAAAATTTCAAGGTTAATAGGTGAACCTCCCACGTGTGCTGTTGCAGTGGCCTAAACTCTCAGTGCCAAAAAGGAAAACATTGTAGGATTAAGTAAGCTTTGTCCTCTCAAATTAGGATTTTGTTATTATGTTAAGAACGTTGGCATGGTTGAAGAACCTGGTGTGCTGAATCTGTACTTTGCAAGTTAAATGCCTTGGTCAGGAAAGGTGGCCTCTTGCAGTAAAAATTGACGCTATAGCATAAATTAATGATGCAAATTCTGTTTATTAGAACTGTTATGATATAAATTGTTTAGTTTATTCTGAAAATCTACTATTGCCGTTCATTGTCAAAAAAGAGTGATTTTTTGTTTTTTAGTTTCTCTATGATAAAAGTAAGATATTTTTATTTTTATTTTTCATGATATCAGCTATTAAGTTTCTCTATTTTGTTTTTGAGTTATTTGTGGCTGATGTTCTTCTCCAAAGCTGTTTCATATTACTATTCTTCTTAACTCATGACAATGTGCTTTGAAAATAGTGTAGAGCTTGAGGGTTGTCATGTTCATATTATTTTGTTACCTTTGGTTTGCATCGGCTGCATCATCACATATTCAAAGTTTGGCGTGTGTGTGTGTGTTTTATTTATTTTTTTTCACAGTTGCAAGTTGCAGCTCAGAGTAATAATCTCCATCTAAATGTTGATGTGAGTCTCAAGGAATGATGACTTTTGTAATCAACATTTTGAAAATTGAGCCATGGGAGTTGATTGGATTTAGTCTTGAGTTGTTATGGGAGTGGTGAGAGTATAGAACGCAGTTATCAAGTTTAGTTTATTAATTGTTTGGAAAAATTGTCTGCAAAAGCAGTTATTGTTTGAAAACAATAAGTTATTTTGAATGATAAAGACCTTCTGATGATTGGCTGCAGGATCAAGCAAGAGTACAAGCAGCCACAGAAGCAATTTGCAAGAAGTTTCATCCCGGGGCTTTCTATGAAATCAATTGACTCGAGGGGGTGAAACTGCTCGTCTTTGAAGCATAGCCTGCTTGGGCATTGACTGAGCTTTGTCATAGCTGTGGCAGGCAGCCTTTCTATTGGGGATTCAGATGGTGGGTGACACTAGAATTGCAACGGGGGAAAGGTTTTTTCTTTTTCTTTTTTAATAATTGAGAAAATAATTAAAAATAGAAATAAGTTTCTCAGAATCTCAATGTTTTATATGTAGTGAATGATATATGGTTGTAAACAATAGAAATTGCATGAATATCGCAATTAACAGACAGATCATTCTGATACACTTGGTTGGATTTGCAATTCCAGATAGAATGAACACACCTTTTTTTTAGTGTATGGCCAAATTAGTCAATTAATTTGATCACCATGTATCAATTTTGGTGCATTTCACAATCAGTAGAGAGCTCTAGCTAGAAAATCTTGAATTTGAATGTGACAGTTAAGAATATTTGACGATCACACATGCAATGTTTGATTGCTTTATAAACCAAAATCTCCTGCAGGCCCCCCTTCGTTTCTTGTTTCCGAGAATGTCCACTAGGTATTAACATTTTTTTGTTCCCCGAGGAGCACAAAAAATTAAGATACAATTTATTCATACATCTGAGTAATATCCAATGAAATTAGTTTCTTGCATAACTCATGTAAATCGTTGCAATTATGAGATGAGCAGCTTAGATTATTATTGTGAGCCTAAAATGAGTCTAAAAAAAATGGAGTATGAAAGGGATTACCTTTTTATTATTTGGACATTTGATCTACTAAATCATAATTATAATATTTTAGATGTTTTATCCTTAAGAATATTTTTTGAACGCTTAGCAACTTGGTGATGTAAACATTCATATTTTATAGTGTAAATGTTTACATCGACGTGTGAATGTTGACATTACGGAATATTTATACTGTAATATTTTTATTTCATCACGTTTGTCTTTAAAATAATAAATAATTTATTTAAAAAAATATACTTGTTAGAGACAAACACGATAAAAAAAAATAGTATAATTATTAAATAGACTCATTTATTTATTTATGAATTGTATACGCAATAAAACCTTAAAAAAAAAATGAAATGATTCGGATTCAAATAATTTAAACAAAGGCAATACCGGTGAGAGCTCTTTTGCGAAACAAACACAAAAAATGGTGAGTTGAGTTATATCACACCTCATCCTCATTTTGAAATCTTGGTTGGTTGGTTGGTTCATTCTTCAGATCTGTAATTAGCTTCATTAGGTTTAGGGTTTTGATTGAATCTGGTTGTCTTATGTATTGGAATATTACTATGCATTAAAGACTCATTTTTAGACGAAGAAGACGAGAGAGAGGTCTTATACAACGCCGCCATGAAAAGAAGTTTCATTCTTGCCATGAAAAGTAAACGCATGCGAAGTTAAAGGCCGAAGCGAAGGAGGACAACAATGCTAATGCCAATCCAACAACGTCGAGAAATTTTGTATAACCGGATAAAAAAGGTGGTTGTTGTATTATCACAACCGATTATTCCAAGTTCATCGGAGGATGAGGATGGTAGGGAGTACGGTACTGATGTAATGATAAATAGATATGGATATATTTTGACATGCGCACATTGTTAGAAATACAAACTCAATTTGAGTTTGGAAATGAAGAAGCTAGAAGATGAAGTTGCTGCAGAGTTCTAGAATGAAGAAGAGGAAGCTAAAATGAAGAAGAAGAGCAGAGAAGCTACTAGAAGAATGGAGAAGGGGGAAGCTTCAAGGAAGCTCCATTGATAAAGCTTAATGAGGAAGACACATTTTAGCACACACGGTTTACACATGTTTGTGAAATTTATAAATATAGATAGGTTATGTGATTGTTTTAGATAGAGTGGGAGAAAAACAACATCTCTAGAAGTGGGAGATTTCTAAGAGAGTTGAGAGGTTTGAGAGTTAACAGAGAGATAACTCTGTTTTGTATAATTTGTTTGTGATTGAATAAAAATAGTGTTTGTTCAATTTATTTTCCTCTCTTTGTATATTTACACAATCGGTACACATCCCTCTCCCACTTTCAACACACATTTGGTACATGAGGGTAATGTTGTGATAGTACGTATAAGGGTGGCCATTTTAATCCGATCCACAAGGACCTACCCATACTCGCCCGAAAGGAGAAAATTTTACCCCGCCCCGACACTTATGTGGGGCGGGGATGGATTATGTTTTGGTCACCCACAACGGGGGCGGGGCGGGTATTGCTTCTCCCGATCCAAACCTGACCTGATATAATTAATAATATATAAATAAATAATATGTATATATACAATATAATTAGATATAAGAAAATAATATTAAAAGTTTATGATTTTGTTTAAATGTAAATAAATAATATTCTTAAAAGTCTCACTATTTATATATATGAAAATAAAAAAAATTATTCAGTGTGCTAAGAATTTAAATGGTTCTTAATTTTTTTGACTATTTGAAATGTAGTCGAATATCCGTGGGTATCGGGTATCCGCGGGGGCAAGGGTGAGGTTGAAAAATTTCATCCGTAGCGGGAGTGGAGCGGGGCGGGGGCAGGGGCAAGGAATGGCAAACCTACCCCAAACCCGCCATGTGGCCATCCCTAGGTACGTCGCAGGGAAGGTAAAGCTTTTCAAGAAGCTGAGGTATTTTTGAGAGAGTCCCAGTATAACCTAGTTATTTTGAAAACCAAGGATATGAATACGAGACTTCTTCATTCTAATGAATTCTGAAAATTCAGTAGTAAAAATTGTATAGACATTGGGATGGAAGTATTTTCTATAACTCACCCTAACCAACTTGATTATACTTTTGTATTGGGGCAAGTTGCTAAACCTAGGAGGGAGAACTTTGCTCTTCTTATTAATCTTGACTATCATTATTTCAACACTTTAATGTGCTATAGTATAGAATTGACAGCAATTCAGATTAACAACATACGTGCTGCTTATAGCTCAATGGGGCTCCTGTTTTTGACTCAAATGGAAAAGTTATTAGATTGATGGCTTTCAGAGATGACTTTGATTTTGCCATCCATCTTCGTTTTTTAAAGAAATTACGTGCCTATGTGTAAGGAAAGACTACAAGGCAACATTATGGGGAATTGATCAAATCTGGATATGTGATTTTGTTTTGTTTTTTTTTCCTTTTTCTTTCTTGCTAAGACATGATTTAGTTACTTCTTTTGTACACATGTGAACAATGAAATAGGCTAAGTCAAAAATGAAAAGTTTCTAGGTTCCTTTGAGGTTCTTGAAGTTCTCTAGATATATACCTATTTATTCTTTGTAGTAATTTGCTGATTGTTGTGCATTTCTCGTGTTTTTTTTTTTTTTTGAATCCATTGAGCTTGCACCACTTTGTCCCATGCTTTGTGGGATGGAAACAACACTAATGAATCACACATTCCCAATTTTTGTTTTTATGCTTATACTCTTGTTGTAATCTCTGTTATGTTGTCTATCGAATAGATTTAATTTTAATGTAAATTTGTCCCTTTTTTTAAGAGAATTGTGCTTAAGAAATTCCTTCAAGTATTATTATTATTTTTTAATTATATGCGTAGCCATTGTTTATTGTTTATCATTATTTAAATGAAGTGGTGGAGGATTTTGCATTAAATTTCACTATAGAATTTTAGTCCAAGATATATTTGTGCTTTTTTTTCTTTAACCAATTCTGGACATACTACACAAGCACACATACATAATACTCTCTTTCTTTCTCTCCCTATAATGGCATAAAACAAATAACTAGAAATCCCTTAACATTTGCATACAAAGTCTGATAATTTTGATTGAGTATACATATTAAATCAAATAATGATTTAGAATTGCTGAGAATGATTTTGAAATATATATTGTATTGGGTTTGTGCAAAATGAATTGAGGGTTGAAAAGGGATGTGCAAGTGCTCAACATTTACATGGAATAAGGAGGTGATTGGGCATGGATTTATAGTGGTGAGGAAGTGGGTTTGTAATGAAGGGCGGTGGGTTCGGTGGTGGTTTTGTGATGAAAGGAGGTGGCTATTTGGTGGTGTAGCAGGAGAATGAATGGTGTGGAGGTGATGATTGGTCATCGTGAGAGGAGGTGGAGGGGGGAGATTTAGTGGTGGGTGTAGTTATGGAAATGTTGGTTTGTGGTTTGGAGATAACACGAAAAGGAAGATGAAAGAGGGGGGAGAAAGGAAAAAGACCATTTTATCCCTGAAAATTGATTATATACATTGCACAATAGCAATTTTCGTCCAAAAAGTTAACCTCTATCATCTATTATGTTTGTTTGAAACAAAAAGCAAAATGGAAGGGTAAATGTGTTGCAATTCAAAGGAGAAAGACCAAAATGAAACTTAAAGGAAACTATAGGGACTATCACTAAAATTTGCCCATAAACAAATATGATAAGTGTACCATTATTGTCAATCATACTTTGTTAATGTGTGAAATTATTGATTTTTACAGCATGTTGTTATATATATCCAGAATTAAATTACAAAAAATAAAATAAAAATGTAAAAAATGTTCAACCTCCGGCATGACTTCAGAAATTGCCTTAGCCATTGACTGATCGTGGTCTGTGAAAATGGTGAGAGCTCTTTTCCCAAACATTGCATGCAAGAATGTTCAAATAACCACACAAATGATGTTGCGGTTTCATCAAATAATAATGCGGCACCAAAAATCACTACTATTCTAAAATGATTAAAGTAAAACAAGTAAATGGTTGGCAATCTTTGTTTGTTCATAATGTTGTGTCGAATGACAAAACATCCCCAAGAGTTACCTAGTCATGAAGAGCTCTACTGAGTAACTACACATCACATTCCTAAATTGATCAGTAAAATCTCAACATCATCACACATCTATTCTGGCTACAATGATTTCAAGGTCACATCTTGATACTTATATCCATAGGCGAGTGAAAGTAAAAAATGGTACATGATTTGATGGAAGAGAAGTAACAGAACCAACCACATCACACCAGTGCAATTAAATAAATCTAATGTGTATGATCATTGTTTCTAAATTACACATGCTAAAGGATTGAAACAGATCATTGACATCAACAACCACCTTCTATGCTTAGACCACACAGCTGGACAATGAGATTGCATTCCATTCTGCCAATCAATCATAACAACTGTTTGGTATGTCTGTGAAAGGAACAAAAGCACAGAAGAATAATTAATTGTAAGGATCTGGATCAAGTAAGCCAGGTCAGGGCTGCAATGTTGAAATATCAAACTAAAATGAAAAGGAAGGCCAATTTTGTACTACTACTTTGACTGAGGAACGAAAAGTCTTCAAATAACAGAACCAACCACATCACACCAGTGCAATTAAATAAATCTAATGTGTATGATCATTGTTTCTAAATTACACATGCTAAAGGATTGAAACAGATCATTGACATCAACAACCACCTTCTATGCTTAGACCACACAGCTGGACAATGAGATTGCATTCCATTCTGCCAATCAATCATAACAACTGTTTGGTATGTCTGTGAAAGGAACAAAAGCACAGAAGAATAATTAATTGTAAGGATCTGGATCAAGTAAGCCAGGTCAGGGCTGCAATGTTGAAATATCAAACTAAAATGAAAAGGAAGGCCAATTTTGTACTACTACTTTGACTGAGGAACGAAAAGTCTTCAAATAATCGAATAAAGTACACTAAACAATGTAATACTGTGGGTGGTGAAGCTTGGCAGTCACATGAAATACTCTAGCCAAACAATGGTTTACCCGTAAATGGAGACAATCAAAATTTAGAACGATCATACCACAGCTTCAAAATTTGTGCTTTGCGCTAGAGTTAGAAATTAAAACCACAATGTTAAAAGAACCGAATAATCAAAATTCAGCTCACGGAATCAAACAATCAATTTTAGATGAGAAATAATTTCTAACAATCAAGTAATGGGTATGATTGGCAAATTAAACTTAACTTTTGAATGATAAACAAGATTCTGGCATTAAAAAATTGGAGTGATTTCTCTTAACAATTACAATTTGTATATGCAAGGAAGATTAATCATTCTTGCATAATTTACCTAAAACCTTCATAACTTCAAGCTATGTCTCAGATTCTAGTGGCAATAGCATGATCTTCTCCATGTCTCAGATTCTAGAGACCCCATCTCATAGAGACAATAATTTTACTATTAAAAAAAAAAAACTTCACGAAAAATAGTTGCTCATTGCAACAATTATGGCACATCTAAATGTTCCCAAATACAACATGAATAATCAAACACCTAACTGTATCAAGAATAATAGTTGATGAGCAGTGTATTTCCAACATGATCTCAGTAATACCATAAAAACGGTAAATACTATGTAGCAATTAATAGGATACAAATCACTGAAAACCATTTATTGAGATAAAGATGCCACTTGTAGCGGCTACCCTTTGTTCATATACATACCTGTATGGAATTTTTAATAAACTTGTAATTAGTTTCTGGTGGAACTTTGAGAGGCATGCATGAATATCCTCGAGCACTTGATAGAATAGACTGGCAAATCGATAAAAGCATATCACTAAAGGACTAGGCAATCACGGAAGCAACATTCACTTGGTAAATCTTTTAAGCATTCTCCAATCAATGAAACTTCAAGATACCTTTACACCAGTATTTATTGTGGTCACTCACTCACTCTAACAAACTCTCCAAATCAATGCCCCACTGAATTGAGTTTGCTAAAGGTACTATACTAAGTCCTAACAATTAATTATTACTAAAATAGAGTATAATTTCACATAACTCAAATCAAACTTGAAATGGTTGCAATAATAATAAGGGTAATAGATTTATTGCACTCACAAAACATGAAGGGCAATTGACCTGTCTGTGATGTTCACAGAGAATACGAAAGGAATTCCAGAGTTTCTAGAAATCCTTTTGCAGTGGCAATTAGCAAGAAACTTCATTTGAATTCCAAGATGGACAGAAGTGCTTGAGAGAGAGAGAGAGAGAGAGAGAGAGAGAATTTTCTTAGTATTACAGTTTATAAACATATGCGTATGTGCTAGAGATCCTTCAAGTCAAAGGTAAGATTAAGGCACAATAGGGAGTGAGGGGAACTCACCAAATGGTCAGATTTTACACGTTCATAGAATTCTCATCCAAAGCCACAACTTTGATTTGAGGAAGTAATATAAGAACAAAGAAGGTTATGCAGCTGTTGTAATCCATAGTTTAAAGGATTGTTTGGCAACTCCAGCTTGGCTATCATCAAGCTTATCATTGATGATTTTAGACTCCTCTTCACTAATCACGTTGGATCCTCTAATAATAGGGTGGTGGCTCATCATTTTCTGGGGGTGTCTCAGTGTGGACTGGATTCCTTTCCCTGTTTCTAAGGCCATGCGGGCCTATTGTAATCTGCTCGATTAGTTTTAATGAAATTTTCCCTCTTTACCAAAATAATAATAATAATAGTAAGAACATAAAAATATAAGAAATGGGAAAACCAGCAGTTAAAACAAATTTTTTATTTTTTATTTTTAAAGAAAAGAAGGAAAATTGGTCAATATGAATAGAGAAAGTACCTGCCCTGCATATATATTGCTTGGGTCCGTAAGATCTATTTCACAATCTAGCATAATAATAATTATAATTTGCAAAGTCATTTACTAACATAGCCCACCAAAAATTTCTTTGGAAATAGCTCACGCTCTAACGATACACAAGCAATACACAAATTTCATTGCTATGATCCAGCAGTGTCTTTCCATGGTTTAGGGCCAGACAGTGGCTAAAAAAATTAAATTTTAGAAATTGGACAGAGGGTGATATTTCCATCACAACAGTCGCAACACTAAAGTAACAAGTTAGCAAACAAAGGATTGACACTATGACAAATATTTTTCTTTTTTCTTTGATAGGGGATCAAAAATATATTTTGTACTACTAGAAAATTCTGAGAGTTTATCTTGCAAATGAAAACAAAAAATCAATACACCATAGGAACAAAAAAGAAAGAGCCGAAATTATGCATAAGCAAAGACCAAGGGTTAGCTTAGTAGTTAAGGCATTTTCTTACTAGGCGTGATGCTTAGGTTCGAGACTTAATGTTGTGAGATGCAACTCCCCATTTCCAATTCCCCTTCTTTTGAATAGCAAAAGAAAAATGATGTCAAGATGACCCACCGGCCACCAATTATAACAGCCTACTTGTTCATTATTTAGTCATATCAACTCCTTTCTTTCTTTCACTTTTGAGTATTTCAATTAAGGTCACTTGTTAGTCGTGTTAGCCCGGTATCTACAAAAACCCAGATCAAATTTTGCAGACCAAAATTTGATGTTCTGTTTTTCAAAGTATTTTTCCAAAACATTTTCTTTTATTTTTCCTGAATTTAGTAACAAAACTGTTTGTACCTCTTTCCTTTGTAGCCTGGATTGCACTTGTTCACTACCTGTTTGTAAAAAATGTTTATGAGAACAATAAAATCTTGTTTATTGCTTCAATTTTGACAAACAACTTGGCTTTCCATGGTATTTTTTGTTCATGATTGGGTCACTGGTGGTGGCAGATATTTGCATGTTCAAGTAACTACAAGAACTGAAGGCTGTGTTTGGATTATAAACTTGGAGAATGATTTGGAAAGGAAAAGGGAAAAAATGTGTGAAAGTTTATATTTTATTCACAATTCACACACCATTTTCATTTCTCTTTTCAAATTACTCGTCAAATACATGATCCAAACACAGTTGATAAGGACTTTTCATGGTATTTGATTGTTCATGGCTTGGACACGAAAAGTTGGATCCTTTGTTTGAGAGGTAGATGGGGTTTATATACGTAAGGATTGCTTGGGGGCAAAAATATACATAAGCCAAGTAATCTATGTACATACACACTGAGATAATATATCATCGTCTCATAACTAGAATGAAAGTAAAATCTCACAAATTTTGGTCTGAAAGTGTACAAGAAGAGATATGCAGCTGCAGGTTGGAATCTGTGACCACAACTTCAACTTATGACCTGCGGCTGCACCTTTTTAGGGCAACCGCAACCCCACTTTTGTGGCTGTTGGTTCTAGACTTCCAATTTGTTAAAAAATGTGCAGCCTCATGTTTTTCGCATGTGGGCTTCACTTCAATTTGGTTGCAACCTTCGTTTTGAGCGATTTTGTTTTTTCCCAATGTACTAAATCAACTTAAAATTGACTTTTTATTGAAAAATACTTAATTCCGGACATTTTCTACTGAAAATTGGCAATTAAAAATTGATTGAATGCGTGAGTGGTCAACTCACATACCTTTCTGAGAACATTTTAAAAATATTAGTATTTTATTTAAGGCTGAAAAATAATTTGGAAATTTGAGTTTATTTTGGAAAGCTAATCTAAAGAATTTATTAGAAGGTCGTACGCATCGTCGCACTGAGAATGTAACACTTCCATCACTAGAAAACACTTGACGGTGTCAAAGTTTTAGGACCGGTCAAAATATAGTCTCTACAGCCCTTTAAGGCGCTTCTAACTCAAACACAATCCGGGCTTCACACTTAAGGGAGCTCATCTAAGTTCAAGGTGACCCCACAGGGGGCTCTCCAGTTCGGCCCCAATCCAAACTTTGCACTTAAGGGAGCTCACCCATGATGGAGGTATGACCCCTCCAAGGCTTGTGCAGGTTGACAAAGCATCAAGTTGTTCACTCTTGAGCCAGGTCCTCGTGACCTCAGATAGTCCTTGCTCGGTTTGACCCTCTTCACCAACCAACATCACACAATCCTGGAGGGTAGCAAAGAACAACATTTTAATGCACCAAGAATCAAAGCAAAGGCCAAATAAGATGAGCTTCACATACACTAGTAAAAGTAATGAAAATAAACTGTTGGCTTGACACATAACACTTGTATTGTACGGCAAAGAAAGATCAGCCTACAGATTTTGATTTCCCACTGCACTAATGCAAAGTGGAAATGAAGACATGCACATGTTAATTCTAATTTGGTCCAGGAAAACTTTAGGACCTTTATAATCTTTTCAAGTTTCAATCAAATAAAACACATATTGTAAAATTAAATGAACCGAATTAGAAAAAACTCATCCATTAATAATTATCAAATAGGGCATACAGTGTTCAGTTAAATCACTAGAATATATTTCCACAACTAAGATTAGATCCATTACTGACTACATTAGATTAGACCCATATCTATTAATTAACACATTGGTAAATAAATTTCATTCATAAAACAATATTAGATATTAAACAAACCATAGGCAAGAATGCTTACTCAAAACTACATCGGAGTGATCCATCTAGTGACTAGGCCCTGCTTTCTTCCTTTTTCTTTTCTTCTTCTCAACATGCGTTGTGTTGGATGAGGATGAGCCTGAGCCTGAGCCTGAGGTTGGTATAACACTTTGACAAATTTCTCTTAGCTTCCGTATATGGATAGCAAAATCTATGCCTCGATTAGACAGGATGAACATCCCAATGACCCTTCCCATTGAATCAAATATAGGGCTACCAGATGAGCCACTAAGATTGTTTAAACCATGGATTTGAATCAGGGGCAAATTGTCATCACATTTTCTACAATCTGTTCCAGTAACTACATCTCTATAGCTTCTATTAGGAAACCCCACATATCCCTGTGTGAAAGTGAACTCAAGCTTAGTCGGGCATGGCATGATGGTAAAGACATCCATACCTATGTGCAAATTTTCTACCCTCCCAAACTTACAGAAGTCATATTTGTAAAACCCAAGTTGTGTGTAGGATTATTTTGTTGGATAGATTAGTAATTAAATTAATTTATATGGGTCATTTATTAATATCAAAGAATTAGTTATGAGATGGCATTATATTTTCTATTACTTAGATGGGTAATTTTGTAACTTTGAGAAATTAGGTTAATAAGCCCACCTATATATTGTGGTTTTAAGTCTTGGGAAACAAACAAAACAGAGGCTAGGAATTGCTCCATAGGTGGCTAGGGTTTGAGAAGGTAAAAGAAAAAAAAAGAAAAGAAAAAGAGAAGAGAGGTTCAAGTGAGGCTACAATAGGGATTGGAGGCAGCACGTTGGTGATTTTGGGACACCCATTGGTTAAGGTAAAATCTATCTTTACTGTTAATTATTAAGTTTATGTTGAGGAATTTAACAATCAATGCATTAAGGGGATTTGGAAGATCTATAGGTGCCTACTTAGGTTTTGAGAATTGGGTGCAATGTGTAAGTGTAACTTTGGGTGGGTAATAGAAACAATGGAGCTTGTATCATGGGTATGGGTGTGTTTGGCTATAAAGTTGGGTTGAATGGTTTGATCTCTTGGATATTAAAGCAATACATTAATCTAATATGGTGGGGCTTTTGTGGGTATATGTAACATGTAAAAAAAATATTAATTTATTTGAGGTTTTATTTATTAGGTTTGTGAGATTGAAGTGGTGAAGCTGGGTGTTTGGAGTTGGTGTTGGAGTGTTATTTTAGCTGTTTGAGGTAAGTAACCCTCTATCACTGTTGGTTCATTTTTATTCCTATCGAATCGTTTAAAATCATAAATATATATTTATAGCCTTCGTGTTCTCTTAAAATAAAACATGGGTCAAGTATAAAACAACATCGAATATTATTATGAAAGTTATTTGAATATTTTGTAAAACTATTCTGAAAATTGTACCAAATGTTTATTCCGAAAATATCGAATATTTTATTTGAAAGTTGTGTATTGTTTGAATTTTGAACATCACTCTAGTCTGACTATGATTTGGACCCTAGCCAATGGGGGTTATTTATTGGCACAGAAACTAGTTTCTTTTGGGGCTTTACCACCGGCCTATGTGTGGTTCTGGGCCTTGTCACGGGCTAAGTGACCGTAGTCATTAAGACTTGGGTTTTGTGAATCGAATAATTGAACTATCTGAATATCGAACCATCGATTTGAACAACGAATTATTTTGAATTATCACATTGGCTTTTCATTTAAAACGTATTGTACATTGTTTATTTTTAGCTATGAAACCATCTTACAAATAATTGTTCATTTATTGAACTGTAGAAAAATTATATTTATTGGTCATCGATTTATTTATTTATTTTTGTATACTTGATCCAACTAGCAGTGATTGTTGGTTATTTACTGGGCTGTCTGGCTTACCCTTATTTTATTTTTCAGATTCTGAGGAGTAGAGCTGCGCGGGGTTTTTACTCGTGGGAGTGCCGAGAGTAGGACTATGATTTAAGTATTTGGATCATTATTATTATTATTATTTTATTAGTGGACTTGGTGGACAATTTCATATGATTAGAATTGTCTATTTGTATGGTTTTTAGCATTATGATATTAAAGGATTTAATTTGAGTATTTTATATTGTTGGTTGTGTGTTGGACTCTTAGCCTTGCATACTCACCTAAATGAGTGTGCGGCGTTGTCACGGAGCTTGGGGCGTGACAATTTTATGGTATCAGAGCCAGGTTGTAATTTTAAAAGTTGGTATAGAATAGTGGTGAGATTGGGTAGATGTAGGATTGAGAACGCTTATAATTTGGTAAAATATTAATTTTATTTACGTGCTATAGGGACTTGAGAATAGAATAAGATGAGGTTTTATTATTGATGCATATAGGTTGCAATGGAACATGAGGAGACATTGGCGAATATGGCTAGGAATACACGCCAGGGTCAAACGAATCGACGAACTGATAATAACAATCGGTGAGGGAATGCGACTAATATTGGTAGTGGTTCTCAAGCAGTCGGAGGAAATCAGGGGCAAGAGTTGAAGGAACAATTATAAAAGTTACTAGATAAGGGCTTTATTAGGCCTAGTGTTTCTCCTTGAGGTGTGCCCGTTTTATTTGTGAAAAAGAAGGATGGTAGTTTTTGCCTTTACATTGATTATAGAGGGTTGAACAAGGTAACAATTCGAAATAAATATTATTTGCCTAGGATAAATGACTCATTTGATCAATTGCAAGGAGCACAAGTCTTTTCTAAGATTGACCTTCGTTCTAGATATCTTCAGTTGAAGGTTAAAGCGAAAGATATACCTAAGACAGCCTTCCGAACTAGATATGGGCATTATGAATTTTTAGTGATGTCGTTTGGGTTGACCAATACGCCTGCAACTTTTATGGATTATTTAAACCCTTTCTTAGATCAGTTTGTGGTAATTTTTATTTATGACATTCTTGTGTACTCAAAGAGTAAATAGCAGCACGAAGAACATCTGAGAATAGTGTTGCAGTTATTAAGGGAGAAGAAATTATTTGCTAAATTAAAGAAGTGTGAATTTTGGCTGGAGAGTGTATCATTTTTGAGTCATGTGATATCTAAAGACGGGGTGTCTGTTGACCCCAAGAAAGTGAGGCGGTGGTAGAGTGGAATAGGCCTACTAGTGTCACTGAAATTCGTAGTTTCTTGGGTTTAACAGGATATTATAGAAGGTTTGTTGAGGGTTTTTCCCGAATTTCTATGTCTTTGACTTGTTTAACACAAAAAGGGGTTAAATTTGAATGGTCTGATGATTGTGAGAAGAGTTTCCAGGATCTAAAGAGTCGATTAGTGTGTGCTCCAGTACTTATAGTTCCGTCCGGAGATAAAGGTTTTACCATCTATAGTGATGCATCGAAGATGGGCTTGGGTTATGTCCTGATGCAGAACGATAAAGTAGTGGCATATGGGTCTAGGCAGTTCAAGCCATATGAGCAGATTATCCTACGCATGATTTGGAGTTGGCTACAGTGGTGTTTGCATTGAAAATCTAGAGGCACTAACTGTATGGGGTGAAATGTGAGATATTAATTGATCATAAAAGTCTGAAGTATATTTTCACTCAAAAAAGAATTGAATATGAGGCAAAGGCGATGGTTGGAGCTATTAAAGGACTATGATTTGGCTATCAATTATCATCCAAGAAAAGCCAATGCAGTGGCTGATGCCTTGAGTAGAAAGACCCTGAGTAATTTGACTACCTTGATCACTGACCAAAAGAATATCTTGGAGGACTTGCAAAGGTTGAATATCAAGATTAGATGGCTTAACCATGGAGTGCAGTGGGCAAACCTTAGAGTTTGACCCACATTGATTGATAGAATTAAAGATGCTCAGGGAAAAGATCCTCAGTTGCAAAAACTTAAGGCTGAAATGGAAATAGGGCTATAGATGGAATTTTGTATGCATAAAGATGGAACCTTGAGATTTGGAGAGAGTTTGTGTGTGCTTAATGATTTAGAGCTCAAGAAAGAAATCCTAAGAGAAGCTCACAGCTCAAGATATACGGTACACCCAGGAAGCACTAAAATGTATAAAGACTTGAAGAGGAACTTTTGGTGGAATAATATGAAGAGGGAAATTGCTTAGTCTGTTGCTCAATGTTTGGTATGTCAACAAGTGAAAGTTAAATATCAGAGACCTGTAGGTAAGTTACAACCTCTTCCTATTCCCGAGTGGAAGTGGGAACATATTACCATGGATTTTGTGACGGGGTTGCTTAGGACCCAAGGTGGTAACAATGCTATTTGGGTTATTGTTGATCGATTGACCAAATCCGCTCACTTTCTAGCTTTTAAGGTAGGGTTCTCCTTAGAGAAGTTTGCAAATTTGTATATCAAGGAGATTGTGAAGTTGCATGGTATTCCAATGACCATAGTGTCTGATAAAGATAGCAGATTTGTATCTATGTTTGGAGGAGTTTGCATACAGCTTTGGATACTAGTTTGAATTTTAGCACGACCTTTCATCCTCAAAGTGATGGACAGTCAAAGAGAACTATTCAGACTCTTGAAGACATGTTGAGGGCCTGTATTAATGATCTTGGAGGTTCTTGGGATGAGCATTTGGCCTTAGTGGAATTCTCTTATAATAATAGTTATCATGGGAGCATTCAGATGGCACCATATGAGGCTTTATATGGACGGAAGTGTGGATCACCTATTTGTTGGGATGATGTGGGCGAAAGGAAGTTATTAGGGCCTGAGATTGTGCAACAAACAGTGGACAAGATCAATCTTATTAGAGAGCGACTCCGCACTGCACAGAGTAGACAGAAAAGTTATGCAGATAATAGGAGACGCGATTTGGTGTTTGGGATTGGAGACCATGTGTTCCTTAAGATGTCTCCTATGAAAAGAGTAATGAGGTTTGGTGTTCGTGGTAAATTGAGTCCTAGATTTATTGGACCATTTGAGGTTTCAGATCGAATTGGTGAGGTAGCTTACAGACTTGCCCTACCATCTTTACTAGTTGGAGTTCATAATGTCTTCCATGTTTCGATATTGAGGAAGTATATATCGAATCCCAATCATGTGATTGATTATGTACCGTTGTAGTTTAAGGAGGATTTGACCTATGAAGAACACCCTGTAAGAATTGTTGATAAGAAGGAGCAGGTTTTGAGGCGTCGAGTCATCCACTATGTTAAGGTTCAATGGAGCAATCACTCGGAGAGAGAAGCTACTTGGGAACTTGAGGATGAAATGAGACAAAAGTATCCACAACTTTTTGAGACTACATGTATGTCAAATTTCGAGGACGAAATTTCTTTTAAGAGGGGAAGAATGTAAAACCCAAGTTGTGTGTAGGATTATTTTGTTGGATAGATTAGTAATTAAATTAATTTATATGGGTCATTTATTAATATCAAAGAATTAGTTATGAGATGGCATTATATTTTCTATTACTTAGATGGGTAATTTTGTAACTTTGAGAAATTAGGTTAATAAGCCCACCTATATATTGTGGTTTTAAGTCTTGGGAAACAAACAAAACAGAGGCTAGGAATTGCTCCATAGGTGGCTAGGGTTTGAGAAGGTAAAAGAAAAAAAAAGAAAAGAAAAAGAGAAGAGAGGTTCAAGTGAGGCTACAATAGGGATTGGAGGCAGCACGTTGGTGATTTTGGGACACCCATTGGTTAAGGTAAAATCTATCTTTACTGTTAATTATTAAGTTTATGTTGAGGAATTTAACAATCAATGCATTAAGGGGATTTGGAAGATCTATAGGTGCCTACTTAGGTTTTGAGAATTGGGTGCAATGTGTAAGTGTAACTTTGGGTGGGTAATAGAAACAATGGAGCTTGTATCATGGGTATGGGTGTGTTTGGCTATAAAGTTGGGTTGAATGGTTTGATCTCTTGGATATTAAAGCAATACATTAATCTAATATGGTGGGGCTTTTGTGGGTATATGTAACATGTAAAAAAAATATTAATTTATTTGAGGTTTTATTTATTAGGTTTGTGAGATTGAAGTGGTGAAGCTGGGTGTTTGGAGTTGGTGTTGGAGTGTTATTTTAGCTGTTTGAGATAAGTAACCCTTTATCACTGTTGGTTCATTTTTATTCCTATCGAATCGTTTAAAATCATAAATATATATTTATAGCCTTCGTGTTCTCTTAAAATAAAACATGGGTCAAGTATAAAACAACATCGAATATTATTATGAAAGTTATTTGAATATTTTGTAAAACTATTCTGAAAATTGTACCAAATGTTTATTCCGAAAATATCGAATATTTTATTTGAAAGTTGTGTATTGTTTGAATTTTGAACATCACTCTAGTCTGACTATGATTTGGACCCTAGCCAATGGGGGTTATTTATTGGCACAGAAACTAGTTTCTTTTGGGGCTTTACCACCGGCCTATGTGTGGTTCTGGGCCTTGTCACGGGCTAAGTGACCGTAGTCATTAAGACTTGGGTTTTGTGAATCGAATAATTGAACTATCTGAATATCGAACCATCGATTTGAACAACGAATTATTTTGAATTATCACATTGGCTTTTCATTTAAAACGTATTGTACATTGTTTATTTTTAGCTATGAAACCATCTTACAAATAATTGTTCATTTATTGAACTGTAGAAAAATTATATTTATTGGTCATCGATTTATTTATTTATTTTTGTATACTTGATCCAACTAGCAGTGATGGTTGGTTATTTACTGGGCTGTCTGGCTTACCCTTATTTTATTTTTCAGATTCTGAGGAGTAGAGCTGCGCGGGGTTTTTACTCGTGGGAGTGCCGAGAGTAGGACTATGATTTAAGTATTTGGATCATTATTATTATTATTATTTTATTAGTGGACTTGGTGGACAATTTCATATGATTAGAATTGTCTATTTGTATGGTTTTTAGCATTATGATATTAAAGGATTTAATTTGAGTATTTTATATTGTTGGTTGTGTGTTGGACTCTTAGCCTTGCATGCTCACCTAAATGAGTGTGCGGCGTTGTCACGGAGCTTGGGGCGTGACAATATTGCTCATCCATGTCCTTAACTTTTAAGATAGCAACATCGAAAAGTTTATCATCATAAAAAACTGCAGCTTCTTTAAGTTCATCCGCTGTCCGACCAACCACAATGTCCGTACAATCCTCTATAACATGTGAACAGGTCAAAATATGACCATCTTTACTTATTATAAACCCCGAACCTTCTCCGAAACTTACTGTATCTTCATCTTCATCTTCACTGGCCGGTAGATTCTTCGCAAACCTTACCATAACTACCACTCTCCTCATTTTTCTGTAGAAATAGGGTCTTTGTTCTTGTGAGAGGAGACCCTCATTTTCTGGAAAATCATTTTCCAAACTTATTTCCATTTTCAGAGAGGCAAAGGGGAGGATGATGGATGATGAGGGAGCCCGGGAAGACGGATTTCAGGCGAGGGAGGAGGAGGAGGAAAGAGGAGGATAGCTTGTTGGATCCAGCTCATAAGGAGGAAGAAGCTTCTCCTCATGTGAATGAATTGTCAAGCTTGTCAAGGAAAGCGGCTGCAAGCCGCAAAGGTGGACGGATTACCACCGAAAGAAGATTGGCAAGAGATTGGCATGCTGGCTTTACCTACAATGTCTGTATATATATATGGAGAGGCTGAGAGGAGAAAAATATAGCAGTGTGAGCAAGAGAGCAAACACAGAGAGAATTGAGAGAGTGAGAGTGTATGTGAGAAAGTGTTCTGTAATCATTTTTCTCCGGATAATACATTACTCTCCGTGGACGTAGGCAATTGCCGAACAACGTAAATATTGTTGTGTTCTTGTGTCGTATTGATTTCTGGTGTCCAATAGGCCTAACAAGTGGTATCAGAGCCATTTCGGTTGCGTTTCGGAACACAAACAGAGTGTTCTTCGAAACTGTCCAGAAATCGAGTTGCTCAAAATCGATTTTTGAGCATACCAGGAGGAAGGGCTCGAGGAGAAGAGTCCAGAACTCCAAAGCAGAGCTCCAGACGAGCCAACACGCGCTCCCACGCGCCACCCAAAGAAAGCGAGTGAATCCCACGCGCAGCACGCGCCGTCACGCGCCGATCTGTCGCCGGCGCGTCAATTTCAGACAACTCACGCGCCGTCACGCGCGCCCAGGAGGAAGACGAGTCCAGTCATCCTCCACGTCAGCGACACGTCAGCCTCCACGTCTGCGACACGTCATCGGCGTTGACCAAGCCGCTGACCGAGCCGAGCCGCTGAGCCGCCGAGCCGTCGACCCACGCCGTTGACCGCGCCGCCTGCGCCGTTGACCGAGCCGATTGACCGAGCCGTTGACTGGGGAATCATCCGGTGCTTCGCAGGCGCATATGATTCCGCAGATCTGAACCGTCGAAACTGTTTTGGCCCGATCTGAGCCATTCTAAGTCCGTTTTTGACGATCCAATAGTGTTTTTCGACTATTTGGAGTATTTCGGACACATCCGTACGGTCAGATTTTGCATTTGAAATTTTCTGCAAGAAGACAAAACACGATGGAGGCTTCTACATCCACTTTAGATTCTATGTTCAAGTTAACTCCTTCCAATTATGCAGTTTGGAGGTCACGGATGGAAGACATCCTATTTTAAAAGACTTGCATGACCCCATTTTTATAAAGGGGGTTAAACCTGAAGGAATGAAAGATGATGACTGGATAAAGATGAACCGGAAAACTATCGCTTGTATCAGACAGTGGATAGACCACAGTGTGTTCCATCATGTCGCCGAAGAGACAGATGCATATGTTCTTTGGACAATGTTAAACGACATGTACCAGTCAAAGACCGCCCGAAACAAAGCCTTGGTGATGAGAAGGCTTGTAAATCTGAAGTTGAAGAATAGTGTATCTATAGCTGAGCACACCAGTGAATTCAAAAATCTGGTGAATCAGCTTGCAACCGTCAAGATGCGATTGGACGATGAAATGCAAGCGGTACTATTGCTCAGTTCTTTACCAGACAGCTGGGAGACTTTGGTGGTTTCTCTCAGCACCTCTGCACCAGAAGGGAAACTGACCATGAGTATGGTCACAGACGCCATGTACAATGAAGAGACAAGAAGGAAAGACATGGGAGGTAACCAGTTCCATAATCAGTCCCATGCTCTTGTCACAGAAGACAGAGGCAGAGACAGAGGTAAAGGAAGAAGTAGAGGAAGAAGCAAGAGTAGAGGCAGCTGGAACAGCAGGAGTAAATCCAGAGACAACAAAGGTCGAGGTAACTCCAGCTTCACTTGCTATCACTGTGGCCAGGAGGGTCACATAAAGAGAAACTGCCCAAACCAGAAAGAGAAAGGCCAAAGCAGTAAGTCAAAAGGAGATGAGAACACAACAGCCACAACAACTGAGGAAATACTTCTTGCAGTTGGTGAAGAAGAAGATTGCCTTCACGTGGTTGACCACAGCTACACAGAATGGGTGATAGACACAGCTGCATCCTATCACGCCACTTCCCACAGAGAACTCTTCAGCTCGTACAACGCTGGAGATTTTGGCACTGTTCGAATGGGGAATTCTAGCTATTCGAAGATTGTGGGTATTGGAGACATTAGTATTCAAACTAATGTCGGGAACAAGCTGGTTCTCAAAGATGTGAGGCATGTTCCAGATTTGCGCCTCAATCTTATCTCCGGAAGCGCCCTGGACCGACAGGGCTATACAAGTACATTCGGAAATGGTCGTTGGAAGCTAACAGGAGGAGCTTTGACAATCGCCAGAGGAGAGATGTCTTCAACACTGTATAAGACTCAAACGAAGATCTGTCTGGAAAGTCTTAATGCAGCAGAAGACAAGGAGTCACCGGACTTATGGCACAGAAGACTGGCTCACATGAGTGAGAAGGGATTGCATCTATTGGCAACGCAATCCAGGATACCCTTATCTAAAGGGAGTGTCTTGAAGCCCTGTGATCATTGCCTTTATGGCAAGCAACATCGAGTATCATTCAGTTCAACGAGTAAGAGGAAAACAGAAGTGCTCAATATGGTATACTCAGATGTTTGTAGCCCAATCGAAGTGGAGTCATATGGCGGTCGCAAGTATTTTCTGACTTTCATTGATGATGCATCAAGGAAGTTGTGGGTATATTTCCTGAAGACAAAAGATGAGGTATTTCAACACTTTCAGGAGTTCCATGCAATGGTGGAAAGAGAGACTGGGAAGAAGTTGAAGTGTCTTCGCACAGACAATGGAGGCGAGTACACTTCCAATGCTTTTGCAGCATATTGTGCCAGCAGAGGTATCCGGCACGAGACAACAGTTCCCGGCACCCCACAACACAATGGTGTGGCAGAAAGGATGAACCGCACTATTATGGAAAGAGTCAGATGTATGCTCAAAATGGCAAAGTTGCCAAAGTCATTTTGGGCTGAAGCCGCCAGTACAGCCTGTTACCTCATCAACAGGTCGCCTTCAGTCCCGTTGAATTTTGCGATACCTCAGGAAGTCTGGTCCAGAAGAAAGGTATCATATTCTCACTTGAGAGTCTTCGGGTGTAAGGCCTTTGCACACATCTCCAAGGAAAACAGACAGAAGCTTGATGACAAGTCCACTCCATGCATATTTGTGGGCTATTCAGATGCAGCATTTGGGTACAGGATGTGGGACCCAGTGAACAAGAAGATATTCAAGAGCAGAGATGTTGTGTTCCAAGAAGACCAGACAGTAGCAGATTTTGAGAAATCTGCAAAGTCTAGAGATGTCATCACTCCAGACTTGTTTCCATCTCCCAAGCCATCACAAAATGCTAGATGTGATGATGTGCAACAAGAAGTGCCAGAGTTGCAGGATCCTATGCCAGAAATTGAGGATCAGGAGGAAAGAGATGAAGACCCGGATGAAGAGGGTGTTGAGCAGGGGGAGCAACCCCCTCAAACAGAGGCAACTGGGTCTCAGTTGCGGAGATCTGGAAGAGCTGCTATGCCATCAACCAAATATCCCGCTTCCCAGTATATTCTGATTACTGATGAGGGGGAGCCCGAGAGTTTTTCGGAAGCCAAGAGTCATACAGAGAAAGACTGTTGGATGCAAGCCATGAAGGAGGAGATGAGTTCTTTGCAGAAGAACCACACTTATGAGCTTGTTCCACTTCCAAGAGACAGGAGAGCTTTGAAGAACAAATGGGTGTATAAGTTGAAGAAAGATGGAAACGGTAAACTATTGCAGCATAAAGCTCATTTGGTGGTCAAAGGCTTTGGGCAGAAGAAAGGAATTGATTTTGATGAGATCTTCTCCCCAGTTGTGAAGATGACTTCTATTCGAGTAGCTCTAGGATTAGCAGCTCGCTTAAATCTGGAAGTAGAACAAATGGATGTCAAGACTGCTTTTCTCCATGGTGAGTTGGAGGAAGAGATCTACATGGAGCAACCAGAAGGATTTGAAGTTAAAGGAAAACAGAATCTAGTCTGCAAACTGAAGAAGAGTCTCTACGGCCTGAAACAGGCGCCGAGACAATGGTACAAGAAGTTTGATTCATTTATGGTGGATCACGAGTACACAAGAACGGTGGCAGACCAATGTGTATATTTCCGCAGGTTTTCAGATGGAAACTTCATTATCCTACTGTTATATGTCGATGATATGCTGATCATCGGACAGGATACTACTATGATCAACAAGTTGAAAAAGGACTTGTCGCAGTATTTTGATATGAAGAATTTAGGCCCAGCACAGCAAATTTTGGGCATGAAGATTGTTCGTGACAGGAAAGCCAAGAAGATATGGCTGTCACAGGGGAAATATGTTGAACGAGTGATTGAAAGGTTCAACATGAAAGATGCCAAGCCAGTCAGCACACCACTGGCCAACCATTTTAATGTGTCAAAGCGTTTGTGTCCCACAACCAGCACTGAAAGGAAAGAAATGGAGGCAATCCCTTATTCTTCCGCAGTAGGAAGTTTGATGTATGCAATGGTGTGTACCCGGCCAGATATAGCTCACGCAGTTGGCGTTGTGAGCAGATTCCTCGCCAATCCAGGAAAGGAGCATTGGGAGGCGGTCAAATGGATTCTTCGGTACTTGAAGGGAACTTCAAGGATGTGTTTATGTTTCGGGGGAGCTGAACCAATTTTGGAGGGTTTTACAGATGCCGATATGGCAGGTGATCTTGATGGTAGAAAGTCTACATCAGGATTTCTATTTACCTTTGCAGGGGGAGCTGTTTCATGGCAGTCCAAACTACAAAAGTGTGTTGCTTTATCTACAACAGAGGCAGAGTACATTGCTGCCGCCGATGCTGGAAAGGAAATGTTGTGGTTAAAGCGGTTTCTCCAAGAATTGGGTCTACAGCAAGAAGATTACAAGGTACATTGTGATAGTCAAAGTGCAATTGACTTGAGCAAGAATTCCATGTACCACTCACGTACAAAACACATTGATGTCCGGTATCATTGGATACGAGAAGTGATGGAAAAACAGCTGATGAAGCTAGTGAAGATTCACACAGACAAGAATCCTTCTGACATGATGACCAAAGGTGTCACCAGAGACAAACTGGAAGTTTGCAAGAATCTGACCGGGATGGACTTCAAGTGAGAAGTCAGCTATCCTTATGGGCGTGGAGGGGGAGAATTGTTGGATCCAGCTCATAAGGAGGAAGAAGCTTCTCCTTATGTGAATGAATTGTCAAGCTTGTCAAGGAAAGCGGCTGCAAGCCGCAAAGGTGCCGCAAAGGTGGACGGATTACCACCGAAAGAAGATTGGCAAGAGATTGGCATGCTGGCTTTACCTACCATGTCTGTATATATATATGGAGAGGCTGAGAGGAGAAAAATATAGCAGTGTGAGCAAGAGAGCAAACACAGAGAGAATTGAGAGAGTGAGAGTGTATGTGAGAAAGTGTTCTGTAATCATTTTTCTCCGGATAATACATTACTCTCCGTGGACGTAGGCAATTGCCGAACCACGTAAATATTGTTGTGTTCTTGTGTCGTATTGATTTCTGGTGTCCAATAGGCCTAACACAGCTAGGCTAGTTAAGAGAAGAGAGAGAGAGAGAGAGAGTGAGAGTCAAGGACGAGTCTGTAATCACCAACAGAATGGAGACACTGAATTCATCCTAGCTACCATGCCAGCTAATAACAAAACCAGTAGTGGTTGGTATCACTGATTCGGTACCATTAAATCACTATTAATGAGGTGAAAAATTAAATATATATATATATAAGATTTGTTTGAACTGTCTTAAATAAGTTTATTTTTTATTTTTTTAAATTAAAAAGTTAAAAATATTTATATATATATAGTAACATTATGGCAATAAATGAGACTCACTGTCACATCATTAGTGCCACCACTAATTAGTGGTCTCAACCTTGATTTGGCAAACCATTTTGGCTATATAATCACAAAAGACAAAAAAAAAAAATTATAAAATCACAGAAAAAGACAAAAAAGTTACAAAATTACTAAATTGACCTATATACAAACAAAAAGTCAAAAAGCATCATTTCTAAGTGGAGGACAATTTTGTCATTCCAAAGTCAAAAAGTCAAAAAAGTCAAAAAAGAATATCAAACGACTAAAAAAGTCTCAGGCTAAAAAAGTTAAAAAAAGGCCTAAAAACCAACTAAAAAAACCAAAACCAAACGACTCCTCAAGTATTTTTATAACAAAACTCTATTTTTATTTGTTTTTAATTTATCTTGAATTAAAAAGTTTGTTTGGAATAATTTAAATAAATACTTTTTTTTGCTTGAAAAAATGTGTAAAAAAATATAAGAATGGTGCGATTTAAAAAAAATAAAAAAATATACTGATATATATATATATATATATAGGCAATGTCAAATAGTGTTTAAAATAGGGCCTGGCTTTGGTCCAGTCCACCATCGGATTGGACCGTGCTGTTGGGCCCGTGGGGGCCCACCACGGGTCCCGTTTTAAAAATTTGAACCGTTCAATGTGTAGAACTCGTCGAGTACTATATGGCTATGAAAAATCACGTTGATCGGATATCGATAGTTATGTGATCAAAATAGTTTTTTTATCAACCGTTAATTTATTCACCGTCTATTTTTTTTATACAAAACTGATTTGATCACATAGCTATCAATATCCGATCAACGTGATTTTTCATAGGCAGATAGTACTCGACGAGTTCTACACATTGAACGGTTCAGATTTTCAAAATGGGACTCGTGGTGGCCCCCACGGGCCCAACAGCACGGTCCAGTTCGATGGTGGACTAGACCAAAGCCAGACCCTTAAAATATATGTTTGATGTTAAATTTGTGTAGTGTAAGATATGAATAACTCTATCATCTGTAATGTATATCATATGTACCATATTGTACATTAGGATAATTATTATAAGGGTTTGGCTTCTCTCTGGTAAGTGATTGGCCTGAAGGGTGATGTTGGGCCTGTGGGAGCCTACCACAAGTTTCACTTTGATAATTTGAACCGTTTAATGTGTAAAACTCGTTGAATACTATATGTTTGAAAAAAATTACGTTGATCGGATAACGGTAATTACGTGATCAAATCAGTTTTGCATTAAAAAAAAAAAAAATAGAGGGTGAAAAAATAAACAGTTGACAAAAATCTGATCCAATGAAATAGCTATCGATATCTAATCAACGTGATTTTTTATAAGTACTTGACGAGTTTTACACATTGAATAGTTTGGATTATCGAAACGGGACCCGTGGTGGGCCCCTACGGGCCCAACAA